>CM070876.1:133503393-134703393 GCA_036365515.1 Torymus aiolomorphi
GATGGTTATTTTATCCAATTGTTTAAATGGGGAGACAGAAGCGAAAAAATTTCCAACTCCTGGGCCAGGTACAATAGCTAGAAACTGAAAAACGGCTCCCGAGTGTCAAAGCTACAGTCAGCACGCGCACGCTCATATGACATCATTGCCGCCGAGGCGCAGCACGCGGCCCCCAGTGCGCCGAAGGTGTGCTGAGAGCTCGCGCCTGCGCAGAAGCGTCCTGCGTGGATTGGCTGCCCGGACTGCGCGTGCGCTTGAACAGAGAGCGGTTGAGAACGTAACACGAAACGATTTCAAAATAATGATTAATATTAAAAATGATATATTAAATTATAATATCTAATTTTATCATTAAATAAAAATAATAGAAACCATGTAAACCCAATATTAACAACCAAACCAAATATCTAAACCTAAACCCCGAAGGGGTAAAGATGATCATAAACGATCTCACGTTAGATGTATAGCGTGTCGTCGATGGCGGCGCGGTTAAGGCGCGCGCCTGTTTATATTTTGCTTAGGGTTCAAATCCCGGGCGTTTTTTTTTTTTTCTTTCAAGCATTTGCATAAGGAAAATTGTTTAATTATCCTTTTTTTCGTTTCTGTTTTAAAATATTCTTACCATTATTTGTATGTATTACTACAATTAATGATATTAACCATACCATTATTGATCAATAACAGTATCATTTCTGTAAATAATTCATTATTATTTTCTCTACAAAATATCTCCAAAAATGGTCTACCACTACATCTTTTAAAAAATCCTTTGATAAATTAAATTACAAAATCTCGACAATACTTTAAAAACTTTTGCAAACAACGAGAAATTATTTTCCAAACCCTTTATAATCCTTTTAGAAAAACTTTTGCAAACCGTAAATATTTTTTTCGGAAACCATAAAAATTATTTTCCGAAACTTATACAATCCTTAAAAATTATTTACGTTTTATTTTATGAAAAGGAATTCTACGAATAAATAATAAATTTTTGTGTTCTATAAAGTCGAAAAAAATAATCACCTTCGACATCCGTATCGTAATGTACTATTTTAAAACAGCCAACAAGACATTTTCTACGAGAATAATATAGTAACAAACTTTATTTTGAAAAAACTACAGAATCTTTGAAAAATTTTTTCTCTAAAAAGAAAGCATTAACATTTTTTTCTAGAAAATATTTTTTGATTTATACATTCATCCAAATTAAAGTAGAAATAAAAATTAAAGTAGAAATAATACAACTTTCTACGAAAGTATGGTATAAAATAAGGCAAGTATATGTTTTTCCTGGAATCTATAAAAATAAAAAGAATTATATTTTCATACCTAAAAAAATATACGTCTTGAGGAAAGGACAAATAGTCCAATATTAATTTAGATTATTTTGGTTGGAATTCGAATTAAAAAAGGTATAGATTTATGTATGTATGATTTGAACAGAAGGGTCGATAATAGACAAGGAAGCAATAATTCAATTGTTTAATTATTTATTAATTTATTTATTTATTAATAGATGTTTATTTAGCGTTTCGAATATAACCCCTTTATGAGCGGGTTCGGACTTTTCGAAATTTCGCGAGATTGTAAGTAAATTGTAAAATAAAGGAGAAAAGAAGGTGAGAAAATAATTACTAGTAAAAGAGATTAAAAGAATATGTATGTGTATATATGTATGTATGTGTGCGTGTGTGTGTATATATATGTGTGTGTGTGTGTGTGTGTGTGTGTATGTGTGTGTGTGTGTGTGTGTGTGTGTGTGTGTGTGTGTGTGTGTGTGTGTGTGTGTGTGTGTGTGTGTGTGTGTGTGTGTGTGTGTGTGTGTGTGTGTGTGTGTATATATATATATATATATATATATATATATATATATAAATTATATCCCCCATCCGTTTATGGAGCCCATCCCTGTATATTAGTACCTACAGCCCAGAGATCCCTATGGCAAGTGACTAAAGAAATAATGGACCCTGGGGTTATAGACTCTAGATCGGGCTCCATAAACGCCTTGAGAAAAATATTTTATGGGATCCGGGCTCCATAAAAGAAAACGGGCTCCATAAATATGCTCATGTGTATAAAAGGGCTCCATAAATCTGTTAAAACAAATGTGTGTGTGTGTGTGTGTGTGTGTGTGTGTGTGTGTGTGTGTGTGTGTGTGTGTGTGTGTGTGTGTGTGTGTGTGTGTGTGTGTATATATATATATATATATATATATAAAGAGAAGGAAACACGTTAGCTCTCCTCCTGGTGAATATCTTTAGGATTTTATGGAATTTAAGCCATTATGGTCAAGATAATCAACGATTATCTTGATATTAACAGACCTCGTGAGGAGGTAGGTGAAACCCTACTTCTGGTTTGAAGGTTACCCTGGGCTTTGGGAAAATAGTGAGATCGACCCAAGCCACTTAGGCTGCGGAGCGAGAGAAAACGAGTTGAGATAAGTGATTAACATGCCCGAGTTACATAAGGAAATTAAAGAAAAAGTAATAAGATTCTTTCACTTCATCTTTGACCCTTTATTTATAATGGTAGTATTAAGCAATGAATGTAACTTGCGAAGGAATGTGTTCGAAAGACAAGAATTTGTAAAATCCAACATTGAAAACTGTAAAGGGAAGCGATCGTAATTATTTGTATTATTGTTGCAATTGTATATGTAATTGGTATATGTAATTCGTATTTTTGTAATTTGTAACTATAATTAATTGTATATACACGTATATTTATCCTAAATATTTAAAAAACTGAATATAGTGAAATAAAATAATATGTAAATGAAAAGGTTGATCTGTAGGACAGCCGCGTGATTTGAAAAAGTGCGCCAACTGCTCCGGAGCGCCGCGCGGGGGCGCTGTCGTACCGGACGCGGGAAACGGGGCGCTTCTTGCTCTCTCGCGCTGTCGACCACGCTTCTTGAGATTTCGGACTCCGAACGACACAGAGCTAAAAATAAATGAAGATATTTTGTGCGCAATATTTATAGATATTTTTCTTTTTTCCCTGCTCCCTTATCCTCACCTTAACTGGTGCTCCCGGTGAGGATACACGGACGTATAAGAGGAGAGCAGTGTGGAACTGGTGGAAGAAGAAAGTGATTTTTTGTAAAAATGCCGCCAAAACGGAAAACCGTAAACGCCCAAGAGGACAACGCAAACTCTAGGCCAACGAAGAGGAAGAGAAGGCGGACGGTGAATAAGGTACAACATAAAAGGATGACCAGAAGCAGTGGCAGAGAACTGCCTGCGCCGGTGGAGGGGGGTGATGTGGGTCCTTCCAACGTGACGCTACGCTCCGAAGCCCCGCAGCGAAGTACGGGTGAGGACGGCCGGGTTGAGCAGATGGAAGAGGAGGTAGTGCCCGGATCAGCAGCAGCACCCCGCCCCATGCCTGTAGACGCTGAGGTAACAATTCGAGCGGAAGGCCAGATCGAGAGCAGAGCTACAGCAACTGGGCATATCAACAGCAACGTGGCAAACTGGATCCATGGGAATTCCCAATCGGTAAGACAAAACCTTTCCTTAAGTTTCGATCGTAACGAGGACGTGGCGACTCGGATAGCTAACGCGATGGAGCAGACCCTCCGAGCGGCAAGAGACGCGTCGATTAGCGAACATAATTCGAGCATTGCGTTGCGATTAAAATCAGTAAAGGACTTACCCGAATTTTCGGGAGATCCCTTAGAGTGGGTAAATTTCAAGGAGGCTTATAAAGTTTCGACCGAACTAGGAGGATACACCGATCGGGAAAATATTAACCGTCTATTTAAGAGTTTGAAAGGTGACGCACGAGAATCTGTGAAAACACTGTTGGGAACCACCGGGGACGCAAACGCGGTTATATGTACGCTTGACCTCCAATTTGGCAACAAGAACGTGCTAGCTAAGCGAATTATAAACGATATTCAAGGATTACCAGCCTTGAATCGGGTCATATAAGCATCGCACAATTTGCCACAAAGTTACAAAACGCAGTGCAAGCATTCAAATCATTGAATCTTACCGGTTATTTATGTAGTCCCGATCTACTCAAATGTGTTGCGAATAAACTACCGTCAGCTCTGAAATATGTTTATAATCGATTCGCACGCGCACAAGAAACAGACGGAACTGACCTCGAGAGACTCTCCAAATTTTTATATGAAGAGGCGGAATTAGCCGTAGGTTGAGGAATTTTCGATTTAGAGACGAGTCCCTCAACATCCGTAATGATAAACGTCTCGGAAAAACAATCTAAGACTCAAAAGCGAGCAGTAGTTTGCACTACGGTTCAGGAGACGAACCCTGCCGACAGATGCACGGGGGAAAATAGCAAGTCGGTCAAGTGTGTATTTTGTGAGAGAACAAATCATCACATAGGCAATTGTCACAAATTTGCCAAAGAGTCCATATCACGGAGACAATTTATTGTGCAAAAGTTACGACTGTGTTTCAAGTGCTTACGTGCAGGCCATAGGAGAGATAAATGTAGAGGCGATAATTGCCCTATATGTAAAGATCGACATCACGTGCTCCTCCACAAACAAAGGGGTTTCGAATGCAACAACATGCGCAAACAACAACTGGAACACAGCCAAACGACAACTACTACGACACCGGCAAATAACACGGATTGACTAAAAATGTCGCGCGCGTTATTAAAAATTTGTCCAATAAGTGTATCAGGACCAGCGGCGGTGGTCCACACGTTCGCACTACTGGACGAAGGCTCAACAATCACATTGCTAGAGAAAAGACTCGCTCGAGAAGTAGGCGCGAGGGTCACCCGCGTTGGATTTTCTTTAACAGGCATTCATAACCGAGAAATGACCTTCACCAACAGTGAAAAAGTTGACATAAAAGTAAAAGGCGAATTTGAAGAACGTCACCTACAACATGTGCTCACGGTACCAGGTCTATGCCTTCCAACTCAATCGTTGAGCCATGAGCTCACGCAGCACATTGACGACGTAGAAGGGATTAGAGTTAAAGCTTATGAAAACGTGAAACCGAGGATTTTGATCGGACAAGATAATTGGAGAATAATATGCTCTCGGGAGTTACGTGAAGTTAAACATAAAGAACTGGCGATATCTCGATCCCTTTTGGGTTGGTCGGTACATGGCTTGGACGTCTCGAGTGGAAGCGGACAGGCAACACAACGAACGTGCGCGACATTTCAAGCATCGAAACTGGATGAATTCCATCTGAACGAGAAACTTGACAACCTCATCCGACAATATTTCCTAATCGACAATTTGGGAATCACAAATGATGAAGGCACCCACGTCAAACAAACGCGCGTAGAAACGATATTGAGAGAAACGACGCGCCGAGTGGGAAACTTGTGGGAGACAGGCCTTCTCTGGAAGGAAGACACAGAACCACAGATAGATAGCAAACCCACCGCGGAGAGAAGGCTGCTGTCCTTGGAAAGAAAGCTCGATCGCGATTCAAAATACGCAAACCTTTATTATAACGAAATGGAGCGTTTTTTGGAAGCGGGATATGCCGAGAAAATCAGATGGGACAATACCTCTGCAAGAATCTGGTATTTGCCCCACTTCGGGGTAATTAACGCTAACAAACCCAATAAGATTAGGTTAGTATTCGATGCGGCGGCCAAAATAGCTGGCATCAGCCTCAACGACCAACTGGAGGCCGGGCCCGACCTTTTACAACCATTGCACGGCATATCGATTAGATTTCGTCAATTTGCCATCGCAGTAAAAGCGGATGTGAAAGACATGTTCCTGCGAGTTCAAATAAGGAAAGGAGATCGTGGGGCGCAGCGATTCCTTTGGCGCGGAGCGGATCGAACTAAGAAACCAGAGGTATACGAGATGAGGAGTTTGATTTTTGGAGCCAAATCGTCGCCCTGCAGCGCAAACTATGTCAAAATAGAAAATGCTGTGACCTCTGCTACGAAGCCTGAGGCCAGTAAAAGCATCGTCGTGAATAGTTACATGGACGACTACCTGGTGAGCCGTGAGACGCCACACGAAATGAGAAAACTTATTCAGGATGTACGTGAGATAAACGCCGCAGCAAATTTCCATATGTACGGTTGGGCGAGCGTCATCAATCAATCAACCATGCGTTATTGCGCCCGTAAGTGATAAAATCGACCCCCAAAAGAAACAGTCACTTTGCGACGCGAACGAGGAAAGAGTACTCGGCCTTTATTGGGACGCGCGTAACGATCAATTGGGATTTAATGTCGGCTTAAATAAAATTCCTGATAGAATTTTAACGGGTGAGAGGAAGCCAACGAAACGGGAATTTTTGGGTATCATAATGTCCGTGTTCGACCCATTAGGACTTATCTCCCCATTCACAGTCCGCGCCAAGATGCTTATGCAAGAAGTATGGCACAGCGGGATCGGTTGGGACACTCCTTTGCACGACAATCAGCAAGCAGGGTGGCTATCATGGTTGACCAACCTTCGAAAAATTCGCTACTGTAGGATACCACGTAGTTGCACACCGTCCAATGTTTACGGAAAGGCAGAGCTCCACGTTTTCTGCAACGCGAGCGCAAAAGCATACGCTGCGGTAGCATATTTTAGATTCGAGATACACTGTGAACTCGCCCACGTAGCTTTGATCATAGCCAAAACCAGAGTGGCACCCACAAAACCTATGTCTATCCCGCGCCTGGAGCTACAGGCTGCATTGTTGGGTAGTAGACTCGCGAAAACGGCTACTGAAGAACTCGAGATAAAGGTAACTCAACGCTTCCTATGGTCCGATTCGATGACGGTACTGCATTGGATTAGATCGGAACCACGTATAAGGCAAAAATTCGTTGAACACCGATTAGGAGAAATACGAGAAAAGAGTAACATTTCCGAATGACGGTGGGTGCTCTCAGCCATGAACGTCGCGGATGATGCGACTCGCTGGTCAACTGAGGCATTATGAGCGAATGATCGTTGGTTCGTTGGACCAACTTTCTTACGTACAGCTGAAGTAGATTGGCCCAAAGAAAAGAATTTGAGCACGAAGGAAAGATAGGTATTGAACAAGATCGAATTGAAACAAGTTTTTGTGGGCAATGTCGTGGGTACGATCCAGGAAATTCCGTTAGCCACACGATTGTTGGGATGGGATGGATTGCTAGTGAAAGCTAGGCGCGTTTGGCGGGTCGTAGATCGTTGGAGAAAACGTTCACCTATAGAGGAACCAATCGATGGTATAAAGGCGACCGAAAAATATTGGTATCGTAAGATACAAATCGAGTGTTTTCCAGAGGAACTAGATGCCATACGTAATAAAAAAGACTTGCGAAAAGGCAGCAAGATAATTCAGCTAAATCCGTTCATCGACGAAGAGAGTGTACTGAGGGCGAACGGGCGTGTGACTAACGTAGTTGGAGCGGAATTCAATAATCAGCCTATTATCCTCGATGCAAGGCACTACGCAACTAAGCTCCTCATGGCAAAATATCACCGCAAATTTTACCATGCCAACAGTGCGACCGTAGTTAATGAATTGCGACAACGGTACTATATAGTAGGCTTGCGAACCAAGTTGCGGTCGATAATAAGTCGGTGCATAGTGTGCAGGCTGCGTCGAGGTAAACCTCAAAACCCACCGATGGCGGCATTACCGCCAGGACGCTTAGCCTTTCACCAAAAACCCTTTAGCCACTGTGGCATTGATTACTTCGGCCCCATGTATGTAAAAATAGGTAGGCGAAGAGAAAAACGCTGGGGTGTGCTCTTCACGTGCCTGACGACAAGGGCTATCTATATCGAATTAGCGTACAGTTTAGATGCCAGTTCCGCTATTATGGCGATACAACGTCTATCAGCGCGAAGAGGCACACCTGCAGCGATTTATAGCGATAACGGTACTAATTTCCGTGGGGCGAGCAAAGAGCTGAAGCAATTGGTGGAGGCTATAGATATAGAAAAGCTTCAAAAACACGCAACGGAAAAAAAGATTAAATGGATGTTCAATCCACTAGACGCTGCACATATGGGGGGAGTGTGGGAGAGACAGATTAGAACTGTAAAAATAGCAATAAGCGCGATTCTACATGACCAAGCACCAAGCGAAGAAGTGCTTTTGATGGTTCTCGCGGAAGTGAAACATTCGGTGAACTCGAGGCCTCTTACCGATGTATCCGTTGATCCAAGAGACGGCGAGGCTATAACGCCCAATCATTTTCTGATAGGGACGTCGTCGGGGGAGTTAAGATTGGATAGAACGGAGGCTCAAGCGTGTAACTTGCGCAAACAGTGGAGAGTTGCTCAATTTTTTGCCGACGCATTTTGGAGTAGGTGGCTCAAGGAGTATTTGCCGACCTTGCTTCCCAGATCGAAATGGAACGAGTCAGATATTCCCTTGGAAGAAGGCGACCTCGTCCTAATAATGGATACTCAAGCTCCACGGAATTTATGGCGAAAGGGCACTGTCATTCGAGTTCATCCGGGAAAAGATGGGCAGGTGCGAATGGTAACGGTAAAAACGCCCAACGGTGAATTGACTAGACCGTCGCGAAAATTGATAAAGCTCCTCGCCAAAGAGGAGATGTAAAATCGAAATTAAATTGTACGGGGGGAGATTATTGAGGAAAGGACAAATAGTCCAATATTAATTTAGATTATTTTGGTTGGAATTCGAATTAAAAAAGGTATAGATTTATGTATGTAGAATTTGAATAGAGGGGTCGATAATAGACAAGGAAGCAATAATTCAATTGTTTAATTATTTATTAATTTATTTATTTATTTATTAATAGATGTTTATTTAGCGTTTAGAATATAACCCCTTTATGAGTGGGTTCGGACTTTTCGAAATTTCCCGAGATTGTAAGTAAATTGTAAAATAAAGGAGAAAAGAAGGTGAGAAAATAATTACTAGTAAAAGAGATTAAAAGAATATATATGTGTATATATGTATGTATGTGTGTGTGTATGTGTGTGTGTATATATATATATATATAAAAGAGAAGGAAACACGTTAGCTCTCCTCCAGGTGAATATCTTTAGGATTTCACGGAATTTAAGCCATTATGGTCAAGATAATCAACGATTATCTTGAAATTAACAGACCTCGTGAGGAGGTAGGTGAAACCCTACTTCTGGTTTGAAGGTCACCCTGGGCTTTGGGAAAATAGTGAGATCGACCCAAGCCACTTAGGCTGCGGAGCGAGAGAAAACGAGTTGAGATAAGTGATTAACATGCCCGAGTTACATAAGGAAATTAAAGAAAAAGTAATAAGATTCTTTCACTTCATCTTTGACCCTTTATTTATAATGGTAGTATTAAGCAATGAATGTAACTTGCGAAGGAATGTGTTCGAAAGACAAGAATTTGTAAAATCCAACATTGAAAACTGTAAAGAAAAGCGAGCGTAATTATTTGTATTATTGTTGCAATTGTATATGTAATTCGTATTTCTGTAATTTGTAACTATACTTAATTGTATATACATGTATATTTATCCTAAATATTTAAAAAACTGAATATAGTGAAATAAAATAATATGTAAATGAAAAGGTTGGTCTGTAGGTCAGCCGCGTGATTTGAAAAAGCGCGCCAACTACTGCGGAGCGCCGCGCGAGGGTGCTGTCGTACCGGACGTGGAAAAAGGCGCGCTTCTTGCTCTCTCGCGCTGTCGACCACGCTTCTTGAGATTTCGGACTCCGAACGACACAGAGCTAAAAATAAATGAAGATATTTTGTGCGCAATATTTATAGATATTTTTCTTTTTTCCCTGCTCCCTTATCCTCACCTTAATAATACGTTTGATATTATTTCAAAAAATTTTACTAATGTAATCATTTTATCGAATTCCTTAAAAAACATTCAAATTTAAAACTTTTGTGAATAACTATACTACCATTTAATAATGTTATTAATAATATACTATAACAAATCTCATAATGTTTTCACAGACTAGGGTAAGTGTGCCAGTTACTGTGCCCGCTTCAGTTACTGTGCCCTTAGATCATTTTCATTTATAGTAGAGTATAATCATATTTAATCATAAATATCTAAATTTTTATATACAGTTCAATTCATGCTTTTTATTGTTAAACCCACAGTGTGACTTAATTATTCTTATAATATATTTAAAATAATTTATTAAATTTCTCATCGCGATTTCTATAATTTTCTTGTCGAAATGCTTAAGAATATGCCTATACAAAAGTGATCGAAAAACTATAAAAATAACATTTTTCATAAAAAAAATACACTTAATGTTTATAAAACCCATCTAGTTGACAAAAGAACAATAAAAAAGTAGTTTTGATTAATATTATTGTTTAATTTAATATAATCCAGTAACTGAAACGAATTTTCGGCATGTTTCTATTATTGTGCACAGTAACTGGACAAGTTTTCATGAATGTATTTAGTTACTGTGCCTCCTCGCGGTAGACTACGCTAACCTTACTTTCTCATGCTTCCTCGCCTGTGCAAGTCAACTTCGACGTTCGTTGCTTACCCACAGAGTAAATAACACAGTTTTTAACCGGAAAAACCCCCACAGCGCGATATACTGTGTCTTAAACATGAAAAAAAATTCCCAGAGCCGCAATTACGTCGTTCGGAAAAATGTTTTGACGGTTTCATGTAGACCAAGCCCCACATGCTTAGAAAAAAATCATGAACGAAATAGCTTTTCCGGAAAAGCCCCCCCAGGGCGATATACAGTGTTGAAAAGGGAAAAAAAATTCCCAGAGCCGCAATTACGTCGTTCGGAAAAATGTTTCGACGGTTTGTTGTAGATAACGTTTCCAAATGCTTAGAAAAAAATCATGAACGAAATAGCTTTTCCGGAAAAGCCCCCCCAGGGCGATATACAGTGTCGAAAACTGGAAAAATATTCCCAGAGCCGCAATTACGTCGTTCGAAAAAATGTTTCGACGGTTTGTTGTAGATAACGTTTCCAAATGCTTAGAAAAAAATCATGAACGAAATAGCTTTTCCGGAAAAGCCCCCCCAGGGCGATATACAGTGTCGAAAACGGGAAAAAAATTCCCAGAGCCGCCATTACGTCGTTCGGAAAAATGTTTTGACGGTTTCTTATAGACCAAGTCCCCATATGCTTAAAAAAATCATGAACGAAATAGCTTTTCCGGAAAAGCCCCCCCACGGTGATGTACTGTCTTCGACCCACTTTTGAACCTCTGAATAACATGTATTTTAAAGAGAACGTTGAGATGAACTGTCGCAATGAGATATCGCAAGAAAGAAAATGACTGCATATCGTTTTTTAACCTCAAAGTGTCTACCAGCTGGAGTAGGTACAAAGCGGCTCGGCCAGCACAGCTTGCGAGATTCGGCTGGGCCCCAATATACGAGTTCCGCTAGAAACCAGCCAGCGAGTCCCGATTTTTGTACCTGTCCCTATTTGGTGTGCTCTGTTATTTAAACGCGTCCGAGAATGCGTCATACAAATAAGCTGATACGAAGACAGCATTGAAATAATTTTCTTTCAAAAATTAATCTATTTAGCTTTTATAAGATTTAAGTGTCAAATTTTTTTAGTCAGTACTAAGATTGCAATAACGCTTCAAATTGTACAACATGTGATTTGGAAAGATTCATTACTTTTTCTTATTCGAAGGTGCTAAGAAACAACAATATTTTTATAAGTAAAGATAATGTATAATAGTAATTTGAAGTATAAAAAGTAAAAAGTGGTTACATGTTATAAAGCTACTTTCACACTAACACAATAACCATTTATAACAAATTTCAAGATATTTCTCGTATTTTAAATGACTTTGTCCAGTAATACCGCACGCAATCAGCATTTGTGCGTGCCGATAGAGCGTAAACATAACGTTTGTTAGGTTATACGTGGCACAAAAGTGATTGTACAAACTACGTTTTTTCGTGTAGAAATATTTTATCACGTTATAGAAAAGAGTGTTATAACCTTCTTTTTATTATATTATACTTTTACTGGCAATAGATTTTGGAAGTGAATTCAAAATTAACGTCAAAAAGAAGAAAATTGCATAAGAAGCCGATGAAAAATATATCAATGAACTTCCAAATCGTAGCACCGGTAAATTAATATATTTTTGTAATAAATATGTGAAACGCTAATATATTATCATAATTTGTATATTTATAGGTTTGATTATATGGAAAATGATATTTCTTATGATGATAAAGTACACTAATCGGGAGCACACAAACGTGTACAAGCACATTAATTGGGGGAATACAATTGCGTTCATCGCCGTCTCTTGGGGCACACAAATGTAGGCAAAAATGATTTTTTTTACTTTTAATATAACTTTCGATAGAGTTGATATTTTGTAGAAAAAAATATTTCCGTATTTAGATTAAAATTAAACTATCAATATGTATTAATTTCACATTCGTGCATTGTTAAATGAGTTCAACAAATCGCGACAAACCGGGAAGCTTTCTTAAACGCTAATCGGAACAAATACCCTTTGCGCTTTTTTCAACTCTCTCATAATCATATGCTAAGTCTCTTGGGAAAAAAACAAAGAACATATATCGATAGATTTTCCCCCTCTTTCCAATGGTGCTATTGTTTATTCTCTGAAATGCTTTTATGCGGTCAGAAACTTGAGTTGAAAGTTCTGGCCGATTTTTCTAAAAGAATACTAATTTTTTTTTAAATAAATTTTTTCATTCGTAAGTACAAGTTTTCATCGTCGAAACCCAAAAATTTCAAGTTGGAGAAATGAAGGGTTCATAAGTAATAACATTTAAAAGACGGCGGCGAGTCGCCGCGCGTGCTTTGTGCGCTACACCGGAGCGCGCTGTTGCCGACGTATTTCACTATTTCGTTGTTTCGTACTTAATAAATATCATATAATAAATTTTTTAATCTTTTTTTATTATAAGTCAATACTTTGTGTTCCATCTTTTGCAATTTTTTGTTAATTTACTAATATCTTGTATCTGAATTTAATTGAATACGTCTTGTCTCAAATTTAGATTTCTTTACTTTTGGATACGTGAGCATACTTCTAAAGTTTCCGACCCCGAGAATTGTTATAGTTCAAGCCTCTTAACGTGTGCTGACAGTTTAATAGCATTAAATAATAGAGTTACAGGTACTCTTTTTGCTGATTTTAACCTTTGTTTTAATTTTAATTCATCGTTTCTAATTCATCATTTGAAGATATCTTTTTTCTCTTTTATATAAACTTAAAACTCATACTTTTATTTTCAAACAGTGAAGTTCATATTTATAAAACTTGAGGAAGTACTCATCCAGAGAAGAATTTTTAAATTCTCTTTTAGGTTTCTTGGAAAAGTACGTCTTTTTTACCAAGAGGCGGCAAAATCATTTCACTGCAACACTAATCAGTGTAGTTTGGCAGCATTGGTCCTTTATTATAGAGAATTAAATTTTAAAACTTAAAAAAGCATGATACTTTTTTGAGACAATTTATCTCGTGCTGCCGTAGCAGTTTATCTAAAAATTATAATCAATTACCCTAATAAAAAACTCTCTTGATTTCGCCAAAAAAGGTATTTGTTTCACTGATGGAACTGGGCAATACTATAAAAACAAATATGACTTCCATAATCTTTTTCATCATTTTGAAGATTTTTCTGTTGAAGCAGAGCAGCGCTTTCACGCAACCACGTACGAAAAAATGCATGAGAATTGATTGTGCCGCTTCTTGATCACTAGGGACGAACTTTTCCAAGAAATCCAGAGAAGTTAAAAATTTTCTTTTGGATAAAAACTCCCTCAAGGTTTGTGAATATCAAGATCACTGTTTGAAAATAAAAGAATTAGTTTTAAATTTATATAAAAGAGAAAAATGATGTATATGATCAAAACTGAAACAAAGGTTAAAATCAGCAAAAAAAGTTCCTGTAACTCTATCATTTCATTTTATTAACCTTTAGACTGCCGACCTGGCTCATATATGAACCAGCTATGACCTTGAAAACTCGTTTCGACATATTAGATATTTATATAAATAAATTTTACCTTTTAAAAATATTCATTTTTAACGTAAAAATGCCGGCAGTCTAGAGGTTAAACTGTTGCAATGCTCCGCCGTCTTTTTAATTTAATTACTTATGAACCCTTCATTTCTTCAACTTGAAATTTTGGGGTTTTGAAACTGAAGACTTGTACTTTCGAATGAAAAAACTTCAAAAAAAAAAAAAAAACATGTTATTCTTTTAGAAAAATCGGTCCGACCTTTCAAATCAAGTTTTTGACCTAAAAAAAGCATTGCGGAGAATAAACAATAGCATAACTGGAAAGAGGAGGAAAAATGTATCAATATATGTTCACTATTTTTTTCCGAGAGACTTATCATATGATTGCGAGCGAGTTGAACAGAGCGCATTTTACGCGAAAAAGGCTCGGCTCGCGCCCGCTGTCTGGTTTCTTGCGGACGCTTCGATATGCACTATAAGTGTACCGATCAGCACGAAGTGCCCCGCAGCTCGCGAGTCGTTTGCGTCCGAATACGCGCTATGAGTGTACTGTTCGGCGGGGAGTGGGGGAATTGGGAGAAAGACGGGTTCGGCCAGCGCAGCACGCGAGAGCTAGCTGCGCTCGAATATATATATACAAACAGCAAGCTGCCGGAGGGGTCAGGGGAGTGGAGCCTGGGGCCGCGTGCTGCGGCCTCGGCGGCAATATTGTCATATGAGCGTGCGCGTTCTGACTGTCGCTTTGACACTCGGGAGCCATTTTTCAGTTTCTAGCGATTCTACCTGGCCCCGGAGTCGGCAATTTTTTCGCTTCTGTCTCCCCATTTATGCAATTGGCTAAAATAACCATCGCTTTTTATAGAGTTTGATTCATAGATCATAAATTTCGAGATTACAATTTAACAAAATTGCTTTTTAAAAACCTTGATTTTAATGCATTTCTTTAAACCAATACTTCAAATAGAAACAATCTATTGCGATCAGAATAATTGTTTCTTCAAAATTCAGTCAATTATAAGATTTAAATGTTGTATTCGACATCTACGAAGAACCAGTATTCAAAGAGTTATAAATTTTTTAAATATTAATTTTCAGTATTTAAGAGATTTTTTATTATATTCAAAAAATTAAACATCGAGTAGAGATATTTTTTTACAGTTGCTTACCGTTTACCATCTAAAAAGAGATGTGCATAGTGAATATTACTTTGTATTATAAATAATTCACGTTAATATGCGAGTAAATCTCAGGAACTCTTAACTTATTGGGAACTCTAAAGTTTAAGCTCAAAATGTTTGCCTTTCAATAAAAAATAAAAAATAAAAAAACAATTATAAATAATGGTAAAGAATCAGCTGCGTACACAAAATTACAAAAAAGGTCGAAAAATTAGTCATTTTTTATGTTATTAATGTGCTTTGCCAATCGATTTATTTATAATTACACAACAAATTCAATGCATATTATAATTGAAATAACTAAGTCAATACAGAACATTAGTCATTCCATTTAATTTTTTATTTAGCAATCATAAGAAATACGTAAAACTGATGTGATGTTTGAAAGAAGATTGATATTTTATATTTTCACATATAATTGTAATAACGATTATTTATTGGAAAACAGAAACTTTTAAAGTAATGATTTCAGTGTAGATTCTTATCTATTCAAAGATCAAATACGCAGATGCCAGTATTTATAAGAGTTGTAGTTTAGAATAAAGACCAAATTTTCCTTAATTTTTAGATTTAAAAGTAGCGCCAAAAAAATATACCATTCAATCACCGGCTTGTAAATAATTTTTTTTCACATTCAGAAAGGCTTAAAGAACAAGAAAAACTTTCTCCTGTAGATGTGTCTTCAAAATTAAATCACTTTTTCAAGTTTCGTCGTTTCGAAAAAAGGTGACATTTTCTTCCTGTATTTTTTTTCAATCCAAAATTGACTTGAAAGTATCGTAAAAAAATAAGACCGTTAAATTGAGCTTGTACATATTTCTTTTTATGTTCAGAAAAGCTAAAAGAACAATTAAAACTTGACCCATGAGCGTACCTCTAATTTTTTTTTCATTTTTTTCGAGACATAAGAGGAAAATAATTTTGAGAATAGTAGATATACTATTACCATACCATACCCTGGCCAAAATATCATACTCGCGTTTTTGAGTCGGGAGCGAAAGTGGACTTTCGGACAGGGTATGGTGAATAAATCTTTTATATGGGCTAATTTTCATAGTACATCGACGTATCAGGGCTCAAATTAAAGATTTTGGCACACAGAAAAGCTAAACAAATTGTGCAACGATCGTAAGTGTGTTCCTGTTCCTATATACATAAATATATCGATGGGCAAAGCACATTAATACACGTTTGTGTGCTCCCGATTAGTGTACTTTATCATCATAAGAAATATCATTTTCAATATAATCAAACCTATAAATATACAAATTATGATAATATATTAGCGTTTCACATATTTATTACAAAAATATATTAATTTACCGGTACTACGATTTGGAAGTTCATTGATATATTTTGCATCGGCTTCTTATGCAATTTTCTTCTTTTTGACATTAATTTTGAATTGACTTCCAATATCTATTGCCAGTAAAAGTATAATATAATAAAAAGAAGGTTATAACACTCTTTTCTATAACGTGATGAAATATTTCTACACGAAAACACGTAGTTTGTACAATCACTTTTGAGCCACGTATAACCTAAGAAACGTTATGTTTACGCTCTATCGGCAAGCACAAATGCTGATTGCGTGCGGTATTACTGGACAAAGTCATTTAAAATACGAGAAATATCTTGAAATTTGTTATAAATGGTTATTGTGTAAGTGTGAAAGTAGTTTTATAACATGTAACCACTTTTTACTTTTTATACTTCAATTTACTATTATACATTAGCTTTTCTTATAAAAATATTGTTGTTTCTTAGCAACTTCGAATAAGAAAAAGTAATGAATCTTTCCAAATCACATGTTGTACTTCTTAAAGCATTATTGCAATCTTAGTACTGACTAAAAGAATTTGACACTTAAATCTTATAAAAGCTAAATAGATTAATTTTTGAAAGAAAATTATTTCAATGTTGTCTTCGTATCAGCTTATTTCTATGACGCGTTCTCGGACGCGTTTAAATAACAGAGCACACAAATAGGGACAGGTACACAAATCGGGGCCCGCTGGCTGGTTTCTAGCGAAACTCGTATATTGGGATCCAGCCGAATCTCGGAAGCTGTGCTGGCCGAGCCACTTTGTACCTACTCCAGCTGGTAGAGACTTTGAGGTTAAAAAACGATATGCAGTCATTTTCTTTCTTGCGATATCTCATTGGGACAGTTCATCTCAACGTTCTCTATAAAATACATGTTATTCAGAGATTGAAAAGTGTATTTAAGACACAGTACATCACCCTGGGGGGGATTTTCCGGAAAAGCGATTTCGTACATAACTTCTTTCTAAGCATTTGGGGACTGTATCTACAAGAAACCGTAGAAACATTTTTCCGAGAGACGTCATTGCGGCTCTGGGAATTTTTTTTCGTGTTTAAGACACAGTATATCGTCTTGGGAGGGCTTTTCCGGAAAAGCTATTTCGGTCATAATTTTTTTCTAAGCATTTGGAGACTTGGTCTACAAGAAACCGTCGAAACATTTTTCCGAACGACGTAATTGCGGCTCTGGGAATTTATTTTCCAGTTTTCGACACTGTATATCGCCCTGGGGGGGCTTTTTCGGAAAAGCTATTTCGTTCATAATTTTTTTCTAAGCATTTGGGGACTTGATCTACAAGAAACCGTCTTAACATTTTTCCGAACGACTTAATTGCGGCTCTGGCAATTTTTTTTCATGTTTAAGACACGGTATATCGCCCTGGGGGGGCTTTTCCGGAAAAGCTATTTCGGTCATGATTTTTTTCTAAGCATGTGGGGACTTCGTTTACAAAGAACCGTCTTAACATTTTTCCGAACGACTTAATTGCGGCTCTGGTAATTTTTTTTCATGTTTAAGACACAGTATATCGCGCTGGGGGGGTTTTTGCGGAAAAGCTATTTCGTTCATAATTTTTTTCTAAGCATCTGGAAACGTTATCTACAGGAAACCGTCGAAAAATTTTTCCGAACGACTTAATTGCGGCTCTGGGAATTGTTTTTCATGTTTAAGCCACAGTATATCGCCCTGGGGGGGCTTTTTCGGAAAGGCTATTTCGTTCATAATTTTTTTCTAAGCATTTGGAAAGGTTATCTACAAGAAACCGTCTTAACATTTTTCCGAACGACTTAATTGCGGCTCTGGGAAAATTTTTTCATGTTTAAGACACAGTATATCGCCCTGGGGGGGCTTTTCCGGAAAAGCTATTTCGTTCATAATTTTTTTCTAAGCATTTGGAAACGTTATTTACAAGAAACCGTCTTAACATTTTTCCGAACGACGTAATTGCGGCTCTGGGAATTTTTTTTCACGTTTATGACACAGTATATCGCCCTGGGGGGGCTTTTCCGGAAAAGCTATTTCGTTCATAATTTTTTTTTAGGTCGTGTGGGACCTTTCCTTGAAGTACCAGTCGCGAAATTTTTCCTAGCGAAGTTATTGCGACTCTGGGAATTTTAGTTTTCGTGTGTGTCGCTATGGGAAAATTGACTTGTCTGTAAGGGTGGTTTTGGGGGTGGTATATGGGAGTGGCGAAGTGCAAAATTAGTTTTTACACGGTTTTTGGTCCATTCCTACCCTGTTTTATGGTTTTAAACCGGTTATAATGTAAATCGCAAATTTTAGTTTTTTCGTTCACTGTGAACGTTCGGAATTTCAAACACATACTAGAAGACTTAAAAACTTAATAATTTTTACGAATATTAATTAAGAAAAATAAAAAAATATTAACCGAGCGAGCGTCAGCGAGTGAGGTAAACCTTGCTAGTACGATGTATGGTCACCCAGTTGCAAATAATTCCGTAATTTTGATAATTAATTGTATTACGTACCAAAATTACGCAACAAAAATACGTATTAGTTACGTAACAAATTCGAACACTTTGTTACGTATCAAAAATACATCCGAAAACACGTATTTTTGTTCAGTGCCGCTTTGTTACGTAACAAAAGTACATACGAAAAATACGTATTTTTGTCTGTGCCGCTTTGTTACGTAACAAAAGTACACGGAAAAAAAGGTTGGGCTACCAGTGCTGTATTTCATAGCTGTGGCGCCACTGCACATGTTAGTAGCAGTTCTCTCGTCACTCGACGTGAGTACACTTTGAGATGGTACGTCCGTGCGTTCGCCTCGCGCACGGGCATCCATTGTTTATTTTTATGACATTCAGTTGATTCAGTCTCGTTCGCTCGGGACTCAGTAACGTTCGTTCGGGACTCATTACCAGATCGCATCGAAGAGCAGCTTTTATTAAAAAACAGCCGAAAAAAGGAACTAGTTCTGAATATTTTTTTCCGTGTATTGGGACCTTGAATAAGTTCTTGCTGTTTTTTTTGTGACAATTGATGCTTTATTTAAAGTATGTAGTAAAAAGTATGTCACTCAAAATTTTGCCCATCACTAGTCACTACTTTCTCCCATCTTTCTGTCAATTTACGGATTCCATCTCGAAAGAACTGCTCGTCTTTTGAAGCTATCCAAGAATCTACCCATTTTTTGGCATTTCATAAGAATGGAAGTGCTGCTCAGCCAAGCCATGAGCCGTCGACCGGAATAAGTGATAGCCGGAAGGAGCAATGTCTGGGCTATACGGCGGGTGAGATAGGACATCCTATTGAAGCGCCTCCAAAGTTTCTTTGACGACTTTTGCAACATGTGGCCGAGCATTTTCATGTAACAAAATCACCTTGTCGTCTCTCTGCTCGTACAGCGGCAATTTTTCCTTTAGGGCTCGGCTCAAACACATCAATTGCAGTCGATAGCGATCTCCCGTGATAGTTTCGTTCGGTTTCAGCAGTTCATAATAAATTACACCCTGCTGATCCCACCAAATGCAGAAGAGAAGCTTCGGACCATGGATTTGGCTTTGCGGACGATGTTGATGCATGGCCGTGCTTACCCTACGATTTTTTACGCTTAGGATTATCGTACTGTTGTCTCATCTACTCGTAATGATTTTGCAAGTTCAGCTAGCGTCTGACATGAGTCTTCATTTAGTAATTCCTCCAATTCTTCGTCTTCAAACTTTTTTGGTGCACCAGCACGTTCTTTATCTCCAAGATCAAAATCGTTATTTTTGAAACGTTGAAACCAGTCTTTGCATGTCGTTTCCGATAGAGCGTGGTCACCGTAAGTTTCAACAAGAATCCTGTGCGCTTCAGCTGCCGATTTTTTTTAATAAAATAGTGCAATAAAGTTCCCCGCAAATACTCTTTACTTGGCACAAAACTTGACATTATTAGTAGTAAGAACAAAAAACGCTGTTTACACTATGGCGAACTAACATACCTTAAGTTTAAGCTTACCGACAGTACTTCCTTATAGATGCGTTAGCATCTGAAATTACATACACTTAGTTCTGGTAACGCAATCTGTTAGGAAACAGTGAGAACTTATTCAAGGACCCAATACATACGAAAAATACGTATTTTGAGTCTGTACCGCTTTGTTACGTACCAAAAATACGTATTTTGATACGAAGCGCTTTTTACAAAATCAGAATACGTACATTATGACGTATTTTTCATACACCTTTTTTTTACGTAATGCTTTCTCTATCGAAAAAAAACACGTTTTCATTATATGTTAATTACACATGATTATAAATAAATGTAATACGTAAAAATTATAATCAATTTATATAACTTATAAATTATAATAAATTATTTAGCAATTTAACACTGTTTATAAAAATAATAGTTTTATGAAATATTTGTAGAAAAAACATTATTTATACTGGTATTGTATTTACTAGTTACTTACAATTTTCTCGAAGACAACAAACGGCAGAAAAGGGAAAGACGAGACGATATCAAAATCACGCGAGGCCGCCATCGAGCGCATCCTCGTATACTCAATGGTAACCGTCTTGATAGGCGTCGTGAACTATTTAATATTTATTGATTACTCACAAATTTTCTATATGTAAAGAAACAAGTTATTGTTACATAACTTTCAGCCAAAGAAGAAACCCATGCAGTATTGCTAAATGCTACTTAATTAGTGAAATTTAGCTTACAGATTATAAAAGGCTATCTAACAAATATAATACTGTTTTAAATTTACTGCTGCATTTATAGAGCGAACAAGTTATAAATTATATTTTCATGATCAAGTATCATTTAGCAATAACGCATAGATTTCTTCTTTTGCTGTAAGTTACCTAACAATAACTTGTGTATATATAGAATACTTGCAAAACATGTATATAACATTAAGAAAAAAAATAAAAACAATATGATTATTTACAGTCCAAGATACGCACATCTCAATACTCTTTAATATGTGAAGTTACTTGTAACTATATGTGAATTGGCCATAATAATGTACGTTTTTTATTTTCTTGTAATGAATCAACTAATATTCAATCTGTTTCTGTTAAGAATAATGTACCTTCTAAAAATAAGTCAAAATTCACTTAATTACATCATAACAAAGTAGCAAGCATCGTTAATGTAGCTAAGTCTCAAATGCTTGGATAGCAGTATGAAAGAACACTAACATCTCATATGACTTTAGATATGACACTATCGCTGCTCCCATCAATGTTACACTAATTATGTTTAACGAATAACATGTAAAACAGTACTATCAAAATTTTCTTACTTGACCTAGTATCTTATTAAGGTGAATTTCCACTTAACATATTTAGATTGGGAATCATTGATAAAAAAATAATTATTTATATTTACATTATTTTCGATAAAAAAAAGATTGAATATTGATTTTCATTGTACGACAATAAAAAACATTTATAATTATTGCTAATTCCTACATGATTATAAAATATATATTAAAGAGTATTGACATGTGTCTTGAATTTTAACAAGTACTCTGATTTGTTGTTAATTTAATATTTATGATTTACAAGTATTCTATATATAAAAATACAAGGTATTGTTATACAACTTACAGTGAAAGAAGAAAGCGGTTTAGCTGTAAATTTAAAACAATAAAATATTTATTACATGGATGTTTTCCTAATTTAAAGGTATGTAATAATAATTATAAGTAGGATTTGTTCTCTGCAAACGAGATATATCAAATTGAAAAGGACATTTTTAGCTCAGGCGTCGCTCATGTCAACACGCTAGTGTAGTGTGTGTGTGCTGGGGACCTCACACATAAAATGCTTTCCTGGAGAAAAAAAAACTTTGTAGAAATCAATATACGATTATATATAAATATGTTTACAAGGGGGAAAAATGTAATTTGAATCTAAAACAAATGAAAAGCTTTATCAGTGTTTTGTTTGTATCTTTCGAACAAAAATAGATAATGCTTTAAAATAAATTGAGTCATATTATGCAAGCGTCTTTCTAGTGAAATATGTAAAAAAATAGATTTTCTGTCCTTTTAGAGGTCTTTGTCCGCCTTATCTCCATAATTATTCATGCTATTAGTCTCTCGATTCTGTGTAATTCACGTAACTGTCATATAGTGTCCAATTATAAAATTAGTTCAGCATTTTGATCGTATAAGTGATTAGTATCGTTACTACTTTGTCAGCGCTGTAAAGCGAGCGCGAGATATCCCTGGAGCGTTAATCAGTAAGACTAAGTTTCACCTCGTATCCATTTTTGCAAGTGTCTTTGCTCTCTTACTTCTTCTCTCGCCGCGTTTCTCTCGTTTCTCTCGTCCATATACCCGTGCTGAAAGCGATTCAGCTGGCACTCAAGAAATTGCTTTATATATTCGAAATTCCACATAAATTAACCGAAACACCTCTTAATTTAATAAATGGTAAAAGTGTTGTGCTTCAAGTGCTGTGAGTTTTAGTTTATTCTATCACCCTCACAAACTCAGCTCGAAACTGAATTACACGATTAGAAACTCATGCACATCAAGGTCCACTTGAATAACTTCTTAAAATTGAAGAATCTAAAAGTTTGAAGTCAACCTAAGAACTATGTCGATCAAAAACAAATTGTATTTGATCCGATGCATTCCCAGCAGAAAAAAAGCGTCTGAATTCTGAGATCATTTTGGAAAGTTAGTAAAAAGCACACAAAAATATACCAAATGCAAACCAAATAAGAGGACCGGGATTACAAAATATATTTTGTATCATACGTGCTGGAAAAATGGCAAAATGAAAATAACGCACGCAAAAGCGTTACGTAATGAAAAATAACGCACGCTCCAGCATATACGTAGCGCCCTCTATGTCTGATGGTATGAGTCTAATCTCCAAAAGGTGAACAGAAAAAACCTCACTCGTATTTTCCACGCACTTATGATTAAAAATATTGTGTGTACTATTATAATGCTATTGTAGAAAATGAACCTCAACGAAAAGCGCTGAAATGAACTGGACGAGGCAGTCGACGCACAGTGGGCGGAAATGTCAAAGAAATGGTCAAAATATCGGCTTCACGTGAATTTTGCATGAAAACTATTAATGACAGCAGATTTGGACTCCTTTTATAGAATTTTCTCGGAAACCGTTTCCCCCGAATATCTGTATAATGATTATTAAGGGGATGTGCAACCCTAATTTCAATATTTTTTTAAATCAACATTCTAACATTTATTTGGAAAAAGACGACTGTCAAGCGCTCCGTACACGCAAACACCATATGCAGATTTTTTTCTGGATAATTCTATTGATATTTGCGTGAGTTATGCTCGTTTGAAAAGTAGGTCAATTGTAGATTCCTACTTACCGACAGTACGGTTTTTATTTAATTAAATAAATTCTCATCATTTTTTTGGAAAAAGACGTCTGTCAAGCGCTCCGTACACGCAAACACTATATGCAGATTTTTTCTGGATAATTCTATTGATATTTGCATGAGTTATGCTCGTTTGAAAAATAACGTCGGTACTCACATCCCCTTAACATGAAATCGTTCCAGTTTTAGAGCATTATCACGAAAATTTGGTATACCTGTTCAGTTGACATATATTAGACGATCACCTATGGGGTTTTCATACATATGCATATGGATTTACATGTTTTTCTAACTACTTATCTAAAAAATGGTTTTACTTTTGTAAATGTAATATATTTTAATAATTTCATTAAACAAATTATGGCAAAATCTAACCTTTGAAGATAATGATCTCCGATTTATTTTTTTTTGTAAAAAATTACCAAAGTTATACGTTGTACGTCAGTTAACTTATTATAAACAATCATTAAATGTTATAGTTGTCTTTATAAAAATGTTAGGCTCAGTACTGAGAGTTGCGCGTGTTTACATACAGCAAGGTGTCGAAGAATTTGTACATAAACAGGACAATTATATGTCACCGCTAAGGTGCTCTCAATAACGCGATACTTTTCCTAAAAAGGTTAAATCACAAATCATTGTCTTAAAAAAGTTGAATATTGACTTATTTTGTTTAAAGAAATTATTTAAATAAATTAATTTAATAAAACTGATACCAGACCGGGTATTAAAAACTCCAAAATCTGTAAATGTATATATCTTTTTTATGCGATGGAGTTAATACCACCTATTTGTGATTATAAAGACAACTATAACATTTAATGATTGTTTATAATAATTTAAGTGACGTACAACGTATAACTTTGGTAATTTTTCACAAAAAAAATTAAATCAGAGATCATTATCTTTAAAAGTTAGATTTTGCCATAATTTGTTAAAAAAATTATTTAAATATATTAAATTTACAAAAGTAATACCATTTTTTTAGATGAGTAGTTAGCAAAACTTGTAAATCCATATGTATATGTATGAAAACCTCATGGGTAATGATTTTCTAATATACGTCAACTGAATAGGTAAATCGAATTTTCGTGATAATGCTCTAAAACTGCAACGATTTCATGTTAATAATCATTATACAGATATTTGGGGGAAACGGCCTCTGAATAAGTGCTATAAAAGCAGTCCAAATCTGCTGTCATTAATAGTTTTCATGCAAAATTCGCGTGAAGCCGATATTTTGACCATTTTTTTGACGTTTCCGCCCACTGTGCGACGGGGCCAGAGAGGGAGAAAGATAAATCAACACTTGCTCATCCTCGAGACAGATGCTGTCACTGCAGAAAGCTGGGTCATCATGCTCTAGACTGTGACAAACTTGGTCACCAAAGGCGAATTTTCTCACGGAGAAGAGAAAATAACCGATTCAGATGAGACAAACATCGACGAAGAGATAATGAAATGTACGGAAGTTTGACTAATCGGAGAGATAACTTTTGAACAAACTCAAATAGAGGATCTAACTTTAACCAAGCAAAAAAGCTTGACTCAAAAATATAAGGTGAGTATAGCTTGTTATTGGTCGGTACCGAGACATCGGGAAAACTTGATGAGATGCGTTATAAAAACAAATTAGTTAGATTTCTGACCGACTCAAGAGCGATACAGCGTATGTCCAATACATGATAAAAATTGAAACTTCAGGCTCGGAAGAGGATAGGATAATTCAACGCTCAAATAAAAAGAGCTGCGTAAATATCAAATTAGGGAGAGTTTATACACACACACACACACACACGCACGCGCACACGCGCACGCACGCTGCCACACTATGCGTAAACTTCAATGACAGAAAACTTCGGCGGTACTTAATTTTTTTTACACGGATGAGGGACTTATCATTAATAATTAGATAATTATAAGATAAAAACCTCTTACCCGCGGAACTAAGTTTTTCTATCAGGCATCTATAAAAAATTTTTTATTGTTGAACTTGAAATGACATCAATGCTTTAAATTCATTCTGTAAATCTAATCAAATAATTGTATACATAACAAATAATCAAGTAAGATATAATTTAGAAGCATTGTAAAGAAAGGTAAAGCCGTAGATTAAATTCATAAAAATAAAAAATTAATCTTAGAAATCAAACAAAATTCAAAAACCACTAAAAAGGAAAACAAGCTAAGTTCGAAGTTTTTAGACTTAAAAAGTACCTCAAACAATAGAAGATTAAGTAAAGTAAGTTCATTTGATGTGTCTGAGCCATAAGATTCTCAAATATATTTTGAAAAATCAAGTGAAATAAACACCGGTGCTATGAAACCTGACCCTTATACTAATTTTCTAGTATACCATAAGACTGCTGGTTTTAGTCAGCTGGTATTTTATTGTAATATGGCAATTTTCTATCTTACATGTTACAAATAAAATCTATTTCTATCTTTATCTTATGTTTATTTTAGTATATGTCAACAATTACTGATGAGAGTTGCTTATCAATTGAAGAATCATTTAATTATAATTTCAAATACAATTTTGAACATTAAATTTATTTTTAATTTTCTAAAAGCTAATTGTTATTTTTTTTTTAGTTAGTAGTAATCCATTGCATTCAAGTAAATTATGGGATAATTACATAGAAATATCGAATATATTGGAAAGAATTAAAAATTTTGAAAAAGAGAGAGAAACTTTTTCACAAAGAGTTGAAGCAGTTGACGAATTTCTTCTGTGGCTAAAAAGTAATGGAGCAGAAATAGACGGTATACGTATTTATGAGTTTCCTAATTATGATTTGGGTTTACGAGCTGATGTAGACTTCGCTGAAAATGATCTTGTACTTGAAATACCAAGAAATTTAATTTTCAATAAAAATACAGCGGCACAAGAGTTAAAGGATCTGCAGGATGATATGCTAATTCACCATATGCCTCAAATAGCATTAGCTATAGCACTCTTATTAGAAAAATATAAAAATAATTCTAAGTGGAAACCGTATTTAAATATTCTTCCTCATACATATAACACAATCTTATATATGACTGTAGATGAAATGGCAGAACTAAAAGGAAGTCAGAGCTTAGGTAAAATAATATTTCTTTTAATTTTAAGACAGTGCATGAAATTGAAAATACAATTTAAAACATTTATTACGTATATCAGAGTATTAAATATAATAGCTATTTCTGTTGTGGTTCTTTTTTATCTTTTATTTATTTAATGATGTTTGATGAGATGAATGACAACGACAGTTTCTAATGTTGGAGGATTGATCGTAATGGTCCAGCTGTCAAGGTGGTTTTAAATGAACAAAAACCAATAGTTATCTTGCCGACGTTTCGGGCATTTTTTATGCTCTTCTGGGCTCTTTATTCAAAATAAACAATATTTATTCAGATATACATAATTACATAATTACAATCAAGTCAACTTCACATCGCAATATACTGATGTACTTACAGATTACATTTTTTAAAAACGTGTTCTACTCACAAGGAAACGTCCCGAACTGTCAAATTAAAAAAATTATAAAAACTATACATGGTAGTAGTCCTCCATGAGACCTTCACAATATATTTTTTTTTATCGGCAACCAATGCCTTTTTGAGGGTTAAATCCACGCCGGAGGTTCACATTGAAAAATGATTTTTTCGATATATCTCTGTTTCTATTCAATTTTTTTTTTATGAAACAAATTAGAAAATCTTTCTTATAAAAAGTACAAGTAATCTAGAGTATGCAGGGTGTGTCATTTTAATTGACGCACCCAAAAAGTTCAAAAACGGCGTCTCCTAGAAAAAAATGATTCAAACAAAAGTTGTAGGGTACGGAGGGGGCCAACTGATAATGACCTTCACTTTGACCTTGAGGTCAAGGATCAAGGTCATTTGAAGGTCAAATCGATTTTTTGCATAGGAACCCCCACTTTTGACCCCGGAAATGGAAAGATCGGCAAATTTTACGTTCAAATATGACCTTGACACTAATTTGAAATTTAATATTTAAGGTCATTCTAATGTTTAAATTGATCAATGTATCCATATCAAAAACTACGCATTCAACCATTAATCACAAACTTTTATCTTAAGTGATTTCTAATAATTATCAATAACCAACTTTTACCTAAGGTGACCACTGGTAATATGATTTCTGCTTGCGAACTTAATCTCAAGTGAAAGGCACTTAAAATTTAAATTAAAGGAGCAGTTGGCGCATTCAGTTAATACGACAGACATACATTATTTTGTGGAGTCTCCGCCCTTTATTGTCCACAGTTCAATAATTTGTTCTTAAGTTTTAATTATAATTTTTCATTTTGCTTCCAATTTAACAAAAATTTTTTGTTAAAAGTTATGGCAGACTACCCACCAGCTGAAGTTGTTGATATGTTGATCATTTTCGGTGAATGTCATGGTAGTTACCGAGCTGCTGCTAGACGATATGCAGAGCGTTACCCAGATCGGCGACATCCTAATGACAGAACTATTCAAAGACTAAAGTTGAGAGCTCAGAATGGCCACTTAAGTCGACAACGTCCAAGCCGTGTATACGATGAAAATGATACACGTGTTCTTGTAATTTTAGCTTACATTCACCTAAATCCTCACACAAGTTGTCGAATCATTTCAAGAGAGTCAGGTATTCCTTTTAAAACTCTTTCAAGAATTATCAAAAAAGTGAAATTCCACGCATATCACTTAGTATTAGTGCAAGCCTTAACTCCCAATGATCATCAAGAGCGTTTAAATTTTTGTAATTGGGCTTTACGAAAAATTGAGGAGGACCATGACTTCTTTAGGTCTGTAATGTTTAGCTATGAAGCTACTTTCAAAAATAACGTCGAACTTAATAGACACAATTGCCATTATTACTCAGAGGTTCAATGGCTCTTCTGCGCGCGGGACGTCGCGCGGAACGTTGCGTAAACTAGGCCTGCCTCACTACCTAATAATCTTTCATAATCTTTACCTGTTCTTTCGTAATGTAAGAATAATATTTTATTGGCTTTTTTATAAAAAAAAAACAGAGTTTCATAGCTAACAGCAATCTAGTAACTATACTAACGCTTTTTTCTCAGTGCAGATAATTTTTCTTTGTTTTTTCTAACAGTTTTTCTCGGGAAGATTTGATATTCAGAACTTAAAGAGGTTTTTTTGAGCTTTAATGTACTTTCATCAACTGGAATAATAGAATGGTATTGTAATGTGCCTGGTATGCATTTAGCCTTATCCAGTCTTGGTTTTAGTTTCAAGACAGTATCTTCATATGATTTTTTACTGCTATAAAAAACGTTGGTTTCTTTGCAATAATCTATAGCCCAGTTATAAAGCTTTTCTGGCGTTAAAATATGATTATTAGAAGAAACTTGTAAACTCGCTCGTTTTGCACCTCTTTTTAGGTTGGCGCCTATACCATCGCATGCACCTTTGCCATGCGCCGTGGCATAAAAATGCCACTCAGCTGGAACACCAAAATCTTTTTCATGAAAAAGAAGATTTAGAAAATTAGATTTATTTTTAAAATGCTTACCTGCTCCATCAGTCAAATAATAGACTTTTTTTACTCCGTGAAAAGCAATGCTAGACGAGCAAGTTAGCGGAAAGTATCCGACAATTATACGAGGGTGGGGTGAAAAGTTTCCGGTCTGAGCTAGAGATGGTCCTGGCAGGACTAATTTCTGGTTTGTATTCTATAGTAGTACATCTCACTAATTTGTGTATAATTTTTCAGGACGATTGCTCGGTTAGTATACATTTAAAAGCCTACTGAATATGACGCCTCTATTGCTTACGTGAAATGGAAAAAGCAGAAAAGCATGCGGTCATCAAATACTTCTATTTAAAAGGACTAACACCACTTCAAATTAGAGAAGAACTAGATTCTACATTGAAAGACTCCGCTCCATTATATTCAACGGTTAAACAGTGGGTTTCTGAATTTAAGAAAGGTCGAACGAGCACTGCTGATGAATCTCGTTCAGGACGCCCCGTTGAGGTCACAACTCCCGAAATGATTGAAAAAATTCACAAAATGGTGGTAGAGGATCGTAGATTAAAGGTGAGTGAGATAGCTGACATTACCAGGATGTCAACGGAACGCGTACACAATATTTTACATGAACGTTTGAGCATGGAGAAGCTCTGTGCTAGGTGGGTGCTGCGTTTGCTAACACTCGATCAAAAACTGACGCGGAAAACTGTTTCTATCGAGAATTTGGCGCTGTACAAGCGGAACCCCAGCGAATTTTTGCGTCGATTTATAACTGTAGATGAAACTTGGATTCACCACTACACTCCTGAAAGCAAAAGACAGTCGAAACAATGGATTGGACCAGGTGAACCACGCCCAAAAAAGGCAAAAACAATTTTATCGGCGAACAAGGTTCTGGCCACTGTTTTTTGGGATGCGAAAGGAATTATCTTCATTGATTATCTGGAAAAGGGTAAAACCATCAATGCTCAATACTACGCAGAGTTATTGCAACGTTTGAAGGATGAAGTGAAAAATAAACGACCTCACTTGGCAAAGAAAAAAATCTTGTTTCACCACGATAACGCACCTGCCCATACGTCGGTTGTTGTGATGGCTAAAATCAACCAATTAGGATTCAAATTACTTCCCCATCCACCATATTCACCAGATTTAACCCCCAGTGACTATCATCTGTTTCCTAATCTAAAAAATTGGCTCGGAGGTAAAAAATTTGGGAGCAACGAGGAAGTCATCGATGCTGTAAATGAGTATTTTGAGGGACTTGACAAATCGGACTATACAAATGGTATAACTGCATTAGAGCACCGTTATGAAAAATGTATTAGTCTTGATGGAGGTTATGTTGAGAAATAAAGCGAAAAAAAAGCCGAAAAAAGTTGTTTTTCTTCATCAGGCCGGAAACTTTTCACCCCACCCTCGTATATTAACGCCACAAAATCTTTACGAGTGGGCAACTAAATATTTTGAAAATATTGTTTATTTTTCTTCATCAAAAGATAATATTTAGAAACTAGAAAAAAACTAAAACAACGATTAGAATCAACAAAAACTGTGCCTGGAACTCTGTCATATCATTGCGTTAAATTGATATCAGACACTAAACGATTAGAACTAAAACGATTCTCAGCATCAGAAACATTCGAATTATACCCACCAATCAAAAAAGGAAAAGATTATAAAGATCAGAAGGAAAAAAAACAAGTATTAAGAAAAGACCTATCAAAATGAATTCGACTAAAAATAAAAAAATTAAGAAATAAACAAAAAATTAACATGATTTAGAATTTTAATATGTGGACTTTCATACAAATTAACGTTTACATTAATGGTGCAGCGCAGCGCGGAGAGCGTGCTCGACCTCATGGCGCTGTCTTTTTAATTGCATTACTTTTGAACCCTTCATTTCTCCAACTTGAAACTTTAGGCTTTTGTAGCTTAAGACTTGTACTTTCGAATGGTGTAATGCATTTTGAAAAAAAAAATGGTATACTTTAAGAAAAATGACTCTGAACATTCAACTTAAATTTTCAATCAGAAGAAAACATTTTGGAGAAAAAACAATAGTACCATTAGAAAGAGGAGGAAAAAATCTATCGATATATGTACTTTGTTTTTTTCCGAAAGACTCAGCGAATGAATATGAGCAAGTTGAACAGAGTGCATTTTGTGCGAAAACGGTGCCGCGCGCGCCCGCTGGCTCGTTTCTGGCGGACGCTCCCATTGTATATAGTGTTGATTAATTTTAGACTAACGATAAGGAGAAGAAGGCAGTTCCGTATCAAAGCTCGAGTGATACGCCACGGCGCTAATTGTACATTAATAAAGTATTGCACAATCTTAAGCGTTCCTTGATTAAAAAAATAGACGTCAAAATAATCAATATTTATCATTGTCGACTCATAAAATCGTCTCCGAAAGAAAATAAATATTTTTTTGAAATTAATTTAGAGAGAAATACCTTAACAGGTAAATCAATTATTATTATTTTTACTACTTTTATCAATTTTATGACTCTAACTAAAAAAATAGATGAAAAATAATATAATCTATAATTTGTAATTAAGTGGGGTATCAACCAGAATAACTATATATGTATTTTGTATAATCTGTATAAATGGAATTATTCTGCATTCGTCATAAAAAAAATTATATTATTAACTTATTTTATTAAAGTTATTCATAAAATATCAAGTAAATTTTAGTCCTACGTTTGGACGTAAAAAGAGTTGAATCAACTTACAATTGAAATTTACCGCGGAACTATATTAACATTGAAAAAATTTAACTATTTCAAAATAATATATTAATAATTATAATTATAAGACTTATGAAAAACCGTTTGTACCAAGGATATTATCTTTCATAAGAGTTTCATGCTTTAATAAAATTTTTTGCAGCACTACATTTTCATACAAACGATCTAAAGGAAAAATAAAAGTACAATAATTATCTAGAAAGATGAATTTAATAAATGCGATGAATGTATTATTCATCCTAAATAATATGTTTCAGGGCCAAGAAAAGAGACTACCTGTTAAGAATGCAGAAAAATATGTTGCCAATATAGTTTACAATATTATTGTATCTATTGATTATTTGAAGCTAATGGTAGATTCTGTTGTATTGGTTATTCATGAAGCTAATGGCCATACTACCAGGTGACTGTTTATTTAGACAATAAATAAAACAATTAGTTACGACGTTTCGGACATTTTTTATTACGTCCCTCTTCAGGTAAATTAACGTGTAGTCAAAAAATTATTCGGAATGATATTCCGGTCGTCAATGAGGCCTCATTAGGAGTAGTAGTAGGGTTACTAATATGTCAAAATTGTATAAATAATATAATTTTTCAAATATTTTTTAAAATTTTATATTAAATGATTAGCGCAAAACATATGAGGCGTTTCACGTCAACTGCCCCAGCGCCGCGCGCGAGCGCCAGATCATGCTATTTCTAACTCATGTTTATGATACTAAAATGTAACTAAAAAATTGTTAGATTAGCGTTTCCGACGTATTTTTTCTTCTGCTTTCCAATGGTGTAGGCAGCTTTCCCAAAATTTTCCATTTTCACCTTCAAAAACTACAAAACGTCTTATATCTCAAAAAGTGTATTTTTAATATGTTTTTTGACCATTTAGATCGAAACCTGAGCATTTTTTACATAGGAAATGATTTTTTTTCATAATTTTCTCAGGATGTTTTCTTCGAGAGATAGAACGCGAAAGACTAGCGCAACGGCTCTGCTGCGCGCGGGACGTCGTGCGGTACCTCATGATTCATTTTTCTTTTAATAGGTGGCTTTCATATCGGAATTTTTTATGCCTATGTGTATCGTCACGTCAAAGTATATAATTGCAATGACTTTTCATCTTATTTCTCTTCGAAATTTTTTCGAATTTCTGTCAATACAATCAAACTTGGATTTCATAGTGTCTTTCGTGTATTTGATGATTAAATCATCGGTAACGCTTTGTTTCGTTATTTCTTTCGTTTATTGTAGCAACTAAAATGGATTCAACTTAGAAATTAAAATGCATAAATCCTTTAAATAAAAATGATCACCCTTCATATAAAATAAAAGATTTGATCGACTTCCCAACTCCTTTAAGAAGCGCATATCCCTTAGTACCAGAAAAAGCAAAAATTTGTTCTAACTGTCAACGCCAAATTTACAAACATAAATCAAGTTTACCTCCAGCTGATGCTAAAAAAGCTAAAATAGTGTGTAACGATGAGTATCACAAAGCTGGTGTTGCAGTTCTTGAACAAATAAAGAAAAAAATTTCAGAATCAACAAATAAGCAAGACAGAATTCAGTTACTAACTCTTGCGCCTGAGTTTTGGTCTCGTAGGGACTTAATGCGAGAATTCGCTTGCACTGAACGGGAAGCTCGCGAAGCAAAAAATTTAGTAGCTAAAAGTGGAATTCTTTCAATACCTGCTAATAAACGTGGCAAACTACTTTCAGCTGAAACTGTAAATTCAGTGAAAACACTTTATGAAAAAGATGATGTAAACCGAATTACGCCAGGTTTAAAAGATCACATATCTGTTAAGCAGAGCAATGGTAAAAGAGAACATGTTCAAGAAAGATTACTGCTTGGTAATTTAAATGAACTGTATAGTTCACATAAAAAAGAAAATGAACACGTTAATATTGGTTTTACTCAATTTACACAATTGAGGCCACCACATTGTGTTTTAGCTGGAAGTAGTGGTACGCATAATGTGTGCGTGTGTGTACATCACGGAAATGTAAAGCTCATGCTAAGTGCTATGGATCTAGAACATTTAACAAAAGATACTAGATTGCCTCTTAAAAACTACCACTATTGCATCCAAGCAATTATGGGTAATGATGCATACGATAGATGCTATTTGGGTGACTGTTTAGATTGCGCCAATATGTCCATATTACGTAAACATTTGCTTGAATGTTTTGATGAAAGTGATATTTTTCAAATAGAGTATGAATCATGGTTTCAAACAGATCGGTGTACAATAGCTTTTAAAACTGTAAATGTTCATGAATTTATGGACATACTGGGAGAAAAATTGATAAAACTAAAATCTCACGATTTTTTTGCTAAGAATCAATTACTTTTTGTAAGTGACTTAAAAAACAACCTTCAACAAGGAGAATTTCTTGTGTGTTGTGATTTTGCCGAAAATTATGCGTTTGTTATACAAAATTCTTCACAATCGTTCCACTGGAACAACAACCAAGCAGATGTTTTTACAGTTGTTGTGTATTATAAAGAAAATGAAGAGCTTAAACATGTAAGCATTGCTGTGAATTCCGACAATCTAAACCATGATACTGTTGCCGTTTATGAATATCAAAAATTTATAATATCTTACCTCAAAACTAAATTCATAGTAAAAAAAAGTCTATTATTTGACTGATGGAGCAGGTCAGCATTTTATAAATCTAATTTTCTAAATCTTCTTTTTCATGAGAAAGATTTTGGTGTTCTAGCTGAGTGGCATTTTTATCCCACGGCGCATGGCAAAGGTGCATGCGATGGTATAGGTGCCAACCTAAAAAGAGGTGCAAAACGAGCGAGTCTGCAAGTTTCTTCTAATAATCATATTTTAACGTCAGAAAAGCTTTATAACTGGGCTAAAGATTATTGCAAAGAAACCAAAGTTTGTTATAACAGTAAAGGATCATATGAAGATACTGTCTTGGAACTAAAACCAAGACTGGATAAGGCTAAATGCATACCAGGCACATTACAATACCATGCTATTACTCCAATTGATGAAAATATATTGAAACTCACGAAACCTCTTTCAGTTCTGAATATCGAATCTTCCCGAGAAAAACTGTTAGAAAAAACAAAGAAAAATTATCTGCACTGAGAAAAAAGCGTTACTATAGTTACTATATTACTGTTTGCTAAGAACTCTGTTTTTTTTTTTTTTTTTTTTTTTTTTTTTATAAAGAAGCTAATAAAATATTATTCTTACATTACAAAGAATTCGAAAGTACAGGTTAAGATTATGAAAGGTTATTAGGTAGCGAGGCAGGCCTAGTTTACGCGATGTCCCGCGCGACGTCCCGCGCGCAGGAGAGCCGTTGCGCTACTCTTTTACGTTCTATTTCTCGAAGAAAACATCCTGAGCAAATTATGAAAAAAATCATTTCCTATGTAGAAAATGCTCAGGTTTCGATCTAAATGGTAAAAAAAAATATTAAAAATACACTTTTTAAGATATAAGACGTTTTGTACTTTTTGAAGGTGAAAATGGAAAATTTCGGAAAAACTGCCTATACTATTGGAAAGCTGAGGAAAAAATACGTCGGAAACGCTTACAAAACAATTTTTTAGTTACATTTTAGTATCTTAAACATGAGTTAGAAATGGCACAATTTGGCGCTCGCGCGCGGCGCTGGGGCAGTTGACGTGAAACGCCTCATATATGTAGACTGTTTAAAAAAAGTGACGTTGAAATGTTTAAAAAAAAGGTAAATGTAATAAATATAACGACAACATTATTAATCACACGAGTTTATAGTGTTATAGATGTTAAATATTAATAATTTATTACTATTATAATTACTATTATTATGAATTAAAAAATGAAATTGAAAATTCGTCGATTTTGAATCAAATTATTGATTTTTATCAATTATAAATAAAAATTTGTTCATAAAAAAGATGATGACTCACCTTAAATAGATAGGGATACAACCCTGACGGGTTTACAAGTAATTTTTATGAGGAAAAAGATCTAAATCGTTGGATCAAAAAAATCATTTATGTTGTGTATATATATATATATATATATATATATATACATGAAACAGGACTTATGTTGACATCGCGTGTTAATATTTATGTAAAATTAACATGTAAAAATTATGCGGACGTCCGCATAAGTACCGCAAAGTCAGCATAAGTCTCGCACCAGTTCAGAAAGTGTCTGCATAAGTCACGTTCCATATATATATATATATATATATATATATATATATATATATATATATATGCAACGGTTCGTTCCGGGACGTTTACACTGTACATCGCTGTTATTTTCGGGACGCGCTGTTTTTTCCGGGACGTCCCGGAAATTTTTCTGTACGTAAGCGTTATTTCTGGGACGCGTCTAGAGTCAATAACCCCAGGGATATTATTTCTTTAGTCACGCGCTTATATAGGGAACTCTGAAGAGATAAACTATAGGACCCTGTAGATTACCAGAAATAACGTGTATAGGTATATATATATATATATATATATATATATATATATATATATATATATATATATATATATATATATATATACATACAACATATATGATTTTACACTTATCATATATTATTTTACACTTATCGGGGTTTATGAAGCCCAACCCTGTATATTAGTACCTACAGCCGAGAGTTTCCTATGGCAAGTGACTAAACAAATAATGGACCCTGGGGTTATAGACTCTAGGTCGGGCCGCATAAACCCCTATATTTAGAAATATTATGAAGCCCGGGCTGCATAATCAAAATCGGGCTCGATAAACCCCTATATATAAAAAAACGGGCTTTATAAACTCCTTTCGAGAAATATATATATATATATATATATATATATATATATATATATATATATATATATATATATATATATATATATATATATATATATATATAAACTTGTATAACGTTAGTTCCCAGGACCCCATGTTACTGTATACCTATACGTGACTAAAGAAATAGTGTCTCTTATGGGGGCCGATGTCCTCAAAACTGACGTTAAACATATGTGGATTCAGGAACTGTCCCCAAAACTAACAAATGTCCCCGAAACCAACGTTAAACATCTGGAATGTCCTGGAAACTAACATAAAACATAAATATATATATATATATATAACTTAGTACATCGCTACCTTCCAGGACACCTATAGGTTTTCTGCAATAGAAGTAGGTATAAAACGTTAAACAGTATATAAGTGACTAAAGAAATAATATCCCTCAGAGTGTTGACTAACACCACGACGCCTGCGGCGCCCCCTTTCAGTTCCGCAGTATTTTACGTTGATTTCGGAAAAATTTTACGGAAAAAAACGTTGTGAAAGAAACCCTAAATGTCCTGAATAATACAAAAATGTCCTGAAAGGTAGCGGTAAACATATTCTTAATTCAGTACAGTCCTGAAAACATGCAAATGTCCTGAAACATAGCGGTGAACAGAAATATATATATATATATATACTAGGGGGACTTCGCCACCTGCTCGCTCCGCTCGCCAACCCCCATGCGTAGCGTGAATTGTTAAAAAAGAATATTATAGCTAATATAAATAATACAATTGGAAATTGAATTTTGTTATTTAAATCTAGAAATATTTATGTTTTTCTCTATTTAAAAAAAATACTTTCTTTTTTTAAATTTGTTAGATATGCTTGAATAAAATTATGGAATATATTTATATATAACCAAAGAATACATTATGTATGTTGTTCACGTAGCTTAATTTTTCTTAAAAAAAATAAATTTATATTATTTGTTTAAAATTTTTGTTCAAGTATAATGAATAATATTTATAAAAATTTAGATCAAATAAATATGGAAAGTTAGTATTTAACTTTTAATTATATACAAAAATTGATTATTTTAAAAAATAAAATAATATGATTTAAAATTAATCTTATAATTATAGTTGAAGATTATATTTTATATGAAGAAAAATATTTAAGTATAACAGTACCTCAGTGGTGGTGCGGAAAACTGTTAAACGTAGTTAATAAAAAGACACTAAAAACTGACTACGCAAGATATCTATGATGGATTACATGTAAAGGGACAGGTGGCGAGGTAGGTGAAAGACAGGTGGAGGTGTAGGTGGAGGGGTCTGTGGAGGGGGCGTGGAGTGGACGTGGTGGGGATGGAGGGGCTGGAGGGGGGTGTAGGGGCAGGCACCCTTCAAAATAATGTAAAATTTGACAAAATTTCACCGTAAAAAGTGGTGGGGAAGTGGAGGGGATGATGGGGGCGGAGGTGGGTGGAGGGGGTAGGTACCCACTTTGAGCCTTACCACTACATATATACTTTCACAAATGTATATACTCTAGATTACTTGTACTTTTTATGAGAACATTTTCCAATCTATTTCATAAAAAAAAAATTGAATAGAGACAGAGATATTGCGAAAAAATCATTTTTCAGTGTGAACTTCCATCGTGGATTTAACTCTTAAAAAGGCCTTGATTGCCGATAAAAAAAATATATTTGTGAATGTCTCCTGGAGGACTACTACCTAGTATAGTTTTTATCATTTTTTGAATTTGACAGTTCGGGACGTTTCTTTGTCAGTGGTAACTGCCAGTCAAAGGGAAAACATTTAATCAATCTCGGCTTTATATATATATATATATATATATATATATATATATATATATATATATATATATATATATACGAAAAGTTTTGCGTGTGCACGTATAAACGTGTGAAAACCAATAGCAAGTCACAGAGGTGGGGCGCAAGTCAAAACGCATAGTCTAGCGTGTATTACACATTAGGAGCACATAGATGTATAGTGGCAGTTATCATTGCGTTAGACTAACATAAGTACAGTGCAACCCCGTAATAAGCGCGCCTAGGCTCGTAAGGGGAAGAATTTTTTACATAAACTATACCCCCTCCACGCACTTTCCTCTCGAGTATCTAGCGCTTTCTGTCTCTCTCTCTCTTCGGCGTCTGACCTCTCAATAAGCGTTCTGACGATCGTCAGTTTGTTAGCAACGTTGAAGTACACGTAATACAACGTTTTGAGAGTGAATATCGTTTGCAGTATAGGAAATTGTGCTGTGCATAAAAATTTATACTTTTAAGAATATTTAAGTTTACGTGTGTTGATTAAAATGACTGACAAAGCAATAGAACACGAGAGTCGTGCGATCTAAGTAAGGGAATTTCAAAATTCTGGTCCGCGTTACTTTGCCCCCATTTATTGTTGCGTATACTATTTTTTTTTAACCTTGGGCGTCAAATTTGACTTTTAATGCCTATTTATAAATATTAAAATATATTATTATTATGCCTATTTATTTTTTCACAAAGTACCCGATTCTCACCCTCAGGAGCAAAGTAAAACGCAAAGTAAAACTTGCTCCCGCTTAACATGTATCAACAGTTGATGTTCGTACCCAAGGTTCAAAATAGTAGATTATGTACAAAGGGCGAAAACAGGGTGTTCCGGCGCAAATAATGCCATCTCTACAGTTACAACTCCAATTTTTAGGTTGAAACCGCTTACCTAGCGGGTTGATATTATAGTTTATTTTTTCAGTATAGAGCTAGAATGTTCTATCTCGCGCCCGGAGGATTAAAAAAATTATATACGCAACGCATGGTGGTTCGCCCTCGTCAACAAACGCAACATAGGTGAGAATCACCTACTCTACACCCGTATTGCGTAATGTACTATTTTTAACCTGGAGCGCAATATGATCGATATCTCGCTCTAAGTCGCAAAGCAAAAGAACTGTTTGGGAATAGCGGGTGATTCCCGCACAGGTGTAGTTTATCTTGCGAGCGAAGCGAGTACAATGATCTGCATCTTCGTGTAGTTCGCGAACACTCTCCAATAAAATGCATAACAAGTACCTACTTCGCGCACGCAAAAGAAGCACGAAAAAGCGAGTTTTTCACACCACGTTAAAAAATTATGTTTACCACTTTTGACATGTGTGTAACCGCTTCTTCGTGGTTTTTTTCATGCTCTGATCGTTTGATTGCGGTCGGTCTTGCTTGACTCGTGTGATTGTCGCTCGACCAAAACAAGGGCGACAAACTTTCTGCACGTCGTGCTCGGAAATAGTACATTACGCAACAAGTACACAAAGTAGGTGATTGCCGCCCGAGTCGTGCTCAACAAAAAAGACGAGTGTGGGAAGCACCTACGCGCACGTGTTGCGTATACTATTTTTCTTAACGTTTACGTAAATCGATTTTTAATGCCTTTATAGCGTATACAGAGTGTGGTTTTCTCGCATTTTGAACACGCAGTGTGCAAAGTGCTTGTTTTGCGTACTTAGTGTGCAAACTGAGTGCTTTGCATACTGCGAGTTACGAATGTGGGAATTCTGCACTTTGCGTACGCTACATAGGCATGCAAAATCGAGTTTTCCGCACTTAGTTTAGAAAAGCTAGTTTTGCTAACTCTGTTGAGAAAATTTATGGATATAAAAGAAGTCGCAAAAACATTATTACTTGAGTAAAAGATAGCATTTATACAGTAAGAGTCTAAGCATTGTAAAACTCGACACTGCCAAAAACTAGGATCTGTTGAAACGAGGGAACTCAGCTCTGTTAAAAAACAGCTGTTTTTAGGAGGGCCGTATCAGTGTCGTGTATGTCCCGATCATGAACAATTGATTACATAATTTTTAATGAAAAATGTGTGTTTTTCCGACTTTTATATAAAAATCTTTTATATATATATGCAAAGTGTTGCATAAATTGTTGGTAGCAATAAAATGTTATTGCTTGCATAAATGCACTGTTAAATTTACCAGTGTCTTTACGAAAATTGTATATTATTTTAATATATTCTGCATATTCTCAGAAGGATTTGAAGACAAAAAATATGTTGTACTCTCCCATATCTCTCTCTCTCTCTCTCTCTCTCTCTCTCTTTCATCTCACTTACAGTTTATTATTTATTAAAATATTTAAGACACTTATATGTTACCAATATCGAATAAGGCTGTTTTATTAAGGATGTTTTATTCGTAAGAGAAAGAGAGAGAGATCAAGAGAGATACAGAGAGAGAGAGAGAGAGAGAGAGAGAGAGAGAGAGAGAGAGAGAGAGAGAGAGAGAGAGAGAGAGAGAGAGAGAGAGAGAGATGTTTATTCGTATAAATTATACAAAATATTTTTCAAATATAACACAAAATTGCGCTTAAATTAACATTAAAAAGAAATTAAAAAAAGGAAAAATATTGCACGTGATATCATAGTCAAACTTAAAACTAGGCAATACTGTATATCACAGTAAGTCAAGTCACGCAGGGTGATATCACATATGAGAATACTAAAAAATAATACGAATATTGTCATACATAAAATACTTGTAACATCTATCAAATACAATTTAAAAATACAAGAAAACGCACATAATACAATAAACGATGAAAATATGACACAGTAATACATATTCTCTGAACGTACAGGCACTCTCTCCCATTCATCCCTTAAATGCATTCATACTTTAAAATCATGTATATGGGACGGAACAGGACATATATAAATAAAAGACGCTTAATCGAGGTCAGATTGTTGCCTCTTCACTGCTCTCTCGAACCTACTGAGAGATGGTAAATTCCGAATCTCAGAGGGTAGGAAGTTCCATAAATGCACTCCCTGTACTTTGAAAGACCCTAACCCCGTACGTTTTGCGCATCAGGGGGACTGCAAGTTCTTTTATCACCTTCCTAACAGCACCTCTTGGTACATGTCTAGTAAAGAGACCTAGTACATGTCTAGTAAAGAGACCTAGTAGACAGTCCGGGACATTCATACGCACGATTTTGTACATTAGTACAGCCATGAAGTAGTGTCTTCTCAAATCTATGCGTAGCCAACCCAAAGAGGTTCTGTGAGGTGTGATGTGATCGTCCCTCTTAAGACCCACCACACATCGCACACAGGAATTCTGCAGGACCTTCAGGCGATTACGCAACTCCTGAGATGCGTCCAACATCACAACTGAACAATAGTCTAGATGAGGGAAAAGCATTGCCTCGGCCAGCCATTTCCGAAGAGACTCGGAGGTGTAATTCTTGAAGAATCTAAGATGGTACAACGTTCTATTGAATTTTTTAGTTACGATGTCTACGTAATTCTTTCAAGTCATTTTAGAATCAAGAACCACTCTCAGACGCTCGACAGAATCGGAAAAGGGCACCCTCACACCATCACCAAAAACAATGCAAAGAGAGGAATCATCCTTTAAACTATTGGCAAAACTATTACCACTGAAAACAATCGCTTTCGTCTTACCTGCATTGAGTTTGAGCGCGGCGCCGGTTGCCCATTCCGAGACTGCTTTTGCAGCTTGTTGAGTCAATGCCACCCCCTCACCGAATCTATCACGCGATACCTGATAATAAACTTGCAGATCATCTGCATATAATATATGTTGGACATCCAAAGGGTCGAGAATCTCCCGCAGGTCATTGATATAGAGACAGAACAACAGAGGTCCCAGAACTGACCCCTGTGGGACTCCTAAGTTTGTACCGAGCCACGATGACTCGCCAGAGAGGTTAGAGTATACCTTTTGCATCCTTCCATCGAAGTAGGTGTTAATCCACGAGAGGGCAGCCCTAGAAAACCCCAGCAATCCTAGCTTTTCGAGAAGTCGAGAAGGTAGGATAGTGTCGAATGCCTTACTAAAATCAAATAGCAGAAGAATGGTCACGAGTTTTTTGTCCATGCCAGATCTAATGTCATCTGTCAGTCTAATAAGTGATGTTTGTATAGAATTAGAACGTTGAAAACCTGTCTGATTTGGGTCGAGAATTTTCATGGTCTTCAGATGCTCCATCAGCTGTGCGTGTGCAATTTTCTCAAGCACCTTCGAAAGAAAGCAAATCTAGGCAATCGGTCGAAATTCTGAGGGAGAGGTAGGTGTCTTTGTTTTCTTTAGAGGAATGATGTTTACTTTCTTCCAGAGGGATGGGAAAATATTAGTCGTCAGGGAGGAATTAAAGAATTTAACCAGTAGGTTGCCGATGACAGGCAATGCTTTGGCAATGACACATTGGGTAATCCCGTCCACTCCACGTGTCTGCGATGAAAAATGAGATATCGCGATAACAACATCATTAAAAGTTATGGATTTGAAGGAGAATCCTTCATCACTACTCTCCAATATAATTCTGCGACGTTTCTCATTGTCATCCCGTGGAGAGACGGACACTCCAGGAAAGTGACGGTTAAGCTCATCTGGAGTAAACCCATTTAAGTCCTCGGTGTGTTTGGGTAAGAGTCCCAGGCCACGTAACTCTTTCCAGACACTGCTATCTGCCAGAGCATCAGTTAGTCTGTCCAGTACGTTTATAGCGTTTGTAGAGAGTGTCACGTCTGCGGAGCAGCTGGGCTAGCTCGGCATCGATCCACGGCAGGCTGCCCTTTTTCGGGACAAAAGTTTTTTTGTGGTGCCAAGGAATCTGTGGCTGCCGATAGATTGGCGCAGAGGCAGTCCAGAGCTTGCTCTGTATCAAGGACGTCAGCATCAGTAATTGCCTGATAAGGTTCTTAAATTGGTAATTAGATCTGCATTTTTTAAAAAGGCAATTTTAGGTGGTCGATATATTACCGCGGCAAGTACAGGCGGGTTCTTGGTATCACTGATAGAACAGAAAATGAACTCGGGAAGACCCGGTTTTCCGATTCCTTCTGTTGGACCTCGCTAGAATCACGCAGCTAAGGTGTTCTTTTACAAACAAAGCTACGCCTCCGCCATTGGCGTTATGGTCTTGCCGGACTACTTTAAAGCCGGGATTTTAATGACGTCATCAGAAACAGCTGAGTTCAACCAAGTCTCAGCAAAGCCGAATAGGTCATAGGAAGAATTATCAAGAAGAAATTGACGGACTTGGTTAATGTGAGCCCGAAGAGAGTTCACATTGTTGAAACCCGCTTGCAGTCCACTCTTTCTTCCTTCATACCTTCCGGTCGGAACCTGGTCTAGTCACTTAACCTCTTTCTTTTTGGAACCCTTTTTAGATTTCGCCCTGCTACTTTTTTTGGTGGTTTTATCCACATTATTATTGTTTTTTGCAGTTATGGCCAAATTACTAGTACTAAGAACAACGCTGACGTCGCTTGACACGACTTCCTGATCTTTTGCTGTCTCAACATCGTCGGTCTTATAAGTCGCCGCAATTACATGGAGGTCGGTAGGCGAGCTAAACGTGAAGGCTTGTTCGCCATCTCGCATCTTGACAAGGAATCGCCCCTGTATATGCAATACATATTTAAACCCTAGCTTCTTGGCTTGGGACTTCAATTTTTTAATTCCTTATAAATTTGGCTATCCAAATACTCATTAATAAAAATAGAGGCAACAGGCAATGGGGTGTTCCTATCAAGATGCGTAGTGTCGATATGATTAGTATTAAAGCCCGTAATATTATGCTTGTTTCTCATAATTTAAAAAAAACACATAGAAGGGGTGAACTACCCCTACTTTAGTTATTTATCTTTTAGTGATTAAAAAAAATTGATCACAACATTCTTCTTGATTATTAATTTTGAGATGCTTATTTCAAATCATATTTTACGTGAAATACTAAAATTGACTAATAAAATTTAATACATTAAATGAAAATTTGCAAGAAAATTTTTATCGATTATTTTTTTTTGTTTATGAAATTAATGATGAAATTATTTATAAACAAAGAATTTTTCTGGGTAAAATTCTATTAAAAATTCATCTTTTTTTACATTGTATTAGGATAATAATTCATTTCCCGTATTGATACTTGTATTGTTGATGTCATAAAAATTTAAGATTTTTTTATCAACGAAGGTTTCATTCTTACCGAAATATGCAATATAATTATAATTATATTAAATTTACATTACAATTTTCAATGTCATCACGCTTCTACGAATATTTTTTTCGCGACGGCATTTATAAAAATATTGGTAAGTTAAAAATAAACTTTGAATATGAGATAATTCTCGAGTAAACAAGAGATATTTTTATTCGACTGTGGTCAGTTTGTAGTGTTTCTTTGTATTGACTACGCGCTAGTTACTAAACTGATTACATATTGTTGGTGTTTATACAATTGTTTAAATTGATATAATTATACATTGTAGTATATACTCTTCAAAGAAAAATTTTAAATTACGCATTGAGGATAGAGAAAATATATTATTAAAAAGGGCTTGTAAGTATTGCTATTTTATTTTGTCATATGGGCGAAACTTTTAAACAAATAAGAACTTTCTTGAAAAAAATAAAATAGTTTAAATATTAAAATGATATCTAAAGTCAAATAGTAAGTTTGATTAAAAGAAGTGATATAATGTAAATAGGATTATTATAAAAACGTAAAATAAAATAATGATTTTAATAATGTTCAATTTATTAATATAACCATGATAAGAAGAATATTTGTAAAAAATCATTGTCTTGTTTTCATTTTTTTCTCTAGAGTTAATAGAATTTATAATATTTATTATATACATAAATATCATATCATGATTATTAATAAATTTTTCGTTTGCTTTTATTGAGTGTATGTTAAATAATTACAATTATCTAAAAAAGTTGTCAGATTTTTCAACCCAAATATCTCACAGATACTATAATAAAAATGATCCACAAAATTTCTGAAAATTATCTCCGCATCAAATTAATGTTTACAAATTAATTTTTTAATTAAAACACGTGGTGGCCGGTAAAGTTTCTTATTCTTATTCGACATGCCCTCAATAACTGCTTTAAATAAAACTAGTATAATATTTTATTGTCATGAGTTTCTTGCCCATTTAATACAATTAATAAATAAAATTAATGAAATCATATGAGCGTGCGTGTGTAAGCGTGTGAGTACGTGCGCGCGCTTGAGTGTAAATACATATATTTAATTTCATTATTTTATGTATTTATTATATTAAACTGACACGATTCTCTCTACCATATAATAAACAAATAAAATAAATTAAATTATTTGTGTGTGTGTCATATAGTGTTGTAGTAATTATAATATTTTTATTTCAGTGAAACATAACTTTATTTAAAAAAAAAGACTAGATCAAACGCGCCCTGCGCTTTGAACTATGCTTTGAATACAATATTAAAAAATGGAAAAATAACCTTATAAGAAAAATATAAACAAACAACATTACGTTGTCATGCACATAGCTACAGCATGGCAACGCTTCCGACCAATCAGATTACGAATAAAACGTGAAATAACATAGCCATCAATTTTAATAAAGTGGATAAAATTATTAAATATCTGGAATAAAAGTAAGTTCAATTGACGTTCATGAAAATAAAATAAAGTTATTTTATTATTGTTATTTTTTTTAGTTAGTTATTTTATTACGTAGTAAAATAATAATAATAGAATAAATAATCTGCGGCTGTTGCTTGAACGTCATTGCCTCAAATAAAATTAAAAAATGGCTATTAATCCACTGGTTGTAATATCTTTATTATCTATAATCTTTAATCCTAACAATGTTAAAATTGAAGAATCACAAGCTAACGAATAAGAGATAACTTTATATCATGTAATAGAAAATATAATAATTTACATACAGAAGAAGAATATACTTTACTTTTTGATTTTACTTTATGCAGAGGTTCCTGCTTGTTTACTGAATGAAGAAGATGTAGATTTTGAATATGAGAAACAGGCAGTGCAGTATTGGCAAAGTGGAAAAAGAAAGCTATTATCCTTGAAAATTGTAGAATCGAAGTATAGAAAAGTTACTTCCGATCGTCAATTGCGACGGTGGAAATTACAAATTGAAGCAGGGGGTACCAGAAAAACTATTCTATATGGAATAACAACTTATGTACTTCAAAAAGTTAAAGAAGCGATAGAATCAAAAATGACTCTGCATGATATTGATATAAAAAGATGGGCTCTCGTAAAGAAAGCAGAACTAAATATTCCGTGGTTTAAAGCTTCACATAGATGAATATAAATATTAAAAAAAAAACATCACATTGTTTCACGTAAAATAACAAAATTTATTACTGTTATCTACACAGAAGGCAATAGAAGTAGAACAACACAAAGAAAATTTCGTTAACGATGTAAAAAATCTCATTAAAGTACATGGTACTCAAAACGTTTACAATTCTGATCAGAGTGTGTTCAATTTAGAGATACATAGTGGTCGCACTCTTTGTTATGAGGGAATTAAACATGTAGTAAAAATTGTTCAGGCGGTATCTTCTACAACACATAGTTACATTATTCAACCAACAGTATCAGCAGAGGGACAGCTTATGTCCCCGTTATTTATAGTTTTGAAAGAGGCTCATGCGCAATTTGGACCTAAAGTAATGAAAACTTTATCCAAACCAGAAAATATATACGTAGAAGCATCAGCGTCCGGTAAATTATCCAAGGAACTATTTCAAATTTGGATTCAAAATGTATTTTTGATTCACAGTGGGCATTCACCTATACTGCTATTAGATTCATGGAGTGGACAATGTGAAAACGCTATAAAAGAAGCTTTACCGAAAGAATCAAATCTTATATTGAAAACGATACCAAAAGGCATAACTGGTCAGATACAGCCTCTTGATGTATATGGTTTTCGACTATGGAAAAACTTTATAAGAAAATTATCAGACATAACACTTCTTATGAATTATATGTGTATCTTGCATCTGATCGCCAATTGTCTACCAGGAACGGTTTCGTTTAAATAAATGAACACCATTTATTCTTAAACGACGCTTCGGACACTTTTTCCGTGTCCCTCTTCAGGTACTATATATTTAACAAAAATTCATTTACATAATAAATATATATATACAGTATGTTGAACATCAACGTAAAATTTACACATTTACAAAAAAACGTAGTTTTTACAATCTATTCCAGTTAAAAATTGTGAAATAAAAATAATTTATATTACATATTTATTATAAACTAATCACTTAATTATTTATAAATCACAATTCGCAAACTCTAAACAAATTATGTATAAACAAGGTACACTTACATTAAGTCAGGATGTAATGATAACGGGAGACTGTCCGTTTCGTCAATGCGTTTTATTTGTGACAAATGGTCTATATATGGGAGCATTCAGCAGAAACGGGCCACCGAGCGCGCGCGGTGCCTTTTTTTGCGTAAAAGGCGCTCTGTTTAACTCGCTCATAATCGTATGCTGCGTTTTTGAAAAAAAAAAAAAACCAAGGACCTATATCGATATATTTTTTTCTGCTCTTTCCAATTGCGCCATTGTTTTTATTGCGAAACGCGTTCTTCCGGACGAAAACTCGAGTTGAATATTGAAAGCCATTTTTCTCAAAGTATATCATGTTTTTTTTTTCAAAATAAACTACACCATTGTAAAGTACAACTCATAAGCTTCAAAACCCTATCTTGGAGAAGTTGGAGAAATAAAGGGTTTAAAAGTAACAACATGAAAAAGACAGCGCCGAGGGTACGCGCGAGCCCCTCGCGCCCGTGCGTACGGCACGTTTAAGTGCACGCTCTATTCAATTCGCTAATAATCGTGTACCAAGTAGTAGTATACATTCTACTATGGAGAGACGGTGAGTCATCGTGCCCTGCCCGGGCTATCTTATCTTTGTTTACATAAACAGTAATTAAGATATCTTAATAGCCTGTTGTTATGGTTTGTTTACATAAACAAGCAATAAAGAAGCAATTAAGATATCATAATAGGTGTAAATATAAGCAGAGAGGTCCCGTACGGGAATCGGTGACACATTTTCGTCTCTCTCCATAGTAGAATGGTGTTCTCGGGAGGCAGTGATGCTGCCCCTCTTATTATTGGTGTTCAACAATATAGTAATTAATGTGTCTTTATTGATTGTTTATATAAACAAGCAATTAAGATATCTTAATTACATGAACAAACATAAAAATGTTTTTACAAAACAATTAATAAAACACCGATTAAGATATTTAAATTAATGTTGCTAAACAATAGATAAGAGATTTTTCCGTATCGGGATCGATGACGTCGCGAGCCTACGCCATAGTAGAAAGTATACTGATTTATAAATTTAATTAATCAATATTCTTATTGTTTAAACATAATAAACAATAAAAACATCAATTAAGATAAATGAAATATGTGTGCGTGCGTGTATTTGTCCCGTATCGGGATCGATGACGTCACGAGCCTACGCCATAGTAGAAAGTATACTGATTAATAATTTTAGTTAATCAATATTCTTATTGTCTAAACATAATAAACAATAAAAACATCAATTAAGATAAATGAAATATGTGTGCGTGTGTGTGTGTGTGAGTGTGTGTGTGTGTGTGTGTGTGTGTGTGTGTGTGTGTGTGTGTGTGTGTGTGTGTGTGTAAGAAGATATCGAATAGTATGTTTTTACGTGATATTATATTGTGGTCCTGAAAAGGACCGTTTTGATAAAAAATTAACAGTAAACGATTATTAAAATCGTTTGTACGCTTGTTTCTCTGGAAACGAGAAGGTGTTCTTGGAGAAGCTATTGTGCGATGACGATTTTGATGATGACGACGATGATGGCTGTATAAGCGGCTGCTTCTTTTTATCGCCGGTGTAATTTTTCGTAGCGTTCTTGCTTTGCGGTGGCCCCATACTTCTTGCTTGTTTGACGTTCAATATGAAAATGGTACCTCCCGTTTCGCTCATCGCATTATAAATGAATATACTATACTTTGCATCATGTCGTGTAGAGACCATGCGTAGGAACTGGTGACGCCAAAATGGAGTATGCAGAGTATATCTATGATATATGAATTTTATAAGAAAGGTTTGGTGGATAGAAGGTAAAGAATAAAAAAGATTGTTGGTTCTAATTAAAATTGAATATATATTGTTTAAGCCTTTGAATAATATTACAAATTAATTTGCGAACATATAATCGTACATATCATGAGCCACGTTGGATAAGCCAAATGCATAAAATTCCATAAGAAAAATGTCGTACAAATCTTTATTCATATTACCGAATTCCATGTGCAACTTTGCTCTATTATTAATTTCATTTTTACGCAATGAACAATATTGTTTAAACGCAGCAGTGTCTTTCAAAATATTTTTCGCTTTTTCAGTGCTTTCTCTCTTTAACTCAACTTTTAAAAACTCAATTACGTTATCGATACCGCGATTTATAAATCCGGCACTTTCTTCTAAACGTTTTAGCCACTCATCGACACATTCGCGCACTTCTCGTAGGCCGTTCAAAGTTGCCTGCTGCATGACGATCCCGGGTGGACTTTCGTATTTTCTTTTCTTCTGTGGTGTCTCGTACTGTGAACAACTATCTGGAAACTGCGTCTCCTCGTCTATTGGTTGCCCTTCGGGAAAGTCTCCTCTGACGAGCTTCGGTGTCGGTACACTAGGTCTCTCGTCGATAAGGATGGACCTCACTCCGTACGCCGTTGTAAAATTGATGTCGTGGTTTGGAAGAAATATTTTTGAAGGCTTACCGAAGTCTTTGTAGAAGGTGAATGAATCTAGCACATACCCCATCATCGCGTCCATTTGGTCGCTGATCAGTTCCCAACTGTTTTTTTCGAGAGTTACGTACTTTGCAGGAGACCCTGTACTACAGAGTTTCACCACAGCTCTATAAAATCCTGCGTGGTGTTCCAGTCCAACAACGACTCTTTTGGAATTTGATTTATTGATAGCGTAGGTTGTAGACAGGAAGAGAGTTGGCAGATCCATCTTTTTATTAACTCGCGATGTTACTGCTACTGCTGCTGCTGCTGCTGCTGCTGGTGGAGGTAGTGGTGGTGCAGCTGATGGCGGAGGTAGTGGTGATGGAGTTACTGCTACTGAAGCTGCTACTGAAGCTGCTGCTGATGCTTCGTTTTTGTCCATTTTAAAGCAAGAGTATACTTAGAGATTGAACGGACACTGGGATATCCACGCGCGAGCGTACTCTCAAATGGAATGGATACTCGTGACTGAAGGCAAGCATGTCGGGCTCCAACTTTTACACGTATGTCCCCACTATGCTCTGTTTTCCCATTGGCCGATGAATCCGTTATGTACCATTCCCTCATCCAATCAGTGAACGGAGTGATGCCGTTGTAATATATAGAATTCAACAAGATGAAAGCGATGAATGTAACATAACCTTACTACCCGTTTCGTATTCGCGATAAAAAAGTACGTTGGAATGACGTGAGCTTAGAGAGTAACGAATACGTGATAAAATAACGGTTTCCGAGAAAGAAATCGATGAATGTAACATAACCTCACTTTCCGTCTCGTATTCGCGATAAAAAAGTACGTTGGAATGACGTGAGCTTAGAGAGTAACGAATACGCGATAAAATAACGGTTTCCGAGAAAGAAATCGATGAATGTAACACAACCTCACTTTCCGTTTCGTATTCACGATAAAAAAGTACGTTGGAATGACGTGAGCGTAGAGAGTAACGAATACGCGATAAAAATAACGGTTTCCGAGAAAGAAATCGATGAATGTAACATAACCTCACTTTCCGTTTCGTATTCGCGATAAAAAAGTACGTTGGGATGACGTGCGCTTAGAGAGTAACGAATATGCGATAAAAATAACGGTTTCCGAGAAAGAAATCGATGAATGTAACATAACCTCACTTTCTGTTTCGTATTCGCGATAAAAAAGTACGTTGGGATGACGTGCGCTTAGAGAGTAACGCGAATACGAGATCAAAATAATGGTTTCGGAGAAAGATTATGATGAAAGAAATCCTTGAATGTAACGTAACCTCACTTTCCGTTTTGTATTCGCGATAAAAAAGTACGTTGAAATGACGTGAGCTTAAACAGTAACGAATACGCGATAAAGATAACGACGAAATAAATTCTTATATGTATAAACCTAACCTTACTTTTGGCTTTGTATTACGCGATAAAAATTTCAGTTACAATCGCAGCCGATGTGAACGTATGATATGAAAATAAGCAAAATAGAGATACTGTTATAATATTAACGTGATAATTTCTTGAAAGCATGCAGGGGAATCAGGTAGGTAAGGATGTGAAAAAGAGTCTAACACTAAATGTAAATTTGTTACAAATACAATTTTTATTTTACGAAGAACTTACAAAAGTATACATATTTTACTCTTACATCTATGATTACAAAAAGAAAAAATTTATAATTTTGCGTTACATGTTTGATTACTCTGCCCAGTTCCCAATGAAGTGTCTCTTGGAAGAAAACGATTTCTGTAAGGATTCGCCTTTCTGGATCGCTTTTGTGAAATAACTTTATAAAATTTAGTAGCTATGTTATCGTTTTTGTATGTATTGTATGAAAAGATGCGACAAAACGCGCGTAAAGAACTACCACTACACATATGATACAAAAACATAATGCAATATTCACCGCACACTTTTGAATAAAAACTTTGTAATGGTTTCTTGTTCCACTGGAAACGCACGCAGTTTCTTCGTAGGCGATCAGGATGGAGTGCTGAGGTGGGAGCGATCCCGGAGCTGTCGAAATATACTCCGTATCCATTTTTGTCTATGTAAATGGCAACCCAATGCGATCCTGGTTTATTTGCTGTATCTAGAATGGTCACAATAGCCACAGGTGGACTTAAAATTTTTGGAATGTGATCAGCAGCATACACACCTATTGTATTCGCTCTTAGCGCACGTATCGCATGCATTATTGATTCTCCCTGAATATATTTGTATTTACAGACTTTTCACTGGGAACGTTCTCAGTGAATACAATGTTGAAGTCGTCGTCGTCGTTGTCGTCGTCATCGTCGTCGTCGTCGTTGTTTGCTTTTACCGCGTGTGTGCTACTGTCGTCGTCGGTTACATCTACTCCACCTGGTTCACCAAAGCGAAAAGACTTTCTGCTTTCGTTACGATACTTGCAAAGAGCAGCGTATAGCCATTTTCTTAATAGGTTTGCTTTGAAAAGTGCACAAAAGTCTTTCTTATTTTCTATATGTTTTTCGATATGACTTGCACACACTAATGAATTCGGAAATAGTCCTTCTAATTTACTAAACGATGGCGACCTCCACTCTTCGAGGTTTATAACGCACCTTCCAAGCACGTTCTCGAGATACCTTCGTTTTTGATCCCCTCGCACGTAGATATTTCCCCCCTTCTTCACAACTTTGTAGAGATGATGGCGCAATCGTCGTAATGATACGTCACCTTCGAACCACTCTATTCCGTGTAAGTGAACTGTGCAATAGCTGTTTGTCGTCTTTATGTCTGGTGGCAAATGCAAAAAATTACAAGGTGGGCCTGCTATCCAATGACCGACTATGAGCTCTTGCAATGCGATCACAGCCACTTCCTTTGGCAAAAAATTTCTGTTAACGTCGCGAAAACCTTGTATGTCGACAATGAAATCCATGATTTAAGAAGTGAGCGCGAGAGTGTATCGCTATGTAAAAGACCAAATGACAACTGATCCTCACGCGTAGGCGTTTCATTTCTGATATACGCTTATCCCCACTACTCTTGTTTCTCCTTCTTCTTCTTCTTCTTATATTTACGTGCTAAAATCCGATAGGATTTGCCTGCTCGAATCGATTTCCAGTACGTTATCGTATTCTGCGTAAATGATGCAATTTATGGTACTAGTGAGAGCGCCCTCGAATCGCACTTCCACGCGCACGCTACCCGACCGCACGAGGTTCCAGTGTGTAGCACAATGAGCTGATAAATTTGGTGTTAAGTCAAAAGCCGTCAGAAAATTTCCTCGCGCGTAATTGTGACGATTGATGCCGTTGCCTTCGTTGAGAAAATGTATACCTGTACCCGAGAATAGCGTATGGTAAGCATCTATGTAGAGACCGCTGTTGCCGGTAAAGCGAGGTTGTAACGGTTTGATTGGAATTTGCACTCCGTCGACGTACAAATAAAGATAATTTATCGAAAAGTGTTGAAAATTGAACGGGTTGAATTTACGATTTCCATTAAATGCTTTGTTGTCGACGAAACCTATAATTATTCTTTTAGATAGCTGCCCGAGGATGACGTTGTCGAGAGTGTCCCCGAGAATTCCAGTGTGAAGCGTGAAAGACTTAACTTCGACGTGTGTAATCGGATACTTGGCTGTAGCTTTAGCTAAGGCATTGGCGTGGCCAAGTAAAATACCGGGATTTATCTTTCCTCTGCGTATGATGAGACTGGCTTCTTTGATTTTGACACGGAATTTACCATCATCCGACACATCCATCAAGCAAAATGCATCTTTGCTTCGTACGAGGCGTACTCTCATCTCCACTCCGTTGATAAGCATTTTATCTTGATTAAATACGTCGCAATGCAAATGACCAATCATATCGACGGTTTTCCCTCCAAGTATGTAATGTTGACGATATAGGGCACTTTTGTTAGCGGTAGCATTTTCTACAGGAATATTCGGAGCAGCTTCAAAGTTGTCAAACGTATCATCGTACCAAAGTGCTGTAGTTAAATGCGATTCTTTAGCAGCCGGAGAATAATTCAACAACGATTCAATATAAGCTCTATAGGGGTAGGCGTTGTTGGGAGGTGAAACGAGCTTTTGATTAAAAAAAACGTCGACTTGATTAAATAGCGAATGAAGAAAATTGTTAACTGGCGCGACTTTGGCGTTTTCTGCTTCGCCTTCTATTGGTTCAACCGTTGCTTGAATATAAAGCATCGTGTGCGCAAGATCTATGTAATGTTCACTACCACTCGGCACCACAAACTCTATGGGGGCATCTCCTTCGTCGCTGAGCGATGACACGGGCTGAGCGATGACTCTCTATGGAAGTTTGAGTCGCAGGTAGAGAAAAAATGTCTAACTCACTGGACATACATTCTGTCGAGTGTGAATGTAAGAACGCCATTTTTTCTATTTCGGGCCGAAGATGTCGTTAATATTTCTAAAAGTGGGCTTCTTCCTCTTCTTGTTGACTCTGCCACCTTTTCTTGTAGTTGCTCGTCCCTTCTTCTTCTTCTTCTTCTTCTTCTTCTCGGTGATGCGAACTAATCCGCTTGTTTTCCTCAACTGACGTTTTCGTCTGTGAGCAGGCGTCTTATAACCCGAGCCTTTCATCATCTCAGATATTTTTTCGGCTGCTTTTCTCTTCAAGTTTTTTCTAGATTCTTTGGCTCTGACCTTCACTGCTTCTTTGAAATTGACACCGTTATTCGCCACGTCATCGAAAATATTTAACCCCGCTCGTATGGTTTCTTTTCCTACAGCTTTCGCTCCACTGGAGATGTAAGGCAGCATTTTTCGAAACAGACCGCCTAACCATGCTCCCACTCCTCGGCCTCTTTGATAAATAGAGCCAGCGAAAACTCTCCTAACACCACCACCCCCGACTTGCTCGTCGTCGTAGCACTGAATGTAGTAACTCATATTGGCTATAATTTTTTTTAGCGGTTGCGTTTGAAATGTAGCGTAACTATCAACGTACCATACTCGAATGGTATAGGATGGCCGTGCTCATCTCTTATATCTATAACTATGGTTCGCAATTGTCCGTGTAAACGTACATTTGATCAGGGATAGCGCGAGACAATGAAGCAGGTCTAACACCCTCAATGACTCTGGTACCCTCGTTGACGGTCGTGAACATTCCTTTGGTCACGAAATTTTCAATACCAAAAATACGACAAATTTTATCATTGAATTCCGTCACGTGAAACTCTTCACAATGGCATGTTCGCTTTATGGCGTAATATCCTAAGCGGCTTTTCATCGACTCCAGTACTTGATGTTGATATATGTCGTTCGATCTATTTATCTCGGCAGCTAGCTGTTCTATTGTTTTATAAATACCGTCGGAAAAGTGGCAAACGTCTTTGCGTACTACCTTACCGCTGTCGTAGGAACAAAACGAATAAGAAGCTTCAGTATTTTGTACGTGGATTATAGTACAAGGCACGTAAATTTCAGCTAGTCCTACAAGCCATTCACCGTGTAGCCTAATCTCACGCTGTAAATGCGTGGTGAACCAAGTTGTTGTATTATCGCTGAAATACATCATACTGCTGTTACTCGGTAACACCATGTAAAATTCATCTTGGTTCTCCATTTTTTTTTTCATATTCTATTGAGATCGCTCGCCTTTATCCAAGAGTTGAATTTGTCAGGGTATCCTAACCACTTGACTAATAGTTGCTTATTTGCTCCTCGTCCACGCGTACGAACTATGCGATCCACTTTAAATGTTTGATGGTTTGTGATGCGTTCTCGGCCAACCAATACAAGTTCTTCTGTGTACAAGAATCCATCGATAATTTCACCGTTTAAGTCTTCAAGAACGTACGTGAAGATATTCTGTCGTCGCAACACCCTTTTTATCTTGAACACTTCCTCGCTGAAATTTTTTTCATAACCGCGCTCGAAGGTATTTTTAGTCCGACTGATTCGAATGAAGTCGCCCACCTTGAATTTAGGTATCGCTTGGTGGGCCCTCTTGCGGCCGTTTCTCTGCACCGCGCTTTGTCGAAGAGCACGCTTTTGCAAATTTTCACGGGCTTTTGCTGCGTTGTACAGATTTACCTTAGATGGTTTCATTTTTATTCCACTATGCAATGTGTGGTTGTAAGCGTATATAATTTTTTGTACTACGTCGACATACCTTTTTGTATTTTTGTGCGAGAAATAGCGCCACATACGCTCTCTTATTGTTCTGTTTAGTCTCTTGACTACAGCCGTTTTGATATCGGGATTTCGCGCTACTCTAAATTGTATGTCATATTTTTTTAGAAGGCTTTGAAAAACTGAGCCCACAAATTCTTTGCCACGATCGGATTGTAAACACGCCGGTACTCGTGGGCTCGCTCTGTCTAGAATTTTTTCGAACGCGCCGGCAACGTTGCGCGCTGTTTTGTCGCGCAATGGTTCGATCCACGCATACTTGCTGAGCACATCCACAACAACGAGAATATAGCAGAAGCCGTCGTTATAGTCTTTTATCGAGGTTAACTGTAGTAAATCACACTTCCACAGATCGTCCACGTTCGTGACGTTGTAGCGCAGTCTCGGAAATTTTCGTTTTATAGGATGATGAAGCGTGTAAGCGTCTTGGTTACTAAGCCATGCGTATATTTTAGCCTTCTCTTTACCTCTTTTTATTTACGCGTACGAGATTTCTTGCACCCGCGTATCCTGCCTCGTGCGAGAGATCGTAATACTGTTTCTCGTACATCGTCTCTTTGTGCGTTTGTGTGTGTGTGTGTGTGTGTGCGTGTGTGTGTATGAGGGCGTATGAGTGTGTGCGGTTTTTATATTTGGAATCGTAACCACTTTTTTTTACTTTGTTCAGCCTTTCTTCTCCTCGTAAGTACGGGAGAGGGCTCTGCATTCGCGTCTTCCTTATTCAGTCGTCGTTTGGCCGTATTCAAAGGCGCTGTGAGTACTCTGCCAATTTTTAAAACTTCGGTGTTGCCTATTAAATTCGTCGGAGTATCAGAAGTTTTAACAAATTTAGAAAACTCCATGCGTCCAACTGGTGCTTCCTCGTCGTCATTTTTTCCCCTTTTTCTTCTAACCACATCGTTCAGTAATTCTATAATATTTGAACGCTCTACCGTGCGGCCATCTATACTCACTGTACCGGCATTGTTCCACTTAAGACGTTCGGGTGCTACTGTTTTCCAATGACGCAACAAGAGACGCACCTTGCGATGATACGCCTTGGGTACACCATCGATAATGGCTTCTTCGGTGAGGGGTGCTAGTGTCTCGTCAATTTCGTCGATTTCTCGTGGTGCATCGCTGCTGCTGCTGCGCTCGCTTTCACGGAAAAAGAGATAACGTCGCAAAACTTGTAAGTAATTTAGACATTTTTCGTGAACGTCCTTCACCCCTTTTCTCGAAGAATATCGAACATTTCGGCGTCTAATCTGGACAAATTGTCACCGGGAGTTTGCATAGAATTTTCGCCGGAGAATTCGCTCAGGGCAATTATTTTTGTTGATTCAGCGGGTGTAGACTGCGCGCGTTCGATTGCATCTTCGGGTACGATTACCATTTTACGAGCACGTTCCATACTGCTTCTCCTATTTACTGCTGCTTTCCTCCTCCTCCTCCTCCTCCTCCAAATAGTTTAGATATGAGCGCACCTACGATGGGCGCTAGACGAGCTGGTAAAAAAGATCCTCCGTTCTGTACTATTGCGCGTTTTTTAGTTTTCCAACTTGATGACTTTCGATTTATTAATCTGCGCAATACGATCTTGTGCTTATTTAGCTGTTTCTTCTCCGAATCTCTTAATTTCACTACGCCGTGTAAAACGTTTAATGCGCACTCGCATATGCACTTGACGAGCGATTTATCAGCCGTGCGAAGTATGGCCGAACGCTGTTTGTCGTCGCAGTGTGAGAGAGCTCCCAAAACCGCCAAATGTTTTTTGGAAAAATGTTTAGTACAAAGCGAACAGCGTCCAGAATTCATCCGTGTTGCTCCTGCCATTGTTATCTCTCGACTGGGTTGAAGGCTCGCGCATCTGACGTATCTATTTCTTTTTTTCTTCACTCCCCCTCTCCTTCTTTCAATATAATTAGACTATCGAAACTTTGAATATTTCGGTACATAAGCGTAGTGCGTTTTGTCGTCGGGAAATATGCAGGAGCGGAATCGAAATTCGTCGAGACAGTCTTGTGATAAATCGAGAAAAAGATACGTGTGTGGGGTTCGCGTGGCGTCGAGGTAGGCCTCTTGCAGAAATTTCGGATCTTCCGGATATACTTGACGCGCCAAGTGCTGTATTTAAGCGCGATCACGCGGGTTTTTATAGAGTACGAGATATTTTGTGTTCAGGCCTATATCGCGTTGCGATTTTCCTTTGTGAAAAATATTTTGCGTTATGAATATAACGCTGATATTTTTATGATGACTACCTTTCGTAAATAGATCTAGTATAACATCGCACGGAGATTCTCGCATTAAATCATCCAGAATTAATAACTTTTTTTTATCGCGGTCGCAAGAATAATCACTCACTTGAGGTAGACCCTCTCTAAATTCGATACTCGGTGCGTCACACCCGGGTCTCAACTCCGTGCGGTAGGCTTCTTGCCACTCGGCGTAATAAAAGAGTATGCGATCAAAGCATACGTTACAGATTTTCGGTAAATTAATAAGAAATTTTTTGACGAACTGAGTTTTGCCACACCCGGTAGGTCCGCACACACAACACGTAAATGGATGTTTCCAACGCGTATCCATTTTCGTGAATGACAACAAAACCGAATTTGTTCGTGCTTTTATAGCGATAACACATTTTTTTTTTTTTTTTCAGCGTGAAAAAAACCAACGATCCCCGGACGGCGGCGGCGGCGGCAGCGGCGCGGTGCTCATCAGCTGATATGCACCGCGCACCGGGGCGCATGTACAAGCTTGTACTCCGCGCGGTATAAGCTGATATTAGCCGCTTTAAGAAGCGAATACTTTGCACGCGCGCGCATATCGGCTGCTACAGCGCGCGAGGCCTCGCGTATGGACAAGAGAGCGCGCGCGCGCGCGAGAGAGAGAGAGAAAGAGAGAGAGAGAGAGAGAGAGAGAGAGAGAGAGAGAGAGAGAGAGAGAGAGAGGAAGAGGAAGAGGAAGAGGGAGATAAAAATAACTACAATGAACAAGAACAATATTTACAAATAAGTTTTATTTTTTATTAATAAAATGTTTTAACGTTTATAGCCAAAAGGCAATGATAATTCTTTTATTGAATGGTAGCGCCGTTTTTTTAACACTATACAACATGTCTTGTATTCGTCTCGCGTGATAACATCGTGCTTGGGTGTGCGCCTTATGGCTTTAAAATATAATTTAATATTACCCGCATCGTCGCCATTCATAAAGGTATCGATCAATTGTTTAATACTATCGAAATTTATTTTTAAAGAATTAGCATAATTTAACCTTATCCCTCTGATTTTACAACATTCAAATGTCTGTCCTGTCAATGAATCGATTGCTTTATAGGCGTAAAATTTAGGACCGCCCGATAAGAATGTTTCAATATGTACATTTGGTCCGTCACTCTTCAGTTCGTCCGTCATATCACCTAATAGCGTGCCAAGGTGAGGTCTGTATTTCTCGTCCTTCGCGCGCTCATTACAAACGAATATGCAAGAGTCGGTATCAAAGTATAAAACTCGTCGATCTAGTTTCTCAAGATAATCGTACAATTTGAGTCGAGCTTGCGCCGTAGTGTATTGCGATTACTATATTCGTATTGGACCCCTGTGCCACAGCATCGGTGATATTTTGCCAGTTTACATATAAAAGTTCGTCGTTTACCGGCAACCCGCTAAATACTTCTTTTTCCGGCGCAACTAAAAGTTTAAGGAGGGCCTCGCGTGTTTTTACAATTTCGGTCTGTTTCAAGTTGCTACGCTGCCCAAATTTTCCCCAAAAAGAATTAAGACAGAGTTTTGCCACTGCGCGCAAGCCAGCATTTTTTCCGATTTTTTCTCTCTCCATTCGTATACCCTCGTATCGCTCGTACTCTAACAAATAACGTTCCTTATCTACGTCGCTCTCGCACCACGATGGCCATCCGCTAGCTTGTTGTTTTGTTTTCAAAAACGCGTTCACGTAGTCTGCAAACAATCCTCCTGTGCCACTCTGTTGATCGTATTGCGTTACTTTATATCGCCATATTATGAATATTTCCGTTATTTGGTAACCCAACTCGATGGCTTTTCGCAGTTCGTCGGCTACCCACGTCCCCGTGAATTCGCGCTCGTGAGTATATTCGTGAGTACAATCTTCTTGTCGCATCTCCTCGCAACAAGAGCGACAAAGAGCAAAGAGTAATCGTCCATGCATTTTTATTGGTAAGAGAGGAAGAAACAAATTACGAGGAGGCAATATTTTACATTTGATCAAACCTTCTACTCGTGATAAATCGTTGTTATTTCCTTTCGTCAACGCGTCGCACTGACTGCCAACAAATATATCTGGGTGTCCGAGCGGAAACCGGCCTCGTTTACAGATATACGGATATAAAGAGCAAATATCCGTATATCTTATTGTTTCTCCTTCTCTTATTTTATAATGTACAGCTATATTTTCCGTGCGACCCCCGAGAAACGCGTCTCGCGGATTTAAAACCATTTTGCTTATTAACGGATGATTATTCACATAATTTGCGATCCGAGGATTTTCAATTTTACGCCGGTCAAATGTGCACTCCCAAATTTCGCGAACCTCGTAGCCCAGTGTCTTTATTTTATCTATTTTTGCTCGAGTGTTCTCGTATGCCTCGTTGTGAGTTCTATTGTAGGCGGTTAATTTATCGCGTTTGTTTTGAAAACATCGCGGACACCCATGTGTGTAGCACCCTTGATACTCGAATACTATACCTTTATCTGTGGCCGCGGCACTGTCGCTTGACGTCGACGAGCTCGGAAGCTCTGACGGTGGCAAATATCCATCTACCGAGAATCCTTCGGGTAATCTATACTCGCGGGCCCGACCTGCGTGAATAATCTCTCGCCCGATTTCGCGCTCGCACTCCAATAGCCACTCAACAGCTTTTTGAGAGTGGTTATCAGCGTGCCTGTAGCCAGTAGGCGGTAAAATTCCGATGGTGTTTGGCTTGAGAAATTTTTTTCGATACAAATAAGAGCAAGCTGAGGCGATAGTAGTTGCGGAAAAGAAGGGGTCAGTGCCGCCAATATCAAGAAAAATTTTTCGAAAAGCTATACGCGCGCGGCGTAAAATTTGTACATCCATGCGACAATACTCGACGATTTCTGTTTTAAAATTGAATACATAGTCTCGTTTGTTCTCTTCGTACCATTTAAAAAAATCTTTTCTCTCATCGATACTCATAGAATTCGGCGCGTAGAAATTCGGATCGGGTAAAGGGCCTGCGTATTCTTAATTTTGTATTGAATAAGTGGGGAAAATAACCCTTTTTACTGTTTTCCGGCAAGCCAAAAGCAGCGGGAAGAGCGCTCAACTTCATTTGGAAATAGTTTAGACTATCTATGAATTTCGTTCGCCCGTATTGCATAGTAATAATATTCTGTCCACTTAAAATAATACTCGGCAAAACTTCAGATGTACACTCTGCCAATTCTTTTAATATGAATTGCGCATCGAATGCTCGTGCATTGTGCGCAATGCATATGATTTGCGCAAATTTTGTCTTATCTCTAATACACAATTCGATCAACTGAGTGACAGGATTCTCTCGAAAAACATGTTCGCGAACGCCGCAAGTATTACACCAACGCGAAACATCGTCATCATCGATGCAATCCGAGCACGCTTGCTTTGCGACACATAAATTTGGAATGTGCAGATTTGAAGTCTCGTGATTAAGATAAGGCTCATCCTGTCGCGTCTCAAAATCATAAAAAACAAACAAAATGTTTTTTTCGTGATTAATCTCATTACTTATCGGTTGCATGTAACAGAATTCGTTGATAAAATGTTTTCTTTTACAATATTTACACCAAATCATTCCGCACGTGTGTTTCGAACGAAAACAATTTGTAACTTTATTGCATCTATTGCAAAATTTAACTACATCGCACAATTTTTTGTTCTTTTTTTTATAAGAGCCATCTTTTAAATGATTATCGTAGCACATATTTCCAAAAAAATTTCTATTACATTGCGAGCATTTAATTAAATCGACATTATCTGTTTTACACGCGGGAGAGACAAAGCACTTGGAACATGTTTTTAAACATTTGTGTTGGTCTATGAAATTAAAACGTTTGTTACAAAAAGTGCAAAAGAATTTAGTTCGCGCAACACCGATTAAATTCAGTATTGTATCATAATGTTTCGCGTTAGAATTATAACAAAGATTAATTATACGCTGTGTTTCACATCCTGTCTGTCTTTCTACAACAGCACGCCCATCAAAAAATGGGGGCTCACCGCTGCCAAAAGTTTTCTTATCGTATACTACTATAGCTATACCAGTGTGTAAATAATAATTTTGAAATTGCTCAATTTCGAAGAAACCTGCTCCCGTGGGTGGTATACGAACATTAGCATCCTGCATTAATTTTTCGGCGCGTTCGCGTTGTAGTTTACGTCGACCGTCGCGCACGACACCCCATTCCTTTCGAGCTTCATCCGTATCGTTTGCCCGCAATTTGATATAAGTTTCACCTACAACTAACGAACGCGGTAGGCATAAATTATCGACATTTACAATAGACACTATTGATCTTTGTGTCACCGAATTGATCGTTAATTTTCTCGCTCTACGCGCGCCCATCCCTTCGGGTATACTTACAAATGTAATGTGTAACACAAAACTTTCGTCGATTTGGAAATTTTCATTACTTTGTGTCAGATTTGCAATCAAATCCCAAAGATCAGCGTAATGAAAATTTTCAATCGGTCGAAAAGATAATCCACCTGCGCCATTCTCAAAGTATTCGCTCCTAACGACCACACCGATCAAAAACCTTTCTTCATTCGGTATCAACGAAATAATATGCGCGTGAATGTCGCGCATTGCTGCCTCCATCCAAACAAGGGGATTATCGCAATCGGTAGGCGGGTCTTTGATACGCAGTTTAATACAGCGCCCGACCACTCTAAATCGCTGCACATGGTTTTCGGTTTCGTCTGCCACAATAAATCTTAGTCCGGGCGGTCTTATGTCGAGATTATTCGCCTCCTCCTCCTCCTCCTCCTCCTCCCCCTCCCCCTCCCCCTCCTCCTCCTCCTCCTCCTCCTCCTCCTCCTCCTCTGCAGCATCACCATTGGCTCTGTTCTCCTCCTCTTCGTCGCCTCCGTCGTAATCGTCGGCCATGCCATCATCGTTGTGGCCGTATCCCACTTGCAGAGGTTCTCCGCTCTCTCTTATGCATGAATTTGCGTCTACTGTAGGCGATGGTGGGAGCGATGGCCATACTGAGCTTGTAGACAACGAGTCGTCCGCTGTAATGTTTATTAAAAAACGATTAATAAAAAATAAATGTTTTTTGTTTTCACAATTATAATACCAAAAAGTTAATCTTCAGGTTTTCCGTTGAAACTATCGCGCACGCGCTCCAACAAATCTTGTAGTTCGTTCGACGTATATAATGGAGAATCTTCATGTTCGGCCTGGTCGTGAAACCATCGCAATTCTTGCGCACGCCGAACATGCAAAATTCTCCTCGCGTAAATCAATAGAAATGGTATGTCGAAACCCGGAGTAGCCAATCCGTCGCTGCTATTGTTTCTTCTCCGAATAACTTTTTTGAAAAAATAAAAAGTTGTAAAAACAGCCTTTTACATGAAAAAAAATATTCAAATTTAAAAAATTCTTACATTCGTTGACTCGTCGATCTAGAGGACTAGTTTCGTCGAAACTGTTCCAAACGAGACGATGGCTATCCTCGATATTATGAAAACTCCGCTCCGATGGGAGTGCTCTAGTTGAATAAAAATTATGAAGCATCCCTGCGCGAGGTTGGCCGCTGTTTGCACTAGTCGACGGCTGCGGGTCCTCGCTCATTATGGCTCTCTCCACTGCGACCCGTGGTTCCCGATAGTGGTTGAGCGCCAAGTTTAATCCGCGCGTTAAAACTGTGTCATTATCTTCTTCATCCGACGAGTCTATTCTAATCATGCTTTCGCTCTCGTTGTCGGATTCTAAAATATTCGAGCGCCTATCATCTTCTTCGTTTGCTACAGGGATTATTTGTTGTTGTTGTTGTATAGGTTGTTGTATAGGTTGTTGTATAAGTTGTTGTTGTTGTTGTTGTTGTTGTTGTTGTTGATGTTCTCCTTCTTCTTCTCCTTCGCTACTTGAGATATCGGATTCGCTTGGGCTCGTTACAGCCTCATTCTCGCTCTCGTACTCTAGTTGACGTGCTACGGGATTTTCACGCCCGCTATAGTTCATAAAAATTGTTGACGCGTCGCTGTCATCGGCGAGAAGATTTTCTAAGGCTTGAAAATTTTAAAACATATAACAAATATTTTTTCGTCATAAAAAATGAGTATAAAATCTTTTACTTACCAATTTGTTCGCTAAACGCCGACATCATGTCATCGAGAACATTTGCATTTTCCATGCGTATTTCTCTGACAAATTCGCCCGCTATCATCAACCCCGATCGATTATTGCCAAAAAATCGTTCGTAATAAACGGCGATTCTACGAAGACCGCTATGGGCGAGTAAAAATCGCAGTTCGCGACGTAAAAGCGAATAGTGCACTGTACGCAAACGCCGTCGCCATGAATCTCTACACCTACGCCATACAGGTTGACTGTAAAAACGTAAAGTAGAAGCAATGCGGAAAATAATCTCACGCAAATCGCTATGTTCGTCGTTCTGCATCTCTGGCAAAAAAGCGTTACTTCTCGCCATGATCCGCATTGGCACACTGACCTGATGCGTACGCAATGCAGGGTTTTATAATGCTTACGGATATTAGCTCCAGACAAAAAAATATAATTCAAATGATCCACGCATCTCACCCTTCTTATCTCTCGCTTAGAGGACACAGCGTAAGAACAGAAAACCGTTACGTTTCGGCGAAATAATGAAAACATGAGAAGCACACGAGGCAGGGATTCATATCCCATACACCGACAAATTTTGATCGAAGCTCGAGACATAAATATCATTTCTTCGAATTCAATTTTATTTTGGTGATGTGTACGCAGGGTCAGATTTGATAATGCTTACGGATATTAGCTCCAGACAAAATATAATCAAAATGATCCACTCACAATTGTCATCCCTCGCTCAAAGTACACAGCGTAAGAACAGGAAACCGTTATGTTTCGAAGAAATAATAAAACATGAGAAGCACACGAGGCAGGGTTTTCATATTGCACAGAGTGATAAATTTTTATCAAAGGTCCAGATATACAGATAAAGATATATATGTACGTAACTAATACCCTAACGTACTATCGCGAAAAAACATCCTGCGCACGTGTTTAAATTATAAGACGAAAACTGATATAACGTGAGCAGATTCATTTAGGCGGTACGCTTTTGGTGTATTCTCTTACACACCTTATTGATGCGGGCTTTTTATAATGGCAAAAACGATAAGGCTGTGGCCAGGCATCGCGCTGGACCCGAAATCATGCATCTGACACCGTCTCCGCTCGCTATCGCGCTATATTTTTTACCAAAGGTTAAACAGCGGAGGGTACACTCTAGTCAAGTCAGCATTCGTCAAAGAGCCACAGTCAAGATGACATGGATCAAGAAAGCGTCTGCAGTAACAGACTGGATAGATAATTTAAAGAAAAAAGAACAGGAAATATATTTTTCTATCTTGAATAAAAAAACGCGAAATAACAGTGCTCCAAAATGCAATCAAGAGCGAAGTTCTACTACTGGAAAGCATACGTAAAGAGATTGCGGACTTTTCAAGACACAGTAATCATGCTCCATCAAACTATAATCAGTTTAACATACTAGCGAAATGCTTAGTATGCGATAAAGTATTATTTAAAAAACAGAAAAATTGTGCGTGGAGAAAGTGTGAAGGGTGTAATATGTGGCTGTGTGGTGTATGCGTTCGAAATCGGAAGCACACATGCTTCAACGCGATTCACCAGTTCCCGCAGCACCAGCAGCAGCAGCAGCAGCAAGAACCCGAGGTGGACACAAATACACAAGCAGGTGACTTTGAGTACCACGGGTTATATGCAGTAAATGACGAAGAAGAAATATGTGTTATAGATTAATACGGTATGTTGTATACTTAATGTATAAAACTGTGAAAAATAATTTTTTGTAATTTTTTTAAGTTTGTGTTTTAACGTAAAAATGAAATTAACATAATATGTAGAACTATAATGTTTTTATATAAAATAATTTTTTGTAATTTTTTGTAATTGTTTAAGTCAATTTTTTAACATAAAAAACAAAAAATGATGTAATTTTTTTTATTCTCCTATCTTTAATTGCCATTGCAGTCTTCCACTCTGCGCGCGCGTACACACACACACACACACACACACACACACACACACACACACACACACACACACACACACACACGCACGCACGCACACATATTTCAGTTATCTTAATTGATGTTTTTATTGTTTATTATGTTTAGACAATAAGAATATTGATTAATTAAAATTATTAATCAGTATACTTTCTACTATGGCGTAGGCTCGCGACGTCATCGATCCCGATACGGAAAAATCTCTTATCTATTTTTTTAGCAACATTAATTTAAATATCTTAATCGGTGTTTTATTAATTGTTTTGTAAAAACATTTTTATGTTTGTTCATGTAATTAAGATATCTTAATTGCTTGTTTATATAAACAATCAATAAAGACACATTAATTACTATATTGTTGAACACCAATAATAAGAGGGGCAGCATCACTGCCTCCCGAGAACACCATTCTACTATGGAGAGAGACGAAAATGTGTCACCGATTCCCGTACGGGACCTCTCTGCTTATATTTACAGCTATTATGATATCTTAATTGCTTCTTTATTGCTTGTTTATGTAAACAAACCATAACAACAGGCTATTAAGATATCTTAATTACTGTTTATGTAAACAAAGATAAGATAGCCCGGGCAGGGCACGATGACTCACCGTCTCTCCATAGTAGAATGTATACTACCCCAAGTCTCTGAAAAAAGAACTAAGGACATATATCGATAGATTTTTTCCTGCTTTTTCCAATGGTGCTATTATTTTTATTCAGAAATGCTTCCTTCTAGTTGAAAATTCCATTTGAATGTTTAAACTCTATTTTTTCAATAAAATATCAGTCTTTTCTTCAAAATGAATTATATTCTTCAAAAGTACAAGTCTTAAACTATAAAATATTATATTTTTAAGTTGAAACATGAAAAGTTCAAAAATAGTAAGATCAAAAAGATAGCGGCTGTCCGAACTTTTTACGCTATGCTCAAGGGCGGATTAATACACGCGATGTGCTATTTCGCCCTTTCTTTTTTGTAAATATAAAATGTTTTGTAACTTACAATGCCAATGCGTGGACATAATTTTGTGGATCAGTTGTAACAGTTAGTATAATATTACAATGAACTTTGTTCATTTATATAACAAAATTTGAAAAACATAATATATTAAACATAAAAATATCCATGAACGCACTGAAAGCAGTGAAACAGAAATTTAAAATAACCTTATAGATTGTTTAATCTGGCATAACAATATTACCTTTCGGAAGCATTTCGGAATAAAAATAATAGCACCATTGGAAAGAGCAGGAACAAATCTATCGATATATGTCCTTGGTTTTTTTCTCAAAGACGCAGCATACGATTATTAACGAGTTAAACAGAGCGCCTTTTACGCGAAAAAAGGCACCGTGCGCGCTCGGTGGCCCGTTTCTGCTGGACGCTCCCATATACTGTGATTGTGTGTATATATCGTGTGTGTATAAGAGTATATTAAACGATGTGAGACAGGTGGGGATAGCGCTGAACGATTCCGAGCGGAGGCGAGGTATCAGGGGAGCACGTATCGTGGAAGTCATCCTAATGACACGGTTCTCAAAACATACACTAATAGTGTGGTGAATATTATATGCTCACCAATCGTGTTCTCCTAATATACCCGCTCGACTTTACAAAGTTTATATACATAGTAGGAGTTTTATTAAGTTAAAATTTCGCAGTTATTAATTAATATATTATATTCTTTCGCTAGTTTATTGATTTCAAATTGTTTATTTATATAATTTTTTTGTTGATGAATGAAAAATGCTTCTGAAAAAAGTTTTTTTCCATTATTTATTTCTGTATCTAAGATTTTAATATTGTCGAAATCTATTGTATGATTGTTATTTTCAGTGTGCGAAAATAAGGAAGATTTATCATCTTTGTCAAGATATTTTTTTCTATGTTTTTTTAGTCGTACATTTAATCGTCTACCTGTCTGTCCCACATACGTTGCTTCGCAATTTTTACAATTGATTTTATACATCACATTGTTTTTATTACATTTTTCTTCTTTATATTTTCCTAATACTATTCCATTATTTAGTTTATTTATGGTACTAAACACAACATTAATGTTAAGTTTTTTAAAGAAATTTTTCGTAAAACATTCTAACTCGTTAACAAACGGTAAACATATAATACCATCGTAGGTTTTTTGTTGTTTGGGGCTGTTATCTGAAAATTGTAGCATTTTTAAGCGTTTCTTTATGTGGAAATCAACTAAATTATGTGGATAATTATTGTTTTTTAAAACATATTTGATAAAATCTGTATTTTCTTTGTGAAATCTATTGTGCGATAATTTTATTGCTCTATCGAGGAGACAGTATATGATAGCTATTTTGTTGCTCGTCGGGTGATGCGAGTTGAAATTGAGATATCTTCCTGAAAAGGTGGGTTTTCGATACCAATTAGTTATTATATTACTTTCATCGTTTATTATAATTTTGATGTCCAGAAAACTAATGCTATTATTTTCGGAATGTTCAACAGTGAATTGTAAGTTAGTATCATAAGAGTTGAAAAATTGTAATGTATCGCGTTTATTATTTTTCGGTATACAAAAAACAATATCATCCACATAACGGTAATAAAATAGCGGTTTTTCTTGAAGTTTATTGATACATGAGTTTTCTAAATCTTCCATAACTACGTTAGATAATATAGGGCTTAACGGATTTCCCATAGCGGATCCGAATGTCTGTCTATAAAAATTGCCATTAAATTGAAAATAATTATTGTTTAGGATGAATTTAATTACTTTAAGAAATTCGGTACAGGTCATATTTATTTTATTATGTATTTGGTGCCACCTTCTTTCTATCGCTTCGTATACTAGGTATTCAGGAACATTTGTAAAAAGACTTACTACATCGAAACTCACTATTTCATAATTACATGGTATTTTGATATTTTCAAGTTTTTCTTTTAGTTTTAAACTATTATCTACATGTGATGACGGGGTTTTTAAATTATTTTGTAGGAATTGAGCAAAAAACTTTGAAACGTAGTAAGTAGGAGAGTTCACTGTGGATATTATGGGTCTAACTGGAAAACCTGCTTTATGTATTTTAATAAGACCATATTCTTTTGATATACTGAATTTTTGAAGGACCGGGAGTAGTTGTTTCTTAGTACCACTAAAATCTATTCTATTGAGCCATTTCACTATATCATTTGTTTTTCTTTCTAGGCTTAATAAAGGGTTTGATTTTATTTTTTCATAATATTTTTAATCGTTAAATAGCGTATCGGTTTTTTCTACGTAACATGATTTTTTAATTATCACTGTAGCGTTCCCTTTATCAGCTCTAGTTATTAGAATGTCTGAGTTCTGTTTTAGAAATTTTCTTGTTTTTTTAAGGTCTATTTTTAATTTTTTGTTTTCGTATGAATTATTTGCTAGTTCTCTATTGTATGAATTTTTTATGGTGTTGAGGAAAGAGCTTCTTATTTTAGGAATATCAGCTTTATTATTGTGTTTTTTAATAAAAGTTTCAAAATTCTTAATATATTGTAGTAGTAATTTGTTGTCGAATGTTTCATTAAAATTAAATTTCTCTCCTAGTTTTAGTATATCAGTAACGTACGTTGGAAGTTCAATGCCCGAAACATTCACACACCAACTATCGTCAGTTTTCGCCGGTTCGATAACCTGTGTGTTATTGTCTCGGACATTAACCTCCAACACATCTTCCTTATATCTATCTTTTTCAATTTCGTTCTTATATTTTCTGAAATACATGGTTTCGAGTTTACGTTGTAGTTTTTTTTTTACATTAACAATAATAAAGTTAAGTTTAGTAGCATAAAAGTCAGCAAACAATTCAATAGTGTTATTTTCTACACTCGTCTCTAATGATTTTTTAATTTTTATAATTTCTCTGTTTAACCATGCAATTTTTGTGTGTAAATCTATAATTTCTATGTTTAGAACTTGAATCATGATTTTTCCCGTCAACTTGTTTTGTTTAGTTACGCATTTTTTTGAGAACATGTAGTTATCTTTCAGATTCTTTGTAATGCATTGTAAATGTTTCGGAACAATATTAAAAAATCTACATTTAATTAAAAATTTACATTGTTCTCTCGATAATAGTGAATATGAGTCAAAATAAGCATTACAAAATTAAAAATACAAAGGAATGTTGTGATTAACTTTTTTTAATCACTAAAAGATAAGTAACTAAATAGGGGTAGCTCACCCCTTCCATGTATTTTTTTAAACCTCGAAACAAGTCAACTCTAATTTCTAATTTTCTTTACAACATGGCATTCTTTTTACCAAATATGGCTCGTCAAAACTTTGTTATTTCAAAAACAGTGTGAAAAAAATTATATTTTCCCCCATAAAAGGGGGTTGCAGCCCCTTATCATTAAAACTGTGTCCATATACTTGTCTTTTTATAAGAAACAAATAGGTGCTGGTTTCATTAAAAAATTCTGATTGCATCTCGAGATATTAAAGAAAACTGTTTTTGGGGGTGAATTTTAAGGGTAGTTTTCACCCCCAGATGTCTTTCTCCACAGATAAAAAAAAAATACGTGTCAAATATTTTTCGGTACTCTAACCAGTTAGCAAAGTTTCATGAAAATTGGAGGCAGATACTAACAAAATGGTAATTTATTAAATTAGGGGTAATTCACCCCGTCAACGTGTTTTTATTTTTATATCTCGAAACAGGTCAACTATAATTTTCAATTTTCTTTATAACATGGCAATTTTCAATCAAATTTAGCTCATGAAAACATTTTTATATCAAAAATAGAAGGGAAAATATCATATTTACCCTTATAAAAAATAGGAGATGCAACCCCCCAGCTTTAAAACTGTACCGAAAAACTCGGCTTTTCATAAGAAACAAATAGGTGTTGGTTTCATTAAAAAATTCCGATTCCATCTTAAGATATTAAACAAAAAACGGTTTTTGGGGGTGAACTTTAAGGGCGGTTTTCACCTCTTAGATATGTTTTTCCGCAGATAAAAAAAATACGTGTCGAATATTTTTTGACACTCTACTCATATGCGAAGTTTCATGAAAATCTACACACTTGAGCGTCACTCATTTTGGAGTATTAACTCTAATAAAATTAATAATAATTTTTTATATTAAAGAAGTACGCTTAACCTATGAATAAAACTATATAAATAGTTGCAAGCAACATTGGGAGTTACAATCGGTGATTGGAATTCCGCGGGCTGTATGATGTCAGATCTTCGTGGCTGCTGCCATCTCATGGAGAAATCGGAAAGTCGGTCGTCAGAATGTAATACACCACGGTGGTAAGTCGCTCGTGCAGTGATGGGCCCCGGAAGTTCCGAATCGGGAATAAACTAGATCCTAGTTCTTTTGTACCGGAGCCAACTTCATGGCAATAGAATTTGCTACAGTTAGGGTAAGCGCGATATTTAAGCCGTATTTCACGTAAGCTACAAGTATTTTGTGCGTGCTATGAACGAATTCACGCACGCTACTTAAGTGTCTTTCGCGTACGCTACTAGTATGGAGTGTGTACTATGGAGCATTTCGCGTACGCTACGAGTATTTATGAGTGCCGTTGATCACTTCGCGTACGCTACGGAGAATTTCGCGTAAGCTACGAGTATTTTCGTGTGTGCTGTGAAGGATTTCGCGTACGCTACAAGTATTTCGTCCGTGCTATGAACGATTTCGCGTACGCTACGGGGCATTTCGTATACGCTACCAGTGTTTCGTGTATGCTTACAGGGCCTTTCTGCAGATAGTGTTATTATTGTTGCGCTAATTTATAAAATTAAATGTTAACAATCTAAAAATACATCATATACCAACGACGGAGTAAAATTTACAGGCGTATTACTTTTTTTTTTTAATGGTTTTGAGTATTAAAATAATTAGTTATGATAACGATAAAATACTTTTGTTTTCTTCAAATACTCAATACATTTTTTGACAAATGTTTATTGTTTTTTCAATAGGTACTTTGTATGTGGTTCTTCCCATTTCAGAAGACTGTACATTCCTAATCAGTAAAGGTGTCAAAGAAACGAGTAGGAAAAGTAAACGGAACTAAAGTAAACTAATAATTTGTAACGCGTGCGCGAGTTAGGTAATTCGAGATTCGAATTACCCGCGCCGAGCTGGCATGCTCACCGGGGGCGCGAGCACACGAGCATCCTGACCAGATTAGAACGGTCTCGCGACGCGTAATATGCCCGTCGCGTACCCGCGAAGCTGCTACGGCTTTATGCGAGTCACGGCAGCCATCTTCGTGTCGGCCATCGCGCCCAAAACATCTCCTCCGTGTCTCTCAGAAGTTACCTCGTCCGCGCCGTCCTATCGTGTTTTAGGATTACCGCGAGAGTAGTGGAGGCGCCGATATAGTGTGTACGTGCGAAAGAGAGACAGAGAGAGAGAGAGCGATCCCGAGCCGCGTGAGCCGCACGAGACAGCGAGCGAGGAGCCGGCGGCCAGCCCGCCTGCCGACCCAATACAACGAGCAAGAGAGAGAGAGAAAGAGAGCGCAACTGCTGTGCGAGCGACAGAGAGCGAGAGAGAGCCGAGTGCACCGGCTGCTCCTTCTTAACGTAAGTTTTCTACTCTCCTCTCGCGGGTTTATTGTAAAGGCTCGCACGGAAATAGACCCGTGCAAGCTTTCTGTGCCGTGTACGTGCGGGTGTGTGTCAGCCCGCCGTACTTTAACACTGCGCGCGATATTAGCAGCTTCGCCGCGCGCCGTATTGTTCGCGCGTTTGAATCTTAACTATCGCGCGCGAACTAACTTATTGTTTTAACCAGCACTTGCTAGGTGCTTGTAATTACCATTGATTTTAATATACTGTGATATCTAGTTACTCGTCGCTTTGTTCATTACCACCTGTCCTTCTCCCGGATACCGCCGCCTCTGCGGGAAAATGACTCCGCCGGTCGTTTTCATATCTGAGTATAGCAGCCGAGCGCTTTACTCTTCGAGCGCGCGCTTTTCACTCAGCGATCCAATTAGTTGGAAAGCGAAGATCGTGTGCGATCTTCGCGTTGTTTTCGGGATTCCAGGAGCAGATCCCCAGGCAAGTCATTTTGGTCTGACACCCACGGCACCGTGTTCTAGGGCATCGCTGGCCTGTGGCTTGTTGGGATTTTCTCGCACTAGCCATCCCGTTATAACTGGCGCCACAACGTTTTGGGGGTGGAGAAGGACCCGCGGCGCGTACGTGATTCACGGTGAAGCTTGGCACGAAGAAGCTCAGCAGCGTAGCTGAGCGTAAGCTGCAAAAAAAGGCTCTTCGTGCCGCAGCTCGTAGGCGCGTGTGTGCGTGTGCGTGACACAGCCGTGCTGTTGCGAGAGTGCGGTCGAGAGGTTAGGCAAGCGATAGCCAATAACCCTCGACCTAGAGTGCCGACGAGGAGAGATCTTGATCGCGAGATTTTTGTGCGTTAGGTAATTGTTTTTAACAATTAAATTTTTTTTTAACGACAAAAACTTTTTTTAAGCGATAATTAATTTTTTTTTAATTAATTTTTTTCTCGACTCAGAACATTTTTTTTTCTTTCTTTCTCTCGTATTTTCGATATGAATTATTTTTTAGTGGACGAAAAATAAATTTTTTTTTTTTCTCGTGCTGTTAGTAGAAAATCGAGAGAAAGTCGGCAGGCACTCTCGGAACAAAAAGTTGACTGTGCGCCCGAGTAAAAACTCGAGCGCAAAAATCCCCTCGAACTTTAAAATTGTTTTTTTTATTTCTTTTAGGTGAAAATTGTATTTATTTTTCGTGTTTTTTCGTGATATTGTCCGTTTTGACACACACACACGCACATATATATATATATATATATATATATATATGTATATATATATATATATATATATATATTGTCACGGCCTGCCGTACCGACGTCGATAATAAATCGGCAATATATATCTTCTTAGTAACGAACGTCAGATGGCGCCTCGATGTGGTATTGGAGCTGTATCGAGAGCATGACGAAGGTACCGGTACAGACGCGACCGGCATCAATGTTGTTATCGTTCAGACACAGACGCGCGCGATAGTGAGTTCGCGGTGATATCGCGTTTTCCGCGATAATTGTGAAGTGTTTGATAGTTGTAACCTCAGGAGTGCATACGTGATACACCCTGAGGCCACTATTGTGATCCGCGAAATGTGTTATACCGTACTTTTGACGGAAACACGAGGAGAGCTCAGAGATAGTACGACAGGCTAGAACTACCTGTCGTACTCTCGAAGCAGCAACATCCTAGTGCAGTAAGCATGTTCGCCTGGCACGAAAGCAGCAGAGAGTATCACGAGAGGCGATGCAATGAAGCCAGCCTAGCAGCGAGGATGCTTGCGAGAAACCTAGACCACACCGTATGAATCTAACCTACAATAGCGGTAAGCGTGCACGTATCAACCGCGTCGCGAGTAAGTACGCGTAACCGTTTCTCCAGGCTCGTCGCCACCTGGACAGCGGCCCCGAATAGGCGTTCTTGTGCGGAGAGAGCGAGCGTAGAGAGAGCACAGGCTCGGGTCATCAACCTTAGAAGGTCACCGGCAATGATTTAGCTTGCCGGCAGTTCGTAACCGGCAAGTGCGCATAAGAAGTGCGCAGACGACATGCGTTAGTAGCCTGTTCTCTCTCAGGCTAAGTTAAGTGTGTGTGTGTGTGTGTGTGTCGCGACACGCGAGCACGACCGCTCTCTCACTCACGTAGATGATGAGTACGCTACGTATATTACTGTAGACGCGAGGCTTATGTTACCGCGCGTACACAGCCTAATTACCGCGAGCGTGACGTCAGCCCTCGAGACAGCTGACGTCTGAGATAACGTGATGGCGCACCGTTAGGTAGCGAAATTAACCTATTTCAACGCGACTCTTCCACTGTCTAAATTATTAATTATTCATTTAACTTCATCATCTTTTATTTCATAAACAATAGTCTTTTATTATTAACTTTAACTGCTCGAGTTATTATTTCGCGACCTTAGTCATTCCCCGCTCCCCACCGCCTCCGCGGTCGTTACGTAAGAGAAAACGTATCGTTTCATCTGAGCAGCCGGCACACGAACCAGTGAACGAGAGGAGAGTTCGAGTCACTGGTGAGAAACAAAGCCCAAGTCTTCGACTTGCGTGTTGCACGGTAAGTAACCAGATTAGGTTAACATTGCACGAGGTTGTAGCGTCTGTTGCCTAATCTGGCTATTATATCTCCTGGAGTTGAACCGAGAGATATGGATTTGAACGGCTAAGGTACACAGGTGAAACGTGCCTTAGCCAGAAAATCCACCCCGTGACGAAATATTTTCACATATATTTATTTTAAAATTACAAGTGCGAGTAGTTGAGCGTAATTAATTACAAATAGTAATTAATTACAAAAATAGCTTTTGTTTTTTTAGAGCCGCATACGGGAAACCCTCATGCGTTATCGAGGTTAAGAGCAACCGCCGTAGCTCTTAGAAAATAACCCGGGTTCGCGTTGAAAAAGCTAGCTCACGGGTTGAATAGGCAAACTCTCTCTGCCATCAATATAGATACTACTCGCGCTAGTAAAATAAGTTCGTGGGGAAGCGCACAGCCAATTGACACCATGGCTCGATCATCGCAATTTGCGGAATCTGCGATACTCAATTGGGCCTATACACAGCCCGAAGAGGAAATAAACGAGGCCATGCAAGCCTTTGATCTACAGCAGTCAGATCTGCAGTCAGTAAATATGCTGACAGCGATTAAGTGGCTTATGGGCGATTATAGTGCCGCCGATTTCGTGCCGGAGCCGGAGCTGTCGGAGCAGCAAGCGTTTGCTAAACGCGAGCAGTTCTGAAGGGCGTTCATCGACTTAACGTTGATGAACAAGTCTGGGTCGACTATTGTGGATCCCAATACTGACCCAGACCACCCGCACCGGTTCATAACGCTCTTTGATGACCCGATAGTGATGCAGAAACTCTCGGAGTCTCGGAGGATGAACGCTCCACAACAAGTACATAATGCAGTGGTGGAGCCAGCGGTAAGGCAAACGGCCAGGAGGGTTCTGGGACAGAGATATTGAGCTCTGCAGCACCCACCGGGACATTTTCAGCCGAAGCCGAGGGACAGCTTCGACAGCAACAGCTCCAACAGCAACAACTGCAGCAGCAGTAAATTCAGCAGCAGCAAATGCAGCAACAGCAGTTAGAGCAGCAGCGATGGCAGCAACAGCAACAATAGCAGGAGCAGCAGCTATGGCAGCAAGTGCTCCTGGAAGAGCAGCGCAGGCAACGACAATGCCAGCGCAACTACGAAGAAGAGTCGTTAGCACGAAATGGGTAGCAAGGGTTCTGGCAGCAATCGCGAAATTCGCCACAGCCGCAAAACTTGGAGTGGCCGCGACAACGTCAGTCGCGAACCGCTGGGATAGCAGTCGGAGACAATAGATTATCGGAGCAGCTACTGGCGGTGACCAAAAAACTCGTCGAAGAGGTTGATGAGCTTAAAGAGAATGTACGAATACTTCAAGGAGCTCGACATCCAACCTCAAGTACGCACTTGGAGGGAGTTCAACCCCCAAGCACGGGCCGTAGACGAGGATCACCGCATGTGAACTTCCAAGACACGTTCACGTATGCGGAGTTTAACAGCAGCAGCTCGAGTCTCCAGTCCCCAACAGAGGCTGGGAGGAATAATACCAGAAATTCTTCCCAGCGCCAGACTAGGAATGGTGCGACCCAGGACCCGTCTGAGAGGCATACGTATTTGCCTCAGCAGACGAACCGTGATGTGGGCCTGATAGTTCGAAAATGGCACATCAGGTTCTCAGGGTCCTCAAAGCAGCAGAGCGTCGAGTCATTCCTCACAAGAATAGAGGAATGCAGAACTCTAGCTAATCTGACACACGACGAGGTACTTTCGTGGTTAATCTGACACACGACGAGGTGCTTTCATCGTTGTCAGAGCTTCTAACTGTGGTAGCAGCCACCTGGTACCGCAGCAACCGCCACACATGGCGATCGTAGTCAGATTTCGTAGAGGCCATAACGCACATGTATGGCGGGGACAGGGGACATCAGCAGCGCGTCATGGCGGAAATAAACGCGAGGGCTCAAGGCAGAAATGAACTTACGCGTGATTACGTAGTAAATCTACAAGCCATGATCCTAAAGTTGGTCCCGGTGCCTAGCATCGCTCAACAGTTAGACATGTTGCACCGGAACATGCGACCAGAACTGCAAAAGATGGTAATGCGAAATCAAATTACGGATTACCGAGGGCTCCTGGACTTGACCCGGGAAGCCGAATTAGCGCTCGCGGTAGATAAGGTGTATCACTCGCCACCACCGCCTGAGCGCACGTACATGCCAGAATTTGCCTACGTGCCGACTGAGCCGCCCACGGATCAGCGGAAAAAGCAGAATTCAAGCGTGGCGGCGATGGGGCACCAACAGCACGAGCCTCGAGAGAGCCTCGAGGCTATGTTCCTTCGGGTCATGGCCGAATGCTTATCGGCCTTGACAAAGAAAAACACGGACGAGATCAAGGGGCAAAAACCTAGCCCGCCGCCAACCAGAAAACCTAAGAAGAAGGGTAACTGGGAAAATAGGCTGCGGGAGGGCGGGCAAATTACAAACCAGCCTAGTGGGGGTGGTAGCTCGACCCACCAGGCTAGGCCGCATAGTCCAAGAAATAACGGACCTCCACAAAGGCAAGAGTACCGAAGGGAAGCCGAATATGAGCAAAACGGAGGCAACAAACCCAATGCTGCCGGAAACCAACAGGGAAATGGCCAGGGGGCAAGTAAACACGACCACATACCCGTCTCCAGCTCTCTCACCAGAGACCGAGGGTAACTCGGTCCAATCGACTGGAGTGGAGAGCAAAGAAGTGCCTGTGATTCAACTGAATGTAGTTAACCAAGAAACTTGCTCGCGATGGTGGCTTCAAGTAGGTGTAGCCGGCTACAGGCTACGAGCACTCTTCAATATAGGAGGTTCCTGGACTGGGATGAATTCCATAGGCCTACAACTCGCTACGGCCTGTGGAAAAGAGTTAATCCCAGCCAGCGGCCTAACGGCACGGGTGGCAAACGGGCAAAGCATAGCAGTGGTTGGCTATGTGTATCTGCCCATGGTCGTGGCTGGCGTGTGCAAAGAAGTGCGCGTCGCAATAATGCCAGATCTAGATTCCGAGTGTTACTTGGGGGTAAACTTCATTAAGAAGTTTAGCGCTGTCTTAGACCCCACAGATAACACGCTGCATCTCAAGGATGACGATGCAAGCGTAAAGTTAGAAGTAGCCGCCATAACCGCAAACAACATCGTGTCCGTATCAGCTATAGGGTTGGCGGACCCAACAGAAGTACAGCGCAAAGAGGTAGAAGCTTTAGTAGCTCAGCTGATCGGTAGCAGCCTGAGCACTAGGTTGTACTTTGTGGATCGAGCATGCAATAGACGTCGGATCTACAAGACCCATTAAACAGAAGTACTACCCTGTATCTCAGAAACTCGAGGAAGAGATGCACAAACAGGTGGAGGAAATGCTAGTCGCGGGAATAATAGAACCCTCGACAAGTGGCTGGTCAAGTCCAGTGGTAATGGTACGCAAATCCAACGGGAAGTTCCGTTTCTGCGTGGACTTCAGAAAAGTGAACGCAACGTCAAGGCCAGACGCGTAACCGTTACCATACATGGAAAGTATCTTGCGCGAACTGCAGAAAGGTCGATACATCTCCACGTTGGATTTAAGCAGTGCGTACCACCAGATACCACTTAGTCCGGAGTCCAAAGAGACTACGGCCTTCACCGTGCCAGGCAAAGGGCTTTTCCAATTTACGAGAATGCCTTACGGTCTTTCGTATGCCGAAGCGTCCTTCCAGATGCTGATTGACAAGGTCATTGGTCCCAAACTCGAACCTTTTGCTTACTCGTATCCCGGCGATATAATAATAGTCGCAGAGACATTCGAGGAGCATAAAGAGGTTCTAAAAAGAGTTCTGGCAGGATACAGGACGCGGGCCTCACAATAAATTGCGAGAAGAGAGTCTTCTGTCGCAATGAGGTCCAATATCTCGGGGTTATAGTAAATAGAGATGGTTTTAAGCCAGACCCCGAGAAAATAAAGCCCATTATGGAGTATCCGGTACCGAAAAACCTCCGTTAGCTGAGACGTTTCTTAGGAATGGCCTCGTGGTATAGAAAGTTTTTATCGAACTTCGTCACAATTGCTGAACCACTGATCGAATTGACGAAAAAGGATCGGAAATATGAGTGGTCAACAGCACAAGCAGAGGCCTTCCAAAAGCTGAAAGCGCTAGTAGCTTCTGCACCGATTCTACACAGACCGGTATCTAACGGGCAGTTCGTGGTGCAAACTGACGCGAGCGATACAGGTCTGGGAGCGGTGCTATACCAAATAATTGACGGCGACGAAAGAGTCCTAGAGTTCGCAAGTCGAACTCTGAGCGCAGCCGAGAGGAATTATAGCGTGACGAAACGAGAATGTCTAGCAATTCTCTGGGCAATTAAAAAGTTATCTCCGTATATAGAGGTCTACGACTTCAAGGTTATCACGGACCATAGCAGCTTGAAGTGGCTCCGTGACCTCCAAATCCCGAGGTTAGCTAGGTGGGCTTTGGAGCTGCAGAACCACAGTTTCACGGTCGAACATCGAAAGGGCTCGTTGAACAATGTCCCAGATGCCCTTGCACGGATGTTCGAGGAAGAAGAGCCAGCGGTCGCCGCGTTAGAGCTCGAGCGCGATACAAACGACCACTGGTACCTCAAGATCGTGAAAGAGGTTCAACAGCAGCCGCGAGACTTCCCCACGTTCAAGTTGGCGGGGGGAGACTGTACAAGTACAACCCTAATGAAGTCATAGACGAATCTCTCGGCGACGACGATTCATGGAAGTTAGCAGTCCCTCACGAAAAGCGCCGCGAAGTACTGAGAGAATGCCATGACTTTCCAATGGCTGGGCACTTCGGCCGCGAGAAAACTCTAAAGAGAGTAAGGCGGAAGTATTATTGGCCACACATGTCTCGAGATGTGGCCAGATAGGTGAACCAGTGCCAAATTTGCCAGCAGTGCAAAGTCGAACAGCGCGTTCCAGCAGGATTCAATGAGACGTTGCATTACAGAATGTCCATGGCAAATCGTGGCCAGCGACATTATGGGACCCCTCCCTAAAACCAAGCACGGCCACGATTACATTCTCATCTTCCAGGACCTGTTCACACGCTGGATCGAAGTAATTCCGATAAAGATGGCAGATGGCAAATCGGTGATAAAAGGGCTCAACGAACGAGTATGTCTGCGGTTCGGAGTCCCCGAGGTGTTTCTCTCCGATAATGGGACTGAATTTAAGAATGCACCCTTAGAGGCATTCTTAAAGGAGAGAAACGTGCATCACACGTTTACACCACCATATCACCCTCAAGCCAATCCCGTCGAGCGTGTGAACCGAACGGTGAAGACCATGATCATGTCTGACGGTGAGGAGAATCACCGGTCCTGGGATGAGCATCTGAACGAGCTGGCGTTCGCGTACAATACGGCCGAACACAGCTCCACCAAAACCCACTTTTCGCGTGTGAAAAAAAAAGAGATAGATAATTGATTGCTCACTCGTTTTGGGTGGAAAATAGTTTTTCTATTGTAAATGTTTTAAATTTGATGTATTACTAGTAATTGTACTTTGTCCAATCAGTGAACTCTCTGAAATTGGTTCTATATGTTTCAACCAATAATATTTTTTGCTCAGCAATATGACTGCCCTGTAAAAGCATATGGCTACCTCCTCATACCCATTTCCCTATTAATATAGGATAGTTTTCGCTCTGGCCACAATACAGGGCTCTCCCGAGAGCACATAATTGTCACCTCATGGAAATAATTCATCTATATTATAAGTACCGTTAATAATTTTTTTTTTCAACATACTTAAGGAAATTCTGGAAAAAAAGATTTTTTGATTTTTTAGTTGGCTTAGTGTACAGGCACTCGGAGGGCTAATTGTGGCAAAGGGTTGGCACTGTAATAGTATATTGTGGGCCAAGGGCTTAAAGTGAGTCTTTTTAGACCGAGTGTGGGGTTGCAGTATGATTCGAAGGTAAGCTAGCACGAGCCGAAGGCGAGTGCGTTTGCGAACCGAAAACGGGTACTGCAACCACACGAGGTCAAAAAACCCACTTAGGCCTTGGTGCACACCATATTTTTTGTACCGCAAGTATAGATGTTTGCGTTTTTTCAAAATATCGATGATTTTCTTAAACAAACTTGAAAACTCCATTAAAAAACGACAGCGGGCGCTTTTAGATTTTTTACTGCCCGCCACTGCGAGCAGCGGGGGGAGATGTTCTATAAGTGACGGAGTTTGTTTATCGCCATAAGATTTTGTGATACACAGTGGATATATCGGAGTTTTATCGTTGTAGAACAACTCCCCGGGCGCTTTTCGATTTTTACCACCCGCTACTGCGAGCAGCGGGCGCTTTTCGATTTTTAACGTCCGCTACGGCGAGCAGCGGGCGCTTTTCAGTTTTTACCGCCCGCAGGTCGACAAGTGATCGCTTTCGGCTCTATTAATACGTTCAAAAAACGCGAAAATCGTGCTTGCGGTACAAAAAAGGACTTACATGTATTTTTAATTTACTTATTTATTGATATTTATATACGATTTAAGAAAACAACAAAATTAAATGAAAATATCTTTATTCTTAATTTTCTATCTATTTTTCTTTATTTTTATTTTCCGCATCTTCCTTTTCATTTCTCTTCTCTTCCCAACGCCGCTTTTTCGCATAATTCTTGTTTTGCTTCTTCTCTTCTGTAAAATAAGAAAATTTAAATATTAAAAATACTTGGGGAACAAATCGAAATTTAAATTATTTTTAATGTAATTAAGCTTAACTTTTTCCTAGTTTGTATACACTACGAAAAAACAAAATAATAATATAAATACTACTGTACAAAAACGTAGACGGCATGTACGGCTATATTAATATGCAAGTAACATGGAAGTTTTTCATTAAGTAAATATATCTCGAAAAATAGTATCGCTTGTCATATTTGCGAAAAATTATATGTTTTATTTTTAGTCTCCTATTACGTACTGGTTTTCAGAGAAGTCATTGAGATGTAATTATAATGTTTCTTTAATACTTGCTCAGCATAGCTTACCACTTTAAAATCCAAAATTTTTATATTAAATACTTTGATTTTTAATATCGCAACCAACAAGGCAAGTATAGAAGAAGCCTGAAGGAGCGACCCGTGCTACATATACATTGAAATGGGTGTGTGAAAAATTCAATGCGCTTTTACGTATATTGCGTTAGCTTTTAGTATATAACATATCCCTCTTAATCGAAAGCAATTTCATTGCTCTACTCAAATCAAAAGATTTTATTTAAAAAGATTATCTCGTTTGAAAGATACAGAGAGCTGAATTTTTTTATGTACTGTTTCCTTTCCGAACTTTTCGTCTTGTTATTCTGATATCTGGTTTGCAGCTCTTGCGACACTTCCGGTTGTTCGTCTATCTTATGCTTTTATATATATATATATATATATATATATATATATATATATATATGATATATAGTTAGCGTAAATAAATCTCACTCGACTCAAAAAGATACAGAGGGTGGGAGGGAGGGAGGGAGGAGAGAGAGAGAGAGAGAGAGAGAGAGAGAGAGAGAGAGAGAGAGAGAGAGAGAGAGAGAGAGAGAGAGAGAGAGAGAGAGAGAGAGAGAGAGAGAGAGAGAGAGAGAGAGAGAGAGAGAGAGAGAGAGAGAGAGAGAGAGAGAGAGAGAGAGAGAGAGAGAGAGAGAGAGAGAGAGAGAGAGAGAGAGAGAGAGAGAGAGAGAGAGAGAGAGAGAGAGAGAGAGAGAGAGAGAGAGAGAGAGTATAACAACAACAAAATTGTGACTCTACAATAACCACAAAATATCGTATCGTATTTTTATCTCTTATATACTCTACTCGAAAAGAAAGAGAGAGGGAGAAGATATAATAAAACGAACAACAACTGTAATTCTAATATAACCTCGAAATATGGTATGGTTATATATTTTTATAATTCAAATCAGCTGATGGCATGGCATCATATACTTTTATATATAGATAAGTTTTATTTTTATACTAGAAGATACATCATGTAAAATATAATACAATAAAAAATCGATACTTTGTGCAATGTTTTTCATTTTCAGATTATACAATTCTCAGTCTTTGGTCAATTTTACACATCATGTTATATTATAAGTAATGATATTGACAATAATGAAATAAAAGAATCTGAGTCAAAATTGAGTTTAACAGGGAGAATTACTATACATGGAGACTCAAACTGTATTGATGATAGTCATTCCCAGAAATTTTCTTATCACCATCCAAATTTGTATAAATTTTATTGTTGGTGGTATAGCATGCTTCTGGGTGTTAGATGCATTTTTGGAATATACTACTACTGAACGAATTCCATCAGTCTTCATAGAGGAAGAAAATAGGATTAAAAACAAAAAAAATATTATGGTATTAGGTGTAACAGCCCTTCGCAAACGCCTGGAAGATAGCCACCTCTATCGTCATAGTAAAGTGTTAGGACCATCAGTTTCAGACAAGGTTTATCGAATACTCCCTTTGTGTCCAATTTCAACTTTGGCAACACCAGAACCAGTTAACGAAACTACACCAGTGTATATACATTATCTAAATAATCAAAGATCTCAGGAAGTCAACTGATTAAAATAATTTTTATCTATGAGCATCAACAGGGAAAATCAATTTTTTTGGATAAGTATATTAAATGGCTAAATGTTAAAGGCTAACATTATTTTAAAACATAAAAGAATTGATACTTTGTGAGAATTTTTTATTATTTCTTACAGATATCTACAAGAAGATTTTTTTGGAATCATTAAAATCTCCCAAGTGGATTGGAAAAAGAATATTTTTATATATATATATATATATATTTTGGAGTTGATTGGAAAAGTTTAATAGATTATCTATCTAGTTGAAAATAGCGAGCTTAGTTAGCGAGCTGTAGTTAGGGTCATAGTTGAATAAACTGATAATTAGTTTGAATATTGTTTGAGTACTTATTTTGCGCAATCACCCTTCCCAACCTTTTCAACATCGTAGCTTGCCCAGGTGTACGATGTCACAGCGGAATCTCCTTTTGGACGGTAAGTGTGTCGAGAGAGGGCGAGAGGAAGAGAGAGGAGGTTAATAATTATTTTATTTGCGAGTGTTCGGGCTCGGCGTTCATAGCCTCAGTACACTGTCGCAAATTGGCATCCCTTATGGGGAGATCTGCTGTGACAAAGGTTGGGAAGTGTGTAGAGTAGGGAAAGAGAGTGAGAGTAAGTGTGTTTGTGTTGTGGTGCAGTCGTGGCGAGTTAGCGATAATTGCGGCGTAGCGATAGTAGGAGCGTGCGAATAATAAATATATATATTAAATATTTTAATTATTTGTTTTCCCCTATATTATATATAATTCTTGAATTTGAATTTTTCTTTGTGGAGATTTGGTGGCGTAGTTGCTAGTCGCACAGGCGGAGGCCATGCCTTCGGAGATAATTTGTGGAGTAAGGAGAGAGAGTAGACGGAGTAGAGTTTGAGAGAGAGTTGGACTACTCGGCTTTCGCAAGCGAGTAGTAGACGTGGAGAAGCGAACGCAAGTCATGGCCGAGCATACCACGAGGATGACGGAGTTGGCTCTGGACCCGGACGGTGGCCCAGTTGCAGCCGGCGGAGTTGATTGCGGAATTGGAGGAGCGGAGGGCAAATAGCCGCGGTAATGTGGAGAGTCTGCGAGACCGGTTATTGCGTGCGGTCATGCGCGGGGAGTTACCAAGAGTCGAGATCCCTTGGTATACTTGTGACGAGGCAAGTTCTGAAAACATTGGAGAGAGGGGGAAGATGACGCAGTTCCACGGAAGAGGACTTCGAAGAAGAAAAGAGCGACCCGTTCCCGAGCTGATACGTACAGTGTAGGCTGACGGATGGTGAGCGAAGAAGAGAATGTGGGGAGGGCGAGCAAATAGATGGTGGAGGTTATGGTGCATCAGCAGGAGGGATCAACGCCTTCGACGGTAACTGTTACAAGTTCATTAAGTGCGAGCAGGAACAACATGGGTATCGTTCTACAGACGACCGGGAGTCGAATGGCAGTGGCAACCTCTGTGTCAGTCCTGAGCGTGCCCGGAGTGACAGCCACGTATGTTGGGAGTAGGTTTGTACCTCCAATGGCATCGACATGGGATTATTATTTGGCTCGCTTATATCGCGGGCTGACCTCCAATAAACCATTGCCGCTTCCGATAATTCAGCCCACGACACCATTTAAGTCACCGTCAGTCCCTGTTACGGTGGAGACACCAGCAAGGAAGAAGGGGTTGGACCGACGAGGATGGTATACCCCAGCCCAGAATTGAGACGAAATACGTCGAATTTATGAGGTGGCAGATAGTAGTACTGAGAAAAGTTACAGTGAACAAGAGACGGAGTTGAAGAGGAAGAGGAATCAAAGTACTCGCTCGTCATACTCCGGGAAAGGAGGTAGCGACACAACATACACGCCGGTAGGAAATCCCAGGATGACTGTGACACCAGATTACGAGGAGGTTAGCCGGAGGCAGAAAGGAAAGTCGCCGTGGCTGCTGCGACGAAAGCCTGTCGATACATCTCTCGATGATCGACAAAGCACCGAAGAAGTAACAGAGAAATGCCGAAAGAAATTATCAAAGAGGGTAGGGGCAGTGGAGAGTGGATTGCGATCCAGAGGGAAGACTGGGAGATCTACGAGGACGAAGAAATCAGCCGTGCGCAGTATAACAATCTCGAGTAGTAGCGAGAGTGAAGAGGGATCGGAAACAAGCAGTTTAGCTAGGCGCGGCCGTCGAGTCTTAAGCGAAACGGAAGAGGAGCAAGAGGAGCCAAGAAGGAGGTGGGGAGCCAAGCCTGCAGCAGAGCAGGAGGCCCACGCTGTCAAGCTATTGAAGAGTTGGGGCATCAGGTTTAGCGGAGGGGAGAAGGAGGACACTGAGGAGTTTCTAGAGCAGTTAAAGGATGGTCGTGAAGATGGTGGGCTACGAGATCAAGAGTTGCTTGGTGCACTACCGTGCATTTTGGCTGAGAGCAGGTCGGTGGTTTCGAACTAAAAGGTTGGAGATCCATTCGTCGTTGGGGTACCGCAAGGCCTTTAAACATCAATTCGTTACGGAGTATGACCGTGAAGGTTTGTTGGATGATTTGAGACGGAGGACTCAAGCTAAGGGCGACAAGATCGCCACCTACCTCTCCAATTTTAATTATATCGTCTCCCGCTTCAAACGACCACCGTCAGAGAGCAAGCTGGTTGAGACGGTTTACCGGAACATCCTTCCGGAGCATAGGAAGGCAATGTCCGACAATATAGTGGAGACATTGGAGGACTTGGAGAAGTACGGGCGTCGTTGGGAGAGGCAGAAGAAGTTGGATAGCCGATATCTTCCGCCGCCTCCGGCCGGAAAGATGAGGGTACCTGGAGCCGCGTACATGAGCACTTCTGGCCGTCAAAAAGTCGTAGCAGCGGTGGAGAAGAGAGAAGAGGTACAAGGAACTCCCTGGGCATCTGTGAAGACAGGAGAGAAGAAAGAGACAAAGAAAGCGGCTAAAACAACTCGGTCTACGGGCTGAAAGACAAGTAATGGAGAATCAAAGCCGGGGACTGTGCAGCCGAAATTGACAGATGAGCAGATGGTGGAGAGAGAAGAGGCGAGGACCTACGCTTCTGTGGTGCAGGGCGAACGTGGGATTCAAGGGGGCCTCAGAAACTCCAGGCCTTCCTATGGAGCCGGTTAAGGTTATGGTGGCGAACCGTGGAGAGGGGCTCCGGCTCAGAGTCAGGGCCCTAGAGAATGGCGATCTGGTCCTTCGAGAGGCGGGTATGGGCGATCAGTTGGACTTGACCAAACCCCAACTGCAGGAGGAGAGGAGAGACCGTTTATGGGAGTTTGCAACCTCTGTCAAGCAGTGGGTCACAAAGCCTCTGTGGGTCCTCAAGTGGTTTGTTATTGGTGTAAACAGAAGGGTCATACGGTGCGAAGTTGTTCGACACGAAATCAGCATGCTCAGTCTCCACGAGAGTGCTGCCAGAACTGTGACGCGCCGAATGTAACCTTCAAGACCTGTCCCAACTGTGCGTCATTACGAGCGAAGTTGGGAAACGGGCAGACTGGGGACGGGCAGCTTAAATGTGTTTGTTCCCCAGCAACCTTCAGAGGAGTCAGAAAAGACTCGTGGAGACAGAGAAAGTGTAGAGAGTAAAGAGAGAGAGAAGAAGGTATAGGGAGATGTAAGCGTGGAAGTGAGAGTTGAAGTGAGTCCCGTGGAGGAGAGAGAAGCGAAGAAGGAGATGGAGAAAAGAAGCAGAGGTTAGCGATACCGGAGACACAAGGGGAAAACGAGATGAGGAAAAGAGAGGAGACGAGTAAAGAGGAGAGAGGCGCACCCAAGGCCAGAAAGCCAGAGTTGGCTGAGCCAGAAGTCCGTTCGTCAGTAGACGGATGGAATGAGGAGTCGAGTGACGATGGGTGGCTCGAAAATATCATGGTTGATCTGGAAAATGTGAAGATAGGGGAAGTGAAATTGCTCGTTGATTTGTTGCCGTTGAGGGAGGTCAAAGGGATCGACTTGGAGAAGAGAGAAAGGAGAACGAAGTAGAGGAAAAGAGAGAAGAAACGACACCAGATGGTAGTGGACAAAAAGAGTTAGAGGAGGATCCCGATTCAGTCGCGGGATCATGTGGGGAGAATCGAAACTTCATTTTAATGAAGCTCGGTGGACAGGTTTATAAAGCCTTGTTCGACCCAGGGGCGATGTTATCGTTAGTTGGATCCAGCGTAGCAGAGCGGTTCGAGGATTGGTTAGGAGATAGCACCACGGGGGTACGCAACGTCACTGGAGGAATCACCAAAGTCATGGGCGTGCTGAACGTGATGTTGGAGATCGATAATCATGCTGCGTCGTTACCAATGAAGGCTCTGCACAATCTAGACCAGGAAATCATCTTAGGGATGGATTTCTGTAAGCTGTTCAACGTGGATGCGCAGCTCGGGAGAGGGGTGTGGAGAGTGAGAAAGGGGCGTTGGAGACCTTTTGCCAAGACGGGCGAGGAGAAAAACGCCATTATTCATGCTGAGTGTGCAGGGATTTCTGAGTTGGAGGAGGACGAAAGAGAGAAAGTGGAGAGATTGGTGGACCGCCTGCTAATTTATCCGACGGGCGAGCGAAAAAAGGGGGTGACAACTCTGACAGAACATACAATAGACGTGCAAGGATCGAAACCATATAAGCATCATCTTCGTTGAATATCACCTATGATGCAAAACAGTGGCGATTGAGGAAATGGAGCGGATGTTTAATGAGGGAATAATCGAGAGGTCGGTCAGCGACTATAGTAGTGCTCCGGTGATGATCAAAAATTCCGACGGATCTCAAGTGCGCCTACCATCAGACCCTTTTGGAGAAGGCGAGTAGCAAATATACGGCATTTTCTGTGCCGGGGTCAGGTTTGTGGCAGTTTACACGGATGTCTTTCGGGTTGATGAACGCGCCGAGTACATTTCAGCGACTGACTGATTCCTTATTCGGTCCAGAGATGCAACCGAATGTCTTCGGTTACCTTGCCACAGAGTCGTTCGAAGATCACCTTTACTGGATTGAGGTAGTGTTGAAAGAGTTAGTGGGAGCTGGTTTGGAGGTTAATCGGAAGAAGTGTGAATTCTGTTGCTCGCAGGTGTCGTACCTGGGTTTTCTGTTAGATCGCAAGGGTTTGCGACTGGATCCAGAGAAGGTGGCGCCAGTGGCTAACTACCCCGCTCCGAAGAATGTGAGGCAACTACGCCGGTTCTTGGGGATGCTGGGCTGGTACTCTCGGTTCATAAAGAATGAATCGGGATTAAAGATTCCATTGGTCAAACTGTTGAGAAAAGGGAGAGAGTGGAGTTGGGGAGAAGAGCAAGAGGAGGCATTTGAGCAGCTGAAGAGGGCGCTTGCGTCGGCCCCCGTCTTGGCCAGGCCAGATTGTAGTAAGCCGTTCACGGTGCAGTGTGACGCTAGTGGGTATGCGTTAGGAGCTGTCCTAACGCAGGAAAGCGAAGACGGAGAGCATCCTATCGTGTCTGTAAGTCGGGTCTTGACGCCCGCTGAGAAGAACTACACGACCTCGGAAAAGGAGTATCTCGCTATGGTGTGGGCGATCAAAAAGTTAGGACCCTACCTGGAGGGCGACAAGTTCACTGGGGTGACGGATCACAGCGCATTGAAATGGCTATGTAACCTCAAAGAGCCCACCGGAAGGTTGGCGCGCTGGGCTTTGCAGTTGCAGCAGTGGGATTTTTACTTCCTTCACCGCAAAGGAACACTCCACCAGATGCTTGATGCTCTCTTGAGAACGCAAGAGTCCGATGAGGTGGAAATAGCAAAGTTTGAAGAGATTAACGATCCGTGGTATTTGAAGATGATAGATGATGTGGGGAAATTCCCAGCCAAATATCAGCAGTGGAGGGTGGAGAATGGGTGTTTGTATAAGTTTCGAAGGGATCCATTATTGGATCCCGTGGAGTTCAAGGAAGAGAAGTTGAGACTGATGGTGCCGGTGGAGTATCGGGAGAGGGTGATGCAAGACGCCCATTGCGCTCTCTCGTCCGGCTACCTAGGGGTGGAGAAAACATACGACAGAGTGGCGCGAGAGTACTACTGGAAAGGGGTTTATCACGATGTGCACACGTTCGTGCGAGAGTATGAGTCCTGCCAGAAGTATAAAGGGCTACAAACGAGTCCGCAAGGCCTCATGGGGACACGAATAGTGGAGAGACCGGAGGCGGTAGTAGCGGTAGATACGATGTAGTTCTCGCCGAGTAAGAGTCAGCATCGCTACTTGCTGGTGTTCCAAGGCTTTTTTACTCGTTGGATTGAGGTGAGACCTCTCCGCAAGGCTGACGGAAAGTCTGTACCGAGAGAGATGGAGGAACTGATCTTGTTCCGTTGGAAGACCCGCGACTATCTGCTTAGCGATAATGGCAAGGAGTTGAATAACAAGTTCGTAAAGGGAATGTTGGAGGAATACGGGGTGCGGCATGTAACCACACCACCTTACAACCCTCAGGCGAACCCGGTAGAACGAAGTAATCGTACCCTGAAAGCAATGATCTCTGCGTTTGTAGGCTCTGATCATCGCAACTGGTATTTGCACTTCCACGAATTAAGACACGCAGTTAATACTGCGGTGCACGCGACTACCAAGGTTTCGCCCGCATTTCTGAACTTCGGACGGCATCATCGGCCGGTGAAGAGTTTGCGACGCAAGGTGGAGAGTGCGAGATTAGTGGAGAAAATAGATCCGTCGGTGTGGGAGGATCGTATGAAGCATTTGGATGCGTTGAGACATTTAGTGGGCTGCCACATTGATAGAGCTAGGGAAGCCCAGGAGAAACATTATAATAAGGGAAGGAAAGAGGTGCAGTTCGTAGTGGGAGATAGAGTGTTGGGAAAGGCGCATCATTTATCTGATGCGGCGAAGAAGTTCAACGCGAAGCTAGCGCCGAAGTATGAAGGCCCGTTTGAAGTGGTCGAGATTATTTCCCCCACGGTTTATGTACTCGGTCAAGGGGAAATATCAAATCGGCGGCTGGCAAAAGTGCATGCTTCTGAACTTAAACGTTATGTCCCAACAAGAACTGCTGGGATCCCAGCGAGACTCAAAGACTAATTTTCTTTTTGTTTGTTGGATGAGTTAGTTGAGTAAAGAGAGAGGATTGAGCGGATTGAGAGGGAGAAAGATCGCAGTTAAGGTAATAGCCAGGGTTAATAGAGGAAAGGGGTGGGGTTACCAACACCGTTGTGGAGAGAGACAGCAGAGGTACTTGGGGTTTTGGTAGACTACTCTGATCACCCAACCCCAGACGTGAGATCAAAGTGGAGAACCGAGGCCAAGGAGTGACAGGAAGTGGGGGGAAGTGGATTCCCCGGTAAGTCATTTAACTAGTTACTTTTTGGTTCGGCATGGTATGCTATGGGAGAGAGAGGAAAGGGGGAGGCGGCAGAGTGTCTCTAAATTGTTAAGAGCGGAATCTCGGGGAGTATTCCGTCTTAGGGGTGGAGAGCTTGTAACGTTGTATTTTGACTCCTCGTTTCCTTTTCTCTCTCGACTCGTGTCGGCCGGACAATTATTGATATCTAGGCCGAAATACTGATAGGGCCTTTTTCCCTTTATGATTTTGTTGTTACATGTGTTTTGTCCCGGTATATGAGCGGCGAGACTTTGTTTGGATGTGGTTGCGGTTATGGTTGCTATGAGCTGGTTACGGGTAGGTATTTAAGTAGAGTGGTGACGGAGAGAGCGGGCAGCGCGTTCGAAATTTGCGCGTTCTCATGCGGCCGTCGCGTCGAGTGAGTTGGCGGAGCGGCAGCACCGAGTAGGCAGGCAGCGGTTGCTACGGTGATGAGAGTTGTTTGTAAAGTGTTGCCGGCGCGTCGCGAAAAACATGAGTTCGGAGTAAGCGGATGGAGAGAGTACGTTAAAAAGAAAGAGAGATGTGGAGGTAGAGAGAGAGAGAGAGAGAGAGAGTATTTTATCAGGGAGAAGGTTTGAGCGAGCAAAAGTGAAGGAGGAGCATTACTGAGGAAAAAGAGAGAACTAGAGGAGGAACGAGTGCGGAGCAGTGACGCGTCAGTAAGAAGAAGAAGAAGAGAGAGAGAGAGAGAGAGAGAGAGAGAGAGAGAGAGAGAGAGAGAGAGAGAGAGAGAGAGAGAGAGAGAGAGCGTACAGAACGCGCGGAGGAGCCTTCGAGGTCCCGGTCAATGGCGAGGAGACATCGCGGCCGCGAGTGCAGCTGTTCCTGAGTGATTGTGGAGAGAGAGAGATCGGTACGCGTTGCAATTCCTGGAATTGCGCCGCGGTAGTTTCCGGCTTTGCGCTTGAGTCCGCGTGTGGCCTCGTGCATGACGACAGGGTAAAGAGAGGGAGTTCAGTGCAGCAGGTGGGGAGAGAGAGAGAGAACAACGAACCGGCGAAGCAGCGTAGCGACGACACCGCTCGCACGCACGTGCGTGCCGGTGGCGTTGCTTCTCGGCAGTTGGAGAGAATGAGTGTGAGGGAGTTAGCGTCGCGGATAGAGAGTGAGAGTGAGAATGAATGAGCCTTAGCGAGCTGTAGTTAGCGTTATAGTTGAATAAACTGAGAATTAGTTTGAATTATTGTTTGAGTACTTATTTCCCCCTCGTAGGATTGCCACCTTGCCGTGTGCCCGGTTAGTTATCTGACCTGGGCCGGTGTCGGGGCCTTACGGCAAGAGTGCGAACGATGCGTGCCCGTCCTGAGGCGTTAATGAAGTATGATTGACGGATCCCCGTGAAACGGGCTCTCCACAAGCAGGTGAAAGGTTTCCCCGTAAAAAGGGTTCTCCCTCGGATGGCTATGCTAGCAGCGTGAATGGGACCTCTCTAAAAAGGGCTCTCAGTATGAGTGTGGGTTCCCCATAAAAAGGGCTCTCCTTTGGTTCTGAGTATGAAAGTGAAGTATGGCAGGAGGATAGCGCCGCTCTCCGTAAGGAACGTCCGGCGCTGGACTCCCGGGCCGGGCACGTCTCGGACCCCAGCCCTCGCACAGAGTGAGGACCGAGAAAGTCTGTACGGCTCGAGCAGTAACGAAGAGCAATTCTGCAACCTGGAAAAATTTTTATGAATTTTAGAAGCAAAAAGAAGGCATTATAGTTATATAATTAAAATAATTTTTCCCACACGGGCGTAAAGTACGTAGGTACTATAAAGTTTTGTAAGGGTGTGTGAGTTATTGGGCGTCTTAGGCATTGTGTAGTACTTTATGCCCGCTGGCTGAATAATTTTGAAGCTAGGACGTGGGCGTAAAATGTAATTTTACACGCGAGGTACGAAAAGTATGGCCGGTACTTGACTACAATTAAATGATTTCAGTACTTTCTTGTGTTTAATTTGTATAGAAGAATGAAGAAATTTGAATACATTTCTGAGAACATAGTCATACAGTTTTTCGGAGAATGGTTTGCATTACTTGACTATCGATAATTGATTTCACAACTTTCGTTTGTTTGATTTGCAGTGAAAAATTTGAATGTATTTACATATAATTTGTTGAGTTATGCATACATTGACTCAAAGAAGTAAAAGACTTTTTTACTAGTATTTATTTGACTTTTTTGAAATAGATTATGCAGAAAAAACTTCTATACTTACCTCATTTTATACTTTCGTAGAAAGTTTTATTAACAATTATTTGTACAGTCATGAAAAAAATTATTACCATTAGTAGAGAGTGCTTATTGAATAAATAAGGTTAAAATAAATAAAAGGACTATAGACAAATTATGTGTTAGAATATATTTAAAAAATTAGTTTTTTAAAGAACATGTTGATTGTTTTGAAAAAATATTTAAGCTCTCATTAAAGTTTTTGGTACAGAGGGAGAGAGAGAGAGAGTGGGAGGAAAGAGAGGGTGGGAGAGTTTAGCAATTTTTACAGTCATGAAAAGAATTATTACCATTTATAGAGAGTGCTTATTGAATAGATGAGATTAGAATAAATAAAAAAAACTAGACAAATTGTGTTGTTAGAATATACTTATTAGAAAATTAATGTTTTTGGTTATACAGAGTTTGACGGATATTGAGAGAGAGGGAGAGAGGGCGGGAGAGGAGGGGGAGAAAGAGAGGAAGGGTGAGAGAGGGAGAGAGAGAGAGACTAATACTTGTCTCAGTTTAAATTTTTGTAAAATGTTTTTTTTGATAGATTTCACAACTTTATAAGAGAAAATAATAATTGCAGTGTGAAAACATTATGACAGGTTGTTATAGTATATTATTATTAATAACATTATTAAATGGTAGTATAATTTTTCACAAAAGTTTTAAATTTGAATGTTTTTTTAAGGAGCTCGATAACATGATTACATTAGTAAAATTTTTTGAAATAATATAAGCAAACGTGTATTGCTTCCTCAAACAGAAAGCTTTGTAATGGTGAAAAATATTTTTGGAACAAAAAATGTTTAAAAACATGTTTTAAGACTTTTGGTACCAATATTTGAGATTTTTGAGCAAAAAATGTTCGTGTCTTTATGTATGTGTGTGTGTATGTGTGCGTGTGTGTGTGTGTGTGTACCGGCTATAACTTTTGAACCAATCGATCGATTTTCGTGAGACAAAGCTTATTCTCTTCGCTTTCATATAGAATAGAGATGCCATAACCTATTTTTGTATTTTATATATTTTCTTTTGTTTTATAACCAAAAAATGATTTTGAATTTTTCGTTTTTCTTATATTTTAATATGTTACAGTATTTATCACTTAATAGCATTAGTTTTTTTTAAAGGTCGTTAAATTACCTACAATTTCTTTTTTGAAAAGTTAAATTATCTTTAGTCTGTCATTTGTTATTAAGGAAAACGTTTTCATATTTCATAAATTAATTTCTCAAAAATTATTTTATTTATCTACTTGAAATTTTAACCATTATTACACTCATCGGAGACTAGGGTAAGTGTGCCAGTTACTGTGCCCGCTTCAGTTACTGTGCCCTTAAATCATTTTCATTTATAATCATACTTAATCATAATGACCTAAATTTTCATATACACTTCAATTCATGCTTTTTATTGTTAAACCCACAGTATGACTTAATTATTCTTATAATATATTTAAAATAATTTATTAAATTTCTCATCGCGATTTCTATGATTTTCTTATCGAAACGCTTAAGAATATGTCTATACAAAAGTGATTGAAAAACTATAAAAATAATATTTTTCATAATAAAAAAATACACTTTATGTTTTTAAAACCCATCTAGTTGACAAAAGAACAATAAAAAAGTAGTTTTGATTAATATTATTGTATAATTTAATATAATCCAGTAACTAAAACGAATTTTCAGCATGTTTCTATTACTGTGCACAGTAACTGGAAAAGTTTTCATGAATGTATTTAATTACTGTGCCCCCTCGCGGTAGACTACGCTAACCTTGCTTTCTCATGCTTCGTAGCCTCTGCAACTGTGCAAGTCAACTTCGTCGTTCGTTGCTTACCCACAGAGCAAATAACACAGTTTTTAATATACTTAAAAATAATATATTTTATTCCCATCTTTATTTTATTTTCTTCTATAATAAGTAAGTACTTCTATACGTAGTAAATCATAGCAATGGGAAAGAAATGGATGATTTCCAGCAGGGAGTCTACTAAATATAATAAAAAAAAAAAAACAAAAAAAGACACAGGATTAAATACAGTGTCCAGAATCTAAGGCACAGTAATTCAAACACTGTACACTAAGTGACACACAGTAATTAAAACAATGTACACTAACTGACACACAGTAATTAAAACAATTTACACTAAGTGACATACAGTAATTAAAACAATGTACACTAACTGACACACAGAATTAATGACAGTAACTGATGGAAAGGCTTATGCTGTTATTTTATTAATTATTTAATATTCCTTACATAATATTGTATTAAAAAGGTGTTTATTCTGCTCGCAGAATATATAATTATCATATAAAGGTCTTAAGATGATTAAAAATTAAAAAAAAAAATAGTAATTGATTAAATACTACGGACATCGCATTCAGGGGCAGAGTAACTGGCACACTTACCCTATATTTGGTTAAAATTTCAAGTGATTATCTTCATTTGTTTTCGAGAAAAAAAATATTTTTGAAAATAAGTGCATTTTCTTTCTCCGACGATAACAGGAGTAAAAGTCAACCAATCGTCTTGAAATTTGGCACAGAGATAGCTTTTTTAGGATACTTGAGGTTAAAAATTTTTTTTTAATATTTTTGAATCGCTTTTTCTCAGAGAATATTTTATTTATCAACTTCAAATTTTAACAACTTATTACACTGATCGAAGACTATATTTGGTTAAAATTTCAAGTGAGTATCTTCATTTATTTTCAAGAAAAAAATATTTTTGAAAATAAGTGCATTTTCGTTCTCCGACTTGCGACAGTGTACTTAGGCGACAACCGCCGAGCCCGCACACTCGCAAATAAAATAATTAATTAACCTCCTCTCTCTTCCTCTCGCCCTCTCTCGACACACTTACCGTCCAAAAGGAGATTCCATTGTGACGTCGTATAGCTGGGCAAGCTACGATGTTGAAAAGTTTGGGAAGGGTGATTGCGCAAAATAAGTACTCAATATCTATGTCTACGTCTATGTGTTGAGGCGGGCGAGCGGCTCTTTTCAGAGACGTGCTGCCCAGCACTCAGGCTTACGCCCATTGTGCTGTACCTCTTGGCTTTAACTTTTTCTAATTTCCACTGCGCTGAAGCCTTCTGTCCATCCGCTCTGTAACTTGGCAGATGGACTGAAGGCTCTGTTCTCTTAAAGTTTCAGGCTGAAGGAAGCATTCCCCCCACATCCCCCGCCTGGTACCCACAAAGGCCGGGCACCGGCAGAGGAGATGGAAGGTTGACTCCTCCGGCCCTCCACACCATCTGCAGTTTCCCTCGTTTATAATTGTGCGTTTGTCGAGGTAGTATCTGACCCACGAGTGGCCCGTGCCACTACCCTTCTTAGCCTAGGCTTAACCAACTCACTACCCTTCTTAGCCTAGGCTTACTCAGCCTGCTTATGTCTTGAAGCCATTGTTCTGGCGGGGAGTCACTTAAGATTCTTTCTAGTTCCATGATATACGATTCAAAGCTTCAGATTCTTGGATTTATAAATTTAAGAAACAGCATAGAATAGTTGACAGAAAAATAAATAAATTTATTACAAAAAAAATTTTACGAGACGAGTCAAAATTAAATGAAGAGGCCGAAAAATTTGTAATTATTACACAAAATTACATTAATCAGTATGGAGCAGAAAATGTTTATAATTCCGACCAAAGTGGTTTTGAATTAGAAATTCATTCAAAGCGAACGTTAACAGAGGAGGGGCCAAAACAAGTAGCATGTGTAGTTCAATCTATTCCTGCAACAACCCATAGCTACACAATACAGCCAACCATAAATACCGAAGGAAAATTACTTTCACCCCTTCTTTTAGTTATGAAAGAAACAAAGGATGAGTTTGGACCAATAGTAGAAAAAAATTTGTTTAGACCGAAGAATGTTTATATTATGCCATCTAAATCCGGTAAATTAACGAAAGGTAAGTGTAAACTAATGAAAAAAGAAAAAAAAATCGCGATAGATTGGCAATTAACTTCCTCAAACTTTTTAAACTTCCTTTTCTTCATCGATAATAATTTTCTTATTTAAATTTTTTTATATTTATGTTTTCATTTTTAAGATAATTTTAAACAAAAAGACTGCAAATTTCCGTAAATTTTCTGAAAAATATAAAATGATATTTTGCAAAATATTGGCTGCACAGATAAATAAAAGGGGATTTCACTATTTCACCATGTTTTAAACTTATGAATGCCGCCAATTTTTTGCAAACTATCTTTTTGTATTTTTTAAAAAAAATGTCGAACAATCATATTATTTTAAGTTCAAATCAGAAATATTTTAGAACATTTTCAAAATAAATTTGTATTAAGAAATTTGTATGAATACATAGAAATTTATGGTGTTTTACTTCAAATTAATCATAAAAATGTAAAACACAAAATATTTTAATAAATGGATTATTATAGATGAAGAATAGGATATATAAAAAACAGTTTGAGGAATTTTACTGCAATCCTATTGGCAGTAGTTTCTTATAAGAGTGTTTTAATTCGATATTTTTAATGTATATTATATTTGTAGATCATTTTAAAACGTGGTTAGAAAAAGTTTTCTATCCATCTGCGATAGTAAAAGTGTACTGCTAGTTGATTCATGGAGTGAATATTGTCCAGAAATTATTCATGAAGCAATACCAAAAGATAAACAGTTACATATATTAAAGATACCCAAAGGCACAACTTCAAGATACTACCTTTAGATGTATTTGGTTTCCGTATATGGAAAAATTTCGTGAGGCATTTTTCCGACAACGTTGTATTATTGAATGGGGACTTACAATTACATTTAAGAAACGATATTATAAAATTACATTCACTTAGGAGGAAGTAAGTACTCAAACAATAATTCAAAGTAATTCTTAGTTTATTCAACTATAACCCTAACTACAGCTCGCTAAGGCTCATTCATTCTCACTCTCACTCTCTATCCGCGACGCTAAGTCCCTCACACTCATTCTCTCCAACTGCCGAGAAGCAACGCCGCCAGCACGCACGTTCGCGCGACCGGAGTCGTCGCTACGCTGCTCCGCCGGTTCGTTGTTTTCTCTGTCCACCTGCTGTGCTGAACTCTCTCTCTTTACCCTATCGTCATGCACGAGGCTACGCGAGGACTCAAGCGCAAAGCCGAAAACTGCCGCGGCGCAATTCCAGAAATTGCCACGCGTACCGATCTCTCTCTCTCCACAATCGCCGCGCACAAGGCCTCTCGCGCCGCGACACGTCGTCACCCTCGTCTCTCTCTCTCTCTCTCTCTCTCTCTCTCTCTCTCTCTCTCTCTCTCTCTCTCTCTCTCTCTCTCTCTCTCTCTCTCTCTCTCTCTCTCTCTCTCTCTCTCTCTCTCTCTCTCTCTCTCTCTCTCTCTCTCTCTCTCTCTCTCTCTTGTTCTGTCTATTGTGGACTATTGTTCTGTCGTACTGTTGAACGCTTCTGAGGAGCTGCGAGTCCGACTGCTGGTCCTGCAGAATTCAGGTGTGAGGTATGTAGTGGGTCTTAGGAGGGACGATCACATCACTCCCCACAGAACCTTGTTGGGTTGGCTACGTACTGATTCGAGGAGACACTACTTCATGGCTGTACTGATGTACAAAATCGTGCGTATGAATGTCCCGGACTGTCTAGTAGGTCTCTTTACTAGATATGTACCCAGGGGTAATGTAAGAGGAGTGATAAAAGAACTTGAGCCCCCTCTGAAGTCGCAAATCGTACGGATTTAAATCATTTCAGCTGTGAGGAGCGCATTTATGGAACTCCCTACCCACTGAGATTCGAAATTTACCGTATCTCAGTTGGTTCAAGCGCGCAGTAAAGAGGCACTTATCTGACCTAGAATAGGGCACCTCGAAAGGGACAGATACATGTATTCTTGTGCTGTCCCATTTACACTATTTATTCGTTCTGTCCCATTTACACTATTTATTCGTTCTGTCCCATTTACGCAATTTATTCGTTCTGTCTTGTATTCTTATGTTAGTTGTATGACTGTAATTTATAAGAATGACTGGACTAGTGAATGTGATAGATGAACGCATGAATTTTAGTATAATTATAGTTTTAGTATTTTCGACTGATAGGTATTTTAAAATCTTTTTTTTTTTTGTTAATATTGTGTTTTTATTATTGTATTCGCAACTGTGACTCACTGTTTTCAGTATTATTTTATAACTTTTACTGTGATCACACTCTGCGGTTGTGATATCACTTTTCTACACGTCGTTATTATTTTTTGACTGTGATATCATCTTTTATAAGTATTTGATCTGTGATATCACTATGGTTACCTTCAGTATTATTTTGACTGTGATATCATCTTCTTTAAGTATATGTTCTGTGATATCACTACCGATACCGTTAGTATTATTTTGACTGTGATATCATCTACAAGTAATTAATTTGTGATATCCTTGTTTTATATTTTAATTTTGGCGTTTTTCTGTATTATTTTGTATTTTGTACATTTTGTGATCCTTACACAATATAGTACATTACGCTACCAGTGCGAAAAGTAGGCGATTCCCGCACGCGCGCGATCGCCTGCTTTACGCACGCGTAGCGTATACTATTTTTCCTCACAAGTTACGGAAAGTTCGATTTGACTTTAACCAATAGAACGGTCACTGGAGGTCGATCTGTTTAAATGATAAGAATGATCCGAAAAACCACTGACAATACAGCAAATATACAGAAGAATGTTTTCACGAAATTTGAACGTGATAGTCAACGCCGACTCCGAGAACTGTGGCAAAACGTAAACATACGATCGGGTTCGTTGGCTGCGCAGGAGTGAGTGCGCGGTGAGCGGGGTAACGGCGCGCGGTGCAAGCGGACCCCCTCCCCACACTCTGCGAGCTGAGAGCTATACCTCCTTAAATCATTTTCAATTGTTCTCCTCCATAAATTATTTTCAATCTTGAAAATAAGTAACAGTCGGTTTTGTTTAATTTGAGCGCAGTTATTTTGTTTGTTCCACAATGAGTTCTGATAGTGATTCAAGTGCCAAGGTCAATAATGAAGTGCCAGAGGAACTTTGGGAAGCGGCGAAAAATGTGACCTTAAATTTATTACCTGATATATCTAAAAGAAGATACACACAGGCATACAATCAATTCAAAGAATGGTGCAAATTGAAACATACGATTTCATTTGCAGAAGAGGTTTTTGTGGCATATTTTGACGAGCTTTCCAAAGGTCTCGCGCCATCATCGTTATGGGTGCGTTGTTCAATGTTGAAAGCTACAATGCAATCTTACGAAAATATTGATATTGGAACTTACAAAAAGTTGGTGGCTTACTTGAAAAAATTGAATGTTGGACACAAAGCAAAAAAAGCTAAAGTTTTCACAGCAATGGAAGTTCGAAGATTTATTGACGAAGCTTCAGACAGTGACTATTTAGTAATAAAGGTTAGTTTACTATATTTATACGTCTTTTTTGCAAAATAATTTTAAAATATATTTTTTGTATCAAGTGAAAGAAAAATTTATAAAGGAAGTAGTGAAAATGTATGTGTGATAAGAATTTAATTTTTACAGGTTGTGCCTATTTTTGGTGTTTTGGGAGCCTGTAGACGCGAAGAATTGAATTATTTGAAGAGGGAAAATGTCCAAGATCATGGATCTTTTATTTTGGTTACTATTCCGAAAACAAAAACCTGGATTGAACGATCGTTTACGGTCACTGGGGATTTCTATGGGTCCTGCAAGAAGTATATTGATGAACTACCGAAAGAGTGTACGAAAATAGATAGATTTTTTTTAATGTATAGAAAAGATATTCTCATATTGCAACCAATTGGTATTATTACGATTGGCAATATGCCTTCAGTAATTGCTCGATTTTTTAATCTGCCGGATGTCGAACGGTATACTAGCCATTCTCTTCGAAGAACCTCAGCGACTTTGCTTGTCGATGCTGGAGCGGACATCACAACGCTAAAAAGACATGGCGGATGGAAGTCCAATTCCGTCGCAGAGGGCTACATAGAAAATTCTATCAACAACAAAAGAAAAATAGGATAGCAAATCGAAGAAAGTGTATTTCTAACGCATACCCACTATCGTCACACTGCACCTTGAACGACATGCTACAATCCGTCCTCGCCAAGACCGGGGCAGACGCAAGCGCCCTCTTCAGCTGCTCAAATGCCTCCTCTTGCTCTTCTTCCCAACTCCGCTCTCTCCCTTTTCTCAACTGTTTGACCAATGAAGTCTTTAATCCCGATTCATTCTTTATGAACCGACAGTACCAGCCCAGCATCCCCAAGCACCGGCGTAGTTACCTCACATTCTTCGGAGCGGGGTAGTTAGCCACTGCCGCCACCTTTTCTGGATCCGGTCTCAAACCCTTGCGATCTAACAGAAAACCCAGGTACGACACCGGCGAGTAGCAGAATTCACACTTCTTCCGATTAACCTCCAATCCAGCTCCCACTAACTCTTTCAACACTACCTCAATCCAGTAAAGGTGATCCTCGAACGACTCCGTGGCGACGATTATGTCGTCAAGGTAACCGAAGACATGCGGTTGCATCTCTGGACTGAATAAGGAATCAATCAGTCGCTGAAATGTACTTGGTGCGTTCATCAACCCGAAAGGCATCCGTGTAAACTGCCACAAACCTGCCCTCGGCACAGAAAAGGCCGTATATTTTCTACTCGCCTTCTCCAAAGGGATCTGATGGTAGGCGTGCTTGAGATGAATTTTCGTCAGATACTTCGCTCGTCTCAACTTATCTAAGATTGTATCCATATTCGGAATGGGGTACGCATCTCGGCGTGTCACCTTATTCAAGTCTCGATAGTCCACACAGAACCGATACGTACCGTTGGACTTTTTGATCATCACCAGAGCACTACTATAGTCGCCGGCCGACCTCTCCATTATTCCCTCATGAAACATCCGCTCCACTAACTCAATCGCTACTTGTTGCATCATAGGTGATGTTCGACGAAGGTAATGCTTAAATGGTTTCGATCCTTGCACGTCTATTGTATGTTCTGTCAGAGTTGTCATCCCCTTTTTTCGCTCCCCCGCCGGATAAATTAGCAGGCGGTCCACCAGTCTCTTCACTTTCTCTCTTTCGTCTTCCTCCAACTCAGAAATCCCTGCACACTCAGCATGAATAATGGCGTTTTTCTCCTCGCCCGTCTTGGCAAAAGGTCTCCAACGCCCCTTTCTCACTCTCCATACCCCTCTCCCGAGCTGCGCGTCCACGTTGAACAGCTTACAGAAATCCATCCCTAAGATGATTTCCTGGTCTAGATTGTGCAGAGCCTTCATTGGTAACGACGCAGCATGATTATCGATCTCCAACATCACGTTCAGTACGCCCATGACCTTGGTGATTCCTCCAGTGACGTTGCGTACCGCCGTGTTGCTATCTCCTAATCGATCCTCGAACCGCTCTGCTACGCTGGGTCCAACTAACGATAACATCGCCCCCGGGTCGAACAAGGCTTTATAAACCTGTCCACCGAGCTTCATTAAAATGAAGTTTCGATTCTCCCCACATAATCCTGCGACTGCATCGGGATCATCCTCTAACTCCTTTTGTCCACTACCATCTGGTGTCTTTTCTTCTGTCTTTTCCTGTACTTCGTTCTCCTCTTTCCTCTCCAAGTCGATCCCTTTGACCTTCCAACGGCAACAAATCAACTGGCGATTTCTCTTCCCCTATCTTCACATTTTCCAGCTGAACCATGATATTTTCGAGCCACCCATCGTCACTTGACTCCTCATTCCATCCGTCTACTGACGAACGGACTTCTAGCTTTCTGGCCTTGGGCGCGCCTCTCTCCTCTTTACTCGTCTCCTCTCTTTTCCTCGTCTCGTTTTCCCTTGTGTCTCCGATGTCGCTAACCTCTGCTTCTTTTCTCCACTCTCCTTCGCTTCTCTCTCCTCCACGGGACTCACTTCACCTCTCACTTCCAGGCTTACATCTCCCTCTACCTTCTTCTCTCTCTCTCTTTACTCTCTACACTTTCTCTGTGTCCACGAGTCTTTTCTGACTCCTCTGAAGATTGCTGGGGAACAAACACATTTAAGCTGCCCGTCCCCCAGCCTGCCCGTTTCCCAACTTCGCTCGTAATGATGCACAGTTGGGACAGGTCTTGAATGTTACATTCGGCGCCTCACAGGTCTGGCAGCACTCTCGTGGAGGCTGAGCAGGCTGATTGCATGTCGAACAACTTCACACCGTACGTCCCTTCTATTTACACCAATAACAAACCACTTCAGGACACACAGAGGCTTTGTGACCCACTGCTTGACAGAGGTTGCAAACCCCCATAAATGGTCTCTCCTCTCCTCCTGCAGTCGGGGTTTGGTCAAGTCCAACTGATCGCCCATACGCGCCTCTCGGAGGACAAGATCGCCATCCTCTAGGGCCCTGACTCTGAGCCGGAGCCCCTCTCCACGGTTCGCCCTCATAACTTCGACCTGCTCCATAGGAAGGCCTGGAGTTTCCAGGGCCCCCTTGAATCCCAGGTCCGCCCTGCACCACAGAAGCGTAGGTCCTCGCCTCTTCTCTCTCCACCATCTGCTCATCTGTCATTTTCGGCTGCACAGTCCCCGGCTTTGATTCTCCGTCACTTGTCTTTCCTCCCATAGACCGAGTTGTTTTAGCCGCTTTCTTTGCCTCTTTCTTCTCTCCCGTCTTCACAGATGCCGAGGAAGTTCCTTGTACCTCTTCTCTCTTCTCCACCGCCGCTACGACTTTTTGACGGATAGAAGTGCTCGTGTACGCGGCTCCAGGTACCCTCATCTTTTCGTCCGGAGGCGGCGGAAGATATCGGCTATCCAACTCCTTCTGCCTCTCCCAACGTCGCCCGTACTTCTCCAAGTCCTTGAAAGTCTCCACTATCTTGTCGGATATTGCCTTCCTATACTCCGGACGGATGTTCCGGTAAACCGTCTCAACCAGCTGCCTCTCTGACGGTGATCGTTTGAAGCAGGAGACGATATAATTAAAATTGGGGAGGTACGTGGCGATCTTTTCGCTCTTAGCTTGAGTCCTCCGTCTCAAATCATCCATCAAATCTTCACGGTCATACTTCGTGAAGAATTGATGTTTAAAGGCCTTGCGGAATCCCAACCACGAATAGATCTCCGACCTTTTAGTTCGGAACCTCCGACCTGCTCTCTTAGCCAAAATGCACGGTAGTGCACCAAGCAACTCTTGATCTCGTAGCCCACCACCTTCGCGACAATCCTCTAACTGCTCCAGAAATTCTTCAGGGTCCTTCTCCTCTCCACTAAACCTGATGCTCCAACTCTTCAATAGCTTGACAGCGTGGGCCTTCTGCTCTGCTGCAGGCTTGGCTCTCCATCTCCTTCTTGGCTCCTCTTGCTCCTCTTCTGTTTCGCTTAAGACTCGACGCCGCGCCTAGCTAAACTGTTTGTTTCCGATCCCTCTTCACTCTCGCTACTACTCGAGATTGTTATGCTGCGCACGGCTGATTTCTTTGTCCTCGTGGATCCCCCAGACTTCCGCCTGGATCGCAATCCACTCTCCACCGCCCCTGCTCTCTTTGATAATTTCTTTCGGCATTTCTCTGTTACTTCTTCGGTGCTTTGTCGATCATCGAGAGATGTATCGACAGGCTTTCGTCGCAGCAGTCGCGGCGACTTTCCCTTCTGCCACCGGCTAACCTCCTCGCCATCCGGTATCACAGTTACTCTCTCCAACTGCCGAGAAGCAACGCCGGGAGCACGCACATTCGCGCGACCGGAGTTGCCGCTACGCTGCTCCGTCGGTTCGTTGTTCTCTCTCTCCACCTGCCGCGCTCAACTCTCTCTCTTTACCCTGTCGTCATGCACGAGGCCACTTGTGGACTCAAGCGCAAAGCCGAAAACTACCGCGGTGCAGTTCCAGGAATCGCCACGCGTACCGATCTCTCTCTCCACAATTACCGCGCACAAGGCCTCTCGCGAGGCGACACGCCGTCACCCTCGTCTTTTTCTCTCTCTCTCTCTCTCTCTCTCCACTTAGCCGCGCTCAACTCTCTCTCTCTCTCTCTCTCTCTCTCTCCCACTCTCGTCCTCAATGCGTAAGCGATCTCCGCTTGCGCACTATTTCGCCAAACACATACCTTGTACCGTCTCCCTGGAACAGCTGCCCTCGTTGCCGCGATGTCTCCTCGCCGTTGACCGGGACCTCGAAGGCTCCTCCACGCGTTTTCCTTGTACGCGCTCTCTCTCTTCTTCGTACTCACGCGTCACTGCTCTCCACTGGTTCCTCCTCTCGTTCTCTCTTTTTCCTCAGTAATGCCCCTCTTTCACTTTTGCTCGCTCAAACCTTCTCCCTGATAAAATACTCTCTCTCTCTCTCTCTCTCTCTCTCTCTCTCTCTCTCTCTCTCTCTCTCTCTCTCTCTCTCTCTCTCTCTCTCTCTCTCTCTCTCTCTCTCTCTCTCTCTCTCTCTCTCTCTCTCTCTCTCTCTCTCTCTCTCTCTCTCTCTCTCTCTCTCTCTCTCTCTCTCTCTCTCTCTCTCTCTCTCTCTCTCTCTCTCTCTCTCTCTCTCTCTCTCTCTCTCTCTCTCTCTCTCTCTCTCTCTCTCTCATTAGATCTGCCAGGTATTGGTGTGCGGCCTGGAGAACGCATCCCGTTCAGTAGCGAAGTTGCGAGTCTCGGTGTTACACTGGGTAGTAAATTAACATGGAAACCGCACATTGACCAACTCACAAAGAAAGTCAATAAAGCCCTATACAGTTTGCGGTTTATTAGGGCGTGTACCACCGAGATTCTCCGCAAAAGATTAGTCGAGTCCCTAGTTCAACCCCACCTTGACTACTGTACGGTGGTTTACTTGGACGCGTCTGACGAACAGCGAGCGAGAGTGCAAAGATTGAGCAATTCATGTGTGAGGTACGTTACTGGGGCTAGGAGGGATGAGCATATCACCCCCTACTTGAGACGTCTGGGCTGGCTCTGTATGGACTCACGCAGATTCTACTTCGCAGCCCTGCTACTATATCAAATAATTCGGATGCGTGAGCCCAGTTACTTGGCTGCCTTTTTTACGGTGCACAAGCCTAGGCCAACAAGCAGGGGAGTGCAGCCGGAGCTTGCTTTCTCTGCCTTGAACTATAAGACGGGTGATAGAGCGTTTCTGGCTCAGGGTGCCCGCTTTTGGAACTCCCTCCCCCCTCCCTGCGCTACCTTCCATCACTTTCATCATTCAAGAGGGTTGTGCGCCAACACCTGTTTGATCTCAACGCCTAGCCTCTCTATAAGGATGCTTAGAGCTGCCAGTGCGGGGACCTTTATCTAGTTTAGTATTAGACTGCGGATTAACTTTGATCTGTGATTTTTTGACTAAGCGGCTGTGATACCTTACTGTGATATTTTATGAAATGGTTAATGTATTATTATAACTGTAATATTTTCCTTTTAGCGTATAGTACCAGCTGTGATATTTTCTCTATTTTTATTTATTTATTTTGTTTTAATGAAGGGTCCTCGTAATTTTTAATGATTTTTATGTATTTTATTTTTATTTTATCATATGGTTCTTTTTTATTATTTTTTTATCGTATTCTTTTTTGTACTATTCAGATTGTATTATTGTAAATTATGCTCTGCATAAATTTTGTATTTAATGTTTTGCCGCGAAGGCAAATAAAATGCCTATCTATCTATCTCTACTTCTCTCTTTCTTTTTAACGTACTCTCCCCATCCGCTTACTCCGAACTGATGTTTTTCGCGACGCGCCGGCAACTCTTTACAAACAACTCTCGTCACCGTAGCAACCGCTGCCTGCCTGCTCGATGCTGCTACTCTGCCGTCGCCCACGAGGTGCTGCCAACTCGCTCGACGCGACGGCCGCATGAGAACGCGCTGCCGGCTCTCTCCGTCACCACTCTACTTAAATACCTACCCGTAACCAGCTCATAGCAACCATAACCGTAACCACATCCAACCAAAGTCTTGCCGCTCATATATCGGGACAAAACACTTGTAACAACAAAATCATAAAGGGAAAAAGGCCCTATCAGTATTTCGGCCTAGATATCAATAATTGTCTGGCCGACACTAGTCGAGAGAGAAAAGGAAACGAGGAGTCAAAATACAACATTATAGACGATAACTGGAGTAAAAGTCAACCAATCGTCTTGAAATTTGGCACAGAGATAGCTTTTTTATATCTTCGAACCGAGGTCGTTGCCCAAAAAAATTGGTTCATTATGACCAAAGATATTTGAGTTTAAAAATTATTTTTAAATATTTTTGAATCACATTTTCTCCGAGAATATTTTATTTATCAACTTAAAATTAAACAATTATTACACTTATCGAAGACTATATTTGGTTAAAATTTCAAGTGATTATCTTCATTTGAAAGAAATAAAATAACCAAAAAAGATTCAAAGAATGTCAGATATAAAAAGAATCAGTTAAAATTTAGACAATGACATTTAGCGATAGATATTAATATCTTCGTTTGAATAAAATAAAAAATTTATTATTTAAATTTATTAGCAATTTTTTTATGAAAAACTTAGTTTTAGAATTTAAATTTAATAGAAGATATCGATAAATTAATTTGAGGAAGCTAAGTGTTAAAGAATTTGCATCGGTTTTTTGTTTTAGGTATGGTATTATTTTTTTAGAATGTCTTGTGGGTTGTTTAAAAAAAAAAAATAGGTAGGAAATTTCTTGTTTTGGGTATACACCAGCCGTCAATGCTCCTATTAGTATAGACTAGTTTTCAGAATTAAAATTTAAATCTCTGATATCACCTGATCCTCTAGGTTTTACAAAACTTGAAGCTCAATGTTGACCAAAAAGTATATGTAGTTCTCGTGCCAATTTCAATTTCTATAACAGCAGCTGATACAATGTTTTTTCACAAAATACTCATTCCAGTCCATTTACTATTACATTTTGTTTGAAAAAGTTCTTAACGCATTTATGGTGTCGGAGTAAGTCCCAGCTGCAATTTCTTTACAAACAAGCACTGCTGCTTGTTTTTTTAACAGTAGAAAATATAAGCCAGATGTGAATGCTGTTTTTTTCTGAATTGGAATGCAAACTCACATGATTACCTTTTGCAGTATCTAAATAAAATTGGTGACCAATTATTAATAAATATATTAGCAATGACAAAAATACATATTCTAGTTTCCCCTGGTGGTAAATGAGAATAAAGGCATAAACATCATAAGAAAGATGTATAGGCCACTTGTTCACCAGTGAGACTACTGTTATTAGCATTCTAGTCGCCAACATCACTCATTTCTTTTTATTAAAGCTGAAGTTTGTTCAATAAGTAAATTGGGTGTTTCGCTATTTTGGTATCCAGATATTTGTTTTTTCATATGTATCATCAAGCTGTTGTCTGTAGCTGTCGTTCTCTCTTGTCACAAGTAGCATCGTTTTCTGTAGCGTATTTATAAAACTAGATAGTCTGTCATGCGAGTTATATGTAACAAGAAGTCCAAGAAACTGCAAAAATTGTGACTGCTAAAGGAAGTCCTAATAAAGAATCCCACCGACAATGCAGTTTATACACCAAAGATACCGCTGGACAGCATCATGGTTTTATGCTATAAACCTAAATTATTTCATGAGATTACACGATGTTTCATTTTCATTGACATATAAACCTGTTGTATGGATTCTTTTCATATTGATTCGAGATCCATAGACTACCTAAAAATTCACTTATCATACAACTCAGTTTGGACGCGCTTTCAGGAGGCAACGTACGACGTTTGCCGGACGGAGGAAGCAGGATGCAAATCGGGCAAATCAATCCTCAGACTTGTGATTAAGCAACACTTTATTAAGAATCACTAAATCTAATACAGTGCTACCGAATACGTATGTGTGCGTGTATGTATAAAAGTGCGTTGCGGGGGGCTGGAGAGCGCGGTATGCTGAGTGACTAGACTCTCCAGTGGCTCGTGTAATACTGCTCGACTTGCTCGGAATGCGCAAGTAGCCGAAAAGTAGACCCGCGAGAAGCGCGGATCCTTACGCGTGTAGACAACAAGTGTCGCGTGATTTTAGAGAGAGGTAACCGCCGAACACCAAATAAATACGCGTGTTATAACTAGTGCGGCCTCAACATACCGCCCGCCACAATCTAATTGACAAATTTGATTGTTAACCAGGAAACTAAATACCAGTACAATTTAAAGATAAGAACTGCCGAGCAAACAATACCGATTTCGCACGTATAAATCAATAAAATCAATCTTTCACCAAATCTCAACAAAAAACGTGCGCAATTAACCGCGATCAAACGCAATTTTACAATAGTTAAAAAGACGAGAATCTATACAAAACAACATAAATAAAATTTCAAAAACCACAGTTAACACAAATTAATGTCGATACAACAAATCTACATTCGCAATTTTAAATAAGATCCTTTTAATGACATTCTAAAACTTCAGTCTTCTTTCTTCACTCTTCATGGCAATTCAAACTTTCAAGCGTCGGGTTTTTTTTTTTCGGTTGCTCACCACCGCCCGCCATAGCGGTGCGAACTAGGGAGAGATGAGCTACAGCCTCCTGGTTGGCTGGCAGCAAGATTAACTTGTTGACGGGACGCTTGTACCGTGAGGTATCTGAATGGATGGTAGCGACACGCGCCAATCCGTCCTTACCCAGGTGCAGTCGCACGATTCTCGCTAATGGCCATCTCGTTGGTGGCAGTAGTTCGTCCTTGAATAAGACAATATCTCCGACGTTGAAGTCTCGATTTGGATGAAGCCACTTACTGCGTTGTTGAGCCTGAGTAAGAAACTCCCTATGCCATCTCTTCCAGAAATGGTTTCGCATTCGATTGATCAATTGCCATCTACAAGAAGGAGAACAGTTCTCATTAGTTTCGAGGAAGGGCTCGGCAAGTGAGATGAGAGGGGCTCCTATCAGAAAATGACCCGGGGTCAAAGCAGCAACATCCTCCTCACTAGAGCTAAGCAGAGTCAGAGGACGTGAATTCAAATATGATTCGATCATAGCTGTAACGGTAGAAAACTCTTCAAATGTGAGTTTAGACTCACCTATGATCCGTTTGAAATGACTCTTAAATGATTTGACATTTGACTCCCACAACCCTCCAAAGTTTGGAGCTCTAGGCGGAATAAAAACCCACTCTACACCATCACGAGCAACAACCGACGCCACTTCCTGATTGATGGCACTGAAAATTCTTGCCATTATCGCAGTAAAGTGTCTTACACAGTCCTCGCCGGGCAACAAATCGACGAAATGCAGCCAAGAACGCGGCAGCGGTGAGGTCTGACACAACCTCCAAATGGACGGCACGAACCACCTTACAAACAAAAATGGCTACATATCCCTTAAAGGATTTCTGACCTCTCCCTGAAGAAGCACGAATGAAGAATGGCCCTGCAAAGTCAACTCCCGTAACTGTGAACGGACGCGCAGGTCTTACTCTTACAGCAGGTAATGGACCCATCAGCTGTTCAGCGTGGACGCCTTAAACCGCGTGCAACGCACACAACGACGTATGACGCCTCGAATAGTATCGCGCCCTTGAACAAACCAGAACTGGCGTGCGAGATGACTTTGAACCAATGTTGGGCCACCATGCAGAGTGATCAGGTGTGCTTGATGAATAAGCAACTTCGAAACGTGGTGTTTCGCTAGAAGAATTGTCGGATGCTTCTCATTCTCCGATAAGTAAGCATTTTGCAGCCTACCATCTACTCTTACTAGACCTTCAGAATCTAAGAATGGTGCCAAACGTCTAATCGAGCTAGTCGCTGATACAGTCTCGCTTGAGCGCAACGTCTTAATCTCTGCACTGAACATCTCTCGCTGAATTAAACGAAACAGTGAAACACGACCTTTGGCCAACTCTGAGGCAGACAGCCACGTAAGGCGTTTTTCAGAAGAAGAGAACGTGTTGAGACGCCAACGATGGGCATAAGCCAAGATGCGAATGATCTTGTCAACAGAAGAAAATCTCGTCAACCACTCCGCCCAATCTTCTGACAACTGCGCAACAAAGGCGCTAACACGGTCCGACTTACGTGCCTCCAAGTCCGTAGTGAACTCCTCAGGCGAAGAATGTGGCCACTCAGAGTGTGGACATCGTAACCAATCAGGGCCGTGCCACCAGATTGAAGACTCTCTCAACTGAGCTGGGGAAACGCCTCGCGTTGCCAGGTCAGCTGGGTTGTCAGCCGAGCGTACATGTTTCCATGTTGCAGAGGGCAACAGAGTTAGAATCTCACTCACTCGATTACCAATGAAAGACTTCCATCTGGATGGATGATCTTGAAGCCATGCCAAAACTAAGCGAGAGTCTGACCAACAATACACCTGAACAGGCTGATTATCGAGTTTTGGTAAGATAAATGACGCTAAACGAGCTAACAAATGAGCTCCGCACAGCTCCAGCTTCAGAAGACTAATACCTTTAAGAGGGGCGACCTTGGGCTTAGCAGCGATCAGCTTTGAACCACTTCGCTTTTCAGAATGTAGAACTACATAAAGAGCGGCAGCGTATGCTCTTTCGGAAGCGTCGCTGAATCCATGAAATTCCCAATTCGAGGATTTAAACGAGCCTAACCATCTCGGAATACGAATCGCCTCTAACTGCAGAAGCTGATCCCTAAACTCTATCCACGCCTTTTCCAATGCTTCAGAGACGGGATCGTCCCAATCTACACCTTGCATCCACAGATTTTGCAGCATGATTTTTGCGCAGATGATCACCGGTGCCAACCAACCTATAGGGTCAAACAGTCTTGCAATTTCCGACAACATCGATCGTTTTGATACATTGGACCCTAATTCTGAACAGACTACCTTAAAACAAAATGCATCCTCTGAAGAAATCCAACGCAACCCCAGCGTTGATACAGCATCCTGCTCAGCAATCGAGGCACCCATCCTACCATCCTGTGAAGACCCTAAATCTGACAATAATCTCGAATTATTGGCGGCCCATTTCCCTACCGACATTCCTGCTGAAGCTAGGATATCAATCAGCTGCTATTTGACCTCGGTAGCTTCCTCTAGGGTGTCTCCCCCAGCGAAAAAGTCATCCGCATATCGACTTTTTCGAAGAACTTCAACTGCCTTCGGGAAAGTTGTCTGCTCTAAATCTGCAAGGCGAAGCATACATGCATTGGACAGAAAGGGGGCGCAGGCCGTACCATACGTGACAGTAGTCAATCTAAATGTGTCAATCGGTACATCAGAAGACCGGCGCCACAAAATCCTCTGCCAGTCAGCGTCCTGCTCGTGTACCAGAAATTGTCGGTACATCTTTACAACATGACACGAAAAGACAACTGACAAAAACGACCAACGCGTAATCAGAATAAGAATATCCTTCTGAAGTTTAGGACCAATATGCAGAAGAGAGTTGAGCGACACTCCTTCAGCATTCCGTTGCGACGCGTTGAAAACCACCCGGATTTTCTTACTTGCGTCCTTCTTAAACACGGGGTGATGTGGAAGATAGTATGAATCTGATTTCATTACCTTATCTGGTGGTACTACCTCCATGTGTCCCAACTCACGATACTCCTCCATGAAGCCGACATACGCCATGGTCAGGTCCGGCTGTTTACAGAAACGACGCTCAAGGCGCCTGAAGTTGGCCTCGGCGATGCCTCGAGTATCGGTGACAGAAGGTGGCTTGAAGAAGGGTAGACGCACGACAAAGCGTCCTTCGTCGTTGCGCGTACATGTCTGGTTGAAATGATCCCAGCATGCCTCCTCCTCAAGCGACAGACGAGATGCAGACGGGACTTCTTCCGTCTCCCAGAATTTGGTGATGGCTTTGGTCAACTCATGGTCAACTGTCACCAAGTGCGAAGCCGCGGAGCCTGACGAATCGCCTGGTTTCCCCGAGGCTCCCATCAGTACCCAGCCGAAGACAGTAGACAGAGCTGCGAGCGTTCCTGGTGGTCCTTTCACGAGACCAGGAAGTAAAGCCTCAGCGTAGACTTCACTATTCAGAATGCAGTCCACTCGTCCCTGCTTACCGATATGTGGATCTGCCAGCTGTAACCCTTGTAGATGAGTCCACTCATCCACTGCCGTCTCAGAATGCGGAATGAGAGCTGAAACCCTCTTGACGACCAAGGCTGAAAATTTTAAACAGAAATCAGCAACTCTTCCAGACTTGAGTGTAAGGTCAACTCTACTTCGAGCGACCGCTGATTGAGTATCCCCGACTCCTAAAAACACAACAGTCGTAGGACGCCTAGGTAGAGCAAGCATATGCGCTACGTGCTCTGACAGAAAATATTCCTCAGCGCCGGAATCTAATAAACCTCTGACAGTCATCGACTGCCCAGCTTGCGATTGCACCGTGACACAGGCCGTCGACAATAACCTACGATGGCTCCTGGCGGTATAGTTCGTCGTTTTCAGACCTTCGGGTAACTGCGAAACCGCATGCGCAGCTGTGATCTGCGTTGATGATGAAGATTGATTTCCACGCTCGTCAAAATGCAGCTTGGTGTGATGCTTCTTGCCACAAACAAAACACCTACCCTTGGAAGTGCAGCTATCTACCGAATGCCCAGCGTTCAGGCAATTGAAGCAGAGCTTCGCTGAAAGTGCGTGCGCTCTCCTTTGATCCTGTGAACAATCAGAAAATTTTTCACAATACCCCACAAAGTGCTCTGCCGCACAGAACGAACACTTCGCGCGCGGGGCCTGGGGTGGCCTGCCTGTAGCCACGTTGACAGACGCTCCTTTGGGTTTTTTTGAAAAGTGATTCTTCCTAGAATCCCTAGAGTGAGTGGCACACTCGCGACTGGAGTCATCCTGGCCAGCTGCTGTTTTATAAGAGGATCCTGTGCCTGCTTCCACAAGGTCCAACGTTCGGATCCGATCCTCAATAAAAGATTTGATCTCAGCGTACTTAGGGAAACCTGAATCGTGCTTCCTCTCTACTTCTCTGGCCCAGTCTCGTCGAGTGTCTGGAGGCAGTTTACTTTCTACAAAGTACACCAAAATGTTGTCCCATGTGTCAACCGGTCGTTCCAAGGATTTGAAAGTGTTTACGCTCTCGTTGACTGTGTTCAGCAATTGATTGCGGTGTCGTCCTGACTCCTTTGCGGCAGATGGGAGGCTGGTCAGAGACTGCATCTGTAGCGAAAAGCGGAGATACTTGTTATCGTATCGACTACAGAGCGTGTCCCAAGCCGTCTGGAAATTCGCACTAGTCAAACTAATTCCGTTCAGCTTTTCGGCTGCTTCTCCTGCTAAACAGTTAGATAGTCGTTGGAATTTAAGAATATTAGTCATAGACTGATCAGAAATCACCAACGAGGTAAACTTCTCCTTGAATGTTTCCCATTCTCGTTGATTTCCATCAAAGAGGGGTAGTTCCAATTTCTCCAGTGATGCTTGTGTTGAGCCGATAGATTGAGCCGAGTTGACGTGGGTGCCGACGGCAGATACGTTTCTTTCAGTGGGTGCCCAAAGGATTCCAATCCGTTCCTTCATCCATGCTTTGCAGACAAGATACAACGACACCGTCGAGTCGAACGTTTTCTCCTTGAAATAGGTTCGCTCTTGAAGACTGTCAGACATCCGCTGCAGAGTGACATCTCGAGCACTGAAGTCTGCCCAATAAACCTCCAACAAGTCCAGTCTCACCTCCAGATCCACGGCGCTAAAGTGCTCACTAGCTGAAGTTGATCGAAGGTTGGCTAAAGTAGCGATGAGGGAAGCAATACGCTTTTGATCCAGTAACGCATCGTTGACATCACTCATCGTGATAGGCTATAAACGATGGGGCGATCAACCAGAGCAAAGAACAAATTATTAAAAAAAAACATTCGACAACGATTAATATCAACCGCGAGTTCACGGATTAATATTCTCCGACATTGACAAAGACATTATACAGAAAGATAAAATCACACATATTAGTAAAATAGACAAAACAATAGAAGGTAATTTAAATAAAACTAAAGAATTTATCAAATTGGATCCTGACACATTCATCACTAAAGCCGATAAAGGGAACGTCACCGTCATCATGAACAAGAATGATTATCTTAACAAAGTCGAAGCTGCTCTCGCGGATAGAAATTATTACTCTATCATAAAAAAATCACCTTTAAGCAAATTACAGAACAATATTTCTTCTCTTATCAAAGATTGGAATAATAAAGGGGTTTTCGACACAGACTCATGTTTTTCTCATGTATTACACGCAGATATTAAAAACACAAACCTGGCGAGAACATATGCCCTTGTTAAGATCCATAAGAAAGACAATCCCATACGAATTATAGTTTCTGCAATTGGTAGTCCTATTTACGCTTTAGATAAAAGTTTATCATTAATTTTCACCAAATACTTTCCCCGGCCAAAATCAACAGTAAAAAGTAGCACTGAATTAAAAGAAATAGTAGATACCATAGACATCACGGACGAATTTGAGCTTTCCTCTTTTGACGTTGTTTCATTATTTACAAACATCCCGTCGGATCTGATTATTCTTGCTATCTCAAAAAAATGGAAATACCTTAATAATAAAATAAACTTATCTAAAACAGAATTTTTGAAAGGAATAAAAATACTACTTGATTCTATGTATTTACAGTTTAATAATAAGTATTACAAACAGACGCATGGGTGCACCGATGGGTTTTTGCACGAGCCCGTGGTTCGCCGATATTACTCTCGAACTTTTGGAAACCTCGTGTTACACAGATAAGTTGAGATCGACTCACTTGGCCCTTGAGTGCGACCTTCCAACTCTTTGCGAAGCCTCTCTTGCACGTCTTCAAAGCTATACTGCAAGCGAAAAGCTTCAACGAGATCTTCATATGATTTCCAGAATTGGTATTCTCTGCGAAACCATTGCCATGCGTCATCATCTAATACTGAAGGTAACGCTTTAATAATCTCGTCCAGATTTAACTCGTACGTTTCCTTGCAACGATTTAAATTCGCTAAGAACCCTTCCGGATCCTTTTTCCGATCACCTTTGAAGGTAACGTGCCACTTTACAAACAGCTCAGCGTTACATTTCTCTCTCGTCAGCGGTGATCGTTCAAAGGCGGAAAAATTTGATAATTGTCCAGGCACTGAAAAGTCCAATCTTCCCGGGGCCGGCGGGCGAGGCTGGGCGACATGCGACGGAGCGATGGGCTGATACGAAGCTCCATATGTCTGCGGTCCCGTCCGCGGCATCTAGAGCTCCCCTGAGCTACATGTGAGAAAGGTATAGAAGTACTCACATTCTGATGAATCGGAGCTGAATATGCTAAATTCGGCTGAAGCAACGATGCGTACTGTGGAAAATATCCAGGAACCGGGTGGTACTCCGTAGACGACATATACGGTCCGCTAGAGAAGTTTGCCGTCGGCAGCGGCAAGTACGAGGACATTGGATTATTTTCCCTTCTTGGCATATGGCTTTGTGAATATACCGGCACGTTTCGAAGTTCTGGTTGACCACTCTGCGAAAATCCGGGTAAACTATTCGACGATGACACCGGATGATGCGTTGAGCTAAATGGATTCACAAAATCACTCCGCGCACTACACTGTACACTGTTCTGCTGCGAAACACTTGGACCCAATAATCGTTCTCTTTCTGCCACTGGCACTAAATAATCCGTCGGATCGCGATGATTGAAACTTAAGCTCGGAGCGGAAACTGGAGGCAACGGTGCAGATTGAGAAACGGCAGTGCTGCTAGCTGTAACACTTGGAACCCCGATGTTGCACTCTGACACATTTGGCACACGCAGAAACGACATTCGCTCCATTGCTGCGTTCCATTGACCGCGTAATAATGAAGTATCTGGCCTCACATTCGGAAGGTATGAATTTGATATGTGAGTTATGCCTGTGATATCCATGCTATTGTTTTGAAAATCACTATTATTGTGGGGGCGAAGGGGGCTTAACGGGAACCTCGTCGACTGAGCCCTAGGTTGATTTCCTCCTCGGCTATCAGCTGAAAACTCATCTGGAGCCACGATGCTAACTCGGCGATCCGTCGGCACTTGAGCGCGTTCAGCTTCAGCTAAACCACCTATACTATTCACTCCTCCGGACATTCTCACAGCTCCGATATCGAAGTGGATTTGTGAAACATAATTTCGCGAGGGCTCGCTCATTGACAATGGGTCGCGAAAACGTCCCATTGACTGTCCCGTCGGCAGCGGCGACTGAATAACTGGTGTGTCGTTCTCTGCCATCGATGAGTTACGGGTTGACTCGTGTGCCGAAACTTGCTGTTCGTCATGATCCTGTCGTCACGGTGCTGCTTCTGGTCCAAACTGTCGTCGCATGTGGTACCGCTGCAGCCGACCGCGCACAATCATCACACAGCTTCGACGTTTAACCTACGCTGTTCCATCTGACATGCGATTGATCGTGTTGTGCAAAGCTCGCTGTCCCAGCTCTGGGTCAGCGCACATCAGATCATCGCCATCAAAACCGATGGTCACTAAACTACCGTGAGACGCATCTATTTTCTTCAACAACACCAATTAACTAAGCGAGGAAAGAAACGAATCTCAGATAGCCCCTGCTCCTTAGCTCTGTTACTGCACTGCTGCTCCGCTCAAGCCAAATGTCACTTATAATTTACGAACCGTCGCTAACCACTTTCACTCAAAGCAATAAATTATAAAAGCAAGCAGAGCAGAAAAAAATCAAATTCGTGTGCAGTAAACAGAGAGAGCAGAGGTTACAAGCTGTGAGCGAGAAATAATCTACTAAAGGGCAACAAACTTCCCTCCTGGAACAAGCAACCCGAATAACTAACTATGTGATCCGACCAATACTCAGATGCTCTCACGAAATCCAAATTTTAGCTACAGCAATGATTACACAAAAAACAACAGCTATTCCAACTCCCTACAGCCGAACTACCAACTTGAATTTACTGTTAAATAAATTACTAGAACTAACTTTTAAATAACAAGAACTGTTAAACGTCAAATAAATCTCTGGATTAACACGACAAATGTTGAACCCTAAATGAATTTGTTATCGCGTTTATCAAAGTATAAAGAGAAGAATCTAATCACAGTTTGAATTAACTTCTAAACCAATGTGAATATTTCGAATATACACTGAAACTCGAAATACTCTACAAACGCGAATTTTGCTCGAGCGACTCGTCGAAGGTCGCTAACGTTCCAAACAAGACTCCCTGGGGTAACGATAACAATACCCGAAGGCTCGAAATTTCCCCCGGCGCGACGCTTTCGATGGCCGGAAACAAGGAAAGGATTTTTTTTTTGTTTATGGGGAAAAGGGGATGTGCAAAAACCCAAGCAAAAACCCAAACTACGTTCAAAAGGACCCCGCACACAATATATGGAAAATAATCATTCGGTCAAATTGGATCAAACTTGGGAAAAAGATAGATCTTGAGGTCCTGAACAAAAGTTCTCATGGGCAAAACCCCCCAAAATTTGACCGAATGATTTTTTCCCATACATTGTGTGCGGGGTCCTTTGTAATGCTTTCAACTTGCCGCTTCCGCGATCAGAAACTGCACGCACAAACTATTTCAGTCTCTGTCGCGCGGCAGAGCATCATCACACAAAGCAAAACCAATAAGAACCGCAACTGTTGTACGCTTGCTCAAGCTATAGCATACACGATTTCGCTACTTTGTTTATGCGCAAAGCAAAATCCAAAAAGAAATCACGCATAAATTCTCCACGCACAAAAACGCAAAAGTGAATTTTAATTTTATTTAAGTAATTTCTTTGAGATCGGGGAATTTAACTCACGCAAAACTTTAACTTCTAAAATTCCCGAATTCCAATTTATTATTTAATCAACTAAGAAAATTTTACTTAAATAATTATGGCAAAACAAATTACCAAAAGCAATAAAATTCAGAAGCTCTAGCATACGCAATTTCGCACGAAAACGTTCAAACGCCAAAATCGTTGAACACGCGGTCGCGAATGATTTGACAAAATGGCTGCCAGAGCGCTGGCGAAACGCGATCCCGTTTACAGTCAGCCACGGCCTTTTCCGTGGCCCCACGGTGGCTGCGCCACTTATCACGAATGCTGGGGATCAGGGCAATCGCGATGTGGGAAAACCTACTCGACGGCAGTTTTCCACCAAGTGACTATGGGGTGGGGGGGAGGAGTTTTACACACACACCCTTTCATGCTCACTCTCACGCCATAAATGAAAACACTCAATAAATAAGTGAGACAGCACCGGTAAAGTGCATTTATTGCAAAAAGGAAAGAGACGATTATACTTCTAAGGTTACAAAAAAAAAAGGGCGCCAGGTACGTGTGTAACCGTACCGAGAATACCTTTAAACCAGCGCAGACTGAGAGCACAAGTTGCTCCGAACTGGACTCTATTTGTAGCTTTAGCTACACGCTATTAACCTACACACGGTTCTACGGCGAACGCGGAGGGTCGCATACACTACATGTAGCTTTAGCTACCATCACCAGGGTACGAGGGTTTCGACAACGACGTCGCGGACGCGAGCGCACATACACGCGAGTTTCTAGGGACGCGGAAAGAAACAATGGGGACTTACAGTACTTGCGCTGCGGCCAGGTGAGCTCCAGTCGGCGTTTACTCTCTCTCTCGCTCTCGTCCGGTCTTCCTCGCAGGCTGCAGCAGATCCCCCGTTCTCTCTCTCTCTCTCTCTCTCTCGGCGGCGACGGCAGGAGGCCGGTGGGATGCAGCGCAGGCGGAAAGGACGACAGGACACGTTGCCACACACGCTCTCGAAAACTTTCGCACGCACGGGCACTTGTAAGCGGGACGTCCGTGATGCTTAGTCGCACGCGGCGAAGCAAGTGCCGGCCGGCAGTCGACCGGCAAGCGTGCACGCTGTTCGAGCCGGTTCGGCGACGCTCGGGCTTCTTCGGCCTCTGTATCTCTCTCGTTCTTCTTCTACCGATCGTAGCTCGCGTCGGCTTCTCGGCAGCGGCGATGGCAACAGCGCGACGGCTCTTCTAGTAGCGGCGGCGGCAACACCGGGCAGCGCTGCGGTGCTCGCTCTTCTGCTGCTGGCCGCAGCTTAAAGTCGACAGGGCAGCGGGGCGGGAGGAATAGTTTCTCGGGAGCGGGTGGACACGTGTGTGCGCAGCTGTAGCGCGCGACTTCTCGAGACGTAGCTGGCACCACGTCACAATATGTAAATATTCTTTTTCCATTCCACTTGTGAGATTTTAATGATTCCAAAAAAATCTTCTTGTAGATAGGTGTAAGAAATAATAAAAAATTCTCACAATGTATCAATTCTTTTATATTTTAAAATAATGTTAGCCTTTAACATTTAGCCATTTAATATACTTATCCAAAAAAATTGATTTTCCCCGTTGATGCTCATAGATAAAAATTATTTTAATCAGTTGACTTTCTGAGATCTTTGATTATTTAAATAATGTATATACACTGGTGTAGTTTCGTTAACTGGTTCTGGTGTTGCCAAAGTTGAAATTGGACACAAAGGGAGTATTCGATAAACCTTGTCTGAATCTGAAACTGGTGGTTCTAACACTTTACTATGACGATTGAGGTGGCTATCTTCCATGCGTTTGCGAAGGGCTGTTACACCTAATGCCATAATATTTTTTTTGTTTTTAATCCTATTTTCTTCCTCTATGAAGACTGATGGAATTCGTTCAGTAGTAGTATATTCCAAAATTGCATCTAACATCCAGAAGCATGCTATACCACCAACAATAAAATTTATACAAATTTGGATGGTGATAAAAAAATTTCTGCGAATAACTATCATCAATACAGTTTGAGTCTCCATATATAGTAATTCTCCCTGTTAAACTCAATTTTGACTCAGTTTCTTTTATTTTATTATTGTCAATATCATTAGTTATAATACAACATGATATGTAAAATTAACCAAAGACTGAGAATTGTATAATCTGAAAATGAGAAAGATTATACAAAGTATCGACTTTTTATTGTATTATATTTTACATGATATATCTTCTAGTATAAAAATAATACTTATCTATATATAAAAGTATATGATGCCATGCCATCAGCTGATTTGAATTATAAAAATATATAACCATACCATATTTCGAGGTTATTTTAGAATTACAGTTGTTGTTCGTTTTATTATATCTTCTCTCTCTCTCTCTCTCTTTCTTTTCGAGTAGAGTCTATGAGGCGTTTCACGTCAGCTCTGCAGGCGCGGCGCGCGAGCGCGAAATCATGCTGTTTTCAGCTTGTGTTGGAAGGGCTAAGATGCATCTAAAAAAAATAATCCCCAAGTGATTTCGATGTATTTTTTCCTCAGCTTTCCGATGGTGCTATTAGTTTCTCAAAATTTTTCAATTTTAACCTCAAAAAAACATAAAACGTGTTTTTCATTTTTTCGAGATATTATTCAAGAAATACTTAGAATTGAAAATTTTTGAGAAACTAATAGCACCATCGGAAAGCTGAGGAAAAAATACATCGAAATCACTTGGGGATTATTTTTTTTAGATACATCTTAGCCCTTCAAACACAAGCTGAAAACAGCATGATTTCGCGCTCGCGCGCGGCGCCTGGAGAGCTGACGTGAAACGCCTGATATAAGAGATAAAAATACCATACGATATTTTATGGTTATTGTAGAGTCGCAATTTTGTTGTTGTTATATACTCTCTCTCTCTCTCTCTCTTTCTTTTTGAGTCGAGTGAGATTTATTTACTACGATATGCTATAACTATATATATGTGTGTGTGTGTGTGTGTGTGTGTGTGTGTGTGTGTGTGTGTGTGTGTGTGTGTAAGGAAATTATGCTAATTGAATTGCACGCGTAACTAGATTGGTAAATCAGATCCCTGGATATACGGGTGATGATGAAATCCGCACGTGTTAGGGAGTATGATTAATTGAGAGAGACCAAAAACAACGAAATGAAATATTGTAAAAGTAATCCAAAAACAACCTTGTGAGTAATAACATTGAATGTTGTTTTTTTGTATACACAGGTAAAATTGACATCTAGATTAAGTGAGTAATTGTAATTTTGTATATAATAATAAAAAACTTTGTTATTCACAGAGAACCAATTCATGTTTTTATTCTAACCTCAAAAGAAGATGAAATTGTGTAATAGAAACTTGATATAAACGTTATAAAATATAAAGAACATTATAAAACAAAATTCTCGTTCTATATCACGATGGACAAATTACAATTTACGTTCAAGATGCTACCAGCCATGGATGAGAAATCTAACGTGTTGTGTGTAACTAGAATCACCACGTCGGACGGCCGCACTTATAAAATTCCACACGAGAACTTGAATGCACTCATCCACACGGAGCTTATAAAAACGTCTTCATTTGCTACGGTAAAGAAAAGTCTTAAACAAAGAGGTCAAATGAGGAAAGTATGGATTAATTTAACTAAAGAATTAAAAAATATTTATTATGATGAAAATGAAAATATACAATTTGAGGGCGAATATTTGGAGGAAATAATTGAAAAATAAGAAAATAGTGACATATTGGCTAATGCTTCAGAACAACCTTTAGTAAAATTACTGGAAAAATTACTTGAAAAAAGTCAAGAAAAATCACAAGAGAGAAATTTAGGAAAACTAGCTAAAGAATTTACAATCGAAAAATTTGACGGTAAAAATTCAAACGCAAATCAATGGATAAACAATTTTGAAAAAGAATGTGCACGGTTTGAGATAACAACAGACGAGAAAAAAATAGAGAGTTTAAAATCTTTTATGGAAATGGGTGCCGTAGATTGGTATAGTTGTATACTTTTGAAACTTACAATCGAAACAGAATAGAAGGAATGGAAAACAAATTTTTGTAACACATTTGCTAGTAAAGGTTGGTCTCCAATAAAATATGCATTGTCGTTTAAATATCAGACGGGTTCGTTATTAGAATATTCTATAAAAAAAGAAAAACTTTTATTGCAAATAAGGAAAACTATTGATAATGGAACATTGATAGACCTCATTGCTACAGGTTTGCCAAATTATATAATTGATAGAATTGATAGAGAAAATCTAACAAAGACTGAAGACTTACACAATGAAATGGGGAAACTAGAACATCTAACTTATAAAAAAAATCTAGAATTTAAAAAGAATAGACCAAACATCAAAGATAAAAGTGAAAAAACGCCTTGTAAAATATGTAAAGAAAAGGAAAAAGGAACACGTTTTCACCCGGAGGCTGAATGCTGGTTCAAAGATCAAAAAGAGAAGAATAACAAAACAAAGCAAATAAACACTTTAACATTGGATGTAGAACTAAGTGACGATGATCCAAAAAACTAATAGTGCCACCATTAATCGAACTCAATATTAAAATAAATGATGTTTTAGAAATACCTGCTATTTATGATCCAGGTTCTAATGTTTCATTAATAAATTCAAAGCCGGTACAATTAAAATCTAAAGATAATAATAATATAGAAAACACAAATTTGAGAACAATTAATGGTGGGTATAAGACAGATGGATTAATAAAAATAAAAATAAAAATCATGAACATAGAGGACCACATAAATGTGTTCATAATTAATAATGAGAATTTTAAATATAACTTTCTACTAGGATTAGATTGTATAAAAAAATTTAAATTGATACAAAATGAGAAATTAGAGATAGAACAGAGAAGTTCTGAATCTACAGAACCAATAATAAAAGAGTATCAAATAAATTTCAATGAACATGTTGAAATAAATTCTTTCAATGTTTTAAGGAATCACTTAAATCATTATGAAGAAACAATAATAACAAATCTAATAGACAAATATAAAAATATATTTGCAAAAGATAAGTATGATATAGGCACCGTAAGGGATTACGAAGCCAGAATAGATCTTATAATAGATAAGTACTGTAGCAAAAGACCATATAGATGCACTATTGAAGACAAAAAAGAAATAGAAGAGCAAATCTCAGAGTTACTCAAAAGAAATCTAATAGAAGAATCATACAGTCCCTTCGCTGCTCCAGTAACATTGGCTTATAAAAGAGATGTAAACAAGAAATCAAGATTATGTATAGATTTCAGAGATTTAAATAAGTTAATAGTTCCTCAGTCACAACCATTCCCATTAATTGAAGATTTAGTAATAAAAACAAGAAATTGCAGATATTTTTCAAAACTTGATATAAACTCGGCATTTTGGTCCATTCCTTTACGAATTGAAGATAGAAGAAAAACAGGCTTTGTAACCCAAGAAGGTAATTTTCAATGGACTTGCTTACCATTTGGATTAAAAACGTCACCGGCTATTTTCCAAAGAATCTTAAGTAATATAATAAGAAAACATAATTTAGCCAATTTTACAGTCAATTATATAGACGACATATTGATATTTTCAAAATCTTTCGAGGAACATATAGACCATCTATCAAAATTATTAGAAGCAATAATGAAAGAAGGGTTCCGATTGAAACTTTCAAAATGCACGTTTGCCTTGGACTCCGTAAAATATTTAGGCCACATAATAAGACGCAACTCCATTTCTCCAATAGAAGATAATTTGATTTCCACAAGAAATTTTCCTGTTCCGGAGAAAAGAAAAAATGTTCGACAATTTTTAGGAAAAATCATCTTTTATAAAGAATATGTATCAAAAATCTCACAAACCCTTGATCCACTGCATAACTTACTAAGAAAAGGACAAAAATTCATCTGGTCAGAGGAATGTCAAAAAGTCTTCGAATACATGAAAAACTTTCTCTGTACTCAACCGGTATTAGCCATCTTTGACCCAGACTTACCAATACATATATACACAGACGCAAGTTTAAAAGGCATAGGTGCTGAATTGAAACAGCCACAACTAAACGAAAACACAAAAATAGAAAAAGCAGTAGCATATTTTTCAAGAAAATTAAACGACTCACAAAAAAGAAAAAAAGCAATTTACTTATAATGTATAGCAATAAAAGAAGCAGTGAAGTTTTGGCAACATTGGCTTATGGGCAAACATTTTAAAGTATTCTCAGATCACAAACCACTAGAAAAAATGAATATAAAAGCTAGAACAGACGAAGAATTAGGTGATCTCACATACTATTTGTCGCAATTTGATTTCGAAATAATATACCATCCAGGTAAAAATAATTTAGATGTATTAGTATTAGAGCCCCAAGAAGACGAAAATGATGAATTAAAAGTTGTAAACTGAATAAATTTAGAAGATATTTTAGAAGATCAAAAGAAGAATAAAGATATAAAACCTAACATAAAAAGATTAAATTTTAAAGATAATCTGTATTATAAAAAAGCAAGAAATAAAGAAAAGATTGTATTATCAGAAGAATTCAGTAAAAAACTGATAGGAGACACGCATGAAAAATTCTGTCATATTGGAATAAATCAAATGAAAAATAAAATACTACCGTATTATACAGCAGTAAATATATCAGAAAATATAAAGAAAACCTGTAAATATTGTGAAATATGTATAAAAAACAAATCAAGAGGGCAAGACAAAATTGGTTTAATGTCATATCTCGGTCCCGCAAGAAAACCGTTTGAAATAGTTTCCATAGACACAATAGGTGTCTACGAAAAAATATTTACATCTTTTAGTAGATCATTTTACAAGATTTGTTTACATACTAACATCAAAAACACAAAATGCAAATGATTTTATTAAATTAACAAAAAATGTGCTAAAAGATCACGATATTCAAATACTTTTAACAGATCAATACCCGGGCATAAATTCCATAGATTTCAAAAACTTCTTAAAAGAAAAAGGAGTCACAATAATCTTCACAGGAGTGAATACACCATCTTCGAATGGTTTAAACGAGAGACTTAATCAGACCCTAGTAAACAAAATAAGATGCGCAATAAATGAAAAAAAAAAAAAACAAGTATGCATGGACAACTATAGCACATACGTGCATAGATCAATACAATGAAACCGAACACACGGTGATAAAATTCAGTCCAAAATACTTGTTAAATGGCGAAGATACATCAGTACTGCCAAACAAATTGAAAAAAAAACAAAAATGATAATCAATTAGAATACGATAGGAAGATTGCATTTAAAAACAGTACAAAATATCATGAATATAATAAGAAACTATATGACAAAAATAAAAAGGAATATAACTTCAATATTGGAGATTTGGTGTACATTGAGAATGGTAACCGAATGAATCGAAAAAAATTGGGCGTATTAAGAATTGGACCGTTCAAAATTTTAAAGAAAATATAAAACTCAATGTATGAAGTTGACATAGGACACAACAAATTAGAAGGAAATTTATTTTATGTCTCGAAACTCACTCCGTCACCTAATACATCGAAGATGGATACTACGGAGTACACTTAAGTATCTTTTTGTATAATTCCAAAATATTTTACATCAAATTTTTTTAACCAAAGAAATTTCATCTTAAGGGGGGGAGATGTAAGGAAATTATCCTAATTGAATTGCGCGCGTAACTAGGTTGGTAAATCAGATCCCTGAATATACGGGTGATGATGAAATCCGCACGTGTTAGGGAGTATGATTAATTGAGAGAGACCAAAAACAACGAAATGAAATATTGTAAAAGTAATCCAAAAACAATCTTGTGAGTAATAACATTGAATGTTGTTTCTTTGTTATTCACAGGTAAGATTGACATCTAGATTAAGTGAGTAATTGTAATTTTGTATATAATAATAAAAAACTTTGTTATTCACAGAGAACCAATTCATGTTTTTATTCTAACCTCAAAAGAAGATGAAATTGTGTAATAGAAACTTGATATAAACGTTATAAAATATAAAGAACATTATATATATATATATATATATATATATATATATATATATATATATATATATATATATATATATATATATATATATACATATATATATATATAAGCTTATATAGATATATAAGCGTAAGATAGACGAACAACCGGAAGTGTCGTAAGAGCTGCAAACCGGATATCTGTATAACAAGACGAGAAGTTCGGAAAGGAAACAGTACATAAAAAAATTCAGCTTTCCGTATCTTTCGAACGAGATACTCTTTTTAAATAAAATCTTTTATACCACTCTAACCTCAAAATCACAACTTTGATATGATTTTTCGGCGCTCGTGGTATAAAATACCGTTCGAAACTAGTGCGTAAGTCGATTATTTAGGTGGTGTGACTTTTTCGCACTCGTTTCGCTCGTGCAAAAAGTCACACCAGCTAAATAATCGACTTCTCCACCCGTGTCAAAATGTACTATTGATTTGAGTAGAACAATGAAATTGCTTTCTATTAAGAGGGATATGTTATATACTAAAAGCTAACGCAATATACGTAAAAGCACATTGAATTTTTCACACACCCATTTCAATGTATATGTAGCATGGGTCGCTCCTTCAGGCTTCTTCTATACTTGCCTTCGGAGCACTCTCGCGCTCCTTGATAGTATATAGGTTGCGATATTAAAAATCAAAGTATTTAATATAAAAATTTTGGATTTTAAAGTGGTAAGCTATGCTGAGCATGTATTAAAGAAACATTATAATTACATCTCAATGACTTTTCTGAAAACCAGTACGTAATACGAGACTAAAAATATAACATACAATTTTTCGTAATATGACAAGCGATACTATTTTTCGAGATATATCTACTTAATGAAAAACTTCCATGTTACTTGCATATTAATATAGCCGTACATGCCGTCTACCTTTTTGTACAGTAGTATTTATATTATTATTTTGTTTTTTCGTAGTGTATACAAACTATGAAAAAGTTAAGTTTAATTACATTAAAAATAATTAAAATTCGATCTGTTCCCCAAGTATTTTTAATATTTAAATTTTCTTATTTTACAGAAGAGAAGAAGCAAAACAAGAATTATGAAAAGGAAGATGCGGAAAATAAAATTAAAGAAAAATAGATATAAAATTAAGAATAAAGATATTTTCATTTAATTTTGTTGTTTTCTTAAATCGTATATAAATATCAATAAATAAATAAATTAAAAATACATATAAGTCCTTTTTTGTACCGCAAGCACGAATTTCGCGTTTTTTGAACGTATTAATAGAGCCGAAAGCGATCACTTGTCGACCCGCGGGCGGTAAAAATTGAAAAGCTCCCGCTGCTCACCGTAGCGGACGGTAAAAATCGAAAAGCGCCCGGGGAGTTGTTCTACAACGATAAAACTCCGATATATCCACTGTGTATCACAAAATCTTATGGCGATAAACAAACTCCGTCACTTATAGAACACCTCCCCCCGCTGCTCGTAGTGGCGGGCGGTAAAAAATCGAAAAGCGCCCGCTGTCGTTTTTTAATGGAGTTTTCAAGATTGTTTAAGAAAATCATCGATATTTTGAAAAAACGCAAAAATCTATACTTGCGGTACAAAAAAATATGGTGTGCACCAAGGCCTAAGTGGGTTTTTTGACCTCGTGTGGTTGCAATACTCCTTTTCGGTTCGCAAACGCACTCGCCTTCGGCTCGTGCTAGCTCACCTTCGAATCGTACTGCAACCTCACACTCGGTCTAAAAAGACCCACTTTAAGCCCTTGGCCCACAATATACTATTACAGTGTCAACCCTTTGCCACAATTAGCCCTCCAAGTACCTGTACACTAAGCCAACTAAAAAATCAAAAAATCTTTTTTTCCAGAATTTCCTTAAGTATGTTAAAAAACAAATTATTAACGGTACTTATAATATAGATGAATTATTTCCACGAGGTGAAAATTATGTGCTCTCGGGAGAGCCCTATATTGTGGCCAGAGCGAAAACTATCCTATATTAAAAGGGAAATGGGTATGAGGAGGTAGCCATATGCTTTTGCAGGGCAGTCATATTGCTGAGCAAAAAATATTATTGGTTGAAACATATAGAACCAATTTCAGAGAGTTTACTGATTGGCCAAAGTACAATTACTAGTAATACAACAAATTTAAAACATTTACAATATAAAAACTATTTTCCACCCAAAACGAGTGAGCAATCAATTATCTATCTCTTTTTTTCACACGCGAAAAGTGGGCAGTCCAGCATACCTATCACCGACACCGTGAAATGAAATTCCTAAATATCTCTGAAATACTTGTAGCGCACGCGAAATACTCCTAGCATAGGCAAAAATCACATAGCGTATGTGAAATACTACATTACTGTCATAGCATAAGCGAAATACGCGTAGGTAGAGTACGCGAAATGCGTAAAATACTCATATCAAACGCAAAATACTCCACAGCATACGCGAAATACAGCCATAGTTAAGCGAACTACTTGTAGCGTATGCAAAATGCTGCGTAACGTAAGCAAAACTGGCGTACGCGCGAGACACGTGGCTTACGCGAAATGCCTATACACACTTTTAAAAGATTTGTGGATAGTAATAAGTCTTTCCCTGTTCTAAATTATAAATATTAATTACAGTTAATAACTGTTCAAAAACTTATTAGAACTGTTTGAATCTTTTTATAAATATTACAAAATGTAGGATTATACTCTGGACACATTTTTTTCTAATTATAATAGTTTATAACAGTTTCAAATAGTATCTGGTAGTTTTAAGCAGTTTGAAACAGTATCAAATAATATTGAACTTGATTTTTAAAAAACATTGTAAAGAATTAATAAATTGTTATTATTAATAATAATAATCAATAATTATTATTATATTATTATGATTATTGTATTCATAATAATCAATTAATAATTAATGATATTAATTAATATTTTTAGTCTTTATTTATTATCTAATTATTAATTTACTTCAGTTCAGTTTACTTTTCCTACTCGTTTCTTTGACACCTTTACTGAGACTTTTTAATGAGAAGAACCACATACAAAGTACCTATTGAAAAAATAATAAACATTTGTCAAAAAATGTATTGAGTATTTGAAGGAAACAGAAGTATTTTATCGCTATCATAACTAATTATTTTAATACTCAAAACCATTAAAAAAAAAGTAATACTCATGTAAATTTTACTCCGTCGTTGGTATATAATGTAATTTGTAGATTGTTAACATTTAATTTTATAAATTAGAGCAACAATAATAACACTATCTGCAGAAAGGCCCTGTAAGCATACACGAAACACTGGTAGCGTATACGAAATGCCCCGTAGTGTACGCGAAATCGTTCATAGCACGGACGAAATACTTGTAGCGTACGCGAAATCCTTCACAGCACACACGAAAATACTCGTAGCGTACGCTAAATTCTCCGTAGCGTACGCGAAATACGGCTTAAATATCGCGCTTACCTTAACTGTAGCAAATTCTATTGCCATGAAGTTGGCTCCGGTACAAAAGAACTAGGATCTAGTTTATTCCCGATTCGGAACTTCCGGGGCCCATCACTGCGCTCGTGCCACATGGTTGAAATAAGAATAAAAATGCTGACTCACATTGACGGCTGGCCGGCACTTGTAAAACAAGTTGTTGCACTGCCGATGAAGTGGGGTTACCGTACTGCAAGGTCACACTAAAGAAGTCGTCAATAGAGTAGCAGGCAGATGCGAAGCGACCGACAAAATGCTTTCCTACAGCCCCAAGTGTCGCTGCTTGAGGTTATGTTGGTGTGGTGTTGGAGGAAAATAGTCCCAGACTCATGAGATTGCATCAAATTAGTGTGTGCAATTCCTACGCAGCGAGCTTAAGAGCCGGCGGAACCACTTTCCTGAAAAGAAACACTCCTTGGTGTGAAATTCGGTGAGTAAAACAAAAAAAATAGCGGAGCACGAAACTAGTGTGCGCACAGTTTTCGAGTGAGAGAGAGAGAGAGAGAGAGAGAGAGAGAGAGAGAGAGAGAGAGAGAGAGAGAGAGAGAGAGAGAGAGAGAGAACTTTATTTGCGATCTCGGCAAAATTATAAAATACATAGTGAATGTACATCATTAAAAATAACATCTAATTTGAAAATCGAATAAAATACATAAAATAAAAACATAGATAAAAATCATTCGCAAGGTATAAAGATAGTATAAAATGATTAAAGACGTAATCGTAGTCGTCCAAAAATCTCAAGTAAGACAGTGCAAGTAAAAGTCAACTAACAGTATAATAAATATAATAAATAAATATAAATAAATAAATATAATTTAGTGTCACCGAGGACCCGTTTATTTTTATTTTTTATTTTTTTATTGTACTAATCCTAAATATCACAGTTTTTTTTTACATTTCAGTAGTAGGGCTATGGGGGTTCTGGCTTACTTTCATCTAGATGGCTATAGGTCACCGCGACCTAACCTCACTTTGGCCTACTCACATAACAGTAGGCCCCAGAGGGAGGAGGCCCCATAAATATAAGCTATTAATAAAAATATCGTAAATGGAATTTAAACAGTGATAAGGTCACTGCGCCCGCCGCAATATGTCAGTCAAATTTGATGACACTCCTCGCATTCATCGCCTTCATGTCTGGCTGTGGGTGAGCCGCGAGGCTAGGCGGGGACAGTGGGAGCAAGCTGCGTGTGATAGAGAACGTTTTCACCTACGCATCGAAATGATGAACGTAATACTAGTTTCTATCTTTGCCAAATTCTACATAAATAGAGTGTAAATCTTGATTTGAGCAATAGTAACAATAGAGAAAATAACTGAAGAATATACATGTATTAAAGTTCAACTGCAGCAGCAGTCGCATTGTGGAAAGAGATCAAAATTGTATCTAATAATAATAAGAGTACGATCATTTTTGCTCTTTAAAAGACGTTAAACTGCATGATTTATCGATGCGTTTAAGTGAAAATATTAAGAGATGGGAAGGTGAATTTGATGCAATATAGAAATGAATAATTGATATTGAAAGCAGCATTCATTAAGAAAAAACCAAATGGCTCCACTGCAAAGGAATAAATCTATATTTATTTATACTATGTATAAATAAAAGCTGTCAATAAAAATATCTTTTACACAAATGGAAAGGTGTACTTATTTAAATAACAAATTTGTTTTTTTTTTTTAAATCTATTTATTGATTATTTATACAAAAGTGCTGCATTCATTATCATACCATTTATTTAGATGAAATACATTATTTAAAGCACACGCAACTGCACCGAGACGATGATGAAGATAGTATTGTTGTCCTGCAAATTGCCCCAATCGTACATTTCAATCAATATCTTTTATATTGATTATTTTCACATTGCTGCAGTCAATCATTTATTCAAGCCAAATCTTCTTATCCTTGCCATTTACATAAATAGTTTCGGCTGCTGTTGCTGTTGTCTTCTCTAACCAGGTGTTGTCGTATTAGACTATGTATCTTCTTGGCTCCGGTGAGGAGGGACCAGTGAAACGGCCTTTTAAATACATAACAAGCTATTCTATTATTATCTTTTAAAATTGCAATCTCTTTAACGATGAAATCATTTTCCGCGCTTTTGAAACCCTGCACGTTAGCAAAGGTCGGCATCTTGTCGACTACTGAGAGAGCTTTAAAACTGAAAGGAGTAATAAAAAGATAAAAAATGTGTACATTTACAAAGCATTTTAATTAATATAATTTAAGTAATTAACTTATTACAAACATTTGCTGCATTAAAGCCATATATTTGTTAAAAATAATTAGCCTTCCACGTACATCCGCTTTATCAAAGCAATATATTTATGTTTCTTAAACTCTACTTTATTAGATTTCGACAATAAAGAATTATTTCTAAAAATTCCTCGTTTTTTTGTACCTCCGTTATGTCGACTTGTTGTTGTTGTGGTTGACTCATCTTGAATTTTGCTGAAGAGTAGTAAAGACTGTGCTCGTGTAGACTGTACTGTGTAGCTACAGCAGTATATTTATACCAATGAAGATAGACCTAAATAGAAGAACAAACTCCCAAGGAAAAGTGTCGTCTCGGAAAGCGAAGATTCTTACCCCGACCGCTACGCGGTGCCAGTGTCGAGCACCCCAAGTCAGGAGCGTCTCTCCGCCGTACAGGGATCCCATGTAGTCAAATAATTATACTGTCCAAAAATCCCGAATTAAATTAAATTTTTGTCTAATTAACTTCTTATTAAACTTATTTATCCCCTTTATTAATGAAACTAAAAAGGAAATAAACCTAAGTTAACAAAAAGTTCAAATTTAAGGGGAAGCGATGATCATAAACGATCTCGCGACTGTACTTGTACATCGGAGCGGTAGCCGTAAGCGCTAAGGCGCGGTATGCCTTTGCGTAACCTTTTGGCCTCGCGGTCATAGGTTCGAATCATGATTGATATACTTTTGTTTTTTGCTCACATTAACTTTTTTATTGTTTCTAGTCACGAAAGCAAATTTTTAATTAAGTTTTTGATTATAATAAAGGAAAAAACCGCTGCCAATTCATTGGCACGTAGCTTCCTCCTAATTAATGTATCATTCCTATATGTATAGTACATATTTTAAATATAAAATATGTTTATTCATTATACTTTTGCTTCCTCAAAGAGGAAGCTTTGTAATGGTGAAAAAAATTTTTGAAACAAAATATGTAAAACATATTTTAAGACTTTTGGCGCCAAAATCCGTTGTTTTTGATAAAAAAAATTTTCGTGTCTGTGTGTGTGTGCGTGTGCGTGTGCGTGTGCGTGTCTGTATATAGGCGATAACTTTTGAACCGATCGACCGATTTACATCGGAAAAGGCTTCTTCTCTTCGTTCTGGAGGAGAATAAAGAGAGCATAACCTACTTTTTTATTTTACCGATTTTTTTTTATAACCAAAAAACGATTTTGAATTTTTCGATTTTTTGATTTTTTAATTTGTTTCAGCCAGTATTACTTGATAAACTAAATTTTTATTAAAAGGTCTTTAAATTACCTACAATTTCTTTTTTTTAAATTTAACTTATCTCTAGCCTGTCATTTGTTATTAATGAAAATATGGTTTATATTTCTTTAATTAATATTTCAAAAACTTTTTCATTCTTCTACTCAAAATTTTTACCACTTATTACACTTATCGAGTACAACATTATGTTAAAATTTCAAGAGGTTATGTTGATTTGTTTCCGAGAAAAAAATTATTTTTGAAAACAAGTGCGTTTTCTTTTGTTAACGATATCAGGACTAAAAATCAATGAATCGTTTTAAAATTTGGCAAAGAATTAGCTTTTTTATATCTAAGGATTCAGTTCTTTGCCGAAAAAAATCTGACCATTGTGGCCAAAGATATTTCAGGTTAAAATTTTTTTATAAATTTCTTATATGAGGCGTTTCACGTCAGCTCTCCAGGCGCGGCGCGCGAGCGAAATCATGCTGTTTTCAGCTTGTGTTTGAAGGGCTAAGATGTATCTAAAAAAAATAATCCCCAAGTGATTTCGATGTATTTTTTCCTCAGCTTTCCGATGGTGCTATTAGTTTCTCAAAATTTTTCAATTCTAACCTCAAAAAAACAAAACGTGTTATATCTCAAAAACTATAGTTTTAATATTTTTTTTTACCTGCTAGATCGAAAGAGGAGGAAATTTTACATGGATATAGCCTTTTTCTACATAGAGGTTTTTTGATTTTTTCGAGATATTATTCAAGAAATACTTAGAATTGAAAAATTTTGAGAAACTAATAGCACCATCGGAAAGCTGAGGAAAAAATACATCGAAACCACTTAGGGATTATTTTTTTTAGATACATCTTAGCCCTTCAAACACAAGCTGAAAACAGCATGATTTCGCGCTCGCGCGCCGCGCCTGGAGAGCTGACGTGAAACGCCTCATATTTGCATTTTTACACTTATCGAGTACCACATTGTTTTAAAATTTCAAGATGTTATGTTGGTCAAAATTTTTTTACTCATTCCAAATTAAGGTGATGTTATATACCGACATAATTTTAAAAAGAGTACATCTCATGAAAATACCAATAGAATCATCCACAAAAAATTCTGAGTATAGTATTTACATATACGGAGCGCCTGACAGACGTGTTTTTCCAAAAAAATGATCAGAGTTTATTTAATTAAATAAAAACCGTACTGTCGGTAAGTAGGAATCTGCAATTGACCTATTTTTAAAACAAGCACAGCTAACGAAAATACTAATAGAATCGCTCAAAAAAGTTTCTGAATATAGTGTTTACGTGTCCGGAGCGCCTGACAGTCTTCTTTTTCCAAATAAACATTTGAATGTTGATTTAAAAAATATTTAAATCAGGGTATCACATCACCTTAACCCCGAAACACAAATATATTGTTAGAGCAAAATATGCAATATTTCTATTTAATTTGTATATCATATATAAATAAAATAATTATTGTGTACTAGGGCATATCCCCGAGAAAGTAATTTTAGATTGAGTTCCGCGGCAATGCGTACGAGGGCAACGATAATAATTGACTTTCAAAATATGTATTTCGGAAAAATTTCATAAAAATATTTCATAAAAATATCGATTCTTAAGGGGATGTGAGTACCGACGTTATTTTTCAAACGAGCATAACTCACGCAAATATCAATAGAATTATCCAGAAAAAAATCTACATATAGTGTTTGCGTGTACGGAGCGCTTGACAGACGTCTTTTTCCAAAAAAATGATGAGAATTTATTGAATTAAATAAAAACCGTACTGTCGGTAAGTAGGAATCTACAATTGACCTACTTTTCAAACGAGCATAACTCACGCAAATATCAATAGAATTATCCAGAAAAAAATCTGCACATAGTGTTTGCGTGTACGGAGCGCTTGACAGCCGTCTTTTTCCAAATAAATGTTTGAATCTTGATTTAAAAAAATATTGAAATTAGGGTTGCACATCCCCTTAAATAGGAAAAAAACTACCTCTCTGTTAAATTTAACGATTCATTGTCTTTTGTTAAGAAGTATAACTTAGTTATTATATTTGTATGATTGTTACACAATGATGGATTAACTTTAAACCACTAAGTTGAGCAGGATAGTAATTAAATTCTTGTTTCAAAACAAATATTTATTAAATTATTGCCAATACATACTTTTCGTTCTCAAACTAATGTATTTCTTCAAAATTTTTTATAACAATAACTAATTGTTTGTATAGGATACATAAATGAAAAAACAAAAAAGATATTTTTTATATTCAGTCAATTGTTTAACAAACAACAAAGAACTACAAAGAAAACAGTTTTATTTATTAATAAAGTTTTGTCGTAAAAAATTTACTTTTGTTTTTTATATTTAAAAAATGGAATCGATAAATTAGTTTGAGGAAGCATCTTGCCAATGAATTGGCAGCGGTTTTTTGTCGTATTTAAACAAAAATTTTAGAGAAAAGCGCTCTTTCACGGAAATCCAACGCTTTTTCCTAGAGTTTGTGTTTAGATGTAATAAAAAAAATAAAATTTTGGTGCCGATAGCTAGGGATCTACGTTTGAAGTTGAACATGGCCTCAAAGTTAAAACGGTATTATAAAATCAAGTTTCAATTGAAACATTATAAAATCAATTATAAATATATTAAAATATTATCAAATTTACTTTATTTATATTTGCTTATATTCTATATATTTTTAATATAAATGGCTAAAGAAATTTTTCAATTCATTAAAAAAGCATAATTTTGTTCTAAGTTGATGAAATCTTCAAATCTATATTTTGAACTCAAAAATAACTTCAAAATAGTTTCAAGAGTGATGAAAAGAAAGGGGATTAAACATATTGCAAGAATATGTGTTTATATTATATGCATCTTTAAAATGAAATGGCGAAAAAGTTATTTACAATTCATATAACTATTATATTTTTCGAAAAAGTTGTTACTTTTTCAAATCACATTTTTAAGACCAAAATAACTCGTGAGTAGTTTTAAAATACATAATTTAGAGTAAAATTAACTGTACTTTAAGAATATTGGTCTCTATTCAAGATATAATGCCAAAAAAGTTTTTTATAATTTATAAAATTAGTTAATTTCTCTAAAAAGTAGCTACTTTTTCAAATCCGCATTTTTAAGTAAAAAAACTCGTTACTAGTTTTTAAATAATTAATTTAGATGGAAATTGAATGTACTTTAAGAATATCGATATCCATTTTTATATCTTAAGAACCAATTAAAAAAAAAATTATTTCTGAAACAACAAATTTTCGCAAAATTCTTATTTTATCAAAATAAGACCTCATAGTCATCCATTTGACTCCAAAATTTAATCAGTTCTAAGTTAAGGCGTACATAAGATGCATGCAAAAAATGCAGCTCATTACGTCTATCCGTTCAAAAGTTATGCCGGGGACAAAATTTGGTTTTATAAATTCATATATACATATATACATTTTTTAAAAACCTATTATTCTGACACAGGAACCTCAAAAACACCGAAATTTATCAAAATCTCTGTTTTGGAAATTTTTACCGTTACAACGTTTTCTCTTTGAGAAAGCAATATAATGTCAATAAGGAGAAATAAAATTTGTATACTGAATATATTTTAACACTCTGTGCGCAAAGCTCGATTTCGCACACGCTCAAATAAAAAAGCATGTGCTACATCAAGCTTTGTACACGTCGTATAAAAAAATACGGTTCGATACGCGAGCGAGAAGGTGATTTTAACCTCGTGTGACCTTTTCACCCTCGATTCGCTCAGGCCGAAACGTCCACACTAGGATAATAGTACATTTCGACACTGCTGCGGAAGCTGATGATTTACTTCGTGTGACGTTTTTCGCACGAGCGAAACGAGTGCGAAAAGTTACACGAAGTAAATAATCAACTTCCGCACTCGTTTCGAACGGTATTTTATACTACGAGAGCCGAAAAATCATACCAAAGTTGTGATTTTGAGATTAGAGTGGTATAAAATCACTTTGACGCACTAGTATCTAAATGCATCTGTATTATTTTGATACTCAAAGCTCGATTTTGCGCACGCTTGAATGAAAAAGCATGCGCTAAATCAAGCTTTGTACACGTCGTGTCAAAAAATACTGTTCGATACACAAGCGAAAAGGTGCACGCTTAAGTATCAAACTGTACTATTTCTAAACAAAGAAAATATTAACTTTAATTATTACTTTTAAACATTTATTTGGAAAAACACGTCTTCCTTTTATGTAAATACAATACTCAGAATTCTTTTAGCGATTCTTATGAGAGTACTATTATGAGAGATAATCATTGAAAAATTGGATCAAAATGACAAAAATGTAGTATCCTACTTATCAACATTAAAATTATTTTTTAATTCAGAAGTTTCTAAACAGTTTTTTGGAAAACCACAATTTTTACGCCCTCCTTACATTTAAATGCTATACATAGAATTATTTTATAGCCATTCTATTATAATTTTGATAAAGTATACTCGTTGGAAGATGATGTCGATATCCAACATCTCCTTAAAGCATTAATTTTTGGAATATTTTATTTAAGGTTCCCGAAACCTTTCTAAGCTTTCATGAAATGTTGCTCAGTCGCATAGGTGGAATTTTTTTTATTCCATTAAACTTACCGCAAGCTTTCGCGGAACCTTACCAGAAAATGTTACGTTTCCAGTAATCTTTGACCTATTCTCACTGCAATCTTTTATGAAAGGTTCTATTTATGTTGAGTAGAATCTTCCCTGAGAGTATTCATAAATCTTTTTTAAAAGTTTTTCGGAAGATTTGCAATCAATGTTATAGTTCGATCTTTCACTAAACTTACTGTAACCCTTCTGGTTACCTTTCATGATAGATTCCAGTATTTATAAATCTTTTCAAAAGTTTTTCGGGAGATTCACAATCAATGTTCCAGTTCAATCTTTCAGTAAGCTTACTGTAACTTTTCTAGTTATCTTTCATGAAAGATTCCAGTATCGATTATTAGAATATTTCATGGAAGGTTCCGGAAACCTTTCAAAAGCATTCATGGAATGTTACTGAATCGCATAGTTGGAATATTTTTGGTTGAGTCCGTGAATCTTTACGGAAAGCTTACGAAACCCATTTCCAGGTATTGCTATTGAGAGGTTTCCCCGAAACCTTCATTTAAGCTTCACGCATTGTTTTTCAGTAATCTTCTGTTCATGCTTACCGCTAATTTTAATGAAAAGTTCCATTTATGATTAGTGGAATCTTCCCTGAAAGTACTCATAAGTCTTTTTGAAAGCTTTCGTGGAACATTGCAAGGTAACACTACTGGAAAGTTTCGCTGGAACCTTCCATTAAGTTATCGCATTATTTTTCGGTAATCTTTTATCCATGCTTACTGCAATCTTTCATGAAAGGTTCCATTTATGTTTAGTGCACTCTTCCCTGGAAGTATTCATCAATCTTGCTCAAAATTTTTTTGGAAGATTTGCAATCAATGTTCCAGTTCAATCTTTCAGTAAGCTTACTGTAACATTTGTAGTTATCTTTCATGAAAGATTCCAGTATCGATCATTAGAATATTTCATGGAAGGTTCCGAAAACCTTTCAAAAGCTTTTATGGAATGTTACGGAATCGCATAGTTGGAATTTTGCTTCCTCCTAGAGGAAGCTTTGTGATAGTAATTTTTTGAGTTGTAAAAGCATATTATCATTGTTTTTCGAGGTGTTAGGAATCAAAATACATGATTTTTGAAAAATGTCTGTATGGATGTATGTGTGTCTGTGTGTGCGTGCGTGCGTGCGTGTTTGTGTATACGCCTGGATCTCAGTTTCTACTTGGTCGATTTTAACTGCACAGGTCTCATTTTTTTCGTTTTTTTTGTGTGATTGCGGCTCAAAAATCCGTTTTTTAATTGGGCCGATGCGTTTTTGTTTTATTTCGACTTTTCGATTTTCTAAAAATTTATTTTTACTTTTTTTTTAATGATAGGATCGAGATATTTTAATTGGATAAGTAGCATTCGAAAGAGAATAAAAAATCCATATTTTCAAAAAAAAAATTATTTTTCTAGCTATCATGGTTCTTTTGTTACTAACAAAAACGTGTTTTATTTTAAAAAGCTTATAACTCCCAAACTTAACTGTCAATTTTTTGGAGAAAAATCATGATAATGCAGTATATAAATAGCTATAATCTGTAAAAATTTGAACTCATTCTGTTGGTTAGTTTTTGAGAACAAAATTGAAAAATGAAGAAAAAAATGAGTTTTGTATGTTCAACGAATACGGGACTAAAATTGACGTAAACACTTCAAATTTCTTGTAGAGGTAGATTTTGTATAGTTCTTGGTCGAGTTCTTTGGGCAAAATGATTGGTCCATAAATTTCAGAGATATTTAAGGTTAAAATTTTTTAAACCTTTTTTTCAAATCGTAATTTCTCGAGAACGGCATTATGTATCTGAACCGGATGGGTAGCATTCGAAAGAGAATTAAAAAGCTATATTTTATAAAAAAATTATTTTTGTAGCTATCACCGTTCTTTTCGTTATTAACAAAAACGTAAAAATTGAAAAATGAAAAAAATGAGTTTGATATGTCAAACGATTACGGGAGTAAAATTGTCTTATTCGTTTCAAAATTCATTGCAGAGGTAGATTCTTGATAGTTCTTAGCCGAGTTCTTTGGGCAAAATGATTAGTTAATTAATTTAAGAGATATTTGAGGTTGAAATTTGTTCGTATTTTTTTTTTTTTTTAAATCGTAATTTCTCGAGAACAGCTCTATGTATTCGAATAGGATAGGGAGCATTCGAAAGAGAGTTAAAATACCTATATTTTCTAAAAAGAAAACATTTTCTAGCTATCACTGTTATTTTGTTATTAACAAAAACCTAAAAATTGAAAAATGAAAAAAATGAGTTATTAACAAAAACAAAAACGTGTTTTTTTTTTTTTTTTTAAAGTTTATAACCCCCTAATGATGTTATATATGTATTTATTATGTTTAATCTAGGGCATTCTTGCTCGTTGATCTAAATAAATAAAGAAAAAAATTTTAAAATTAATACTTTTTAACCTTCATAAATGAATTTAATTATAATTATGTCATAAGTTGTTGCAAAAATTATAAATTTTGTTATTAAAAATTAATTCAAGAAATCAGCAAATTGAGTTTGAGGAAGCTTCGGGCCAATGAATTGGTGGCGGTTTTACAATGATTTAATAATTCCTTAATATTTAAATAATTGCATATTTTTTTCTTATTATTGAAATTATTTGTTATTTGACACTTTTTCTAGCTAAAACAGTTTTAACCTCAAATATCTCTGAAATGTATAAACTAATTCTTTTACCCCAAGAATTCATGTCATAAATAATATACAAACTCCACACCTCCATCAAATCTACATATCCACCAAATTTCGAATTAAATTTTACTCCAGTTATTGTGCGATATACAAAGTCATTTTCAAAAATACAAAAATTTTAAATATGAAATATCTCAAAAACTAACAACAAAATCTGGATGAAATTTTACATAGATATTGCCTATATCGCATACAAAATAGTCTATAAATTTCAAACTGATACATTAAGTCGTCATCAAAAAGTTACGATTTTGAGAAAAACGTAAAAAAATTTAACATTAAATATCTCTAAAAATTATGAGACAATTCTTTTATCTAAAGAACTTATACGATAAACATTGTAACGGGGTTAAGTTAAGAGAGGGTATTAATCCCTCTCAGGGGTTCGTCGAGTAATCTACGGGCGTATTATACATATGTTCGGGATACTCGCCAATGTAGAATCCCCCTGCGCGCCGGAGGGAGCGCCGTCGAACGGGCCACGGACTGTGCGCACGGCCGATACGGCCAAACTCGGCGCTTGAACTCTCGGCCGCTGTCTAACTTTACCTACAGCGGCCGGCGTTCCCGTACAACGCCGCGCAGGTTAAACCTGGGCGACTGTTACTTACTTCTCCCCGTTGCCGTTGTCCTCTAGGAGGCTGAGCCTCGGCTAGCTGCAGCTGCTGAAATGGTAGAGGGCGGTATTCGGGAAGGGGAAGGTTATTCGCTAAATAATCCGCGGAACTCCGAACTAAAATGAAACTACGTTTATTTTGCCAGAAAGAATACGCGCAACGGGGCGCGTGCCCTCACAAGAAATTACAACTCGCGTAGGCCGAGACTAAGCGCGGGGCCTGCTGCTCGACAGCAGGCGAAACCTCGCCGCGAGGTCCGCGTACGCACGCTCACGCTACCGCTGCAGCGAGTACAAAAGCCGGGCCGTCGACGCACGCGGACGGCAATACATAAACCGCAAACTTACTTGTTGCTGGCCAGCACGCAAGGTAACCGCGATTCCTCTCTCTTTCTCTCTCCCTCTCGCTGTCTCGCTCGGGGCTGGCTGCTCGGCGGTCGCGAAGCCGGCGGGTTGCCCGTCGGCCGTCTCTCTCTCTCTCTCTCTCTCTCTCTCTCTCTCTCTCTCTCTCTCTCTCTCTCTCTCTCTCTCTCTCTCTCTCTCTCTCTCTCTCTCTCTCTCTCTCTCTCTCTCTCTCTCTCTCTCTCTCTCTCTCTCTCTCTCTCTCTCTCTCTCTCTCTCTCTCTCTCTCTCTCTCTCTCTCTCTCTCTCTCTCTCTCTCTCTCTCTCTCTCTCTCTCTCTCTCTCTCTCTCTCTCTCTCTCTCTCTCTCTCTCTCTCTCTCTCTCTCTCTCTCTCTCTCTCTCTCTCTCTCTCTCTCTCTCTCTCTCTCTCTCTCTCTCTCTCTCTCTCTCTCTCTCTCTCTCTCTCTCTCTCTCTCTCTCTCTCTCTCTCTCTCTCTCTCTCTCTCTCTCTCTCTCTCTCTCTCTCTCTCTCTCTCTCTCTCTCTCTCTCTCTCTCTCTCTCCCCCCGACGCTTCCCGATCGGCACGCTGAGTCGTAGGGTTGGGGTCGTGGCGGCGGGGTCACACTCTCCGGACACACACGAACAGCGGCGGATCTTCGCGGAGCGAGCACGCGCGTGCAACAGGTGCAACTAGAATGGCGGCCAACATGGCCGCGCGCGACGGCTCCGCTCGTCTTCTTCCTCCCGTGCTTCGCTCTCTCGCCGCACGGCGCGCGCTCTCGCACCAATCTAATTCGGCGCGCTATTCAAACATGATCCGCGCTCGCGTCCGCGTAGCTAGCAACTTCGGGTTCAATCTACGCTACTCTCGAGGAATAGACGCGCCCGTTACACCCCCCACCCAGATTTCGCTTACCTCCGGTGGCGACATCTGAAAGAGGGAAAACAAGGGTGCGGAAATGACAATTCAGAGTAGGTGGTAGTGCTTCCTTTATTATTCCCACTACAGGGTATAGACACCTATTTACAGTTGCCCTCCCCGGGCTAACCTGCGGGGAGGCGGAGTAGTACTGGGCCCCTCAGGCCCGAGGGGGCCCTCGGGCTTCGGCGGGTGCATGGCGACGCGGGAGCACTTCCTGGACCCGCGGACGCCCAGCCAGCCGCAAACGGGGCAGTACCGGCACCTCCCGGTACCAGGGGCCTCGGCACCTCGGCGCGGTCCTGCGCCAGGCCCAGCTCCACGGCGGCCCTCTCCTCGGCGAGCCGAGCCTCGTCCCAGCGGGCTCTGGCGGCCCGGATTGTCCGCTCCTCTTCTAACCGGCGGAGTCGGGCTTCCTCGAGGGCCGCTTCGACCTGGGCGCGCGCGGCTCGCTCGGCCTCTTCCTTCTCCCTCTTCTGGCGCTCCCGCCGCTCGGCCAGCCAGGCCTCGGTGTGGGCGAGCTCCTCTCGCTTGGCGGCCACCTTGCGCCGCCAGGCGTCGACGTCGGCGCCAGCGCCCGGGTGGAAGGCGCTGTAGCGGTCGAGCGCCACGAAGGCCAGCGCCCTCGTCTGGCCAGCGACCGCGTCCAGCGCTCGAGCCCGGAGGAGGAGGCTTTCCACCTCGTCCCAGGTGGGGTCGTCGGGGAGATCCTGGGGGCCGTCCTGCACGCTGGCGTCACTCGTCGCGCGCGGCCATCCGGCCGGGATTACGCCAGCCGGGGCCGATGCGGGCTCCTCTGCCGGGGCGCTGCGCGGCACGCCAACGCTGGCGCAGGCGACCTCCTCATCGCCGCTGCCCAGCTCCTCGAGGCTGGCGCCTTTTTGGAGCCGCTCCCTGGCCTCCTCCTCTCTGGCGAGGCGACGCTGGCCTACCACGTGGATGTCCGCCTGGGCCACACCCTCGACGGCTTGACCCAAGCCGAGGGTGATGAGGGCGGCCATAGACTCCTCGAAAGCTTCCTCCGGGATCTGCAGCATCTGTAAATAGAGATCTCAGGTTAGACTTCTGGTGATACGAGGTCTGCGGAACGCACGCAGGTGGCTCGTAGAGCGACGCTGGCCGATGCGCCGGGTCGCGACGCTACGGTGGCCTCCGAGGCCGACCGCGCCCCCTGCGAGGAGTGCACGCGGCCCCCTGCCCTGTCGGGGGTGGTTCGGCAGAAGCCGGAGCCACGGGCCGCGACCTCGGAGGTCTTCCCCGCTGCCTCTTGGGAAGGGCTCCTGTCTCGTGAGAAACCGGCAACTCCCCTGGGAGGGTTGGTTCTTTGGGCCTGCTTCCGCCGGCTCGGGCGACTCGCCGTGGTAGGGCTTGAACTGGTCTGCGGCCACGATCTCCTCGACCTGGCCGCCTTTGCCCACCAATCGGTAGTTGTTGGAGCCCAGTACGGCCGTAATCCAGTACAGCCCCTCGAATTTTGGGGCTAGTTTGGCCGCGATGCCTTTCGCGGCCGAGGAGAGCGTGTGGCCACGTTTCCAGATCCTATCGCCCGGTTTGAAGGTTGGCTCTCGCCTGCCTGTGTCGTAGTAGCTGGCTTGGCGGTCTTGAGCCACGCTAGCCCTCGAGGCGGCGCGTCGATGTAGATCTGGAAGAGCGTCGAGCCGCTCCTTCCAGCGAGCCAAACTTTCTTCCTGAGCCGGGGCTTCTGCCGCCACCTCTTGCAGCCTGCGCTGCGTGCCAGGGGGCTCGGGTTGCCTGCCGTAAAGCAACAGGGCAGGGCTTACTCCGGTAGAGCTGTGCACGGCCGTGTTCATGGCGAAGAGAAGTTCCGGAAGCTTCTCGTCCCATGTAGTGTGCCGCTCCTTGAGATAAGAGGCGACCAGCGTCTTTAAGGTACGGTTTGCGCGCTCCACTGGATTAGCCTGCGGATGGTAGGTGGGAGTGTTGGTGTGATGCACACCTCTCTCGCTCAAGAAGTCCTCTACGACCCGGTTCTTGAACTCGGTGCCGTTGTCGGAGAGGAACACTTCGGGGCAACCGAACCGGAGGAATACCTTCCGGTCCAGTTCACCTATCACCGTCCTCGCGTTTGCCTTGCGTATTGGCGTGGCCTCCGCCCACCGGGAGAAAAGGTCTTGGAATACGGTGATGTACTCAAAGCCTCTAGAGGTGCGGGGCAGCGGTCCGATAATGTCCCCCGCCACGACCTGCCATGGCCTCTCGACGACGCGCCGCCCCATGAGGCCGGTGGGAGCTCGTTGTTCAACCTTAAATTGCTGACACGTTTCGCAGTTCCGCACGTATTCCTGCGTCTCGGCGTAATAGCGCGGCCAGTAGTAGCGCAACGCTACTCTGGCGAATGTCTGCTCCCTGCCGAGGTGTCCAGCGGTGGCATCGTCGTGGCATTCTTGTAGCACCTCGCGACGGTGCTCTTCCGGTACTACCAGTTTCCATGCATCATCGTCGTCGCCGAGGGTTGTTTCTACCTCCTGGTTGGGGCGGTAGCGGTACAAGTTGCCGGCTACGAGCTTGTAGATCGGGTACTCGTTGGGCTGCTCCCGGACCTTGGCGCTCCACTCCTGGTTGACCAGGATACGGCGGCCACCTCCGGGCCCTCCTCTCCCTCATACATGCGGGAGAGGGCATCAGCCACGTAGTTCAGTGCCCCTTTCCGGTGCTCGATGGTAAACTTATGCCCTTGAAGCTCTAATGCCCACCGAGCCAGCCTGCTTGTGGGGTTTTTCATTTGACAGAGCCACCGCAAACTGCTGTGGTCTGTCACGACTTTAAATTCATAGCCGTCACTGTAGGGGCGGAATTTCCCTATCGCCCACACTACCGCGAGGCATTCCCTCTCGGTCACGCTGTAATTACGCTCCGCCGGGGTCAGAACCCGGCTCGCGAACTCGAGAACTCTCTCGACGTCGCCCACTTCCTGGAGCAATACAGCGCCGAGGCCAACGTCGCTCGCATCCGTCTGCACGACGAACAGGCTGTTCGGGTCTGGCCGTTGCAGCGTCGGTGCGACGATGATCATTGCTTTGAGCAGCTCAAAAGCACTTTGCTGCTCATCAAGCCACTCGAACTTCCAATTCTTCCTCGTGAGTCGCGTGAGGGGCTCGGCGATCGTTGCGTAATCGGGAATGAATCTCCGGTACCAGGAGGCCATGCCTTGGAACTTTCGAAGATCTTTCAGATTCTTCGGCGTCGGATAATTCTTAATCGTCTCTACCTTGGCCGGATTCGGCCTTGTGCCGTCTCGGTTAACCAGAAACCCGAGGTAAGCCACCTCTGGTTTGCAGAACACACATTCCAGCGGCCACGAGTCTCTCTAACACCATTTTGAGGCACTCCTTGTGTTGCTCGAAGGTCTCGGCGACGATGATGATGTCGTCGAGATAGGCGTAGACGTACGACTCTAGCTCAGGTCCGAGCACGCGATCGATGAGTCGCTGGAAGGTAGCCGGCGCATTGGTGAGGCCATAGGGCATGCGCCGGAATTGGAACAGCCCCAATCCCGGCACGGTGAAGGCGGTAATCGGCCACGCTTCCTCTGCCAGCGGTATCTGGTGATACGCGCTTTTAAGGTCGAGCGTCGAGATGAACCGGGCCTTACGCAGCTTGCGCAAGATGTCCTGCATGTTCGGCAGGGGGTAGGCGTCTGGCTCGATGACTGCGTTGACCTTACGCAAGTCAGAGCAGAACCTTCGGGTGTTGTCGCTCTTCCGCGTCATTACGATCGGGCTCGACCAACCACTCTGCGAAGGCTCGATTATCCCCTGTTGCAGCATCTCACGCACCTGTCGGTGCATCTCCTCTTGCACTTTCTCCGACATCGGGTAATGTCGCTGCTTAATCGGCCGAGCGTCACGCACCTTTATCTCGTGCACGACACCTTTCACGCAACCTAGTCCTGGGTGCGCCGCCCTCAGGACGGATTCTACCATCGCCTTCAGCTCCTCTCGCTGAAGGTCCGTGGCGTCCGCGAGTCCTATGGCGGCTACTGCTGCGAGCTCGGTTGTCAAGCTGGCTACTTCCAGCTCGACGTAGGTGCCTGCGTCCTTGCAGAACAACCGATCCGTATCTGGGTCAAGTACGGCCCGAAACGCACGCACAAAGTTGACGCCCTGATAGCAGTCTGCATCCAGGTGTGGCATGATGGCTACTCGTATCTCACGCGAGAGCCCTGCCACAGTGATCGGCAAGATCACGTGTCCGAGCAAGGGGCTTCGACTCCCATCCGCGAGTCGTACGCCCCGCTTTTCGGAAGGTGTAAACTTCCGGTCAAGCGCTGTGGCTAGCTGGAGGCCCACGGTACCCATGACCGTCGTTGACGCTCCCGGATCTAGCAGCGCGCGAAGATTGAAGTCACCTACTTTGATGGGAAGCCACCACCTGGTTTCCGTATTGCAAGGACGACTGGTCGAGGCCTCTCCTCTATCGTCGCTCGGTGACGGGGCGTCCCGCTCCGGCGCGGCCGCGCGGCTATCACACGCGGCCACACCCTCTTCGCTCTTTGGAATCTCTACTGGGTGAGGGGCGGAAGCGATCCCGACGACGCGCCCCCCTTCCCGTTTCCCGTACAGTTCGGGCAGAACCGGGCAATGTATCCAGGGAGACCGCACGAGTAACAACTCAGCGGCGGTTTCGGCTCTTTCGGAGGACTACCTCCGGGGCCGCTGGGTGGCGCGGAGCTATTCTGCGAGCTCGGTGCCTTTTCCTCGGATCGGGGACCAGAGGGCCTCCTTGTCCCGCCCCTGCCCGGTGGCTGGTAGCCACGTCCTCTACGCGGCCCAGCCGGTAGCCTTCCCGGGGCTCTCGACTCCGGGCCGTCCCAATTCCGAGAGGCTTTGCTTCAGCACGCGCCGAAGCATCTGCTCCAAGCTTTCTGACTTGGCGCCTTTCTCTTCGACAGCAGAGACCTTGCTATCTTTAGCATCGGACTTGGGCCTTCTCTGCGTGTCGCTGGTGGCTGAAGGCTTATACCCCATCTCTGGCAGTAAGGCTGCCGCTGGCAGTGGCGGAGGTCGAAAGGTCTTCGCATTTTCGAGCGTCTGCTTCGCGTCCACTGCCAGCTCCAGCAGTTCCTCTACTGTATTAAAATCGGTTCTACGGACCATCGCTTGCAGCTGTGGCTGTAGATTCCGATGTAGCTGGTCTAGCTGCTGTTCCGCGCTAGGGGGCGGCGATATTTTGCGAACAATCGCGATGAGGCACGTGATATAATCCCTCACGGCCTCATCTGCCCCCTGTGTGCGGTTATTGGCCTCTGCCACTAACCGCTGCTGATACCTTTTGGTTGTCCCGTACCAGCGCCTAGCCGCAGTCACGAACTCTTGCCACGTGGTTCACTTCTCCTTCTCGTTTCGGTACCACGTGGCTGCTGTGTCCCTGAACAGTTTGAAAAGCGACGAGAGCACTTCCTCCTCCGTGAGGTTTGCTAGGACTCGGCAGTCCTCCAGCCTCGCCAGGAACACATCGATGCTCTGGCTCTTGGCCCCAGGGAATCGAATTTGCCATTTGCGCACGATTTGGCCTATGTCTCGAGTGGAACGTACTCGATCTTGAGAAGTTGCCCGTCCTCGGCGTGCTGTAGTTCGGCCAGCTCGATCCTTTCGCCGAACTTCGGCGGTCACCCCCCGCCCAGGGTGCGTTTACCCCTGGTAAACCAGCCTGTCCATCTGGGCGAGCTGGCTGAGGTGCTGGCGGCAGACCCATCCAGTCGTCGTTATGGATGGTGTATGTGTGTGCGAACTGCACATTATGTCCCGCTCTTCCATCCGCGATGTGCGGTCTGGTTGCTCGTCGCTATCCTGCTCCTGTTCACTGTTACGCCGCCTATTAATTGGTGTGTGCCTGTCTTCTTCTTCCGTAGAGATGTCCCGTTGTCGTTGGGTGAGTTATCTCCTGCGTTGGCTGTGGGGTTTTGGTGTGGTGCGTGATGGATCTTAGACGCGGCGTCCGCCGTCGTTCTGCGCAGTATTTCCAGGATCTCTTCACTCTTGAGGACTACGTCCAGTGGTTGTACCTCCCAGCCGGACGCCTCCATAAAGGAGCCGTCGTCCTCTGAGAGAATTCTCCGTAAGAGGTTATCTCTGAGCATTTTTCGCCGGGCGATTATATCCCCCGGCCCCTCAGGCTCATCGAACTCCTCGGGTGCGTAAATCCCCAGCACCCACTGGCTCAGCCTGTGCAGCTTCAGCAGCATGACGTCCTGCCGCTTTAGCTGTAGCTCGGCCAAGTAGCTTTCGGTCTCGGTTGGAGAGATCGACAGCACCCACCCCTCCACAGCTTGCTGGATGTTATACGACATCTTTGTTGCGCTCGCTGGTGTGTGTGCAAGGGTATTATTTTCAATACTTCCGAATTCTTTAGTGCTTTTGTACTGCCAGTGGTATTCCCTTCAAGGTATCTACTGAATTACCCCTGGCTAACTATTAGGCAGTTGGATTTACAGCTGTTGGCTTGTGATCCGCTCGCATTCGTTAAAAGGAATTCGCGCTCTTTTAGTGATCGTTCCGTGCCTGGAGGTTTTACTTTCAACGCTAATCTTGGTTTCTATTCTCGCTGTTTACGAAATTAGCACACTTAAAACATTTTAAAACAGGAAAAGGGATTTTTAATCTCGATTTTCGGTGTATCGCGCGCGTGGCCGGGAAATTATCGCGTGCGCCAATGAGCCTATCTCATGCGCAACGAATCCGCGGTGTTCAAAATTACGTTAAGAAAAAAAAAAATTTTCTGATGTATTGCGCATGCGCGGTTCAGAAGTTAGTATGCGCGCGAGTAACACTGTCGCGTGCGCAAGCAATTTCTCGAAGGTTTATTTTCAAGGTTAAATTTTGTGTGCTGCGCATGCGCAGTCCAAAAATTAACGTGCGCGCTAATACCGCCGACGCATGCGCAAGCGAATCCGTGATAGTGCAATTTTGAATTTAATTTTCCTGAGCGTTAGGTATATTTCACCTCAAAATTTTCGTGTGTACGAACAATCACGTGACGCGAGCAACGATTCGTCGTGCTAATTCCGTTTTATAGTTAATAGTTATTTCGTATTAAATTTTATAAATTGCTATTAACCAATGGGCCTCCCATTGATTATCTCGGCCTGCGCGTAGCTAAGAATTGTTGCGCAACGAAAGAGAAAAAGAAACATCAAAAAAAGAATTTTTAATTTTATAGGTAATTGTTAATAAATAAATAAATTAATTAATAACAATCTCTCAGTTCCTAATTATTGCTCGGCTTTAACAAGCAATTACGCAGTCTCAACGTGCAGGCCGAGTATTCCCTCCAAGCAGGAATCAACCAACAGCTGTACACACTTGCACACACTATATAAACTTTCCTTATTATTTAATACCCAACGCGAGTATCGACCTATTCACTTTCGTCTGATTAGTTGCGAAATAATTTATTTCTAATTATTTTGTGCTTTCCCAGCACGTAATGGGCGCCAGTTGTAACGGGGTTAAGTTAAGAGAGGGTATTAATCCCTCTTAGGGGTTCGTCGAGTAATCTACGGGCGTATTATACATATGTTCGGGATACTCGCCAATGTAGAATCCCCCTGCGCGCCGGAGGGAGCGCCGTGGAACGGGCCACGGACTGTGCGCACGGCCGATACGGCCAACCTCGCCGCGTGAACTCCCGGCCGCTGTCTAACCTTACCTACAGGGGCCGGCGTTCCCGTACAACGCCGCGCAGGTTAAACCTGGGCGACTGTTACTTACTTCTCCCCGTTGCCGTTGTCCTCCAGGAGGCCGAACCTCGGCTAGCTGCAGCTGCTGAAATGGTAGAGGGCGGTATTCGGGAAGGGGAAGGTTATTCGCTAAATAATCCGCGGAACTCCGAACTAAAATGAAACTACGTTTATTTTGCCAGAAAGAATACGCGCAACGGGGCGCATGCCCTCACAAGAAATTACAACTCGCGTAGGCCGAGACTAAGCGCTGGGCCTGCTGCTCGACAGCAGGCGAAACCTCGCCGCGAGGTCCGCGTACGCGCGCTCACGCTGCCGCCGCAGCGAGTACAAAAGCCGGGCCATCGGACGCACGCGGACGGCAATACATAAACCGCAAACTTACTTGTTGCTGGCCAGCACGCAAGGTAACCGCGATTCCTCTCTCTTTCTCTCTCCCTCTCGCTGTCTCGCTCGGGGCTGGCTGCTCGGCGGTCGCGAAGCCGGCGGGTTGCCCGTCGGCCGGCTCACTCCTCTCCTCGCTTCTCTTCTTCTGTGCTCTTCTCTGTCTCTCTCTCTCTCTCCGACGCTTCCCGATCGGCACGCTGAGTCGTAGGGTTGCGGTTATCTATATCACACACAAAATTGTCTTTAAATTTGGAGCTGATTCATCGAACCGTTTTCGAGAAATTACGATTTAAAAAAAAGATTAAATAAATGTTAACCTCAAATATCTCTGAAATTTATTGACCAATCAGTTAGCCAAAAAAATTTAGCGGAGAGCTATCCAAAATCTACCTCTACAAGGAATTTCAAAGTGATTAAGTCAATTTTACTAAAGTAAACGTGCTTCATACAAAACGCATTTTTTTCATTTTTGAATTTTTTTCTCAAAAACTAGTCGACAGAATGGACTCAAATTTTTACAGGTTATAGCTATTTATATTCTGCATTATCATGATTTAAAAAAAAAAAATTGACCGTTTATTTTTGGTTATAAGCTTTTAAAAAAATAGGGTAAACAGACCCGTGAATGACCGAAATGTTATTTTCATCAAGTTTTGAAGCTACAAATATATGTCACTAGTATCCAATATCGAAATTAATTATTAATTCATTTTGCAATCATATTTTCTTTGAATTAACATTGTTTTAAATGGGTTTATATAGAGAAATATTATTTAAATTGAGAGAAATGTAAAAAAGGTGTAAAAATCCAGTGAATGACCAGCCTTGACCAGAAAATGACCAGACAAATGCCAATGAATGACGGCCTATGTGTTAATAACAAATGAATAATATTTTAAATCAATATATTTATGTATATGCTTTTAAATTAGGTAAATAAATATATTCACTGCATAAATGAGAGTAAAACACATAATATTATTAATTTTTATTAAATTTTTCATTTAATTAGTACAGTTAAGTAACATGACTTACAATTTCAATACATAAGGTGATGCAATACTGACACTATTACCCAAAATTTGGTTCCCGTTTTTCTCATTCAATTTTTAATTTTAAGAAAAAAACTCTTTGATACGTTGTAGTTCTTTATTAAACTTAAAACGTGTCAAAGAGTTTTTTTCAAAAAGTTTAAAATTGAAGGAGAAAAACGGGAACCGAGAATTAAGTAATAGCGTAGGTATCACATCACCATAAAATACTGAACAATAATTTAAAAATAAATAATTAATATCAATAATTTATAAATAACTAATTGAATAAATAATTTGATAATTAAATAGAAGTTAAATAATAACTTTAATTTATGATGTATTAGTCTTCTTTATGCAATCACAGGTGAAGTAACTAAATGGAATAGCATTACTTTTCATCATCATGACTTAAAGGTACTCCAGCTCTCACTGTATTTCTATTTGTTATATTTTTTAATACTCTTTTACTTTTGCTTGCAGTATCCTTAACTTCTATTAAATTTAAATCTTCTGCCTTTCTCTTTAAAAGCTCTTGAACTTTCTTTTCATACTCTTTCTTTTTTTAATTCTAACTCAGCCTTTTCTTTTAACTTTAATTCTTCCTTAGCTTATATTTTTTTCTGTTCTTCATCTAATTCTTGCTTAATTTTTTTAATTATCAGACTTTTATACTCATTAAATTCTTTTCTTCGTTGTTTTTCTTGTTCTAATCTAATTTTTTCTTCCTGTTCTTTTCTAAATGCCTCTGAAGGTATAGCATATATCTTAGTTTTTTTTTAATTTTTTTGCTTATTAGAACTTTGTATTTGAGGAAATTGAAGCTCTTTTTCCGAAATATCATTTAAATTAACTGCTTTTCCTTCTTTTTGATTATTATTGGCTTCGCTTATTATACTTTCTACTTGCTTTGTTTTTGTAGGCAATGTTTTTTGATTTTGTATAGAAATGCTACTCAATCAAGTTATTTGTGTTGAGGTGTTTGCTTCATTCATAACAGTTATTTGGATTGTAGAGTCCACCGTACTCGAAACACTAAATTCTTTTAAACTAGTCATCTCTCAGAGTAGTTTCTTGATTCGAGGAGTCACACTCTTTCTAAACAGAAGGTTCCATTTGTTCTTGATTCGAAGAATCAAACTCTTTTGAAACAGAAGATTCCATTTGTTCTTGATTCGAAGAGTCAAACTCTTTCGAAACAGAAGGTTCCATTTGTTCTTGATTCGAAGAGTCAAACTCTTTCAAAACATTTTCTAACTCTAAATCACAGTTTAAACATTGATTTTCTTGATTACGATAATCAATGTTACTTGAAATATCTGTTGTTGACACATCAATTTCTTTTACTAAATCTAAATTACAATCTAAATTATCACTGTTATGTATTATATAACAACCTTCTTTAAATCTGAAAAAAATAATTAATATTATTGACTATACTTATTATTCTATTGTATAAATGTAATTTTAAAAAATGTGAGCTATGCTGGTGCATTAATAATACTTGCTGGATCAAGCACTGGATACTGTGCCTCAGATACTTCTACAATATTTTCATGTAGAAATGAATTATGAGATTGAATTGAGTTAAAATATCTTCAGATATATCACATTCCATAACAACTAACATTGCCTCATTTAAACTATTTGGTTCATTAGCTGTTAACTTTGTTCTTTGCATTTTCTTACGTCTAGTATCTATGCACATGGAATAGTTAGGAGCATTCGCATCAAATGGATATAAGCCACAGCATTTGAATGCTTGTTGAATTACAGTAGGATCACACGACTCTGAAAATGCAGAATCAAACAACGGTGCAAAATTGGCCCTGGTTATTGATTCTGTTGTAGATTGAGAGCGCTCTGCAAGTTTCTTTTGCTAGTTCCTCTTCAGTGGCCTAAATATTCCAACGTCACAGGGCTGTATGATATGTCTTGCATTTGGGTTGAATCATTTCTGTCCAGACATATTATTCTTAAAAGGATTTGGACGAGGAGCTTGATCTAAGAATTGCTTCCTCCTAGAGGAAGCTTTGTGATAGTAATTTTTTGAGTTATTGTAAAAACATGTTATAATTGTTTTTCGAGGTGTTAGGAATCAAAATACATGATTTTTGAAAAATGTCTGTATGGATGTGTGTGCGTGTGTGAGCGTGCGTGCGTGCGTGTGTACGCCTGAATCTCAGCCTCTACTCGATCGATTTTGACCGGACAGGTCTCATTTTTTTTTTGTTTTTTTTGTGTGATGGGGGGTCATAAATTCGTTTGTTGGCGCCCCGATGCGTTTTTGTTTTATTTCGAAATTTCGATTTTCTCAAAATTGATTTTTCCTTTTTTTTAATCATGAAATCGAGATATTTGAATCAAATGGATAGCATTCGAAAGAGCATTAAAATACCTATATTTTATAAAAAAAAAATTTCTCTAGCTATCACGGTTCTTTTGTTATTAATAAAAACGTGTTTTTTTTTTAAAGCTTATAACTCCTAAACTTAACGGTCAATTTTCTTGAGAAAAATCATGATAATGCAGAATATAAATAGATGTAATCTATAAAAATTTGAATTTATTTTGTCTACTAGTTTTTGAGAAAAAAATTGAAATGTGCAAAAAATTAATTTTGTATGTCCAACGATTACGGGAGCAACATTGACTTAATCGCTTTGAAATTCCTTGTAGAGGTAGATTTTTTATAGCTCTCGGTCGAACTCTTTGGGCAAACTGATTAGTCCAGAAATTTCAGAAATATTTGAGAAAATAAATTTTAACCTTTATATACAAATCTTATTTTCTCGAGAACGGCTCCATGTATCAGCTCCAAATTTAAAGAAAATTTTGTATGTGATATAGATAATATGTGTGCGAGTTTTCATCAAGATCGTACGATTACTTTTTGAGATACTTGATTTTGAAAATTTCGTATTTTACAAAGTTATTTTCTTTGTCGCATGATAACCAGAGAAAACAAAAATTGGTTTAATCATGTTGAAATTTTGTGGAGATGTAGAGTCTATATATTATCATACAACTCCTTTAGGTAAAAGAATTGTCTCATGATTTTTAGCGATATTTAAGGTTAAAATTCTTTTACGGTTTTTTTCAAAATCGTAATTTCTCAATGACGTCTTCATGTATCAGCTTGAAATTTATAGACTATTTTGTATGCGATATAGGCAATACCTGTGTAAAATTTCATCCAGATTATATGGTTATTTTTTGAGATGTTTGATATTTAAAATTTTAGTCTTTTTGAAAATGACTTTCTTTGTTGTCGCACAATATAACTACATTAAAATTGTTTTAATTTCTTTGAAATTTGGTGGAGGTGTGGAGTTTGTATATTATTTATGAGAAAAATTCTTAGGGTAAAAGAATCCGTTTGTGAATTTCAGAGATATTTGAGGTTAAAACTATTTTAGCCCTCTTTTGAAATCGTAATTATTCGGGAACGCATTTATATATACTAGAAAATGGAAATGACATGCGCTATGCGCCGATGCGCGCGTGTTGTATACCTGCTTTTGTTTTGTAATAGCCATTTATTATTTTTAAGGTTAGAACCTTTGTCTTACATCGGAAATTCCAGGAAGAGCACACAAATACGGACAGGCATACTACTATAGACAAGTACACTATGTGTGAAACTTCACAAAGAAAATATAATTTGAAGTAAAAGTTATTTAGGAATTTTAAAAGGTTTTGACGATAATATTATAATCAATTATTTTATTTATTTTTCACACATAATTTAAAAAAAATAATACCTATTATTTCATTCATATTTTATACATAATTTAAAAATTAATAATTTTTAATCTTTATAAATGAATTTAATTATAATTATGTCATAAATTGTTGCAAAAATTATAAATTTTGTCATTAAAAATACATTAAAGGAATAAGCAAATTAAGTTTGAGGAAGCGATTGGCCAATGAATTGGCAGAAGTTTTTTTTAATTACAAGTTTTACATTTGTAGGATGCATGGGAAAACCAATTTGTGCTTTTTGTGAAATCCATTCTGTGATTGTTTCTTCTTCTTCTTGTGTTAGAATAGTTGCAGGACCCATTTTTTGAATAGTAGTTTCGTTATTTTGTAATTTTTTAATTAATGTTCCTTTTGGTATCTTAAAATGTATTGCAGCTATATTCGCACTCATAACCTTACTTCTTAACATTTCGATTGCTCCTTTTAAACTGTCTTCTGTATACTGAAAACACCTATAAACTCCTTTTACTTTTGGTTTTTTGTTTCTAATATCATTTTTAGCACTTTTATTAGGTAAACATTTATTTTATTTTCATATCTAGGTATTGCACGGAATAACCTCAGATTATACTACGCTCTCTAAAAGTCTAGTCATTCAGTGGGTTTGATGAAAATTTGACTTACCAATAATTGACCGGACGATCATTGAATAGTAAGCATTCGTCGTTTTTCATACCATTGAATGACCAGTAAAAAATTTTTAAAAATCGTAATTGTTATTGTTTTTTACCTATTTTAAATTGATTTTTATGTGTAGTAAACCTTATTTATTAATATTAAATCATTTTAAGTAAAAAATAAGATGCAATATATCGGCAATATATAGTTTTCTGAAATGTTTGTTTTCAGATTTCTTCTAAAAATATTGCTCCGAATTCAGTTTACAAAATACCTACCTACAATTATTTTTTCTTTTACAGGATTTTTGAATGTTCTCATATCTTTTATGTATTTATTTAAAAATATAGATATTCGGAATGTAAGTTTTTTATTACTTTTAAAAATTTGGAATAATAGGGGTTTTTTTGCTTCCTCTTGCAAGAATTTCTTTGCAAAAATTTTCGACACAACAAATTCGAGACCTTTTTTAAATTTCGTAGTCCATATTCTTTTGCTTTATGCCCAAATTTGATTTATAAATTTTAAAATGTAATATGTAAAAATTATATTTATATTTGTTGGTTAAACTAGTAAGAGCTATCCGCGATTAAAAATTCTTGCTCCATAGAGGAAAAACGTTGTGAAGAACTCATCAAAGATACCATAACCAGGGACAGTAGTGGTCGATACATAGTAAAACTACCCTGGAAAAATGTAGAAACATTGGGCGAGATAAAAATAGGCAACTCGTTCCCATATGCTCTTAACATGTTGGTTAAACTAGTAAATTCATCCCTATTTCCAAATGTTGAATTCCTGTCCATCTAGGAATTTTTATTTCACTAGTAACCGGAAGGTCTTCCACCCAACAAAACCATTTACTGGCCAAGTCCTCGGGTAACGGATCGTCCCAATTAAATTTCTGTAACCAGAGTGCCTGCATCAATATCTTAGCCTGTACAATTACAGGAGCTATCCAACCTATTGGATCATAGGTTCTAGCAATACGGGATAAAACGTTTCTTTTAGTAGCTTTCGGAACTGTGTTGGGGTTTTCTATATAGAAGCAAAAGTAATCGCCATTGACGTACCGGGCAATTCCTAGCATGGGTATGGAGGTGTTGTCACCGAACAATGTTACCTTGTCCTCTGTCAGCTTATCGTTGCTAAGCGACGCAAGAATTAGCGAATCATTAGATGATCATTTGCGAAGGTTCATCTGAGCTTTGGAAAACATACTGATTAGGTCCTTAACTTTTGTTACAGCTTCTGAAATGGTGTGGGCACCCGTTAGGGAGTTGTCTGAGTACATTTCTTTTCGAACGATACTAGCCGCGACAGGGTGTTCTTGCTCATAATCAGTTATCATTTTCAGAAGTGTCCGCATGACTAAATAGCTGGAGCAAGTCAAACCATATGTTACAGTATTGAGCACGTGTGTGATGATTTTTTCCTGTTTTTCCGACCTCCATATTATTGATTGATATTTTCTATTCTACTCGTGCACTCCTATTTGGCGGAACATTTTATCCACGTCCGCTGAGAGAGCGAATTTATAATTTCTAAGTTTGGATATAAGTTTGGACCGCAGCTTTGTTGAACTACTATTCTGTTTCCGAATGCCATGATAGGTAAAAAGAAATTATCTGAATTCTTTGAAGAAGGCTCTTCCAGTGCCGTCATATGGCCTAATATGAGATACTCTTTAATAAATTTGCAGTAATCTTCCTCAAGTGTCTTGTTTTTTTTTTTTTAAATTATTCTCAAGACTATTAAGAGCATTAAGAACACGAAGGAACAAGTTGCCTATTTTCAGTTTTGAGTTCTTCACAACGTTTTTCATCTATGGAGCAAGAATTTTTACCCGCGGATGGCTCTTCCGCCCGCCAAAATTCTTCAAGCAGGTCAGATAATGCTTTATCGTGTTCACATGAACAATGTTGTACAGCTAAGCTGTGTACATTGGAAGCGGATTCTGTGGAGACCCCCCAGTGATTCTGCCTGTAAGTAGCCAACCGAGCTGGGATGCCATTGCTATCGGCTGATGAATCGATCCCCTTACGATTTATAAAATATAGATTTTATAAAGTATAGATTTCTGCATCTAATAGCAATTCTATTCGAGCACTTTGCAGATAATTGGGATCCGCTAGTTGTAAACTCTTAATGTGGGTTAGAGGATCACTTATCCGAAAAACTGGTGGTTTATATGACGATAGTTTCGGAAGCACCAGTGCTTTTGTTTCCAATGAAAAGGAAGAAGCAAAATGCGGCTTCAATACTAAATGTGTAAATTTGTTATGAGAGATTGCATCTTGCTCGCCTACTCCTCTTATGCATATATGTGTTGTATCCCTTTTCAATGCCAGCTGATTACATAAGTATTGTAAGATTAACGTTACCTGACTGCAGGGATCTACAAGAGCTTTAATAGTTCGCTCTTGTTCCTTTGATCCAATAAAAGTGACCAAAGCAGTTGCTAGCAATACGCCGGTAGCGGGTATCTAACTGCATGAAGCTCTAGCGGTGGGATTAGTTCCTAGTATACCTAGTTCAAATTAAATAGTTTTTTGTTTGTCTGTATGCACGCAATATTCAGTACTAAGCATACTGACAACTTTCCCCTTTTGTCTGAATGATCTCTTCGCTGCTAAGCATACTGACAATTTTCTTAACAACGAACGCACAGAACATATATTTAGCACTCTCATACCTTGTGCATGCCTAATCTAGTACCTAACGTACTTTAACAATCAATATTATGGTTTACGATTACTAGTTTACCCCTTATTACTCTTTAGCATGACTCACTCGCACACAATCCACATACAGCACACTGACATGACAGTAGTATTCACACTTATCGTACTCATGGCACGCTACGAATTCAATTTTATTAGCAGTTTCTGGTGATTAAGCTGATAGCGATGAGATAAGGTTGCTTGAAGCTTGTAGAGTTGTCGTTTGGTCAATCGTGGTTTGCAGGAGCGACGTGCAGTGGTCGAGCAGTACTCGAAGGGACTCTGTGGTCATCAATGTGCTTGCAGAAGTGCTGGTCAGTGTACCATTGTAAGGAAGCAATGTAGTTATTGGTCGAACAAGCAAGTAATAATGTTACAAATACGTATGAAAATATGATTATGCAAGCTATGTAGATGTTATGCACTAAATCAACTCTAATAGCCACTACTAACTAAATTCAACGTACTACTATTATTACAAAATTATGCAAGCTATTTTAAAGATGCTACTGATAGGATAATCAATGAGTAAGTCTTTAAAAGAGAAATAAGAATTTTGATTAAGTAAGAAATTTTGATTAAGCAATCATCAGAAAAAAAGAATCAGAACGATACTCATATTACAAACTGTTGGGAGCTGACAATCTTCATCGTTGAGCAGCTTTGAGTTATGTGCTCCAAGCGCCTTAGCCTCTTCAAGATTACCGTTGATTTCCAGCAGCCTTGCACGTTGTATAGCCTAGGCTATGCCCCGTTGATTCGTAGGTCAGTGATTTTTTGAGTGGGCTTTAAAGGCTTCAAATATCGCGTTGATGAGTCGCCGCTGAATAGATTCCGATCTTGGATGGAAGGCAGCGCGTTGCGTCATTTTGTTTGCACGTTAAAAAGAAAACAGCGTGGGTTGCCTGCTTAATCTAGACCTCCTGGTCAAACATCTTCTTCACGGCGTCCGATGAGTAACGGAAATCGGCGTGGCATGGGCAGCGGCATTGGCAGTCGCCGATTTTCGATAAAACCCTCAGCGCGAGACTCTCGTCACGTTGCCCTGGCGTACGTGACTCAAGCGCGCTCCAAAAATGGCGGCCGTCGATCTGCGGCTTATGCAACGCACCTGTTGCGTCATCTGATCCGCACGATTCACGCTTCTCTCAGCGCATTTACTACGTGCTTTTTGCGCTCTTTGCAGAGGTTTTGCTCGTTGTCTTGGTCCAACGTAAAAACTAGTTTGCATACCTCTTTTCCACGCCTGATCCGGCTCGAAGGACCATGTTGGTTAAACTATTAAATTCGTCGCTAGTTCCACATGTCGAATTAAAGGATCTACGTGTGGAGCACAGAAAGAGTACGACAATGTTCTGAGTAGATAATTGCTTTAATGAGCGCTTCAGCATATTTGAGTAAACGTGATTTCCTTTTCACTGCGGCGATGCGTACAGTTGGACGGTCGGACGACAAGAGCGAGAGGGACGCTCGGTTCCGTGGAGAGTGTCGCGGAGCCACACATACACACTCTCACATACGTACAAAGCAGAGCGCTCATAGGCTGAGCATTGATCATTCGTTGTTACAATGATATATTATATAATAAAGATATATAATATTATACAGATATCGTTACGTCATAGTGAGAAGGACGGAGCACACGCTTGCTATGTTCGAGACGCGCGAATTTTCAACAATATTATATATAATAATATTTAATTTTCTTATTATAATAGAGCGAATATTTATTCAAAAATTTATTATAGTACTAATATTTAGGAATATTATTATTATATATATCTATATATATATATATATATATATATATATATATATATATATATATATATATATATATATATATATATATATATATATATATATATATATATATATATATATATATATATATATATATATGAAAATGCCTACAATTATCTACACTTTCTTTTTCTTAAACAGTTAATAAAATTAGATAGTATTTATGGATGAATTATATATCTACCTATATTATGTAGATGTTAGCGTATAAACGTCAGCCCCCTCACCCCCTCCGCCCTCCTCCGCTCCCCCTCCACCCCCCTCAAAATAACGTAAAAATCAGCGTATCTCTATGATTTTTTTAATATTAACATAGCCTTTGAGCCCCCACCCCAGACCCCCCCGCCCATGCCCACCTTTTTCTTTAATCGTAGTTATCATCACGGTGCACATGCGACAAATATTTTTTTTACACCACGCGTAAAGTATTGTGTTTACACCCGGATAAATTTGAAAAAAGCTTAGTTATTTCTCAGAATCGGAATACAAGTGTTTCTAAAGTCGCTGATCACGTCTTTGCTGTCGGACTTTCGAAATTCAAAATGGCGCATACAATATGGCGATTGAAAGTTTTAAAAGTGCTTAGAGTTGGCTGAAAATTGGTTAGCAGAGGGTTTCGAGGTCACAAATATAGATTTTGCTATTATACTTCTGAAAATCAAAATGGCGGAAGAATTCGAAACAAATTCGAAAAAAGCCTATTACATTTTCGAAATACAAAATGTCGGATCCGATATGGCTACCAAAAATTTTCGGCAGGAAGCTTAAATTTTGCTTAAAGTTTGTATACCGGACTTTTCGAGGTCGCTGATCACGATTTTGCTATCAGACATCCAAATTCTTAATGACTGATCCAATATGGTTCTTAGAAATTCGCAAAAAGCTTAGGTTTTTCTCAAAATTGGAATACAGAGGTTTCGAAGCCGCTAATCACGATTTTGCTATCAGACTTTCGACATTCAAAATGGCTGATCCAGTTTGGCGGTTAAAAGTTCGGAAAAAGCTTAGATTCTGCTGAAAATTGGTATACAGGGATATTCAAGGTCGCTAAGCAAGATTTTGCTATTGGACCATCGAAAATGAAAATGGGGGATCCAATATGGCGGTTAAAATTTCGGAGAAAGCTGAGATTTGGATCAAAATCGGTATACAGACGATTTCGAGGTGGTTGATCACGATTTTGTTATCAGACTTCCGAAATTCAAAATGGCGGTAACAAATCCTAATAGAGCTTAGATTTTGTCTAAAATTGGTATATAGGTGTTTTCGTGGTTGTTGATCTAGTTTTTCTATGAGACTCTTGAAATTCAAAATGGCGCATCCAATATGGTGATTGAAAGTTGTAAAAGTGCTTAGAGTTGGCTGAAAATTGGTAGGCAGGCGGTTTCGAGGTCGCTGATCAAGATTTTGCTATTGTACTTTCGAAAATCAAAATGGCAGATCCAATATGGCGGTTACAAATGCGAAAAAGCTTAGCTTTTTTTTAACTTTGGTATACAGGGATATTCGAGGTCGCTGATCAAGGTTTTCTATTAGACTTTCGAAATACAAAATGGCAAATCCAATATGGCAGCCAAAATTTTTGGAAGGAATCTTAGATTTTGCTTCAGTTTTGTATTCGCTCCGTGCATGCGGTTGGAGGGGATAGGAGAATCGGTCGAAGCGCCCACGGTGGCATAAAGTAGCACTTTCAGAGACTATTGTGTGTATTACTATATATATCGAAAATAATCTAAAAAATACACACAAAATTAGTATTTAAATATACATAAGTAGACTATTTGAAAGTTGTCTTCACAAAATAATGTTATATTTATAGAGCTACATATATTATACAAATAACATAATGAATTTTAGTTGTGGTTACGTTTTTATATCGTTTATTTAACAACTTCCCATATAAGCCAATACTAAATCGTCCGAGAGCTGTGACCGATTCACGACACAGGTGTCGCACATCCAGGGGTCGCCACGGGGTATGCACGGAGCGAATACGGGAGTTTTCGAGGTCGCTGATCACGATTTTGCTATCAGTCTTTCAAAATTCTTAATGGCTGATCCAATGCGGTGTTTAAAAATTCGAAAAAAGCTTAGGTTTTTCTCGAAATTGGAATTCGGAGATTTCGAAGACGCTGATCACGATTTTGCTATCAGACTTTCGACATTCAAAATGGCTGATCCAATATGGCGGTTGAAATTGCGAAAAAAGCTTAGATTTAGCTCAAAATTGTAACACATGGATTTTCGAGGTCGCTGTTCACGTTCTTGCTATCAGACTTTCGAAATTCGAAATGGTAGATTCAATATGGCGATTAAAAGTTCGGAAAAAGTTTAGATTTTGCTGAAAATTAGTATGCAGGGTCTTTCGATGTCGTTGATCACGATCTTGCTATCAGACTTCCGAAATTCAAAAGGGCTGTCAGAAGTTCGAAGGAAGCTTAGATTTTGGTTAAAATTTGTATACAGGGGTTTTCGAGATTGCTAATCAGAATCTTACTATAAGACTTTCGAAATTTAAAATCTCGGATCCAATATGACCGTCAAAAGTTCAAAAGAATCTTAAATTTCGTTTAAAATTGGTTATGTAATACTCTAGTTTAAACTATTTCTTTTAATCTTAGATTTAAGACTAATAAATAAATAGTTCACCAACTTATTAATGGGGGGTTGGGGAGCGGAGCGAGCAGGGGGTATCCCTCCAGTATATATATATAAATATATATATATGTGTGTGTGTGTGCGTGCGTGCGTGCGTGTGTGTGGGATGTTTCAGCTGAAGTGAGCATGTCAAACTTTTAAAATCGCTATAAAACTCGTTTACTTTTAGTTTTTTATGAAAAAATCATTTTCCTGAAATTTTAGGTCGATATTTGCATAAATAAAAAGGTTATACAACATTGAAAATTCAATGTTTTTGCAATTTTTGTTTAAAATCCAAGTTTATTCATTTTTTACTCAAAATCTTGAAACTTTTTATATAGAATAGTAATTGGGAAAAAGTTTGCATTTTATTTGTAGAATACACCAGCATTTTTTTATGACCCTTTTTGAAAGTCTCTGATTGGTTGGTTTTTGGTATATCTTCATCGACCAAAATTAAGGACTACGCCAATACCAAATTTCTCCACGAAAGTTTTTTTCAATTCTTTGGACAAGATACTTTAATTATAAAACAAAAGTTTATTGTTAGATCTAACGAAAAAATTCTACAGCACATTGAAAATTGATAAAAACCATAAAAATGTTAAATCATGCAACCGTAAGCCATTCTGTGATTATCATTTGAAGACTTCATGTCACCTATCTTGCTACAAAATTTTGTATTAGCAGTAAATGTACATTAAAAAACTAATTTGATTTGTCGAATACTTCATACTATATATTTAGTAGTGTGCTCAAACCTTACTCACTTTGAATTTTCTGAATAGATATTATAACTGACTGACATCAGAGTTACCGGTATCTGGATCAAGACTTCATTCTAAACTTGAATCACTACTTTCTTAATATTATATAAGTATTTCTATAATATACAAACTACAGTTATACTATATAAGTACTTTTTATAATGATTCAAATTATTTAATACAGAAAGTCAGACATGTTGCGGATAAAACTTATAGTAAGTTAATCTTTATCGAATATTTACTAAAAATCGTGTTTTATACTACTTTAGGTGAATTTAAAATTTAAAATTACTATCTTACACTCTAAATCCCAAAGTGTAAAAACTGACGTTAAAATGTACAAAAAGCGTAATTTACTCTTTATATAAAGAGTAAACTGCTAATTCTACACTTTTCGAGAGTAAACGAGGAATTTTGCACTGTAAATCTTAAAATGTCGATTTAACTCTTTCAAAAAGTTTAAAATGTCAATTTTACCCTATCTTAAAGTGTAAAATTTTATGTGACGATTTCAAAAGAGCAATTAATAGATTTTACACTTTAGCAAAAGAGTGATCGCTTGATTCAACACTTACTTAAAGGGTAAAATTTTATGCGACGATCTCAAAAGAGTATTCGGAGGATTTTACACTTTAGGAAAAGATTAAATTGCTGCATTACACTTTTAAAAAGTGTATGAACTCTCATTTATTCTTTTTAAATAACCGGATATCATTCTTCCATTTAAAAACCGTTAAATGTGCAACATCGATATCACAATGATTTAATATAAATAGTTAGATATATTTTTTAAAGGTAAAGGTAGAAATATTGTTAAAATAGTTAGTGCAAAGTATCACGCTCGGATCGGTTTCTGCGCCCCCCTTCGACTTCCAGTTGACCATAGGAGAATCCCTATAAGGAGAACCTAACCCCAAAAACCATCTGCTGAGCAAGGTCAAGAATGTCTATAAACGTTTCACTTCCCGACGTAAGTATGACTGTTATTATATATTAAATAAAAAAATTTCATTATTTATGTGTTAAAAAATATTTTTTTATTACCGCAGTTCAAAAATTTTTTGATGATACTGAGGTTATTGCTAAATTTATAGTAGAGAAAAAATTTTCGCAAGAGGTATCCAAACTTATGAATGGTAATAAATATTCTTTGATAAATTTTAGCAAATACAAATTAATATTAAAGAATCTATAGTAAAAAAAACCGCCGCCAATTCATTGGCCCGTCGCATCCTCAAACTTAATGTGCTGATTCCTTTAAGGATGTTCAATGGTTACAGCAAAGTTAACAGAAGTCTTTGAAATTTTAATATATCATTACTTAGTTAAAATAAAAGAAGCTTGAATTTTTTCAATATTTTATATTGAACATTTTTTCGAGAAAAAAATTCTTGAAAATCGAGTTTTTAACTTAGGTTCTTATGGGGGAGTGAGGTTATATGACCTTTGAACAAAAAAATCTCTTATAAAAAGTTAAGAGATTAGGTTAAAAGACCTTTATTTGAATGGAAAAATAATCAAAGAATAAAAACGTAGAGGGATCTTGACCGCTTACAGGGCATTTAGGAAAGAAGTAGGTGAAAACCTAAACAAAACACTGAGTTCGTCGGCTGCGCGGGGCGGTGCGCGGTGAGCGGTGAGCGCCCTCGGGGAGAGAGAGGACGTCCCTCGTCTCGCCCCGCAGCATGACACCAGTGAACGTGCTTAATTAATTTTTAATAACAAAATTTATAATTTTTGCAACAATTTATTATATAATCTACTATCATATTAAGCAGCTTTACGCGTGCCGCGTGCCGTGTGCCCTATGCCGTATGCCGCCTATGGCGTCATGGCAGCCACCCAATAACTTCATGTCTAGAGGTAATCCTGACACTTAGACATCATCTTCATAGACCCGGCGCCCTTCCTCGTAGACGATGTATCATTAACCTGAAGATCACCCTGACACCTGGGCATCATCTACAGGGAGTTTCCGGTATTTTCAATAAATTTAATCAACCACCTGGTGCCGTTCCTCGTAGACAATGTTTCGTCGAACTAAAGGTCATTCTGACACCAGGATATCGTCTATAGGGAGTTTCCGGTATTTTCGATAATTCTAATCAACCACCTGGTGCCCTTCCTCGTAGACAATGTCTCGTCAGCCTGGAGGTCACGCTGATATCTGAACATCATCTACAGGGAGTTTCCGGTATTTTTGATAATATTGGAAGTTATTATTATTGTTTACAGTGTATTATATATTTTATATGCTGCCGTATTTATTTAAATTTACTGCGCATTTTATTTTGTAATTGTTGCCGCGATTTGTTTTAAATTTACAACTCATTTGTTACTTGTTGCCACGCTTAATTTTCTATTATAAAATTTCATGAAAAACAATGTTCTTTGTAAACAATATTCATTGCATATCGTAATCTTAATGGAAATTGACGTCTTTTCATTTCCAATGGAATTTCGTCTTTAGATGAAGTCAAGTCGTATATATCGTACAATTCTTTCATGTAAACAGATTACACAAAGCATTTGGAAATTCAATTTATAGCTTCTTGTAATCATTTATCCCATTCTTCATCAGTTGTTATTAACTTTCTAGCTATTGCTGCTTTATAATATGATGGATACGTGATGTCTTGGAATGTCCTTAATTCTTCAAACGATTGAGCTCCTTTGACATATAATAATAACAGTCTTAAGAAAAACTCTTCACGATCCTTTGGATTACCAAAATTCATTCTACTAAAATCTGGTTTGTAATTTTTTTTCTTACAGGCCATTTTTTAAGTTGTTCATAAAAAAATCCAAAGTTTGCTATATTTGGATATAAATATTTTCTAGCTTCTTGGTCGCTTGCTTTTAGTTCGAACCATGCTGTCAATGTCGTATTTAAAGTTTTATTTCTTAATTCTTCTTCAGAATCTTCTTTAAAATAAACAAATTGTTCATTTTTTAAATGAACTACCAATCGATATATTACCTGAGATAACATATACATTGAAAATTTAAGTAAACGATACATTGCTTCTGGAGGACTTACATATCTTCTATTTAAAAATTGTTTTATTTCATCATAATTTTTATTTGGACTATTATTTTCAAAGTCACCCATTTATAAAAGGCACAGTCCTGACCTTTAAAACAATATTTAAATAAATATTTTACACATTGAACTGTTGAACAAACTTCTACATTAATATGACAATTAAATTTTAATAATAGATAAGGATTATATGGAACTACAAATCTGTTATCAGCTTTGGTTTTTTCACTAAACGAAATTTGTTTTCCATCATTTCTTCGTCGATAATTTGTAGAACCATTGCTATTAAAATTAGTTTATTCATTAAATGCTTTAGGAAAATTTTAGTACATTTTTCTGTCTTACTACCAATACAAGGTGAATTCATACTATATTTACCACATGGTCCATGTATCATAAAGTATTTAACAATATTATATAATCTTGAATGTCTCACTTGATCAGATATTTCAGCACTAATAATAGTATCAACATAATCTGCATTACTAACTTTATTATGTGCATGTGAGGCAGACCCTTTTCTTGAAACTCAATAATATAGCCATAGGCAATGCACTTTCTGAAAATTCCTTTTTTATTTACTTCTTATAAAAAAATTTTAACTTTTGCAACAATATCTATTCCTAATTTTTGTGCAGTTTCTTCTCATTTTGGATTGCATGTCATTGTAATGAAAAATTCAGGTTTACCATATTTCTGGACTATTATCATTGAATCTAAAAATTTTTTTTTAATCTGCTAGGACTTCCAAAAAACGAGAATGGTAAAATAACCATTTTACCAATTCTCATATTTTTATTATCGTATTTTTTTGTATATAGTCCATAATACCTTTGTATAAATCTGTTCTTAAAGAATGTTGTTTTTTTTTAAATAATGTAATCTTGGTACTTAAACTTTAACCCAAGCATCAACAATGAACTGTTATAATAATTTTCCTAAATTTATAAATGGATTAAAATCATTTCCGATACTAAATTTGTAACAATCAAATTCTTGTATTGTAATATTATTATCACTGTTGACTTCTTTCATATTTGGGATCCATCCAAAACCAAAATTTGGAAATATAAGTGGATAGCTCATATGATCTACATGTTCACTTATATAAGGTATACTTGTTGGTTCATCATATTTTGAGTATATGCATATATCTCGATCTTCTGGGGGTTGGCCTTCTTCACCAACAAATACTACAGTAACTTCATTGCATCTAGCTTCGTTATAAATATGTTTGTTAAGATGTGAATTGCGAATTATAAACATTCTGATCTCATTAGAATTAATTGCGGTCTCATTATTTCGCAAGCGATGTTGTTCTTCTTTTTCTACTTCATGTATAATTTTATAAGAAATGTTAGTATTTCGAAAATATATGTCCAATTCTTTTAATAAATTTAACAAATATGAAATATTATTATGCAATCGCAATTGTGTTGCCATTTCATTATTAAGAATATATAATTGGCCATATTTTTAGCATCATTTTCGTTAGGATGTAAAGAGTAAATATTGTGATAAACTTGTCCACAAATACGAATAACCTGAGGGTCTCAAATCAAGCATCAAATTTTGCTCTAAAACTGGTGAAAGTAACTACATTATTATATTGTCTTATATTTTGTCTAAAATGTTTACTTTCAAAAGTATTCCTAAGTATTAGTTGCTTTAAAGTATCCCTAAGTATTAGTTGCTTTAAAGTATTCCTAAGTATTAGTTGCTTTAAAGTATTCCTAAGTATTAGTTGCTTTAAAGTATTCCTAAGTATTAGTTGCTTTAAAGTATTCCTAAGTATTAGTGTTATCTCAAACTTATATTTTTGTTAACCACTAGAGGACCGGAAAGCCGACATATCGGCTCGCCCTGTGATATAAACTTTGTATATAGTTGATACATGATACCAGACATTAATTTGGGCACTTTTAAAGGGCGTTTTTAAATTTCAAATCCCAGCTGTCTAAAGGTTAATAATAAAAGAAACGTGATAGCTAGAATTTTTTTTTTCTTTTTTTTTTTTTTTTTCAAAAAATATAGTTATTATAATTCTCTTTCGAATGCTACCCATCCGATTCAGATACATAGAGCCGTTCTCGAGAAATAACGGTTTGAAAAAAAGGCTAAAAAAATTTTCTCCTCAAATACCTCTGAAATTTATGGACCAATCATTTTGCCCAAGGAACTCGGCCGAGAGCTATCCATAATCTACCTCTACAAGGAATTTTGAAGCGACTAAGACAATTTAACTCCCGTAATCGTTGGACTTACAAAACTCACTTTTTCCGTTTTTAATTTTTCCGTTTTTGTTAATAACAAAAGAACCGTGATACCTAGAAATTTTTTTTTGTTTAGAAAATATAGGTATTTTAATTCTCTTTTGAATGCTACCTATCCAATTCCGATACATAGAGTCGTTCTCCAGAAATTACAATTAAAAAAAAAGTTTAAAAAATTTTAACCTCAAATATCTCTAAAATTTATGGACCAATCATTTTGCCCAAGGAACTCAACCGTGAATTATCCAAATCTACTTCTACAAAATATTTTGAAGCGATTAAGTCAATTTTACTCCCGTAATCGTTGCACATACAAAACTCATTTTTTCATTTTTCAATTTTTTCCTCAAAAACTAACCAACAGAATAAATTCAAATTTTGACAGATTAAAGGTATTTTATATTCTCCATTATCATGATTTTCAAAAAAATTGACTGTTAATTTGGGAGTTTTAAGTTTATAAAAAGAAAACACGTTCTTGTTAATAACAAAAGAACCGTGATAGCTAGAAATTTTTTTTTAGAAAATATAGGTATTTTAATTCTCTTTCAAATGATACCAATCCGATTAAAATATCACGATCCTATCATTAAAAAAAGCAAGAATAAATTTTGAGAAAATCGAAAATTCGAAATAAATCAAAAACGCATCGGCCCAATCAAAAACGGATTTTTTACTCGCAATCACACAAAATATCAAAAAAATGAGAACTGCCCGGTTAAAATCGACCCAGCTGAAATCCAGGCGTACAAACGCGCGCGCGCTCACACACACACACACACACACACACACACACGCGCGCGCGCGCGCACCTACACGCACAGAGACATTTTTCAAAAACCATGTATTTTGATTCCTAACACCTCAGAAAACAACTATAACGTGTTTTTACAACAAATCAAAAAATTACTATCTCAAAGCTTCCTCTAGGAGGAAGCAATAAAATAGTTCTAAGAGAGTTGGTAGTGCTTTTCTTTTGCCCTTTTTAAGTTCCGGCATTTTAGAAATTTTGAAAACAATTCAGTAAAACGTCGGCACTAATCTCAGCTGGGAGAAAACTTGCTTTTTTAAGAACAGATTTCCTAGGCCTTTCTTACTTCAATAGTACACACTGACATGAATTCTTACTTCGCTGGTAAGTTCTTGCATCTTGAGTGAACATTTTGAATGGGTATGTACTGTAATGTGTGTCATATGACTAGAGCTACCCAGCGTAGAAAGAACTCATGCATATTTCAGTCTGTGCTAGACATACAAGAATAAGCAAAACGATTATTTAAATCATTTTTAAATTCAAGTAGCAGGAAGACCCGAGGTCTACGCATATAAGGTAGTCACGTAGACATGCAACAATAAGCAGGAGGATTATAAAAATTATTTCTAAACCCAAGCAGGTGGGGGGCCCGAGGTCCACGCATATAAGGGAGCTATGTAGACGTGCCACAGTAACCAAAACGATTATTGAAATAATTTTTAAACCAAAGTAGCCGAGGGACGCAATATCCACGCATATACGGGAGTCACCTAGACGTGCAACATGACTATTAAAAACGTTTTTAATCCCAAGTATCTGGGAGGCACGAGCTTCACGCATATAGGGGAGTCACTTAGCATGCAACAGTAAGTAAGGCGATTATTTAAATAATTTTTAAACCCAAGTATAGCCAGGGAACGTGAGATCCACGCATATAAGGACATCACGTAGACATGCAACAATAAGCAAAACGATTATTGAAATAATTTTTAAACCCAAGTAGCCGGGAGACGCGAGGTTTACTTATATAAGCAAGTCACGTAGACATGCAACAATAAGCAAAACGATTATTGAAATAATTTTGAAACCCAAGTAGGCGGTGCCCCGAGTTCGACGCATATAAGAGAATCACGTAGACATGCAACAATAAGCAAGACGATTATTTAAATAATTTTTAAAACCATATAGCCGGGGGATGCGAGGTCCACGCATATGAAGGTGTCATGTACACATGCAACAATAAGCCAAACGATTATTTAAATAATTTTTAAACTCATATAGTCGGGAGACATGAGGTCCACAAATGTATGGGAGTCACGTAGACATGCAGCAGTAAGCAAGGCGATTATTTAAATAATTTTTCACCCTAATAACCAGGGGACGCCAGGCCCACGCATATAAGGGAGCCATGTAGACAAGCAACAATAAGCAAAATGATTATTTAAATAATGGTTAAACCCAAGTAGATGAGGGTCTCGAGATCCATGCATATAAGGGAGTCACGTAGACATGCAACAGTAAGCAAGACGATTATTTAAATAATTTTAAAACCAAGTAGCCGGGAGACGCGAAATCCACTCGTACAAGGGAGTCACGTAGACGTGCAACACGATTATTAAAAACGCTTTTAATCCCAAGTAGCTGGGGGGCGCGAGCTTCACGCATATAGGGGAGTCACTTAGACATGCAACAGTAAGTAAGACGATTATTTAAATAATTTTTAAACCCACGTAACCGGGGGACGCGAAGTCCACGCATATAAGGGAGTCATGTAGAATGCAACAGTAAGCAAGATGATTATTTAGATAATTTTTAAAACCAAATAGCCGGGGGATGCGAGGTCCACGCATATAAGGGAGTCACGTAGCGTGCAACTGTAAGGAAGACAATTATTTAAATAATTTTTAAATAATTATTTAAATAAATTTTAAATTTAAATAGTTTTCAGAAAGTCGACTGATGAAAAGAATTTATTTACGAGTATCAATGGGACAATAACATTTTTAGATAAGTATTAAAATGGCTATATGTTAAATAGCAATTTTTAAAGAATTGATACTTTGTGAAAATTTTTTACTTACAGATAGTCAAGAAGATTTTTTTCGGAGTCATTGAAATTCGATGAGGTGAAGAATATTTTTAAAAATCATTATTCGTCTCCTTGTACATTTCAAGATAAATATATATAAAAAAACATCACATCATAAACAACTGCCTGAAGAAATGGAAATCTACAAGTGTCATTTTCAAGAAAATAACGTAGGAAATCCTCATTTGATTCTTAAATGTGTATATAAGATCCCATAGATTCTGTAAATGTGACAAAAGCTGTTAGGAAGCAACACCTACTCAAGATGTTTTAGACAGTATTGTATTGATATCAAATAACGCAGTGATCTGCCAGATACAAACATATTATTGTTGTATATTATTAAAAAGTGACATCCAATCAGTGTTTTGTGTAATAAGTAAAAAATAGCGGGCTTCTATATAAATATACTGCATTTTGTGTATTTTGATAGAAGTGTTATAAAGTGAAAAGAATAAATGAATAAAATAAAAGGAGTGTGGTAAGTGAATTCGAGAAATTTATTTATAAGTATGTTGACTGTGATCGATATGAATGCAGGATCTATATGCAATTAAACCCTGGAACACGATTCTATTATTTTGATTGATGGTTCAGTAATTTAAGAAAACAACGCCCAAACATATTAGTAAACTGCTTGAACTATCTTATTTTCACAGACAACTATTATTAGTGTGATGAAAAGTTAGGTTGTTCTGATAAGTGTTGAATGTATTATTATTTTTTTTTATTTTATAATAGTAGAAGTGAATTAAGAAGTGAATTTAAAAAATGCATTTAAATATATGTTTATTATGTTGGTGATCTATGGATCCAAGGTCTTACGTGAGTGAACCTTGTAACATGAGTTTGTTACTTATTTGTGTGTGTGAAAAAATTATTCGAAATAAACAACAAAAATTAGCACAGAAAAATAAACATTTGACATTTGTGAAATAACTTAGTTTTTGTAATATAAAAACATGATACCTCCCAGTGAAATCCGCATTTGTGGGTTCTTATGTCAGTCAAATGTATGTTATTTTGTGTATCTTGATAATAGTTTTGTAAAGTGGAAAGCATAAAGAACTAAATAGGAGTGAATAAATAAGTCAATTTTAAAAATGCATTTTAAAATATGTTTACTGTGTGATCTATATAGTTGTAGGGTCAATATGTAATTGAACCTGGAAGACGAGTATATTATGTGTGCGGATTATTATTATATATTAGCAAACTGTTTAGGCTATATCTTCTATTCATCATAGATAACTTTAACTTATTGCGCTTAAAGATAAATTGTTATAATAAGATGTTGAACATATAGTACATATGAATTCGCTACAAGTTTTCTTGTTGGATTGTGTAAATCAAATTATTATGCATTGAGACCACCAAAAGATTATGTTTAAGTCTGTAAAGCACACAACCTTCTGTAGTACAGACAAAGAGAAATACTGTTGTAGATATTTCTTTAAAGGTAAGATAGTGATTCCACCAATAAAGAAAGTTGGCCCAGAATCTGTGAGTTTAATAATTGTGAAGGTGGTTATCAGTCTGTTGAATATAGAAGTGCAAGAATCTTAAGAAAAGTATAACAGTGTAATACTATCCTAGACCCTTCCAGGCGGAAATAAATTATGCACACAATTGTGAAGAACTACTTAAGTTATAATTTTTATTTGCAGTTATGTTATTATTTACAGTTGATAATTGCATAATTTGAGACGCTAATAATACTTAATAATAGTTTTTAAGAATTAGTTGCTGTTAGTAACAATTCTTTACAGTTATTTTTAGTTATTTGCATTTATTTGTGTTTTTTTATCCATGAAATGAAAGTAATGACAAAAAATGCTAATAAGTTATTTGCATTTTATTGAAAAAAAAAATTATAACAGATATGAATAATTCTAATTTATAATTAAATATTAATATTGTTGTATAATTTACTATCACCATATCACTACAATTTTTAAAAAATCCTATGATAAATTATTTTACAAAATGTGAACAATCTTTTAAAAACTTTTGCGAGCAATGACAAAAACCTATACAACCCTTTAAAATTATTTACGTTTTATTTTATGTACAGGGATTCACGAGAGGGACGGTTTCATGCACACAAGAATTATACACAATTTTTAATGTACACATAAATATTTCGAATTATTGTCGTTTACATGCATTTTTTAGTCTTGCAAATTGATTTATTTGAGATTAATATCCAGCACGTGTGTTTTGAACACAATTTTTTAGAGAGGGACGTTTCATGCACACAAGAATTATACACAATTTTTAATGTACACATAAATATTTCGAATTATTGTCGTTCACATGCATTTCTTAGTCTTGCAAATTCATTTATTTGAGATTAATATCCAGCACGTGTGTTTTGAACACAATTTTTTATACACACACAATATTATTTATTCATTAAAGATCAAAATTTTGTACACATAATATTGAGCACATTTTATTAAAACAGAACTTACATATTGTACACCAAATTATTATGCACCTGAAAAATTTTGGTTAATTTTATTATACTCATACATGGTGTTATTTATGCGCATAAGAATTGTACACATATTTATTGTGCATGTGCAACGTGGGCGTGGTGTGGTTTATGCACATAATAATTGTACACCGATTTATTATGCACACTTTAACATACTAGTCGATGCATTTCGTGGGCATGGTGTGGTTTATGCACATAAGATTGTACACAGATTTATTGTACACACTTCAACATAAACTACACCATGTCGTCCAATATATTGTGCACGAGTTATTTTTGTGTCGCATGTATTATGCACACGTGTTAATTTTATAATTAACTTAAATTGTGCATTTTTTATTTTTCCCGTGGTGCGTATACTATTTTTCACCATACCCTGATCGAAAGTACCACTTTCGCTCCCGGATCAAAAACGCGAATGTGGTATTTTCGACCCGGGTATGATGAAAAATCGTATACACAACACGGGGATACAGAGGGCCACCCCAGAGCACGTGTTTGCCACCCTCGCCTTCGGCTCGAGTAGCAATTTACACGTGCTCTAGACTGGCCAACTCTTTACCTCCCTAGTTGCGTAATATACTATTTTTCTTGGAGAAGCCGAAAATATAACCTTCGCGATCTTGCGCTGTGAGAAAAAATGGTACTATTTCGGCAAGCTAGACAAAGTAGTCTATTATGCTACTAGAGAGGTAAAGAGTTGGCCACCCCAGAGCACATGTTTACACGTGCTCTGGACTGGCCAACTTTTATCCCCGTGTTGCGTATTAGTATATTACGCACCTAGAGAGCAATGCTCGTTTTTAGCCATAAAGTTAACTAAAAAATCGCTAGCTTCTGGTTAACATTTCTACCAGGGAAATAGTATCAATCAAATATGTAAAATGTCTTTAGATCATTTTAATGCTCATTTTATTCACTTTTTAATATGACTGTGCGTCTTATTTCACAGTTTGTATGTTATATTTCAGAAAATATTCTCTAAATGTATACATTTTATAAAAAATGGAGCTGGTTTATCTAACATACATTGACGACTACGCGAACTTTCAAGGCTATGACACTATGACATCTATGTTTTTATTAAATTAATTTGCTAATTTTGCAAATTCCCATAAGGTTAATGTTAAATTCAAACAGTAATAATTCCGTAATTATTCTCATCAAGCCTCTGAAAAATAAGACCAAAAAGTTGACACAGTGCATTTGGAAGTTCAAAATTTAATGCTTCTCATAAACAGGGATCCCATTCATCGTCTGCTGCTCCACGAACATGTAACAAATGTAATGAAAATTTTCTCGATCCTTAGATCTGACAAAATCTATTCAATCAAGCTTTGTACACATCATGTCAAAAAATACTACTCGATATACGAGCGAGAAGGTGATTTTAACCCCGTGTGACCTTTATCGTACGCGCGAATTACTAATTCCGCAACCGTTACACATAATAACATACTATTGTTTAACGGAGTGCGTGTAACTCGCTTTTTCGTACTTCTTTTATGAGCGCAAAGTATTTGTTTTGCATATTCTATTGGGGAGCTTGCGTGCAGATTGTATTACTTCGCGAACGCTTTCTGATAGAAGCGTGCGCGATGCACGCGCATGCTCTTGACGTTTTCTTCCCTCACACTCCGATTGTTCTTGCTCGACTCGTGTGATTGTCATTCGAGCGAAGTGAGAAATGTACTACCTCAATATGAGCCTGAAAGAGAGGACTAATATTTATTAACTGTTGTTAAATGAATAAAAATGACAAAATTTCGTTCCGAGAATTCAATTTCAGACTCGTGCTGAACATGTGCGCAAGCGGTCTTGCACATATTAAAGGAGGTTACCCAGTACTGGATAAGGTGCCCATGTATACCATTGCAAATTGCACTCGTGGTTCCGGAAATGACTTATTAATTACTGACTTATTAATTATTGAAAACGATTTTTAACCATACCCTGGCAGAAAGTACCATTTTCGCTCCCGGCTCCGAAACGCGAATGTAGTATTTTCGGCCCGAATAAGGTGAATAATCGTATAAGAAACATGGGAATAATTCTTTACCTCCCTAATTGCGTAATATACTATTTTTGCCTGACTAGGCCGAAAATACAATCTTCACGATTCGGCGCCGGGAGTGGAAGTGTTACTTTCGCCCCGCTAGGCGCAAAACATTATTTAAACAATGATTTTCTACAACAGAAAATTGCTGATACATGCGTACTAAATGCACCAATAGAAAATTAACCATATTTTATAGCTAACGTTAATTAAATTGAAGTATTTTTAGCAAGTCATAACGTAAAAATAATATAATTTATTTAAAAGTTCTGATATTACTTAAAATACATATTTTATGTAGTGTAAACGCCATAATTTATTATTTTATTAATTTTTAATAACAAATTTGTTAATTTATTAATTTATTATTTTATTTTAACCTTTTCATTTGTTCCAAATAAAAAAGATTTTTTACAGTTACAGAAGAAATAAAGATGTATTTTGGTAATTTTAACAAAAAAGCTGTTTTCTACATAATGTGAAATTTTGGGCTCTGCCGTCGACTCCAGATCCAGGAACTGCATATATTATTTTGATAGGACAGGTTTTAAAATTTTGGTATTTTGTATGACTTTTGACTGAAAAGTTGTATGTATCCAATTTATTTGAGTAAATAACGTTTGGTCGTAAAAAATTATTTACTTTTAGATATTCTCATATTCTTATATACCTTTTTACAATTAAATTGTAGCCATATATTACAACTTTTTACGGAAAATTCTACTATTGTAGCTCTCTACTACCATGTCGCACAATTGGTAAAATGTACCTAAAATCTCCATAAAGAATTCATTACTTTACCACCAAATGGTTTTGTATTGTGACATAAATCCTTGAAGAATCTGTGTACAGTATCAAACGCATATTTCTTAGTCATAAAAATCTTATCCCAGATCAATAAATCTATACTCTTAATATAATTTACATACGATGAATTTACCGAAACATATTGATCGTTTATTTATATCAAGATGTAAATTAAATGCAGTATGAGCCGTTTTCTCATTAATTTACAGATTAATTAATTAATAATGCATTATTAATTACTAATTATTATTTATTATTATTTATTAATTATTTAATTTATTAACTGTTGTTAAACGAAAAAAATGACAAAATTTCGTTTCGAGAATTCAATTTCAGACTCGTGCTGAACATGTGCGCAAGCGGTCCTGCACATATTAAAGGAGGTTATCCAGCACTGAATAAGGTGCCCATGTATACCATTGCAAACTGCACTCGTGCGGTTCCGGAAATGACTTATTAATTACTGCTAAAAATAAAAAAATAAGGGTCGGCAAGCACTCCAAATGGGGTGATATCGCTCAAAATATTTTTGAGCACTTTTCATCTATAATATTACAATAAAATATTTAATTATTGATGTTCGTATTCGCGCCCACCAAAATTACGAAATTTAATAATAATACTACCACTGCCAATTCATTGGTATCTAGCTTAATCAAATTTAATTACTAATGACTTTAATAGTCAATTACAACAATTGAAATTCTAATAAAAATTTATTTAGAAATCATTATAAAAATATTATTGACAAATATTATAAATCGAGAAACATGTCCCTATTAGTTTGACTTAAACGTTTAAGTAGAATGGAAAATACTTGAATTTAAAAATTTTGAAGAAAGCCCCCAATTTGGCTCTGACTTGCAATAATTTATTTATATTTATTTTAATTTGTAAATCAATATAAAAATAGAATAGAAAAATAAAAATAAATAGAAAAATAAATAGAAAAATAATCATAATTGTCACGTATTAGAGGAGGACAGACTGAATAAATTAAGATGAATTAGTCGCATAAAAAATATGCGACGAGCGGGTTTCAAATATACACGGACCGGAGGTTTGTAGTCCCGCGTTCTACAACTGAGCTAACGCCGGGATGCTTCATGCTCGAGAGCATCGCCCGTATCTTGTCCTTATCGTAAAGCGGATGCGTGAGGTCTCGGATGACGGTCGAGCTGAGCCTGTTACATAATCATAAAAAAATTTCTAGAAGTTGTGTTTGGTTTTAAAATTTTGCGCTACTCCACCGATGAAATAGTAGTACATTTAGATACTAGTGCGCGAAGCTCGATTTTGCAGATACTAAATAAGCATGCGCTAAATAAAAAAATACTGTTTCATATACGAGCGCGACGGTGACTTTAATATGCGGCCACTGTTAATTTATTTTTTGAGAGACAGCGTACGATTGTATGAGCGAATGGCAGTGCCTTTCACGCGAAATATGTGCCGTGCGCCCGCTTGCGGGCCCCTTTTCCATATTACATTTAAGATATCAATACCTTAATTATGAAAATCATAAATCTCAAAAGAACATTTCAATAATATCTATATAACTTTTCAATAATATACTATATACAATGTTTCAATAATATCTATACAAAGTTTTAATAATATCCAACTCTGAGTGTTAGAATAATTAGAAACCCATAATCATATAACTTTCGATATACAGAATGAAAAGTTTACTTTTCAAAATTTTCGAAAATATACCGCACATCAAAAATAGAAAACTGACATTTTTGATAATTATGAAGTGAAATTCTTTAATCATTTTTCGTCATGCTCGCATTTGTTTTTTTTTATTTGGCTACTGTCATTGCATTACTTGGATAACCTTCCACATTCGAACCATGCAGCGCTTGGTAGGTAAGCACCTCAATAGTGTACGATATTTCTACGGTGGACACGTTTACCATCTGGACTCAAGAGGAGGCGGCTCAATATTTAGATGCGCTGCGAGAAATTCGTTAAGTTGCCGTGCAAGAATTTTCGCGGAAAATCATGAGGAGGTAGAGAATGCGCTTTTGGAGGTTGCGGAGAACATCCACAACCATCCTGGGGATGAGCTGTTCCTCCTTAAGGAGCAGTTTTGGCAAGAGCTGGAGCGTCTTGCACGGACTACTTTCACCGACCTCAGGGAAATTTATGATTCTGTGAAAGACCAAGAGAGATACGACGTTTTCTCTCGTTATGTATATGCACCCGTGTGTGTGCGTGTGTATGTGTATGTGTGTGCATGAGCGTGTGAGTGATAAGCGCACTTTTATCAAATGTAATGCGTCGCCCTCGCGTATTCGACGCGCTTGCGTTCAAAAATTGTTTCTCGCAAGCTCGCGTAAGCGCGCGTCGTTGTTGTGTCGCGCGAGAAAAACTCATGAGCGTCAGCGTCCGGAATCGCCGAACGCGAGGCGCGCGTGGCCCAGGCTAATCACACGAGAGCCTACAGGAGTTTGTAGAGGTTCGTACCGTCAAGCGCTAGGGTCCGGGGATATACGGTAGCGCGCGGGAATATATCGTCGGCAGGGACAAAAAAGGTTCCAACTCGGCTTCACGCGTAAAAAGGTTACAACTCGGTTCTGCATGTAAGAAGGTTATAACTTGGGCGCTTCGTTTTTTCATAGACGTTTGAGTTGAAATAATTTCTAAAATTTATTTTCTTAGAGAAGAAGATGGAAAAATAATTATACTACTCATGAATTACATTTACAAAGATCACATAAAGCTCACAGTAACTTTTACTTTAGTTTGTCGTATCTTTTACTTAAATTCCTCTGAAGTTTACAGAAAGTTAATTGAACATTCTGAAAAAATATTTGAAATCAACGAACTTAGCACAAAGTTTTCTGTAAGATCAGAACAACTTTAAATAATTTTTGCAACATAAGTATTTTAAATTAAGTTAAGCAAAGCTTTTTCGAATTAAAAAATGTACATGGAGATAGTTAAGCTACCGTTCGGCAGAACTTTGTGTAAAGTTTTGTAAACTATATGCTATACTTAGCCATACGTAAAACTAAGTATGGCATATATTTTGCAAAACTTCAAACAAAGTTTTACCGAACTGTGGTTCAACTTTCGCTATGCAAGATTGAGCTTTTATGAACACTTTCGATTTTTAATATAAGCCTTTGCTTGTAATATCATGGTATCATGTGTGCATAAATTAAGAGGAACTACCTCAAGTTAGGTAATCTTAATGATAATCCCCGTGTACGCGATCATGAACGCGTGATAAAAATGGTAATAGAGAGGAGCAAGGAGGATCACATACAGCACGAGCTCAGCCATCTGCAGGGCAGGAAGATATTCGAGAATATATATCGATGGGACACAGATACACGGATCTCGCCTGTCTCGACCTCTACGAGACCTACCACCAAGTTCGAGATAGTACGCAGCGAGCAAGTAAGAGGAGCTGCCGCAGATCGACTGCGCCCACCTAGAACGTCACTCCGAGGCACTCGAGACTGACTCGCTCGAGTCATGGTGTTGCTGAAACGCTCGCACCAGTGAAGGATCGGGTTAACTTATCTGCTGCTGCCTTTTTCGATTATTTATATATGCCTCGCCAGGGTGTATACGAGTAGGAGTGAATCAGAGAGCTTTTCTTTTCGATATTATTATGCGCATTAGCGCAGTCATCTGTAAATAAGATGTTATACGTTACTTAGATAATTATTAAATACATCATGTTTTTTAACTGTAATATCTTATAACTGAACTTTATAACTATAAATTTTATATCTTAAAACACTTTATAACGCTTCATAACATCATAATTTTAACACTTTTTTTTTCTTTAATTACATTCGTGATATCATTAAGCTTCCGTTTTTTTTACTTTTACTTCCCCAGGTTCTATATCATTGTTGATGTTGGGTTTGATGCGTTTTGATTTTTCCGTTTTTTCTACTCTTGTATATTTTATTCTTTTATTTTTTAAATAATTCATCCTTTTTTTTATTAGATTGGTTTCGTGTTTGTTGTTTTTTTCTGTTCTGTTCTGTTTTTCCTAATCTCTCATATTTCTTCTTCGGTATCGATACATCTCTTGTATTTTGTTGTAGCTCTATTTCTTTTGCCTATTATTTTTATCCCCCCAGTTTTGGTGTGCACAGGTAAATACGTGGGCCCTGGCGAATATCCTCGTGCACGCAGAGGCAGCCACGAGCCCTCGTTTGGATCGCCGCAAGCTCACGTAAGCGTCTGTGCTCGTGGGTCCCCGCGCGTTCACGAGTATCCCCTTACAAGCTTGCGCAAGCACCTTCATGAGTATACCCTTACAAGCTTGCGAAAGCGCCTTCACGAGTACCCCCTTCCAAGCTTGCAGAAGCGCCTTCACGAGTATCCTATTGCAAGCTTGCGGGGATACACGAGCATAGGGACTTACGTGAGCTTGCAGCGATCCAACCGAGGGCTCGTGACTTCCTCCGCGTGCCCGAGGATATTCGCGAGGGCCCGCGTATTTACCTGTGCGCACCAAGACTGGAGAGATATACGCTTGAGCGCGGGCGCACACGGCTCTGCCCGCAAACTGAAGGGCACGGGCACCGGACAAATCCTAAGCTTATGCGTACACACGAACTCACATGCGAACGGAAGTTTTCTCACGTGCATGACCACTAGCGAAGCTAATGCACGCAAATCAGTTTTCTTGGAGGCTCGTTTCACTAGTGTGCGACGGAGTAAACAAGTGTTACTCTCGTGCACTCGCTATCATGAAAGCACTGTCCCAGTCTATCGTCGTGACAGCTAACAAGGAAGATATGAACAACGAGCAAGCTGACTCGCTTTTTGAAAAAGGGTTATTTTTTTGGCACTTTTACTGAAAATAAAAAAAATCGCTTTTTATTTGCAATGTCGAGAGAAAGGATGTCACATAGTCGTTTTCATTTTACACATTTTGTAAATTTTTTAAATCGCTTTTACGTCCCCTGTATTAAAAAATATAGTTCGATGGACGTGCGAAAGATGATTCTACACTCGTTTGATTCATTCTTATTATTATTCATTATTATTCATTATTTATTCCTCTCGCTTCCCTCGGGCGACAAACCTCACACTATTGCTAGAGTTAACACTTTCGCACTTGTATCAAAATATACTATTTTGCTTGTATACTAGTACTTTCGGTTCATTTATGGTATAAAGAAGAAAAAATAGCTGACCAGATTTGAGGCCGTCATAAGGGCTACTTTCTTGTAGATTTCCTCATATGCGAGCGCGTAGGGGAATACGCGAGGGCGTAGGGGATACGCAAGGGCACGGAGTATTACACGTAGCCTCGTTTCACTAGCGCGACAGAGTTGACAAGCATTATGCTCGTGCACTCGCTTTCATGAAAAACCCGAATTCATCCCAAGTTGAACGTCCTGACTATATCCATGTCCTCTTAAAATGATTTGATATGTATTTTATTATTTTTCGAAAACATTAAAATAGTATCCTATTTACAATGTTCAAAAATTTTAACAGAAAATAAAAAAGAACATTAAAAGAATAACATTCAAATTCCAAAATGGTCAGTGGTGTGGAATAGACGGTTCGCTCGATTTGAGATGAATTCGATTTCTAGTTTAGAAACATGTTCCTAGTTTTGCTATTTTTAAATTAGGTTTTTACATTTATGTATTGCAATACTAATTTGTAAATTTAGATATCATGTACTTCATCCCGAAATTGACTATCACCGATATTACAAAGCGAAGATGATAGTAGCGCGGAGGAAAAATGTGCCAGCAGTTCCACGTAATTTACGAGAATTAGGAGACATTTTACAAGAATACGTTCGAATGAGGGATATCTTTAAAGGGGTTGTAAACGGAAGTGATGGATCAGTGGGACTTATGTTTATTCATAATAACATGCTCGATGCACTTTCAAGATGCACTCAATTATACTGCGACGGCACGTTTAAAGTAAGCATGCAGGCCAATGTTCTACATATTATAGATTTAATTATTCATAATTTATCTGTATTTTTTAAAATAAGACCAAGGAGGCCTCGTACAGCGCAAGTATTCATTGTACATTTGCGAAAAATGATGTCGGTGAGTTGCGTTATCACAGGAGCAAAATGTTCTTCATACATAATGAATATATTATTTGGCGAATGTGATCATTTAATAGTGGATTATGGCGAACAAGGGACGAAAGTAGCATATTTTTCTCTTCACTTGTGCAGTAAATACACCCGCGGAAAAATTTACTTTCGTGTCGTACTGCATATAGTATTTTATTCCACTCTTGACGTGGTCATTTTTTAACCCGGAAAAGAAGGACTGATTCGGCCGACTTATTTTTTTATACTTTACTTGGTTGATCAACAAGGTTGCGCATGCACATTAATTTACTACAAAATCAATAGTATTGTATAAAAAAAAAATTGTAAAACAAAAAAAGGCAATTTTTACTTTCGCCTCGTGTTGGAAAATTAGAAGGGCGAAAGTAAAATTTGTCAAAAATAAAATAATTAAATAAATAAAATAAAATAAATAATAAATGATATTTCAGGGCTTTCCAGTCATTTTTGTTCTGACAAGCCACAAAACAACCAAAATGTACGACGCCATCTGGAATAAATTATTTGAAATAGTCCCTGCATTGCGAGCGAATATCACGACAGTGACAAGTGATTTTGAACGAGCTCAAATCAAGAGCGCTAAATCAAAATTTCCCAATGCTCGTATTTCGGGATGCCTGTTTCATTACAAACAGGTACATACTTTGTCATATTTACTATTAACCTTTAGAGGATCACGAAGCCACTGCAGTGGGCCAACCCATGATCGACACCTTACACTTGGTTAATAATATATTTTTATGGATTTTCTTAGAGGAATATCGGGTATCCAAAATGTCAATACTCTAAAGGGTGAAAGATTCTTTTCACATTGGTTCAATATAAATATGATTTAATTTCAGGCACTTGCTAAAAAATGGGGGAGTTTAAATATCCATATTGATTACCAGTATATTCTGGAAAAGGCCTACGCTCTGGCGCATTTACCTGCAAATCGCATAAATGATGGAGTAACCCACATCACCGAATTAATTGATGATATTTGGCGCCGTAATGAGGCCCAACAAGAACGAATTCAGATTTTCGCAACATACCTCAGAACGCAATGGTTACCCTTAAAAGACGTCATTTCCGTATTCGACAAACCAGTTCGTACGAACAACACATGCGAAAATTTTCATTTGTATGCAGCTAGGACGATGGGTAATCGCCCAAATATTTGGAAAATGTTAGGTAATATTGTAATAATACAATTCATATTCATAAACTTATTCCTAAACTATGAAAAGAATATTAATTTAAATGGTAGATGACATGTCCAAAATTATTAACAAAACCTACGCCAATCTAAGACGAGTAGAAGCGGGCTATCGAGTAGCTTCTCATTACAGACCGATTGAACTGCAACGAACTGATTTTTTGATTTCGAACGCTGAAAAGGAACTACGACTGGAGCAGTAAGTTTTTAGAAAAATAATAGTATATTGTGTACCAAGGGCGTAAAGTAGATCTTTTTAGACCGAGTGAGGAGTTTGCAGTACGAGTCGAAAGCGAACAAGCACGAGCCGAAGACGAGTGCGTTTTGCGAGACGCAGACGAGTACTGCAATCGCACGAGGTCAAAAAGCTCACTTAACCCTTGGTGTACACCATATTTTTTGTGACACCGATTGGGATTTTCGTGTTCCCGCTCCAGCCACTTTTGCACCCGCTACGGCTACTTTTGCGCCAGCTCCGACTACTTATGCTCCCGCTCCGATACTTTTGCGCTCGCTACGTCTATTTTTGCACCCGCTTCGATATTTTTGCGCACGCTCCGCTACTTCTGGGTCCGCTCCGGCTTTTTTGTTCTCGCTGGTTTAAAATCGATCACTTTAGGCTCTATTTTTAAGTTTAAAAACGCGAAAATCATGCCTGTGTTACAAAAAATAAATTTCAAACTGATGCTATTCGTACGACAGATGTAAAGTGCATTGATCCAGAGTATATAATTTTTAGAACACCTCTTTGTGATGTTTGTTTCGTTTTGACATCTGATTATAGAGAAATTATATCTCGTCATACATGAGGAAATCCAGAATTTTGTTCAATGTTACGTGTCCTCAAAACGGTAAAAAATTTTTTTTAAGGCACACCTTCCTGACCCGGGTTTTCTTATTTCTCATGTCACACAATATACGAAAAAAATCGTTTACAATTAAAAACGTCTTTGTCTCACATTGTTTTCAAAGTTTAAAGTTTTTCAAGAAAATGGCAAAAAAGACCCTTTCTTGAAACCTCAGCCATTTAGCCCAGAATCGATCAATTTTCAAGTTCAAAATAGAAATTAAAACTAGAAAGAAAGCTGATTCCTTCAAAAGTTACAAGGGGCGGGGGAGGGAGGGTTGAAGTTGAACGTCGAAAATGGCTCTAATCTTTCAACTCGAATTTTCGACCCGAACAGTTTCTGTGTACTGTAAAAACAATAGCACCATTGGAAAGAGCAGGAAAAAATCTATCGATATGTGTCTTTTGTTTTTTCTGAGAGACTCAGAATACGATTACGAGCGAGTTGAACAGAGCGTGTTTTGCACGAAAAATGCGTCGCGCACGTCCGCTGGCTGGTTTCTGGCGGACGCTCCCATGTATACTACACACACACAATCTTTTATGTAAATAAATAATTTTTTTAGATATACTACTGTAGAATTTTTGATGTATGTGGTTGCCCTAAGACGCTTCGACTTAGCAAGAGGTTAATATATATTTATTTGTTTGCTACATATGTTATTTTATTATTTTGTTTTCGTAGTACGTAGATGTAAAAATAAGTATATAAAAAACTAAATTATTTAAAATTCTAGTATTTGAGTACAATGAAATGGTGAGGCGGGATCGCGCAGATGTACGTGACGAGCCCATAGACGAGCCCGAAGATGAGCTTGTAAATGAGCCTGAGAACGATCCGGAGAACCAGCCGGAAAATGAACGTGAAAATGGGCTTGGAAATGACCCCAACGCAATAGTTCCAGGAAATGACGATGAAATCATTGATGATGTAACCTATTTTGAACGCAATCTAAATCCTGATGCTGGACGTGGTATATACTAAAATATAAATTTATATGCATTCATATCCAAATAGTGTATTGTTATGTATTTTTATAATAATTGTTCTATGTTGCAGGCGCTGTTTTTGAAAATGTTGTCATAATTCGTAGAAGGAGAAGAGATCACATACGTATAATAAAATACATTTAAATAATTCTATAGTTTTTTGAAAATTCTAAAATTATTTTGAACAGTTCAAGACAGAGAACAAATGCCGGATGATGCACCTGCTGCTGCAAGGCCAAGAAGGGGGCGAGGTCGACCTCGTCGCGAAGGTGCTGCAGGTAATGCACCAGAGCGTCCAGCATTACGGAGGTCTGGTAGACCTCGTCGTGAAGCTGGTGCAGATAATGCACCGGAACGTCCAGGATTACGAAGGCCGGGTAGACCTCGTCGTGAAGCTGTTGCAGATAATGGACCGGAACGTCCAGCATTACGAGGGCGGGGCAGACCTCGTCGAAATCGAGCTGACTTTCAACAGGAATAAATGGAAGTTCCAGATCGTGACGGAATCGATAATATAGAACAAGCTATCGAAGTTATGTCTGAACAAAGGCAGAACAGAATTAGCAATAATCCCGCAGTTGCAGAGATGATGTTAGATCAAGAATTTTTAGATCACGGTACGAAATTTAGGCTAAATATTTATAACTTTTGTGGCGCTGAACTTTGCCAGAAAAAGAATTTGACTGATCTCGGGTACTCGTGGCAATAGATTAACTAAGAAAATCCCCTGTTATTTTATAATTTGGAGAGACGTTCGTAGTAATGTATTAGTTAAAGTAATGGACCTCTACGAACGAGATATTAGGCAAAATACTTTATTTATGCCGGCGTTTCGAGAGTGAATGTTACTCTCCTCTTCAGGGCATATAAAGTTAAATTCTACCGTTTGGTATCGTTAAGGTCGAAATTTTCATCGCAAGAGGAACATTTTTGTATGATCTGTTGGACCAAAGTGTTCCTTCCTTTCGTCTCACCTTCATTGCCGCCACAAGAACGTTGGTTACGTGTTGCTCCAAGTTCACGTAACCAACATTCTTGTGGCGGCAATGAAGGTGAGACGAATGGAAGGAACACTTTGGTCCAACAGATCATACAAAAATGTTCCTCTTGCGATGAAAATTTCGACCTTAACGATACCAAACGGTAGAATTTAACTTTATATGCCCTGAGGAGGAGAGTAACATTCACTCTCGAAACGCCGGCATAAATAAAGTATTTTGCCTAATATCTCGTTCGTTGAAGCCCCTGTTATTTTGGTTAAAATATTCATTTATTGAATAAACAATGGCGGTGCCCTTGGAACCTTCTTTATTAGGCTTATTTGTGGGAAATAAGAGAGAGAACGAGAGAGAGAGTGTGAGAGAGAAAGAGAGAGAGAGAGAAAAAGAGAAAGAGAGAGAGAGAGAGAGTGCGCTGGAGACCGGGTGATAGGTGTATACATAGAACGATAGATGCCGCTGCACAGTTGGATCAAACCTCAAAATTACCATCAAAATTCTGGTTCCACGCGAAATTGGGGTGAAAAAATGTCAAATTAACAAAACTAGGTAACTTTTATAGCTTACTATATGTTGCCGTTTCCGTCGCAAGTGAACAATATTATAAAAAGCGTCGGTGACACATACATCGCGAGTATTTCGAAAAAACATACTTTCATACGAGTGATTCTATGATTATTATAGATCTGAAATATAAGATTTTTTTGAATGACTTGTTCATATATTACTTGGTAACAAACGATATAGCATAAACAAGTATTTCAAGTAACGGAAACAATTCCTTTAACAAAATTTTGCTACTTATAGAACAAATATTAAAACTTGAAAAAATGATTTATTTAATAATTGTTAGTATTTATGTTATACAAGTATTGAAATTTCATTATAAAAATTTTTTTCCGTTACTTGAAATACTTGTTTATATTATTTCTTTTGTTATCGAGTAATATATGAACAAGTCATTAAAAAATGTAATATTTTATACCTATAATAATCATAGAATCATTAGAATGAAAGTATGTTTTTTCGAAATACTCGTTGTTTACGTATCACTGATGCCTTTTTATAATATTGTTAACTTGCGAGGGAAATGACAACGTATAGCACACTTCAAAAGGTATCTAACCAGAATTTTGATCTTAATTTTGAGGTTTGGCCTCACTGTGTGAAGTGCTCTTTCTAGGGACCGAAGTGCCAATAACGTATCTCTCTCACAACTGTGGCCGTAGCGCAGGAGGCCTGCGTACTTCTCCGCCACGCGTGTCGACGTCAATTCGTCGACGTATATTTCTAAAGAAATTATTCTTAATAATCTCGAAAACTGCTGGCTTATAATTTTGTTTATAATTCCCGGTGGTAAATTTGGGTGTTCAACGGTACGTTTCTCATTTCACTCCGACAAAGTGGGGTATTAGTGAGTGGTTTTTTTCGCATATTTAGGTGTTGTTCACATCATTTTTGTCGTTGTAGATCTGATTCTCAGCGGATATTATTTTTTTGAATTTTTTTAATTAATTTTTTGAAATTTAGAATTGGCATTATAGTTGCGATATTGCAAACTTCAACCATATCGAGAGGATATGATCACAGGATACAGAATAGAGCAAGGATGAAAAACTCTTTCCCCACTTTTCAGTGCTTGAACCTATAGTTCCCGTGGAGGAAATCATGGACGAGGAACGAGACATAGAGATGGAAGAACCCATCATCATGCCTGCTGAGGAACTCGGTGTTGTATTCATGCAGCAACCAAGTAAGAGCAATGCAGAGCAAGAATGAATGCGAATCTATAAGTGGTACCTAGCAAGAAAGCGCGAGGGATCGAGTGACAGCGAGAAACAGCAAGAATGAGAGAGAGTGAGCGAGTGATAGTGACAAATCGGAAGAAAAGGAGCAAGTGACAGACTGTAATAGCAAGAAAGAGCATAAGCGACCTTAGGAGACCGAGAAAGAGCGACCGAGTGAGTGATAGCGGGACAGTGAGAGAGAGCAAGAATGAGTGCGACTGAGCGAGTGATAGCGAGAGAGCAAGAATAAGTACGACTGAGCGAGTGATAGCGAGAGAGCAAGAATGAGTGCGACTGAGCGAGTGATAACGAGAGAGCAAGAATGAGTGCCACTGAGCGAGTGATAATGAGAGAGCAAGAATGAGTACGGCTCAGTGAGTGATAACGAGAGGGCAAGAATGAGTGCGACTGGGCGAGTGATAGCGAGAGAGCAAGAATGAGTGCGACTGAGGGATTGATAACGAGGAAAAGCGAGAGGAACGGAGTGATAGCGAGAGTGTCAAAGATCTCGAGTGAGCTAGTAGTAGTAAGTAATAAGGAGAATAAGGGCGAGAAAGCGAGTGATAGCGAGAAAGAGGGAGAGAGCGAGACCGGGAGATAGATAGATAGATATATCGATAGATGCCGGCTGCCCTTTTCTGGGGGCCCAAGCACCGGTGACGAGCCTTTCTTACAAATGCGGCCGTGGCACAAACGCCCCGCGTACTTCTCAGCCACGCGCGTCGACGTTAATACTGATTGGATTCAGTTTGAATAGAATGAATAGATACACTGAGAAAAATGATGTATTAAAAATTACTATAGTATATAGGAACGTGGAGAAAAACTTCAAATATCAAAATTATTACTATAAAATATAGCTATGTACATAGCAATTTTTGCTCTGTTTTGCAAAGTTTGTCTTCATGTTCCTATATATTATAGTAATTTTTAATACACCATTTTTCTTAGTATACAGGTTGAATACAGGTTTTGAGCAAAGGTCGAACACCAAAAATAAAATTCTGGACAATCTTAGAAACCACCGGCTTGAAATTTTTTGCAATTGTCTAGGGTGAATGGTAACAGTTTGGGATTATTCCGCGGTACTTACAAGGAGAGTCCACGGCCTTTTGGAAACGGATTTTCGTGGGTATTGGAGAGTTGATTTCTGTTGTTTAAAAATGAATCCCAGTGCCCACATTTCCGTCTAACAGATCCTCTTTCTTAAGACATGGGCAATCTCGTCCCAAATATCCTCGATTTTGTTAAAAAATGGTGTCTCTTCTATTAACTATCACATTGTAAGTATTTAAGATACTAAAACGAGGAAAAAAAATTCTCAAAGTAGACAGTAAAAGCTAAAATTTAATCTCTGATTTGTTTGAAAAATATTTATTTTTCATGAAATTATAAGCAGTCAATGATAGCGTAAGAATATGGTTAAAAAATTGTCTTCATTTTAAGCGATTAAATGGATCGCATTTTTAACTCTCATTTTTAGAATGTTCCCAATTCTAGAGCTTCTCCATATGCTAAAAAGTATATTTCTAAAGAAATTGTTCTTAACAATCTCAAAAACCGCTAACTTATAATTTTTTTACAAGTCTCGGTGCTAAATGTGGGTGGTTTTGAGGTGTTCAACGCTACTTACAGCGTTGCCAATTCAGTTATAGCATCCTGAGTGCTCAAAGTGTTTCCTAAAACAAAGATTTTGGTGATCTCAAAAATAGCTGAGTTAGAATTTTTTTCTCATTTCACTCCGACGAAGTGGGGTATTAGTGAGTGGCGAGCTTTTTTGCCTTTTTCGTATATTTACGCGTTGTTCGCATAATTTTTGTCGCTGTAGAACTAATTCCTAGCGGATATTATAATTTTTTAGAAATTTAGAATTGGCATTAAAGTTGCAACTTTGCAAACTTCAACCATATCGAAAGGATAGTGTCGCAGGATACAGAATAGAGCAAAGATAAAAAAGTTTTTCCATGCTTTTCAGTACTCGAGCCTATCGTTCCCATAGAGGAAATTATGGACGAAGGACTCGCCATACAGATGGAAGAACCCATGATTGCGCCTGTGGAGGAAGTCGGCGTTTTACAGATTCCCGTACAAAAGCGCAAACGGCCAAAGCGTACCGGCAAAAAAGGAAGTAAGTTAAAGTTAAATTAAGTTAAGTTTAATAGCAAAAACTCTTTAATTTTATCAGTGGATTTTACCGTATTATATCTTGTGTATTTAATGATAATTCTTTTTTTATTACTTACAGAAATTCTACCAACAGGTATAATAATAAATAATTTTTTTAAAGTTTGAATATACATGATTTTATTCTTTAAATTTAAATATCGGCGCTTTAGATTTTGAAATTAAAATAAATTCAATAATCCTATCAGCACGTAAATATAAATTCCAGACGTTATCTTAAGATTTTCTTCACTAATATATCTTAATAACCTTCAAACTAACAAGTCTTTACATTATTACCACGACTGAATTCTTATGATCAAAATTCTAAATAATCTGGTAAACTGCAAGCCTGTACGCAACCTTTTCACAGAACACATTTTCACCTATAACCTAAGTAACTATAAAGCAATAGATGAACAAACTGCGCACTTTAGCACTGGTTTTCACTCTACCATCAATCGTCTGAAACGTTCTTGGAACACTCTTCCTTCTTATATAACAGCGATAAACAGAATCTTGCTGGTTAAAAACGCAAATAGATCCCTCTCAATAAAATATTAGATCGTACTATTCGTAAGAACCATTATAAATGTCCACCATATAGTTATTTTGTATAATTTAAAGGGTTTTAATCCGATTAACAAACAAATAAATAAATAAATAAAATAAATAAATAATTTATACTTTATTAATATCTGGAGAAAGCTGATATAAAAACAGTCTTATTTTCGTAATCATTGTGAAAAGATCAGAAAAATTTGAGTTAAAATTATTATATACGTTTTATTCACGTTAATGTTACCCACACTTACATTCGTCAGCAAAAATTGAGTGTCGCTTGACACCGTTTCTTGCTGATGTTATGGACGTGTGAGAAAAGTTATATGTGTATGTGTAGGTCGATGGGTAAAATACGAGCTGTCGCCTCACACCGTTTTTACTTATCTTCTTTAAACATAACCGTTGACTCGACATTAAGAGATGAAATGCTAGAGTATTTACAATTATAATGATTACTTCTATCTAAGTCTCTATAGTTGATTATTATCAAAAAATTAATCATCAAAGTACGTAAAATCCTTCCAAATTTAAATAAATATTTTTAATTTTTCATTTTCGTTAATGTTACCCACACTTACATTCGTCAGCAAAAATTGAGTGTCGCTTGACACCGTTTCTTGCTGATGTTATGGACGTGTGAGAAAAGTTATATGTGTATGTGTAAGTCGATGGGTAAAATAGGAGCTGTCGCCTGACACCGATTTTACTTATCTTCTTTAAACATAACCGTTGACTCGACATTGAGAGATGAAATGATAGAATATTTACAATTATAATGATTACTTCTACCTAAGCCTCTATAGTTGATTATTATCAAAAAATCAATCATCAAAGTACGTAAAATTTTTCCAAATTTAAAATAAATATTTTTATTTTTTCATTTTCGTTAATGTTACCCACACTTACATTCGTCAGCAAAAATTGAGTGTCGCTTGACACCGTTTCTTGCTGATGTTATGGACGTGTGAGAAAAGTTATATGTGTATGTGTAAGTCGATGGGTAAAATACGAGCTGTCGCCTGACACCGATTTTACTTATCTTCTATAAACATGACCGTTGACTCGACATTAAGAGATGAAATGATAGAATATTTACAATTATAATGATTATTTCTATCTAACCCTCTATAGTTGATTATTATCAAAAAATTAATCACCAAAGTACGTAAAATCTTTCCAAATTTATAATAAAATATTGTAATTCTTTTATTTGCGTTAATTTTTTCGTTAACTGATATCATGCCAGAATATTTACAGCTATAAAAGTTGACGTTAAGTATGTGTGGGTACAGACTTGATTGTTATATTTTCCAATCGATCAAAGGAACATAAACCTTGGTAAAAAATGTGGCATGTAGTTTTATTCACACGATATTTTCTTATGAGATAAAGTCATGTATATTACGATCCATATTAGAATTTATAGTATAAAATATATCACAAATTTATATTTTATGTTAAATACTGATTTAATATTCTTTTACATTTAATAAAGAATGCTGTTTGTGCGACAGCCGGAGTAAAGTGCTTAAATTGCGGCCGTGCTCGCACAGAATTTGCGAAACCTGCGTAAAGAGTATAATATCGAGAAAATGCCCAATGTGCAGAGCTGATATCGACTCCTATTTGCCACCGCACATGATGGGAGGTGAGCGCTGGGAGGACAACGTCCCAGCACAACTTGAACGCGAATTTCATCAAGAATTATTCCGGCAAATCGGTTATAATTTATGAATAAAATTTATGTTGTACATAATTAAAAAAAAAAAAACAAATCTTCTTTTGTACATACGAGTTATTAAAAAATTAATAGCTATATATACCTTGCTTCTCACGTCGCTCAGTAATACAAAAAATGTATCCCATTAATTACTAAATAAGGTAACTATCAATATTATATAATAAAATTAATCGACATACATTTTAATAGGTACCTTCCAAAAAACTCTTTAGCATGTATTCAATTATCTTATTATTATTATTATTATTATTATTATTATTATTATTATTATTATTTTAATATATTTAATGCTTAGTTTACGTTTTTCAATATGTTTAGATTTCGTTATCTTTAAATAATCCTCTCTTAAAAAAGTGATGGAGGAAATCTGTCATCACAATAATACTGTTTTGATTGGTTGCTGCTGGCTCATATGATTGGTCTACATAGAATAGGCGTCAAAATCGAATATGTTTGAATTTCGAAGATTGGATTCTTGACTTTGAGTAGTTAGAACTGAATAATTAAAATAGTGTAACAAAAATTTGATAATTTTAGTTATTGATAACTATGTTATTATCATATAATTTAAAGTATTTGAACAAACTTTTAAAATGAAACTGACTAATTTGATCATGTTCATAACCTCAAAAACAGAAAGTAAATAGAAATATAATACGCGCAAAGTTTTTCATATAAAATAAATTTTCCTTTGTTAAATATGATGGCCGGATGTTTTGAAGCATTTAAAGATTGATCTGATTGGTCTGTAAAGAATAGGCACGGAGATCCGACACTTCCACTATATTTAAATTTATGAAATTGAATTTTTATTCTACACTATTTAAAACTACAATAATTAAATCAAAATATAAAAAAAATAATTAATTTTTTGTTCTGCAAAGTTATCCGATTATCCTATCATGTAGTAGTACATTACGATACTAGTGGCATAAGTTGCACTTTACAGCACGGCGTGTATAAGCGCCCGAGCGTAGCGAATGCACGTGTATCGTACATTATTTTATAGCACTGACTGCATAAATCCACCATGTCACGCCTATTCGTGCCATTAGCAGCCCATTTTTGCACCGTGCAGTATCGCCCGAGCGATAGTGAGGGTGATAAGCACGGTGCAATAATGGACTACTTATGTCATTGATAAGCGTGACATAAATGCGGATTTATGCCACGCAGTTCTATAAACTAATTAAAATGAAATCATAATGAAACATATAAAATAACAACCTCAAAAACAAAATAGTACGCGCGTAGCGCGTTTGATTTTGCTCCTAATATTAAGAAAATGATTAATTGGACGCCGAAGTCACGTCAGTTAGTGGTTCAAAGTTCAATAGCTAGAGAATATGTAAATTTATTTAACGTGCTGAACACTTAATGTATTATAATTTATTTGTATTGACTAGTTTTGGTGCAAAATTGGTAGAATTCCCAACGGTAGGCCGCAATTTTCTTGTATTTGCGGACAAACTTATCATATTACTTAAACTTCACTGCCATATCAATATTGAAGTTTGCAATACAATTTAGTCCATATTATACACACACATACAGACACACACACACGCGCGCGCGCGCTTTTATAAAGGTCCGGATATAGCCATAATCTGTTCAAGTAATTCAGAATATACAATTAAAGATCATGCAGATATTTTAATAAGAAACATTGCTTCTGAATCTGATGGTACCACGCATACACTGAATTATGGTAGATTATGACATACTATATGTATTCATGCTCTTATTAATGGAGATGAACTTGATACAAGAATTTAATCGTTAAACAATTATTACCATAAAATATTTACTGAAATAACGAACGCGGTTTTAGGCGACAATGAAAAACAACTATTGTTTTTATTGACAGTTCTGATGGAACTGGAACAAGTCATTTATTAAATAACTGACTTTATTTAATAATTCATTCAATTTTTATTTCAGATTCTGCGGGGGTGATTATAAACAAGGGCAATCTGACTGCCATAAATATTAATTATTTTAATTTAATTTGCAAGACTGTAAGACTGATGGAAAAATTCTTATCAATTGATAGTAAATTGCAGTCGATATAAGTAATATTTTTAATAATTTATTAAATACTTTGATCATGTTCTTAAATAATAAAAATTATCATGAATTAGCAGTTGCTTGGACTGGTATTGCTGCTAATCTGTAAATTAATGAGAAAACGGCTCATACTGCATTTAATTTACATCTTGATATAAATGAACGATCAATATATTTCGGTAAATTCAACGTATGTAAATTATATTAAGAGTATAGATTTATTGATCTGGGATAAGATTTTTATGACTAAGAAATATGCGTTTGATACTGTACACAGATTCTTCAAGGATTTATGTCACAATACAAAACCATTTGGTGGTAAAGTAATCAATTCTTTATGGAGATTTTAGGTACATTTTACCAATTGTGCGACATGGTAGTAGAGAGCTACAATAGTAGAATTTTCCGTAAAAAGTTGTAACATATGGCTACAATTTCATTGTAAAAAGGTATATAAGAATATGAGAATACCTAAAAGTAAATAATTTTTTACGACCAAACGTTATTTACTCAAATAAATTGGATACATACAACTTTTCAGTCAAAAGTCATATAAAATACCAAAATTTTAAAACCTGTCCTATCAAAATAATATATGCAGTTCCTGGATCTGGAGTCGACGGCAGAGCCCAAAATTTCACATTATGTAGAAAACAGCTTTTTTGTTAAAATTACCAAAATACATCTTTATTTCTTCTGTAACTGTAAAAAATCTTTTTTATTTGGAACAAATAAAAAGGTTAAAATAAAATAATAAATTAATAAATTAACAAATTTTTTATATTAAAAATTAATAAAATAATAAATTATGGCGTTTACACTACATAAAATATGTATTTTAAGTAATAGCAGAACTTTTAAATAAATTATATTATTTTTACGTTATGACTTTTGCTAAAAATACTTCAATTTAATTAACGTTAGCTATAAAATATGGTTAATTTTCTATTGGTGCATTTAGTACGCATGTATCAGCAATTTTCTGTTGTAGAAAATCATTGTTTAAATAATGTTTTGCGCCTAGCGGGGCGAAAGTAACACTTCCACTCCCGGCGCCGAATCGTGAAGATTGTATTTTCAACCTAGTCAGGCAAAAATAGTATATTACACAACTAGGGAGGTAAAGAATTATTCCCATGTTTCTTATACGATTATTCACCTTATTCGGGTCGAAAATACTACATTCGCGTTTCGGAGCCGGGAGCGAAAATGGTACTTTCTGCCAGGGTATGGTGAAAAATCGTTTTCAATAATTAATAAGCCAGTAATTAATAAGTCATTTCCGGAACCACGAGTGCAATTTGCAATGGTATACATGGGCACCTTATCCAGTGCTGGGTAACCTCCTTTAATATGTGCAAGACCGCTTGCGCACATGTTCAGCACGAGTCTGAAATTGAATTCTCGGAACGAAATTTTGTCATTTTTATTCGTTTAACAACAGTTAATAAATATTAGTCCTCTCTTTCAGGCTCATGTTGAGGTAGTACATTTCTCACTTCGCTCGAATGACAATCACACGAGTCGAGCAAGAACAATCGGAATGTGAGGGAAGAAAACGTCAAGAGCATGCGCGTGCGTCGCGCACGCTTCTATCAGAAAGCGTTCGCGAAGTAATACAATCTGCACGCAAGCTCCCCAATAGAATATGCAAAACAAATACTTTGCGCTCATAAAAGAAGTACGAAAAAGCGAGTTGCACGCACTCCGTTAAACAATAGTATGTTATTATGTGTAACGGTTGCGGAATTAGTAATTCGCGCGTACGATAAAGGTCACACGGGGTTAAAATCACCTTCTCGCTCGTATATCGAGTAGTATTTTTTGACATGATTTGTACAAAGCTTGATTGAATAGATTTTGTCAGATCTAAGGATCGAGAAAATTTTCATTACATTTGTTACATGTTCGTGGAGCAGCAGACGATGAATGGGATCCCTGTTTATGAGAAGCATTAAATTTTGAACCTCCAAATGCACTGTGTCAACTTTTTGGTCTTATTTTTCAGAGGCTTGATGAGAATAATTACGGAATTATTACTGTTTGAATTTAACATTAACCTTATGGGAATTTGCAAAATTAGCAAATTAATTTAATAAAAACATAGATGTCATAGTGTCATAGCCTTGAAAGTTCGCGTAGTCGTCAATGTATGTTAGATAAACCAGCTCCATTTTTTATAAAATGTATACATTTAGAGAATATTTTCTGAAATATAACATACAAACTGTGAAATAAGACGCACAGTCATATTAAAAAGTGAATAAAATGAGCATTAAAATGATCTAAAGACATTTTACATATTTGATTGATACTATTTCCCTGGTAGAAATGTTAACCAGAAGCTAGCGATTTTTTAGTTAACTTTATGGCTAAAAACGAGCATTGCTCTCTAGGTGCGTAATATACTAATACGCAACACGGGGATAAAAGTTGGCCAGTCCAGAGCACGTGTAAACATGTGCTCTGGGGTGGCCAACTCTTTACCTCTCTAGTAGCATAATAGACTACTTTGTCTAGCTTGCCGAAATAGTACCATTTTTTCTCACAGCGCAAGATCGCGAAGGTTATATTTTCGGCTTCTCCAAGAAAAATAGTATATTACGCAACTAGGGAGGTAAAGAGTTGGCCAGTCTAGAGCACGTGTAAATTGCTACTCGAGCCGAAGGCGAGGGTGGCAAACACGTGCTCTGGGGTGGCCCTCTGTATCCCCGTGTTGTGTATACGATTTTTCATCATACCCGGGTCGAAAATACCACATTCGCGTTTTTGATCCGGGAGCGAAAGTGGTACTTTCGATCAGGGTATGGTGAAAAATAGTATACGCACCACGGGAAAAATAAAAAATGCACAATTTAAGTTAATTATAAAATTAACACGTGTGCATAATACATGCGACACAAAAATAACTCGTGCACAATATATTGGACGACATGGTGTAGTTTATGTTGAAGTGTGTACAATAAATCTGTGTACAATCTTATGTGCATAAACCACACCATGCCCACGAAATGCAGCGACTAGTTTATGTTAAAGTGTGCATAATAAATCGGTGTACAATTATTACGTGCATAAACCACACCACGCCCACGTTGCACATGCACAATAAATATGTGTACAATTCTTATGCGCATAAATAACACCATGTATGAGTATAATAAAATTAACCAAAATTTTTCAGGTGCATAATAATTTGGTGTACAATATGTAAGTTCTGTTTTAATAAAATGTGCTCAATATTATGTGTACAAAATTTTGATCTTTAATGAATAAATAATATTGTGTGTGTATAAAAAATTGTGTTCAAAACACACGTGCTGGATATTAATCTCAAATAAATCAATTTGCAAGACTAAAAAATGCATGTGAACGACAATAATTCGAAATATTTATATGTACATTAAAAATTGTGTATAATTCTTGTGTGCATGAAACCGTCCCTCTCGATTCTACAAATAAATAAAAAGTTGTAAAATCACTATTAATGTATAGTTTTATACTTAACAAACATTGTTAAATGTACTTTCACACTTAAAAAGTTGTGAAATCTCTATAAAAGAATTTTTTATATAAAAGTAAAAATTAGGAAGTATATACAACCAACAAAAGATAATGTTCAAGTCTGCCAAAGCGCGCAACCTCCTGTAGTACACTGAAAAAAATTTGGCACGGTATTTGTTTCCATCACAGTTCGTCAGCGCCCCCTTCGCTGCGTGCGTGAGATCTCCCACTTTTGGCACAGCGTTTGTCCCGAATGTTCAGAGGTTATACGGGCAGGAGGCATCCGCGGTGCGTTTACAGAGAGGAGCTGTGCCAGTACGGGACAGGAGCTGTACCGATTCGTGGTACAACATTTGACCCTACTTTTGGCACAGCGTCTGTACTCATCGGGTCAGCTGGAGTGCCAAATTTTTTTCAACGTAGAGACAAAGAGAAATACTGTTGTAGATATTCCTCTAGCAAAGCCTTTTTCTATACTTTACGGTGTTTTATTATCAATGCTCTATGATTTCTAAAGATGAACTAATAACTATACCAATAAGGAAGTTTGCCCAGGATCTGTAAGTTTAGTTAGGAAGAAGGTTTTATCAATTTGTCGGGTATAGACATGCACGAACCTTAATAAATAAAATTATTACAATGTAATGTAATACTAAGTCAAACCCTGGTTACAATTTGCTGGTAGGTCTTATTCCTGCAACATTAGAAACTTCCTAAATTTGGTAAAATATAGGAAAATAAGTGAATGAGAACAAGTATGTTGTATTAACTAATATAATTAATTAATTGATTATTATGAGTACAATGGTATGGCTATTAAAAAATTATTAATTATTAATGATCATTATTAATAATAATAATTTAATAATTATTAAATTTTCCTTAAATTTTCCTTATATAATTTTAAAAAATTTTACTTATGTATTCATTTTATCGAGGTCCTTAAAAAAATATTCAAATTTAAAACTTTTGTTAATAACAATGCTCTACTATACTATTTAATAATTTTACTGATAATATACAATAATAAACAGTGACAACGTTTTTACACTATGTAATTATTATTTTCTCCTATAAAGTTGTGAAATCTATCAAAAAAAAATTTTAACAAAAGTTTAAAGTAAGGCAAGTATAGCCTCTCTCTCTCTCTCTCTCTCTCTCTCTCTCTCTCTCTCTCTCTCTCTCTCTCTCTCTCTCTCTCTCTCTCTCTCTCTCTCTCTCTCTCTCTCTCTCTCTCTCTCTCTCTCTCTCTCTCTCTCTCTCTTCCCCTTTCTCCTTATACAAACAGTATTGTTAAGAACACTTTCTGCGAAGGTATAAAATAAGGCAAGTATCTACGTTTTTTTCTGTGTAATCTATAAAATAATAATATTTATGATTTTTTAAAAGAATTCAAATCAATCAATCTTTAATAGTCAAGTAATGAAAACAACTATCCGAAACCATCACTGTATGACTGTTCTCAGAAATTTATTCAAATTTAGTCATCCTTCTATACAAATGAAACACAAGAAAGTACTGAAATCAATTTATTCTTGTCAAGTATCGACAGAAAACTTTTTGTACCTCGGATGTAAAATTACATATTGCGGCCTCGTTGTAACTTCAAAATTATTCAGCCAGTGGGCATAAAGTCCTATTTAACGCCCACGAGTCGTAATAGCTCACAGTACTTCTACAAGACTCTATCGATCCTACGCACTTTACGTACGCGTAGGCGAAAATTATTTTAATTATATAACTATATTGTGCAACGTCTCCTTTTTATTTTTATAATTCATGAGAATTTTTTCAAATATTTACAAAAAGCTAAAGCCTATATAAAAAATTACATAGTTACCATCACATCTTATTGAAAAAAATTCTATTACATTACGCATCTTGGGAGGACAAGAGAAGTCTAGAGATGCTCTAGCAAGGGGTGGTCCTGTGATGTCCCATACATACTTGGCGGGCCCGACGGTTGGTAGTTTACCGGTGAGCTATTTAAATGTAGAATACTAAATTTTTGCATTAATTCACGAACAATGTTTATCTATATAAGTTCGCTATAAATTATTACATTAGCTCCAATTTTTAATTCATATTATTTACATTCCAATACATTTCTAGAATCATGATTAACTTTCATTACTAGAAAATTTTTTCTTCGGTCCGACTTTTTTCTAAAGGGGATAAAATAAAAAATTCATATAATTTTATAGTGTACTCAAAAGATCTTTATATTTTACTAACCGTGCCTTGTATAAGTAACCTATTTTGTATCCTATTGCACTGCTTCTTAAAAACAGAATGATAGATTCACGGACCAGGATTTAATTTGTAAAAGAAATCCATTTATACATTTCAACCGATCTTTTATGAAATATCTGAATATGAAGATCTTTTTACGAATTATATGAAAATGACCATGTTTACACCTTAAACTGCCAACCGTCGGGCCCGCCAAGTATGTATGGGACATCACAGGATCGCCCCTTGCTAGAGCATCTCTAGACTTCTCTTTTCCTCCCAAGATGCGTAGTGTAATAGAATTTTTTTTCAATAGGATGTGATGTTAATTATGTAATTTTTTTATATAGGCTTTGGCTTTTTGTAAATATTTGAAAAAATTCTTATGAATTTTAAAAATAAAAAGGAGACGTTATACAATATAGTTATATAATTAAAATAATTTTCCCCTATGCGTACGTAAAGTGCGTAAGTTCGATAGAGTCTTGTAGAAGTACTGTGAGCTATTACGACTCTTGGGCGTTAAGTAGGACTTTAAAGCCCACTGGCTGAATAATTTTGAAATTACAACGAGGCCGCAATATGTAATTTAACATCCAAGGTACAAAAAGAATAAATTGATTTCAGTACTTTCTTGTGTTTCATTTACATAGAAGGATGAATAAATTTGAATAAATTTTTGAGAACAGTCATACAGTGATGGTGTCGGATAGTTGTTTTCATTACTTGACTATTAATGATTGATTTCACAACTTTAGTTGGTTGATTTGCACTGAACAATATCAATGTACTTACATATAATTTGTTGAGCATACATTGACTCAAAGAAGTAAAAGACTATTACATAGTATTTATTTGATTTTCTTTTTAAATCATAAATATTATTATTTTATAGATTATACAGACAAAACTTAGATACTTGCCTTATTTTATACCTTCGCAGAAAGTGTTCTTAACAATACTATTTGTATAAGGAGAAAGGGGAGAGAGAGAGAGAGAGAGAGAGAGAGAGAGAGAGAGAGAGAGAGAGAGAGAGAGAGAGAGAGAGAGAGAGAGAGAGAGAGAGAGAGAGAGAGAGAGAGAGAGAGAGAGAGAGAGAGAGAGAGAGAGAGAGACTCTCGGAAAGGCTCAACTCACCTTACGCACCATCTACAAAAATCTCACGTTTCGGATAACAGCTCACATTATGCGCCAAGTCTCAACACTATTACCATCAGAAGAATGTGAGCAACGTCAGTGGCAACATACAGAGAAACTCAACTTGGCTGATCCGACTTTTTGGAGACCTCAACTAGTAGATGTACTGATCGGAGCGGACTATTACGGCCACATCATCGAACCTAACCTCATAAGGGGAAGTGTGACTGAACCTGTCGCACAATTGTCAATTTTCGGCTGGCTGCTAATAGGTCCATCCAACTCAGCTGTGCAACACAGGGTAGTACACCATACAATGGCCTCACTCAACACTGAAGATTTGCAGGAACTACTCACCCGCTTTTGGGTTCAAGAAGAACCACCTTCAACATCTGCAGTCAAACTCAACAAAGAAGAAGCATTGTGTGAACAACAATATGTTGAAACTCACACGAAAGATATTCATGGCCGTTACCAAGTCAGATTACCTCTCACAAACTCTGCAGACGTACTTGGAACCTCTTTTGGAAAAGCTCAAGCATGCCTCAGGAGAATACTCACAAAATGCAATCAAGAAAGCATCTACAAGGAAAGGTACTATGCTTTCATGTATGAATAATGCAAATTGGGCCACATGTTGCGGGTCCCTCAACAGGAAATATCCTCCAAACCATCTTACTATCTTCCTTACCATGGAGTATTACGAGAAAATAGTCTAACGACAAAACTCAGAGCAGTATTCAACGGGTCAGCACTCACAACAAATGGAAACTCACTCAACGACATCATGCATACTGGACCTAACCTCTCACCTAACATTATGGATGTTCATTGTGGATGGATTGTAACATCTGGATTCGAACTCAACCATTTGTCTTCTCAACTGACATTACAAAAATGTATCGTCAAATCAATGTGCACCCTCAAGATTGGAATCTGCAACGCATTTTGTGGGTAGATGAAACGGGTCAACTCACTCACTTCCATTTGACAACAGTCACCTATGGAACACGAGCAGCTCCGTACTTAGCAATTCGGACACTTTTTCAGCTGGTAAAGGATGAAGGAGACCATTATCCACTTGCGGTAGACTCAATACTTTTTGGAAGGTATGTGGATGACATCTTCGGTGGAGCTGCATCAAAGGAAATTCTCATTGAAAAGGCCAAGCAGTTAACCGCACTGTGCAAGGCGGGCGGCTTTCCATTAGCAAAATGGAACTCAAACTCATCTGGTTTCTTCAAGGAATTTCTCAAAGAGCCACCAGCTAATGAAGCGGTGCCTCTAGATGATTGCGCTACAAATATACTCGGGATCAAATGGCTCCCACACTCAGACGAACTCACCTCCAGAATGACTCTGCCACCTCACCAGGAGATGATATCAAAACGGATTATACTTTCTGAAGTATCTCAACTCTACGATCCCATTGGAATAATCTCACCGGCCATAATCACAAAAAATCCTCCTACAAGAACTGTGGCTTCACAAGCTTTCTTGGGACGAATCACTGTCAAACTCAATTGTGAAGAAATGGCTGCACATCCGAGAAGATCTCACACACCTGAAGACAATCGCCATACCTCGGTGGTTAGGCATTCAGGAAAACTCAGTTGTAGAAGTACATGGCTTGTCGGATGCTTCACAACAGGCAATGGATGCAGTTCTATACATCAAAGCTACAACACCAACATCTCACTCAACATCATCGTTTTTCATCTCCAAAACAAAGGTGGCACACTCAAACGACTGTCAATCCCAAGATTGGAATTGGGAGCGGCAGTGTTACTCACGAAGCTCGCAAAACACGTTTTGGATAATTCACGATTGCCAATTTCACAAATTCATCTTTGGACAGATGCTAAGGTAGCACTCACATGGATATGCTCACATCCGTCACGATGGAAGGATTTCGTTGGAAATAGATTTACACTCATACAAGAACTCATTCCAACAGCACAATGGAGACATGTGCCTGGAGCAGACAATCCAGCGGATTGTGCGTGGATTACTCACTTCGCAATTCAGAGAGCATCAATTATGGTGGCATGGACCAAGTTGGCTCTGCCAGGAGGAATCAGCTTGGCCTTCTCAAGCAACCTGTATTCAAGAAAGCAACCTTCCAGAAATGAGGGCTAAAGTCACACTCACCGCAGCCAAGTCAAACTCAAGCAAACTGTGGGACATCATCGATCATTACTCATCATTCACTCAACTCATAAGAATAACTGGATGGGTAATGCTAGCATGTGATCGATTCAAGGCTAAAGGAAAAACTCACCATGAATCGAAACTCACTACTGATCTACTCATCAAGGCAAAACTCTTCTGGGTCAAGAAAATTCAGCAAGTTCATTTCCACTCAGAACTTATTATGCCGAAAAATTCTCAAGTCCCAAGAAACCATGTCTTCAACCGATTGACTGCCTACATAGACTCAACAGGAATTGTTCAAGTAGGAGGGCGGCTTCAAAAAACTCAACTCAATCATCACTCAAAACACTCAGCAATTATACCAGGAATCAGTCAACTCACCTCACTGATCATTCGGAACGCTCATCTCTCAACTCTGCACGGTGGCGCTCAACTCATCCTGGCACACACTCGGCAGGAATTTTGGATAATAGGAGGCAGAGCACCGGTCAAGTCACATATTTTAAAGTGGTTGACTTGTACAAGGTATCGGGCTCAACGGGCTCAGCAACTCATGGGGCAATTACCCATGGCCAGGGTCACCCCATCACCCTCTTTCAGTCACACTGGGATCGATTACGCCGGGCCAATCACCATTTACTCATGGAAAGGTCGTAGATCCAAAACATACAAATGCTGGATTTGTATCTTTGTGTGCTTCTCAACGTCAGCTGTTCATCTAGAACTGGTCAGTAATTACTCAACGGACGGATTCTTAGCGGCTTTCAGACAGTTCACCTCAAGGAGAGGAATACCTTCTAAACTCTACTCATTGTCAGACTGCGGAACAAACTTCGTCGGAGCAGCAAGGGAACTAAAGATTCTCTTCTCACAAAGTCAACGTGAAAACTCAATTTTGTACAACTCACTAACCAACGAGGGAACCCAATGGATATTCAACCCACCTGCTGCACCTCACATGGGAGGCAAGTAGGAAGCAGTAGTGAAATCAGTTAAATTTTATCTGCGACGGACCATTGGGGACACAACCCAAGTAGCAGGAGGACCTCAGTTTCACGCATATAAGGGAGCCTTGTAGACATGAAAAAATAAGCCCAACGTTTATTTAAATAATTTTTAAATCCAAGTAGCAGGGGGGCCTCAGTTCCACGCATATAAGGGAGCCTTGTAGACATGAAAAAATAAGCCAAACGATAATTTAAATAATTTTTAAACCCAAGTAGGCGGGGTATATGAGGTCCACGTATATAAGGGTGTCATGTAGACATGAAAAAATAAGCAAAACGATTATTCAAATAATTTTTAAACCCAAGTAACCGGGTAACGCGAGTTCCACGCATACGTGGTGTGTTCAAAAAGTAAGGTGACTTTTTGAATTTCGCGGGATACCTGCAGTCGATTTTCGTTTTTTTTCTTATATTGGTACACACATCCCGAACATATGTTCACAGTTTCAATTTTATAGCATTCTTTGTTGGTTTGTGAGAAGCATAAAGGTTAGAAGTGTTTTTGTATGCTCGGCGATTTTCTCCTGGCGAAAAGAATGGATCAAAGAATTTGCATCAAATTTTGTGTAAAAAATGGAATTAAGTACTCCAAAGCACTTGAAATGTTGACAGTGGCATACAGTGAGTCTACTCTGAGCAAAAAAATGTTTATAAGTGGTACAAGCTCTTCCAAGAAGACCGAGAAGATGCCAATGACGAACCTCTTTCTGGACGCCTCAGCACGTCAATAACTGATGAAAACGTTGAAGAAGTGAAAAAAATGGTGTTGGAGAATCGTCGAATCGCCATTAGAGAAGTTGCTGATGACATCGGCATCTCGATTGGCTCGTGCCATGCAATTTTTTCGGATGTTTTGGGCATGACACGTGTGTCAGCGAAGTTTGTTCCGCAACTGCTTAATTTTGATCAGAAGAATCGTCGCATGAGCATCGTCCAGAAGCTGTTGGATAACGTCAATGATGATCCTGATTGGCTCAAAAGGGTTATAACTGGTGACGAATCATGAGTATATGGTTATGACGTCGAAACCAAAGCCCAATCGTCCGAATGGAAGAGCCTACAAGAGACAAGACCGAAAAAAGCACGCCAAGTTCATTCCAATGTCAAGGTTTTGCTCATTGTTTTCTTCGATTACCGCGGCGTAGTGCATCAGGAGTTTTGGCCATAAGGTCGTACGGTTAATAAGGAGTATTACCTTGAAGTTATGCGCTGTTTGCGAGACGCAATACGAAAAAAACGTCCGGCATTGTGGGAAAATAATTCATGGCTTTTGCATCACGATAATGCACCTGCTCACTCATCGTTGCTTGTGCGTAATTTTTTGGCCAAAACCAAAACCACAATCATGCCTCAGCCACCATATTCACCAGATTTGACCCCCTGCGACTTTTTCCTGTTCCCAAAACTGAAGAGACCGCTGATTGTAGAGCAAATAGAGGAGTAACTTGGAAAAAAGGGTAAAATAGAGGATTGAAAAAAAGAGGAAATAGAGGAGACAGTTGCATCCCTGTAATAAACGCAGGCCTCTAACAGTTATAATAACAGTTATACTATATAGAGTATCATACTCGCAAATCGGCGTACTCGCTCCAAGTTCCGATTCATCTGAATTTCTCTTCTGTAACCCTAAGCCGCTACTAGTTATTTAAAAATTTGCGAGGGTAAAAATTTCCATTTTCTATCATCGATCAACCGCGATACTTCCTCATACATTTTTTCCGAGTAACAATAGTCATACAGAATCACAACCGCATCTAGCCTGACGGGCAGTATTATTTGGTCCAACAATGGATCCAACAATGGATAATAAATTTACGATTTAAAAATATATTAAGCAATATAGAAGTATAGTCTATTTACATTTTGAGAAATAGATTTTAGCGTATGGAGTGGCTGGCGAAATTGTTGCTTCAAATTGTTATAAATAATCGACTTTTACCATTTTTCATGGTTGTAAATAATTGTAAATAAATCGTAGATTACGTTAGCGCTTTGAAAAATTGATTTTGGCGTATGGGGGGCTGGCCAAATTATAGCTCAAAATTGTTATAAATAATCGACTTTTACCAGTTTTTATGGTTGTAAATAATTGTAAATAAATCGTAGATTACGTTAGCATTTTGAAAAATTCATTTTGGCGTATGGGGGGCTGGCGAAATTATAGCTCAAAATTGTTATAAATAATCGACTTTTGCCAGTTTTTATGGTTGTTAATAATTGTAAATAAATCGTAGATTACGTTAGTACTTTGAAAAATTGATTTTCGCGTATGGGGGGCTGACGGAATTATTGCTCAAAATTGTTATAAATAATCGACTTTTACCAGTTTTTATAGTTGTAAATAATTGTAAATAGATTGTAGATTACGGTAGCGCTATGAAAATTTGATTTTGGCGTCTGGGGAAGCTGGCGAAATTATTGTTTAAAATTGTTATAAATAATCGACTTTTACCAGTTTTTGTGGTTGTAAATAATTGTAAATAATTCGTAGTTTACGTTAGCACTTTGAAAAATTGATTTTGGTATATGGATGGGCTGGCGTAATTATTGCTTAAAATTGTTATAAATAATCGACTTTTACCAGTTTTTATGGTTGTAAATAATTGTAAATAAATCGTAGATTACGTTAGCACTTTGAAAAATTGATTTTCGCGTATGGGGGGGCTGGTGAAATTACCGCTCAAAATTGTTATAAATAATCGACTTTTATCAGTTTTTATGGTTGTAAATAATTGTAAATAAATTGTAGATTACGTTAGCACTTTGAAAAATTGATTTTGGCGTATGGGGCGGCTGGCGAAATTATTGCTTCAAATTGTTATAAATAATCGACTTTTACCATTTTTCATGGTTGTAAATAATTGTAAATAAATCGTAGATTACGTTAGCGCTTTGAAAAATTGATTTTGGCGTCTCAGAGGGCTGGCGAAATTATTGCTTAAAATTTTTATAAATAATCGAGTTTTACCAGTTTTTATGGTGTAAATGATTGTAAATAAATCGTAGATTGCGGTAGCGCTTTGAAAATTTGATTTTGGCGTCTGGGGGGGCTGGCGAAATTATTGCTCAAAATTGTTATAAATAATCGACTTTTACCAGTTTTTATGGTTGTAAATGATTGTAAATAAATCGTAGATTACGTTAGCACTTTGAAAAATTGATTTTGGCGTCTGGGGGGGCTGGCGAAATTATTGCTCAAAATTGTTATAAATAATCGACTTTTACCAGTTTTTATGGTTGTAAATAATTTTAAATAAATTGTAGTTTACGTTAGCACTTTGAAAAATTGATTTTGGTATATGGGTGGGCTGGCGTAATTATTGCTTAAAATTGTTATAAATAATCGACTTTTACATGTTTTTATGATTGTAAATAATTGTAAATAAATCGGAGATTACGTTACCGTTCTGGAAATTGTGGTTTTTTTATGTGGGGGCTGACGAAATATTTCTTCCGGCCCCCCCCCCCCTTTTGTTTATTATAACTTTGTTTATATACTTGTACAAAAATCGATTGTGGTTGTAATTAATTGTAAAAAAGTGTGCAAAATTATCCAATTTCTTATTTTAGGATTAGTGATTTGGGCGGGCGGGAGAAATGGACGTAATTTTCAGCCAACTCTAAGCACTTTTCCAACATTCAATCGCCATATTGGATCCTCCATTTGGAATTTCACAAGTCTGATAGCAAAATCGTCATCAGCGACTTCGAAACCGATGTATTCCAATTTTGAGAAATACCAAGCTTTTTGCGAACTTTTAACCGCCATATTTGATCCGCCATTTTGAATTTCGAAAGTCTGATAGCAAGATCGTGATCAGCGACGTCGAAAATCCATCAATTCCTATTTTGAGCAAAATGTAAGCTTTTTCTGAACCTTTTACCGCCATGTTGGATTCGCCATTTTCAATTTCGAAACTCCAACAGTAAAGTCGTGATCAGCTACTTTAGAAACCCCTTTATTCCAATTTTGAGAAATACCTAACCTTTTTTCGAATTTTTATCACCATCGGTATCAGAATTGTAGAATAAAATTTCTACAATTTATCTTTAATTAGATATAAAATATAATATTATGAGGAGGGGTAGGAGGAGTGGCTGTGCGGAGTCGTATGGCGGGGGGTGGAAGGAGGAGGATGGGTTTTGAGGAACAAATGTGATGCTAAAAACACCTATTTCGAATTATATATTAACCTTATTTTGAGGAGGGGCTGAGGAGGGGTTGTGAGGACTTGCGCGGGCGGCAGAGGGGGAGGAGGGGTTTTGAGGAGCACATGTAATACTAAAAAGACCTATTTCTAATTATATTTTAACCTTATTTTGAGGAGTGGCTGTGGAGGGGCTGTGAGGAGGGGCTGTGAGGAGGAGCGAGGTGGGGAGGGGGGCTGAGTTGCATGCAAGCCTCTTACAATTATATAATATAGGAAAATATACACTAGCTGCCCCCGTCGCGGATTCGCCCGCGCAAAAATTGGTTTAATAGTTTTTAAGATTTTTGGTAACAAAGAAACGCTGTATCTTTATATCTCTTTATATAATAGTAAGATATATACCGGGTGTCCCATTTTAAAACCGCCAGGCAAATATCTCGAAAACTAAGTAACATGGAAAAAAATATTGTATACAAAAGTTGTAGGGTTCAGAGGGGCTCAACTGATGGTAACCTTGATCATGACCTTGATGTCAGGGATCAAGGTTATTTGGAGGTCAGATCAATTTTTTTAAATGGGAACGCCCACATTTGACCTCGTAAATGGAAAGCGCGAAAAATTTTACGTTCAGATATGCTTGGGTTAATGTCACGGTTACGGTTATAGTTATGGTCACAATCCAAATCAATCAACGCATCCAAACATTTGGATAATTACGCATACGAGAAAAAGTGATCAATACACGAGTTGTAGAGTTCGGAGGCGAAAACTGGTAGTGCCCTTGACCATGTCCTTGAAGTCAAGGGTGATGTCATTCAAAGATCAAATCGATTTTTTTAAACGGGAACCCTCACTTATGACCTCGTAAATAGAAAAACCGGATAATTTAACATTCTGGTATAACCTTGGGTTAAGGTCATGTCTAAAGTTATGGTTAGTTTCCAGCAAGTTACGGCAATATAAAGGGCGTTTTATGTAATTGAGTGTAATTGGTCATTTTAAGTGATTGAGAGACATTGACGTTTAGCACTGGTCATTGAGGTGGTTGAAGGTTACATCAGGTTGGTGCTGGTCATGTTAGGTAATTGACGGTCACACCTAAAAATATGAATTTTTATGAAGAAATACTATTTGACCTTGAAATGACCTTACTATTTGACTTTGGGATCAAAATTACCGGGGAAAGCAACCATCCTCTCTATCCCACAGTGATGTTGGAGACGGCTACTTTCTTTCAATCGATTCGTTTGGATGCGTTGATTGATTTGGATTTTGGCCATAATCTTGACCCAAGCTATGAGCTTATCTGAACGTTAAATTTTCCGCTCTTTGCATTTACGAAGGCATTTGATTGTCAAATTTCATTTTCGTTCAGAAATGTAAGTGAATCGTAATTTTTCCAAACAGTGACAGATTAGAACTTGTTCGGGTCCAAGGAAGTCATGAATCGGTTCTCTTGACCTTGCCATTCACCTCTGTATTGAAGGTTTTTTTAACGAACAACTTGCGAAATTAAATAGAAACCTCCATTTTTGCCCTTGAATTATGAAAAAGTATAAACTTTTACGTTTAAGTATGTTCCACACTTTGAGTTATAGTGAATCCCAGTGGTCATCTGAAAGTCAAATAACCCTTGTACATAAAGGCTGATGAATCATGACCTTTTTTAAAAATGATCGGATTAAAAGATTTTCGAGTTGCAGGGTACTGTTAATCGGTGATATTGATCACTGCTAACTGAGAATGATGGAAGTTTATCATTAATGATCCCTCCTAACGAAAAATGATCCGTATTAAGTAGTATTGACTACCACTAAGCAATTATTATCAATACTTACCAGGGTTAACCACTTATATCAGATAACAGAAGTTCTGAGTTAATGAGTATTGACCAATTGTAACCAACAGTGACCGGTAGTATTCAGCATTGACCAGTAATAATCAATAATTATTAGTGTTTACATCAAATTGTTTTCAAATTTAGCACACTTATACTGGCAAAGAAAATTAAACTTTTTCGTTTTAAAAAATTGTATAGTACAATAACATCTTATTTCTTCTGTGGTATTGTGCAAATGTTCTTATACATTTAAAACTTGTTTTGCGATCGTTTCGTGTACACATTTCTTATCGGAAATATCCGTTTTAATAAATAATTGCATTTACAACTCAAAAAGAATGCCTGACTATGCTGCTAATGAAATAGTTGACATTCTTCTTATTTTAGGAGAATGTCGACGAAACTATCGAGAGGCAAGCAGATTGTATCGTGCTCGATTCCCTCAACGACAACATCCTGATCATACGGTAATACGTGACACTGAGCTGCGCGGTCGACAAGGAAACTTCTTTCGAAGAAAGAGGACACTGAATGAACATGATTATGAAAATAATCCTCGCTTTCTTGCTGTTCTAGCCATGGTGCATTTGAATGTTCATGCCAGTTTACGTGAAATAGAGTTAACAATAGGTATTCCAAGATCTACGGCCAGTAGATATTTACGATATGCGCGTTACCATCCTTACCACATTACAGTAAATCAAGCTTTAACTGGGGAAGATCATCGACTGAGAATAAGATTTTGCCAATGAACAACACAACAAATTACTGATGATGAAAATTTCTTCAACAATGTTCTTTTTAGCGACGAGGCTACATTTGAGAGTACTGGTATGTTGAATCGCCATAATTGCCACTACTGGTCTCCTGTTGATCCTCATGGGATGAGAGAAATTGATCATCAGCATCGCTGGAGTGTAACGGTATGGTGTGGCATTATTAACGGATATCTAATTGGACCCTAATTTTTGAAGGTAACATAACTCAACATACTTATTTACAGTTGCTCAGAGAGGAGCTGCCACTTTTTTTAGAAAACGTTGATCTCCACACAAGGGCCAGAATGTGGCTACAACAAGATGGCGCTCCCCCACATTATGCGAGAATTATCAGAGATTTTCTTAATCAAAGGTTCAACAATCAATGGATTGGTAGAGGAAGTTCCGTAGAATCGCCTCCAAGATCTCCAGATCTGATATCTCCAGATTTTTATTTATGGGGCTACCTAAAAAATACAGTCTACCGCAACAGGCCAACTACAAGAGGTGACATGATTCAAAGGATTACACAAATCTGCTTAAGTATTCCACGTCAAGTATTAATAAATACTATTAGAAACTTTCAAAGAACAATAGAATGCTGTCAACAAGTAAATGGTGCAACTTTTGAGCATCTTCTTCAGTAAATGGTGACTGAAACAGTGGGATACTATGACTAAATACGCATATGAACGTGGAATTTTTCAATCTATTTTTAATTGTCCGGAACATCTCCGACCTTGCCTTAATTGGCCGGGCCATCTCCGACCTTATCTTAACTGGCAAAGTTATCTCCGACCATGCCTTAACTGGCCGAGTCATGTCCGACCTTGCCTCAACTAGCCGGGTTATCTCCGACCTTGCCTTAACTGGCCGGGTTATCCTCGACCTTTCCTTAACTGGCCGAGTTATCTCCGACCATGCCTTAATTGGCAGGGTTATCTCCGACCTCAAAAAATCGATCTGACCTTCAAATGACTTTGACCATGACCCTGAGATCAAGGATGAAGGTCATTTGAAGGTAAAATCTCTTTTTTCGAATGGGAACACCCACTTTTGACCTCGTAAATGGAAAGAGCGGAGAATTTTACGTTCAGATATGATCTTGGGTCTTGGTCATGGTCAAGGTCATGGTAAAAATCTAAATCAGTCAATGCATCCGTACATTCCGAAAACTTTGCAAACTAGAAAAAGACATTAAATACAAAATTTTTACGAATCGCAGGGGGCCAACTGATGGTGATCTTGACCATGACCTTGATCCAAGGTTATATCTGAACGTAGAATTTCCCGTTCTTTCCATTTACGAGGTCGAAAGTGGGAGTTCCCATTTGAAAAAATCAATTTGACCTTCAAATGATCTTCATCCTTGACCTCAAGGTCATGGTCAAGGTCACTATCAGTTAGCCCCCTCCAAACTATACAAATTTTGTATTTAATGTTTTTTTCTAGTTTGCAAAGTTTTCGGGATGTACGGATGCATTGATTGATTTAGATCTTCACCATGACCTTGACCATGACCTTGACCATGACCTTGACCCAAGGTCATATCTGAACGTAAAATTCTCCGCTCTTTCCATTTACGAGGTCAAAATTGGGAGTTCCCATTTGAAAAAATCGATGTGACCTTCAAATGACCTTCATCCTTGACCTCAAGGTCGTGGTCAAGATCGCCGTCATTTGGCCCCCTTCGAACCCTGCAACTTTTGTATAGAAAGTTTTTTTCCATCTCCCTTACTTTTCGAGATATTTGCGTGTTCTGTTTAAAATGAGACACGGTGTATGTACACACACACACACACACACACACACACACACACACACACACACACACACACACACACACACACACACACACACACACACACACACACACACACACACACACACGCACGCACGCACACACGCACACCCACACTCACGCACACACACATATATTTATCTTACTATACTATATAGTTGTAAGCTCAATTATGATGCTAGCCCTCCGCGTCCCTCAGCGTCCCTCCGCATCCCTTCGCGTCCCTCCGCGTCTCTCCACATTGTCCCTCCGTATTGAAAATTACAAAATGAAAACTATCCCCCCGCGATCCTCCGCATCCCTCCGCATTGTCCCCCAACACCTCCCTCCGCGTTGTCCGTCTGCAAAATGAAAACTATCCCCGCGCGTTCCTCCGTGTCCTTTCGCGTCTATGTGACTTAAATAAAACTTGATTGACTAAGTACGAAAAAAAGTATTGTATTTTTTCATATTATTAGAAGGGAGATTTTTTTTTAACGAAGTCTTCGTTATAACGGGCGAATAAAAAGCCTGTATCTGTTGATTAATTTTTCTTTTATTTTTGCTTAAGGTGGATAGATACCTCTCAGCGTGCGGGGAAGCAGGAAGGTTTCCCCTCGCACCGCGCGGGCCGCTCCGCTCATCGCGCACACACTTTTGCAGCCAACGAACTCAATCGTTTGTTTACATTTTGCCTCTGTACTCAGTATCGAAGTCTATAAACGTACGAATCGACTTCGTACAAACATTCTCCTGTATATTTGCTATATTGCGAATAGTTTTTTGGATCATTCTTATATTTTGTAAAGAATCGCATCCTAAGTGTTTTGTGTTTTAGCAAAGGTACTTCCATAAGAACCCGTGTATAAGAGTTGAACTTTTAAGTTCAATAATTTCATAACCGAGTTGACAAACGATCTGAAAATCCCTACACTTATAGAAAATCAATCAAAGAACAACATATTATATTTTTGGAATGATCTTATTCATTTTGGTATCGAACCTCCTTAAGTAGTGAATATTTTCACTTGCAACATTTAAATGTGAACTCGCGCTATATTCTGCGAGGGCACTGCGAAGGAACCGCAGACGTTCAAAAAAGTAGCAGGAGTTCCAGAAACATCAAATCGACGGCGCGTTGCCATCTACAGGAACGCTTTGCCCTAGGCATAAACAATATTAAATTCGTTATATGTTCGTGTGGACTGTTAACGGTACAGTGTCCTCTTGACATAACCCAATTAGTAAGGAACTATTCGAAGATATGTTTACAAAATTAAATGCAGATTAAAAATTTATTTTCAAACAACTTATAAAAAATATAAATAAACTCCATTTTATAGATGGTCCTGGAGGTTCGGGTAAAACATTTGTATATAAAACTTTAATTTATTATTTTCGATCAAAGGGAAAAAATAAAGCGTCTATTCTCTTACCCAAAGGAATGACTACTCATAGAACCTTTAGATTGCCATTAGATTTAAACAGTATTGAAAATATTGTTTTTTAAATTAGAATCAGATAAAAAGAAATTAAGAGAAATTGAAATTATAATCTGGGATGAAGCATCTATGATACCCAAAAATGCTTTAGAAATTATTGACAGATCTTTAAGCGATTTATGTACAAACGATTTATCTTTTGGGGGAAAATTAATAATTTTAGGAGGTGATTTTCACAAATACTCCCAGTAATGAAACATGGATTTGAATCTCTATAATTGAAGACACTATTACATATTTTGAACTTTGGCCTTTATTTAAAATTTTCAAATTAAAACACAATATTCGTTCTCAGAATAATGAATTCTCGAAATTATTATTACAAATTGGAGACGGTAATATAAATCCTTTTATAATACCTAATAATTGGAGAACTAACGATGTTTACTTACAAATTTATAAAAATATTAATAAAATAAATGATTATGATCGTGTTATTTTAGCACCTCATAATGAAGACATTAAATGTTTGAATGAAAAAATTTTAATGTTATTAAATGGTGATAAAAAGACTTATTATAGTACAGATTATGCGACTCATACAGGTAATTTTTCATTGAGGGTGTAATAGAAATGGATTCGTACACCATAGATCCTTTCGAGCATCATAAATTTATTGATACACCGACGTTTCGGGAGTATAATTAACTCCCCTTATCAAGGCTAAACACAATGAACATACAAAAAATATTAAACATAACGGAAATTATAAAATTTTTGTCACATTACAGAAAAAACGGAAAAAAACCTTTTCTCCTTACCATTCGAGGTGGTATATCAATTTACAAATTTATAAAGCGGCCATTGCGTGGACTCCGCGTGTCAAACAGTTTATCTTTTTATAATAAGTTTTTTGTAAGACGCCAACATTTGTAAAGCAATACTTGTATAATGAGAAACTGTTTGACACGAGGAGTCCACGCAATGGCCGCTTTATAAATTTGTAAATTGATATACCACCTCGAATGGTAAGGAAGAAAGGTTTTTTTCCGTTTTTTCTGTAATGTGACAAAAATTTTATAATTTCCTTTATGTTTAATATTTTTTGTATGTTCATTGTGTTTAGCCTTGATAAGGGGAGTTAATTATACTCCCGAAACGTCGGTGTATCAATAAATTTATGATGCTCAAAAGGATCTATGGTGTACGAATCCATTTCTATTACACCCTCAATAAAAAATTATCATTGAACGCGAGCAGCTTGGGAGAGCAATAACCTTTTGACTCATAAAGGTGTTGATCAAAGTGATGACAACATTCATCTACTTTTTCCTATAGAAATATTAAATAATATTTATGAAGGTTTGCCACCTCATAAATTAGATTTAAAGGTTAATGCTATTGTTATGTTAATTAGAAATTAGAGTATACACGAAGGTTTGTATAACGGTACTAAACTTAAAATAACCAAATTATTTAAATATAATATTGAAGTGGAAATATTAACAGGAGAAAAAGTAGGTAATCGAGTTTTTATTCCTAGAATTACATTAAATACAGGAGAATCTTCTTCATTACCTTTTATTCTTTATAGAAAACAGTTTCCATTAACATTATTAGTTTGCATGACCATTAATAAATCTCAGGGACAAAGTTTTGATTATGTAAGGTTATACATTAAAAGGCAATTATTCTCGCACGGTCAATTATATGTTGCTTTATCAAGGTGTAGAAATCTAGATAAATATATATATTATACATTTCTCTAAAGGGGTTTATAAAGCCCGTTTTTATATATATAGGGGTTTATCGAGCCCGATTTTGATTATGCAGCCCGGGCTTCGTAATATTTCTAAATATAGGGGTTTATGCGGCCCGCCCTAGAGTCTATAACCCCAGGGTCCATTATTTCTTTAGTCACTTGCCATAGGGAACTCTGGGCTGTAGGTACTAATATACAGTCTTGGGCTACATAAACCCCGATATGTGTGTATATTATATATATATATATATATATATATATATATATATATATATATATATATATATATATATATATATATATATATATATATATATATATATATATATATATTTCTGGCACGTTTTGACGAGTAAAAAAGATACGGAACGACTGTTTTGGCGAGTTTTGGACGTTTTTGACGAGCTCGCCAAAAGAGCTAAGATACTATAGACCACTTTTGGCGAGTTTTATTAATACCTCAGCCCCAGAGAGGGATATTATTTCTTTTGTCAAGCATATACTTCAATCATGGTAAAAAACTATAGCTCCCCAAATAGGTTCACCAACATACTTACATATATATATATATATATATACATCTAATGCAGCTTTGGAGGATCTATGTCTGCATGGATTCGATACTTTGAGGATTTTTCGGACTTTTCAGGACATCCTCAAAATTCCTTCGGTATGAAACGGTACTTTTGAGGATTTATATTAATACCTTCAACGCAGAGAGGGAGTTATTTCTTTAGTTAAGCATATACGAAATCTGGAGAAAAAACTATAGATCCTCAAAAGTACCGGTTTCCGCAATATATATATATATATATATATATATATATATATATATATATATATATATATATATATATATATATATCATAACTATGGAAATTGGTATATTTGAAGAGATATCAACGTATAGATCGGTACTTTTGAAGAGATGTCGGCATTTTGAAGAGACTCCTCAAATTTCTCAAAGCAAGAATCGCGATTTTTGAGGAGAAATCTATACCCCCTTTTCCCAGAGTCGGTAACCTGAGGGTCATTATTTCTTTAGTCATATTGTCCGAACTCTGAGCGAAAGGTTCACATCTCCTCAAAAGTACCAATTTACAATCATATATATATATATACACACACACACACACACACACACACACACACACACACACACACACACACACACACACACACACACACACACGCACACACACACACACAAAATAATTTAGAAAATTCATTAGGAATTATATAAGTAAATATGTGTATATATTGCATATATTTATTAAATATGTTCATTTATATTCAAAAACCAAATTTCTCACTATAAAATATACGCAATAACAGTATAAAATAAAGGAGAAATTATTTGAATGATATTAAGAGATTTTAATGATTAGCTAAATGAAAATGGTATATAAAATTTAATTAAGTTTCGATTTGATCCATATAAAAATACAAATAAAATCAAAGAAACGATTTTTAAATCAAAAAGAGTAGGGGTACCCCTCGTAGTGTGTGTGTGCGTGCGTAAGTGCGTATGTATATTATAACGGGGAATTTCAGTCACGTGGGCAGCAACTAAATACTCTCGATTATATTTGATGGATAAATAACTTGAATTGATTTGCTATCTAAGGTAAATACAACGACGTAAATACAACGAAAATAAGTCGTAATGCGGAAGGCATATTGCGACATTCTCGGCGCCAGGCACTGGTAATAATCAAATAAAGTGAACAGTGCCTCTGACTATTCGAAAAACCAATTAAGGTTAATTACTTACAAATTTTTAATAGTTTCTCGGCAGCTCTCGCAAAGAGGAGTGAGTTCAGACGGCAGGAGTCATTCACACGTTCAGACAATCACAATAATAACACAAATAACATTAAAATTATCCAATATCACATAAATAAATGAAAACAATAGATTATAGGCAAATATAAATGTAAATCTAATGCTTTAATTACTGAATATTCTTATTTAAGAAAAAGCCTATTTAAGGCCCAGATTGTAATACTATTCTTTGCAACTGTTTTGCCAACAAATTGTCTTTACGCGCTAGCCTCACAGAGGCATTAACATTTATTACAATAGAGTTTAGAGCGCGGCAATAGTTAGAATTTACATATCTATTTTATTTACAACTTACTTCTTTTGGATTCGCTAATTCACCTTTACAATTTTGATATATCCCGACTCATACGTGTGCAGTAAAGATTAACTTAAATAAATCGCGTGACAATATCAAAACGGAATTTACATTAGATATGAAATAACGCTCAGGAATGAAAGCATCCAAGCGCAAATACTACGGCACGTCCGACGGCAAATGAAGTACGCGCGACAGATGAGCCATAGCAGCAACCTGCTTTATCGGCAATAATTCATTAGTGCGCGGCACTGCTATTTACGACTAGTGTAGAGGAACTTTTAAGTTCTAAGTGATACACCAGAAAATCATGGAATGTAAATCAACTAGATGGTCCCGATGAATAAGCAAGCTTCTCATACGACAAAGTTTTAAAAACGCGAAAATTCCATATAATTTCAACTGAAATAATTTTGATATAATGGAATTCAAATAATTTGACTAGGCAAAACTGAAGAGTGCAAAGATGAAAAGGCATCATCTATTTTTGCACTTTGATAAACATTTTGCTGATATTAAAAGAGAGCGAAAAAGCGAAGTTAAATTATTAATTTAATTAACTTATTCGCCCCTTTCGGAGACTTGCCTTCTTAGCACTCACGAGGCCCATTGTGCTTTACCCCTGGTTTATCACCCACTACCCACCTTTGCCTTGATCAGTATGATCGCTTTGCATATCAATGTTAGATCAAGTTCCCTTAGATCGTGTGGTTCCAGGAAGAAGAGTCCCCAAACCCTCCGTCTGATTGCTACCATCACTGAACAGCGACACAGAAGGTGAGCTGAGATCTCCTCCTCTTCCCCACATCTTCTGCACCAATCCGTATTCACGAGACCTAACCTATATAGGTGGTGTCCGATCTCACAGTGGTCTGACAACCATTCTACCGCAGCTTTTATGCTCCTCCTGGGGAGACTTAGGATCTCCTTACACCAAGCGGTTGGAGCCTTTTCCCCCAAGAGGTGCATCGCCTGTCTGCAGTTCGTCAAGCGCTGCCATTCCTCTGCCGCCTTCGCAGTTATCCAACTGTTATGTGTCCCTTTCAACACACTCTGCCATTTGTACCCTGTGGTACAGCGCCCCGTATCGAGTCGCCCCCTTTTTGCCAGTTGATCGGCCTTTTCGTTGCCGATTACTGCCGCGTGCCATGGTACCCAATATAGAGTGACCCTGTTCACGGAGGATAGCCTATCTAATGCTACCCTGCAGCCCCACGCCTCTTCCGAGCGAAACTCCGCAGCCCCCACCGCCCGAAGTCCGCTTGGCTATCCGAGCAGATGGTGATCCGCTTCCCCTCTAACCCGTCCGAGGTCATGGTTTCTGCGCATTCCCTTATTGCTCTTACCTCTGCCTGGAAAACGGTGACATGCGAGTCCAGCCAAAGAACAAGCTCAGTCTTGCTTCCCTTTAGCCATGCCGCCGCCCCAATACCTACCTCGCTCTTAGATCCATTCGTGTACCAGACCAGGCCCTCCTGGTTGCGGGCATCCTCTACAAGGTCTGTCCTTACAGGAATGGTCACCTCAAAGTTCTTGCCAAAGGCAAACTCTCTCTCTCTCTCTCTCTCTCTCTCTCTCTCTCTCTCTCTCTCTCTCTCTCTCTCTCTCTCTCTCTCTCTCTCTCTCTCTCTCTCTCTCTCTCTCTCTCTCTCTCTCTCTCTCTCTCTCTCTCTCTCTCTCTCTCTCTCTCTCTCTCTCTCTCTCTCTCTCTCTCTCTCTCTCTCTCTCTCTCTCTCTCTCTCTCTCTCTCTCTCTCTCTCCTTCCCTCTCTCTCTCTCCCTCTCTCTCTCTCTCTCTCTCTCTCTCTCTCTCTCTCTCTCCTTCTCTCTCTCTCTCTCTCTCTCTCTCTCTCTCTCTCTCTTCCCCTTTCTATCGAAGTATAAAATAAGGTAAGTATCTAAATTTTTTCTGTATAATCTATAAAATAATAACATTTATGATTTTTTGAAAGAAATCAAATAAATACTAGTGAAATCGTCCTTTACTTCTTTGAGTCTTATTATATGTAAGAACATTCACATTGTTCACTGCAAATTAAAGAATCGAAAGTTGTGAAATCAATTATCGATAGTCAAGTAATGCAAACAGCTCTCCGAAACCATCGCTGTGTGACTGTCCTCAGAAATTTATTCAAATTTGTTCATCCTTCTATACAAAATAAACACAAGAATGTACTGTAGTCAATTTATTATAGTCAAGTACCGACATAAAGCTTTTTGTACCTCGGATGTAAAATTGCATTTTGCGGCTTCGTTGTAACTTCAAAATTATTCATCCATCAGCATAAATTTCTAATTAACGCCCAAGAGTCGTAATAGCTCACAGTACTTCTACGAAACTCTATAGAACCTAGGCACTTTACATACGCTTGGGCGAAAATTATTTCATTTATATAACTATATGTATAACGACTCTTTTTTCTTTCTAAAATTCATAAGAATTTTTGCAAATATTTACAAAATGTGAAAGCCTATATAAAACAATTACATAGTTACCATCACATTCTATTGAAAAGAATTCTATAACATTACGCATCTTGGGAGGACAAGAGAGATCTAGAGATGCTCTAGAAAGAGGTGGTCCTGTGATCTTCCATACATACTTAGCGGGCCTGACACACAGTGTTTGCAAAACCTGAAAAAATGGTAAAAAATTGGCTTCACGCGAAAAACATCTATCAGGTGATCTTTTTAGTACTAAATGGTACTTATACCCTACAGAATAAAATAGGCTACCGCCTTTTTTGATATTGTTTTTGCCCGTTTTTATACAGGGCAAAAAATAAGGAGAAATGGATTAAAAAACAAATTTCTTTCACGCTGCGCTGCTTATTGCTAGTAAAATTGTTCTTAGAGCTTGTTTTTGTGTAAAAAACGATCAGGAATCGAATGGTTCACTTATATTATCCAAAAAGTTTTGGGAACTGCTTCAAAAATGCATTTTTTCCTAAAAATATGAATTTTTTTTTTTAATTATTGTAGTTTTTGATACTTATATCATCTTCAGTGATATAAATAATTACACCATTGAAAATCTGAGATTTTTTTACGTAAGAATGTGTATTTCAAAATTTTTTTTGCTATGATTTTGGGTTTGAAAATAATTGATAAACTTCATGTATTATCCATAGGCTTAAATCTACGTCATGATGATACAATTATTCATAACGCAGTGTACTTTAAGGCTTTTCTATGACTTTTTACAAACGTTTGTATGTAAAATAATGCCAGAAATTGATTGGAAATATAAGATCTTCGGGTGTTTGAAAAATCAAAGATACCAGTACGGCTATACCAGGTATGCTTGATCGATTGGTGATATCGTCGATTTCATGTGCAGACCAGAAGTCGTTTTTTTTGACCCAAAGTTTATTATTTTTAATTAAAGTAATCATCGAGAGATAAAGGAGAAGACAGTGATATACAGCCAGTGAGAAACAGGCAGAGAGAGAAAGAGAGATTCAGAAATATAGAGGAATGAGGATAGACAGAGCTAGTGAAACACAGGTAGAGAGATAATATCATAAAAAGTAAGATAGAGTCAGGAACAGAGTGAGAGGAAAAAAATAGATAGAGATAGAGTCAGAAAGTGGATTCTAGGAGTCAGAGGTGACGACACAGACAAAGACAGATGAAATAAGATAATTTTAAATAAAATAAAATATATTAATGCGCCTATCACAGTACCACAGTTATTGGACGAAAAACTATTTCTTTGGGCATTATAGATTACTAAGTAAAAAATACTATGTATTAAAGTAGATGCTTAATTAAAAAATCAAATTTCTTTGGAAAAATAGAAACATAACTAAATTTAACATATTACATTCTAGACTACAATTGATACATTTTCCAAATTCGAATTGGTGGTTGACGAGCGGAGCGAGTATGGGCTACCTTCCTAGTATATATATATATATATATATATATATACATACATATAAAAAATTTAAATATTGTTTTAGGTATAATCATGTTTCATATTGCAAAATATCGATATATTATATTATTCATAAATAACATTTTGACAATATAGATTTTTTTAACAGTGAACATAATAATTTTAATTCATTATACTAATCTCTATCGAAAAATGTTAAACATATTTATTCTTCTTCGTCTGTTTCCATTGCAGAAGTATTTTCTTCTGAATTATTTTCTGTATCTTCTAAAATTAAGTCTCTCATCTCTTTGGTAAGTTTCAGTTTTTTCTTCTTTATAGTTCTATTTAATGTTATAAATGGATCTGAACTTAGTAATAAGCGGTTAATTGTGTCAGTATTCGTGTTTATCCTGCAGATTTTAAGAAAATTGTTTCATTATATATGTTTTATCACATAAATATAGATTTTTAAAAAATATTTCACCTAGATGATTTTCGGGAATGATATTCTCGATATCTCTTTATATCTTTATTGCGGCATTCCTGGGCTTCTTCCGAAAACATCCCAATTGGGAAAATCATATTTTCAATTATGTGATATCCATGGATTAAAATTACATGCATAGATGGTGGCATTTAATACTACGGATACAGTTGAACAAAACGATCAGCGACTTCTTTGCAATATAATTCAAACGCTTTTGTGTCAATTTTTTCTCCAGATGACAAAATTTCCTGTATAACTTTCAACTTCTCGAGTAATACTTCGTCAAATCCTAGATATAAAAAATTTTGTTTTAAAATAATGTAACATTAAAAACAGTAGAAAATAAATAACGAAAGATACCTGTAATTTTTGCAACAATTTTCGTATTTCTGAAAAAAGTTCTGGCAGTATTCCCATCGTTTGTACTACCATATCCTTGTTTTGACAGTCCACCTTTATTCCAAGCTCTTCTTGAAGAAGCTTTCGAATTTCAGCTCTTCTCTTTGTCATAATTGGCTTTTCAATCTTTGATATCTGCGTAGAGACGAAACACAACAGTATATTGACGATAAAAACAGCACTTATAAAACAGTAACGTTCATAGTAATATTAAAGCCCATATAGAATTACATAAATATTAACTTTCACAGTCTTTTATAATTTATTATAAATTATCTCGCTTCGCTTGGGCGACAAACAATACCCGCGCACAGATGACTCGCTTTACGCACTAGTTGCGTAATGTACTATAAGCGTTCTGCAGTGTTATTTAATAGATCTTGCCATGGAACTTCAGCAATTGACTCATCAACATATATGTTTTCTGGATACATTTTCTTTTTAGCTGCTAAAATCTGATTTGTATAAAAATATGAGAAAAAAATAACTGCTGTATAGTTACATTTTTAGAATATCTGAACATTGAAAAAGTATAATAAAAAAATAAAATATATTTTATTTTTCAATTTTCTTACTGTTTTATATGATGGATATAGATCGTGGTTATGTTCCAGGGCAGACTGCCGAATTTTGTTATAAGAATCTATACTCATATTAGTATTTATCAACAAAGCAACTGCTTCTTCAGGCGTCATTTTAGACGCCTTTTTTAAGCTATCATCATTATTTTTATCTTCAAAAAGTTCCTTAGATGCATCAAAAATAACATCTAGCGGAATCTCTTCAATAACTTTTTTCACGGTCTTTTTTTTATTTTTGATCGAAGATATATTACAGCTTTTATAATTCCCAGTAGGACGAAGAAGTGAGAGAGATAGGTGCGCGCCAGGAGGCCAGCGCAGCCAGGTAATGCGAAGTAAGTCCTTGCCGGGCGAGGTAAGTCCTTGAAAGTCGATCGCTTGCGGCGATCTGCCGCCGTTGGTGCGAGCCTCCTTTGCGTGTACGTGTGTACAGCCGAGTACGCACGTACTTCGCGCGCGGGCGCACAACCGTGCTTGCGGGTGCCTTCAGCACGCGGTGTGTAGGTATTGAAGTAATAGCCCCAGGGGCAATAAAGCTAAGTGTTCTTTTATACTTGATCGCGTATCATTTCGCGCATCCCGTCCCATACAACTTCCTGATTCGGTGGCTAGATGAGACGGACACCACCAGCCTCCGCGGACGCGAGTATGCTCTACTCGCGTATAGCTGAGCGGCAGGAGCAGCACGTTCGGTGAGAGAAAGTCTGTAAAAATGGAAAATGTAATATCAAAAATAGGTGAAAACTAACGTGAAAATTTTAACTAGAGATATGAGTGCACTTCTACGGATGATTTCTCGGTATTCACACCCAGATTTAAGCATTCTGCAAATTTGATAATAACGTATGCCTTATATCTATATTAAGTTTTTCATATATGTTGTAACGTGAAAATTGCATGCCTGCATGCCACGTAGATTTTGTGCTGTTTTGTCCTAATCATATTTGACGAGTAGTTAAATAATATACTAAAATTAATCGATTTAATGATCGCGTTTTGCAACATAAAATAAAGGCCGTTGTTATTTGTACGTTAGATCGCTGTAGATAGGTATACCTATATATACGTAAAATCTAACCTTCAATTTTCTTTAGTCGAAGAATTGACGCTTGACTAAAGAAAAAATAGGCAAGGATTGACGTTTGACTAAAGAAATAATAGTCCCTTCCATATCAGACTCTCAAAACAGTGGTTTTTACATGTTTCTAAGTGGATTATAGGTTATTTGTACGACAGATCTGTCTTACAAATAACAACGCCGTAAAATAAAACACCCAGACAGGTACACACAGGAATACAAATATTCTATTCATACTTAAAATTTTACGGAAAAAGAATTCAAGGTACATAATTTCTCGTAGAATAATTTCAACTTTACGATGAAAGTATCGTTGATTCGATTAAAAATGATGATAAGGTTGTTAAATGCAATAATTTATAAGAAAATTCGAATTTAATCAATAAAAACGTACTTTTGAGACTGTTTGTGAAACTTTTATGAAAATCTTCAATGTCCAACCAATTTTTAGCATTATTTTACATAAAAACGTTTGTAAAAAGTCATAGATAAGCCTTAAAATACACTGCGTTGTGAATAATTATATCATCGTGACGTAGATTTAAGCCTATAGAATAATACATGAAGTTTGTCAATTATTTTCAAACCCAAAATCATACCGAAAAAAAATTTTGAAATACACATTCTTACGTAAAAAAATCTCAGATTTTCAATGGTGTAATTATTTATATCACTGAAGATGATATAAGTATCGAAAACTGCAATAATTTCGAAAAAAAATTAATATTTTTAGGAAAAAATGCATTTTTGGAGCTGTTCCCAAAACTTTTTGGATAATATAAGTGCACCATTCGATTCCTTATCATTTTTTACAAAAAAAAAGCTCTGAGAATAACTTTACTAGCAATAAACAGCGCAGCGTGAAAGAAATTTATTTTTTGACGTCCATTTTTTCCTTTTTTTTTGCCTTTATAAAAAAGGGTGCAACGAACACGTCTCGTTACTAGAACGATTGCGATCGGTTCAGCTTAGGCTAGGTTAAAGACGCGGTCTTCGAGTCATTTGCGCCGACTTTTTCGCGCCGGATTAGATTAGTAATCCACTTGCGCGCGGGCGCTCACGCCGCTTCACGAGAACCCGCCTTGCTCGCTCGTGCGTCAAGGCATGTTAGTAATTTACTTGCGCGCGGGCGCTTGCTCACTGGTGCGCCGGCACACTCGCGCATCCCCGTTCATCGCGTCACGTTATCGACTAGTGCAGCGGCGCGCGCAACCGCGACGGTCCCGCCACCACAGCAGCGCGCGCAGCTTGCGCGGGAAATTCAGCCTATATGAGCTGTGCTCACCCGATTGTGAGGAAGACTGTCACCGACCGTCCTACCGACCCGACTTCCTATTCCTAAAGCCTCTCGAGCACTGTGCACACACAGGCTTGTACGCAATCTCCGACGCCATAGACAACGTACGTGACATAGACTACTATGTCATCCGACTATCCACTCCGAACTTGCTCCTGTCGCTGCCGTCGTGCACACACGTCGTCAGAGCCAGGACGATTCCAGAGAGACGAACACCAGGTTCAACGTGCACACACGTGTACCTGGAGGTTCTGTAGAGTACCGGAACGACGGAATTATAGAGATCCAGGACTAATCTGTTCCTGCCGTCGTGCACACATGAGGCAGTCCAGGATAGACTTGGCACACCGAAATTCCACTAGGGCACGTGCACACACGACTCTAGGGGAATACGGGATACCCCGATCGACCAGTTAGGGAACACCGGAACGAGCATTATCCCTGTCGTCGTGCACACACGTGGTAGTGATAAGGCCGACCTCCAGATCGACACTCGTTCAGGCCTCGTTCACACACGTGTTTAGACGAGTGCACGACACCAAATTAGAACCGAGGAACGCCGGAACTAGACCTGTTCCTGCCATCGTGCACACACGGGGCAGGGTTAGACTATGTCCTGAGCCGACGCTCGCCCAGATTTTGTGCACACACGTGCCTAGGCGAGCTTCCGACACGTTCTTGGACGGCGGAACGAGGAACGCACGACTTTCCGACACAACTATACCGACGAGACCGGCGCAACCGACACTATACGACCCGTAGCGCTCGAGACACCCCGGTGTTCATCCATTGTACACTATCCGCCGCCGCGAGAGGGCAGTAGCGTGCGATTCGAATACTTAAACGTAGTAAGTGCATTTTCTGAATTTCTGTTTCACATGGCTTAAACCATGGCGTGGCAGGAGCTTAATAACTAGAGGTGTTTCCTGTTATATTTTTTTATTGTTAATTAGTTATTCTTTATTAAAGTCTGTTAATAAACCTTTATATCTTTCTACTTTGAAAACTAGTGTCTTATCAATACTTTCTAAACTACCTGATTCTTCTTATCCCCCACAACTGGACCTTGGTAAATTTTAGAAGCATCCGGCAGGGGGCAGAGTCATACCGTTATAAGCGTGTTACGTGACGCATCTTTTACTAAGAGTTTTTTATTTTTCGCATATTTGTTCAACTAAAATTCCAACCCGGGCCCAAGTACGATTCACATAAAGATAAAAGAATGTGCTCTTAGCGGCTGAAGTTTAGTCAAGGCCACAAAGTGCTCATTCTTTTCCACGCGCAATCAGTGAAATATAACATCCTCTTCCGACCAAGCGCAAGGGGGAGGTAAATGCGACGAAGTTTCTGAAGCTGACCATGCAGCAACAGCTAGTCGACGCACGCGAGCGAAGAACTGTTCGACGCGGTCACAATACATCGAGCGCAGCACCGCCTGGACCCGTTACCCGCAAGCTTGCTTACCGGCCCCATCTGAATGTATGAGTGCGAGAGAGACAGAGTGAATGCGAAGCGGAGGAGGAAAATGCGCGCGCCTGCCGAGTGAAGAGGGCCGAAAAACCAGAGTAGTTTGAACTCCCGAAGGAATAATACGTACAAATAAATTAGCTTTGAACAAGGAAAAGTATAAAGGCCACGGGCCCTCGATCAATTTTAATTTCATAACTTTACTCGCGTTATAAATGTTCTAATAACTATATACAAAAAAAGGATATATGCATCTGCAACTGTTCTTTCCGGGACGTAAAAATGTATATAACTGTTATTTCTGGGACGCGCTCGTTATTTCCGGGACGTCCCGGAAAACCTGTGTCTGCAACAGTTATTTCTGGGACGTGGTATTAGTCCCACACCCCAGGGATATTATTTCTTTAGCCAAGTGTATTGTCTCAACTCTGGAAGAAGAAACTCTAGGTCCCAGAAATAACACTTGTAGATACTTACATATATATATATATATATATATATATATATATATATTTATATATATATATATATATATATATATATATATATATTTTCACATCTGGGACGCATTTTCAGGATTATATAGGTCATATATACCGAATTTTGAGGATTTTGTAGGCATTTTGAGGAGTCTCCTCAAAAGTCCAAAGCACTCGAGAGGCATTTTGAGGATTTTTCAGCGGTTTCCACAATAGTGTGTTAATACATCGATTTCGGAAATTCCGTGATATTTTTCCGTAAAAGCGGGCGCCGCAGGCGTCGTGGTGTTAGTCAATAACCTTAGGGTCATTATTTCTTTAGTCACACGCTTGTTTATTGGTTGTTTATAACAATGTTTATATTTGTGTCACCACTATTGTACAAATTCTTTATGAAATCCTCAAAATACCGTCCAATGATATATATATATATATATATATATATATATATATATATATATATATATATATATATATATATATATATATATATATATATATATATATATATATATATATATATATATATATATATATATATATATATATATATACACACAAAATAAGATCCAACTTATTAAATCAGTACACAAGGAATTAAAAACAAAGGAAATCTACATAAAGAAAGCCCATTTTTAAGGATTAGATAATTAAGGCCAATAGACCGAACATTATATTAAGGGAAACACGGATACAAACGGACTTGTATCTCCCACCTAGGTCTTTCCTTCATTGACTTTGCACACCACCTGAAACACAAAAGGAGTGAGTATCATTATTTAAAATCTACAAACCACAAAAAAAGGGAATAAAAAGGGAAAGGGAATTAAAAAACAAAAGAATATAGTTTAAAGGTACCCATACCAACGTTCACAATTTGGCATGAACAATTAAGGAAATTCACTGTGGGTGCATGTAATTGGTTGCACTTCATTTATTATCCATCATTAGAAGAAGACCTATGAATTAATTTGAATAATATAGATATGGATTATTAATATAAAGAGTTTACTATAGCCATATAAATAATTGAGAACAAAAATAAAATATACATACACACATATATATATATATATATATATATATATATATATATATATATATATATATATATATATATATATATATATACCGGGTGTCCCATTTTAAAACCACCAGGCAAATATCTCGAAAACTAAGGGAGATGGAAAAAAACTTTTAATACAAAAGTTGTAGGGTTCAGAGGGGCCCAACTGATCGTGACCTTGGTTATGACCTTGAGGTCAATGATCAAGTTCATTTGAAGGTCAAATCGATTTTTTCAAATGGGAACCCCCACTTTTGACCTCGTAAATGGAAAGAGCAGAAATTTTACGTTCAGATGTGTCCTTGAGTCAAGGTTATGGTCATGGTCATGGTCATGTTTAAAATCAAAATCAATAAACGCATCAAAACATTCCCATAATTAGGTATACGAGACAAATCGTTAAATACAAAATTTGTAGGGTTCAGAGGGGCCCAACTGATCGTAACCTTGGTTATGACCTTGAGGTCAATGATCAAGGTCATTTGAAGGTCAAATCGATTTTTTCAAATGGGAACCCCCACTTTTGACCTCGTAAATGGAAAGAGCGGAAAATGTTACGATTAGATATGTTCTTGAGTCAAGGTCGTGGTCATGGTCATTGTCATGTTTAAAATCAAAATCAATCAACGCATCCAAAAATTCCCATAATTACGCATACGAGTGTTAAATACAGAAGTTGTAGTGTTTGGAGGGGCCCAACTGATCGTGACCTTGACCATGAACTTGAGGTCAAGGATGATGTCGTTTGAAGGTTAAATCAATTTTGTTTAACGGCAACCCTCACTTTTGACCTTGTAAATAGAAAAACCGAAAAATTCTGATATGACCTTGCGTCAAGGTCATGGTCAAAATTATGGTCAGTTTCCGTGCAGTTAAGAGCAAAGTCGGAGATGACCCGGTCACCTAAGGCAAGGTCGGAGATTACCCGGCCAGTTAAGGCAAGGTCGGAGATGACCCGACCAGTTAAGGCAAGGTCAGGGATGATCAGGCCAGCTAAAAATTCATTGGAAAATTCCACGTTCATGCGTATTTAGTCATAGGATCCAAGTATTTCGGTCACCATTTGTTGAAGAAGATGCTCAAAAGTTGCACCATTTACTTGTTGACAACATTCTATTCTCCTTTTAAAGTTTCTAACAGTATTTAATAATACTTGACGTGGAATACTTAAGCAGATTTGTGTAATTCTTTGAATCATGTCATCTCTTGTAGTTGGCCTGTTGCGGTAGACTGTATTTTTTAGGAAGCCCCATAGATAAAAATCTGGAGATGTCAGATCTGGAGATCTTGGTGATCCATCGACCGTTAAACCTTTCATTAAGAAAATCTCTGACAATTCTGGCATAATGTGGAGGAGCACCATATTGTTGTAGCCACATTCTGGCCCTTGTATGGAGATCAACGTTTTCTAGAAAGAGTGGCAGCTCGTCTCTCAGCAACTGTAAATAAGTATGTTGAGTTACGTGACCTTCAAAAAAATAAGGTCCAATCAGATATCCGTTAATAATACCACACCATACCGTTACATTCCAGCGATGCTGATGATCAACTTCTCGCATCCAATGAGGATTAACAGGAGACCAGTAGTGGCAATTATGGCGATTCAACATACCAGTACTCTGAAATGTAGCCTCGTCGCTAAAAAGAACATTGTTAAAGAAATTTTCATCGTCAGTAATTTGTTGTGTTGCCAATTGGCAAAATGTTATTCTCCGTCGATAATCTTCCACAGTTAAAGCTTGATTTAGAGTAATGTGGTAAGGATGGTAACGCGCATATCGTAAATATCTACTGGCCGTAGATCTTGGAATACCCATTGTTAACTCGATTTCGCGTAAACTTACATGAACATTTAAATGTACCATGGCTAGAACAGCAAGAAAGCGAGGATTATTTTCATAATCGTGTTCATTCAGTGTCCTCCTTCTTCGAACGAAGTTCCCTTGTCGACCGCGCAGTTCAATGTTACGTATTACCGTATGATCAGGATGTTGTCGTTGAGGGAACCGAGCACGTACAATCTGCTTGCCTCTCGATAGTTTCGTCGACATTCTCCTAAAATAAGAAGAATGTCAACTATTTCATTAGCAGAATAGTCAGGCATTCTTTTTTAGTTGTAAATGCAATTATTTATCAAAACACACCACAAAAGAAATAATATGTTATTATACTATACAATATTTTAAAACGAAAAAGTTTAATTTTCTATGCCAATATAAGTGTGCTCAATTTGAAAACAATTTGATGTAAACAGTAATAATTATTGACTATTACCGATCAATGCTGAATACTACCGGTCACTATTAGATACAGGTGGTCAACACTTATTAACTTTTGTTATTATTTGATATAAGTGGTTAACCCTGGTAAATATTGATAATAGTAAAAATAGTAAAATTTTCCGCTCTTTCCATTTACGAGGTCAAAAATAGGGGTTCCCATTTGAAAAAATCGATTTGACCTTCAAATGACCTTGATCATTGACCTCAAGGTCATAACCAAGGTCACGATCAGTTGGGCCGCTCCAAACCCTACAACTTCTGTATTTAACACTCGTATGCGTAATTATGGGAATGTTTGGATGCGTTGATTGATTTTGATTTTAAACATGACCATGACCATGACCATGGCCTTGACTCAAGGACATATCTGAACGTAAAATTTTCCGCTCTTTCCATTTACGAGGTCAAAAATGGGGGTTCCCATTTGAAAAAATCGATTTGACCTTCAAATGACCTTGATCATTGACCACAAGGTCATAACCAAGGTTACGATCAGTTGGGCCCCTCTGAACCCTACAACTTTTGTATTTAACAATTTGTCTCGTGTGCCTAATTATGGGAATGTTTTGATGCGTTGATTGATTTTGATTTTAAACATGACCATGACCATGACCTTGACTCAAGGACATATCTGAACGTAAAATTTTCCGCTCTTTCCATTTACAAGGTCAAAAGTGGGGGTTCCCATTTGAAAAAATCGATTTGACCTTCAAATGACCTTGATCATTGACCTCAAGGTCATAACCAAGGTCACGATCAGTTGGGCCCCTCTGAACCCTACAACTTTTGTATTAAAAGTTTTTTTCCATCTCCCTTAGTTTTCGAGATATTTGCCTGGTGGTTTTAAAATGGGACACCCGGTGTATATATATATATATATATATATATATATATATATATTTATATTTATGTTTTATGTTAGTTTCCAGGACATTCCAGATATTTAACGTTGGTTTCGGGGACATTTGTTAGTTTTGGGGACAGTCCCTGAATCTACATATGTTTAACGTCAATTTTGAGGACATCGGCCCCCATAAGAGACATTATTTCTTTAGTCACGTATAGGTATACAGTAACATGAGGTCCTGGGAACTAACGTTATACAAGTTTATATATATATATATATATATATATATATATATATATATATATATATATATATATATATATATATAACTATGGGAATTGGTATATTTGAAGAGATATCAACGTATAGATCGGTACTTTTGAAGAGATGTCACCATTTTGTAAAGACTCCTCAAATTTCTCAAAGCAAGCACCGCGACTTTTGAGGAGAAATCTATACCCCCTTTTCCCAGAGTCGGTAACCTGAGGGTCATTATTTCTTTAGTCACATTGTCCGAACTCTGAGCGAAAGTTCACATCTCCTCAAAAGTACCAATTTACAAACATATCATATATATATATATATATATATATATATATATATATATATATATATATATATATATATATATATATATATATATATATATATATATATATATATATATATATATATTCACATCTGGGACGCATTTTGAGGATTATATAGGGCATATATACCGAATTTTGAGGATTTTGTAGGCATTTTGAGGAGTCTCCTGAAAAGTCCAAAGCACTCGAGAGGCATTTTGAGGATTTTTCAGCGGTTTCCACAATAGTGTGTTAATACATCGATTTCGGAAATTCCGTGATATTTTTCCGTAAAAGCGGGCGCCGCAGGCGTCGTGGTGTTAGTCTATAACCTTAGGGTCATTATTTCTTTAGTCACGCGCTTGTTTATTGGTTGTTTATAACAATGTTTATATTTGTGTCACCACTATTGTACAAATTCTTTCTGAAATCCTCAAAATACCGTCCAATGATATATATATATATATATATATATATATATATATATATATATATATATATATATATATATATATATATATATATATATATATATATATATATATATATATATATATATATATATATATATATATATATATATATATATATATATATATATATATATATATATATATATATATATATATATATATAATATGCTTGTAGGGATGAGTCTAATTTCGACGAGTCATTAAAGAAATTTACTGTATCACTTCAGTAATTAATATTGCTTCTCTGGTTAGTAAAACCTATGTATGTATATTTATAGTTACGCGTGTATATATATATATATATATATATATATATATATATATATATATATATATATATAGCAATATTAATTACTGAAGTGATACAGTAAATTTCTTTTATGACTCGTCGAAATTAGACTCATCCCTACAAACATATTCACCCTTCTGGGACGGTGGAGCTTGCACGTGTGACCTCAGGGAAGTGTGATAATCCAATTGTCCTTTTTGGTGTGAGGTCTCTTAACGCAGGGCCCTGTGGTGCAAAACATTATTTGGTCGCATTAACCTTGTGAATCCCTATTTTGGGATAAAGAAAAGAAAATTAGTATTCAATATCGCATGAAAATACAACTATCATTCATAATCTTTGCTTCACTAATTGCCACACTATACTAGTTGAAAGGAAATAGATGGCTGTAGTTTAACTGTCCTCCTTCTTAGCTTGGAATCGGTATAAGAAATTATAAGAAACCCTATAATCATCCCGAGTCGAAGGTGGAACCACTTGTCGAATATCGTACTTTGCCTCTCCCATGTTTAACCTCAATCCCTGGTCACACTCTAAATTGGCTTAACCAAATTACGCATAATTCTCCCCTTTTAATAGATATAGATATATTACCTCTTCCTATAAATAACCCAATAATTTGCATTTATATCGAATTTATAACAATCTAACACTAGTAAAATATACACATACATTGCATATATATAGATACATAGGACAGCTATGAAACTTAAATACGGCCTTTTTGAAAATTAGAGTACATCTTTCACTTCTATAATAATGGTACACAGCACACGTACAATTCCCAAAGGTTTATGAAGCCCTCTTCAATAATAAACAATTATTACAGATCTTCCTTAATATAGAACCTAATAAATACGCGTATCAAGCTTAAGGAAATTACCAAGCCCAATCTAACACCGAGTAGAAAACGGTATATAAAAGATTATTACATATATCCTTAGTCTCCAATAGGTTTACATACACACATACAGCTTCATAAGTGCACCCATAAGATTTAGAAATTAATTAAACTCAATCTAATAGTACATAGAGATAAAATAATTGATTAGGCCGTAATTGCACAATATTATATAAACCAAGAGCATAAGAATACAATTCTTAATGTCCTCTATATATGTATATAAAGTCTTACCATTAAGAATTGCATAAGAATATTAATACGATAATTGTACAAGAGAAACGTGAGACGTTATACTATTTATTGGAAGAATTCAGATTAGTCTTCGTATCACGGTTTCATTTTATAGTTCATATGAGTTTAGCGTTGCTGGGTTAGTTATATATCTATCTGTGGGACTTTATATGTGCAAGTGTATATGTGCATGACCATCTATATTCGCTTATACCCGTGAGGGTTTAGAAGAAATTATAGAAGTCGGGTTTTCCTTTTTTCTCAATTACATACCTATTAAAGGGGTGTCAAATAAATCCGAACCATTTGACACATTGATGGGCCCTTGCATTTACTAGCTGTCTCCGTGTAGGGAAGTGTGCATCGCAATCCAAGGAAGGAAACAACTATTTCTGCTCTGCATAAACACAACATAGTCATTGCTGCACAAGGCCTAGTTACACTTCCTCATAGTAACTTTTCTTGAACCGAGGGCACTCGTCATCTTGTTGGAGTCGTATAGGACAACCAGCAATATCTTGGCAATAACTATAAACACCAAAGAAGGAAGAGCCGTATCCGCAATTATCTGGGGATTAGAGTGCATAAATCAAGCCACTCAAATCGACGGCCGACGACCCTTGCAGATCTGAAACCGAAAAAGAAAACATACTACAAAGCACCTATGGATCCACAGAAGCAGAGGAAAAACTAAACGAGTATACTTATCTGATAAAGATTAGAGTTCCTTTTCTCACCGATCAAGTATTGTTTTCGCCACGCACACGATATCGCCCGTCTGCTCCGTAGGTTCGTCAACACGTATACGGGAGGTTAATACTCCGACCACGTGATACCAATCTTGCTAGTCGGCGCGACTGTATACATGCGAGACCGTGGTCTAGCATCGCAATCGCGCACGCGGTAAAGACACCTTAAGGGTCGATGTGCAATGCTAGCGCGCGTATACCATCAGACTGGCCAATCACACGCGTAGTTCTCTCGCGGCGAGTGCGCCCGTTCCGTGTTACCTTAACTCTAGTAAAACGAAGGGATCAAGATTGAATTTCGAGCAGTAACGTTACACTATTTCATTATTAGGCAAATATAGATGAGTGCACATACACACGTGCGCAAGTATACATCCGTCTAATAAATATAGGGACTAATAGCATAAGTAAATCTGTATTGGGATAGGGGTTAGAATAAAACATTAAATAGAATAAATCTTGTTATTATTCTGAATTACTAATACTTCTCACAACCCTTTCCCTTTTATCGGAATTCCTCATATAACCTTATACGTATGGGAGTATAAGGTCGAAGTAATAGCACAGGTAAGGTACCATATTGGCGGGGATGATAGATGCCCCGAGAGTGACAACCAATAAGGCGATAGTTTCGAAAGAAATATCGTATTTACGTGAGCGCCATTAATTATTTTGGCTCTCCCGTAACAAAGGGCAAGAACAATATCAAAAAAAGCGGTAGCCTATTTTATTCTGTAGGGTATATAGTACCATTTAGTACTAAAAAGATCACCTGATAGTTGTTTTTCGCGTGAAGCCAATTTTTTTTACAATTTTTTCAGGTTTTGGAAACAGTGCGACGGTTGGTAGTTTATCAGTGAGCTATTTAAACGTAGAATACTGAATATTTGCATAAATTCATGAACAAGTATGTTTAAGTCTATATAAGTCTACTATAAATAATTACATTGGCTCCAATTTTTAATTGATACCATTTATATTCCTATATATGCCTAGCATCATGATTAACTATCATTACTAGAAATGTTTTCCTTGGATCCGACTTGTTTCTAAAGGAGATAATATAAAAATTTCATACAAATTTGTAGTGTACTCAAAAGATCTTTACATTTTACTAACCGTGCATTGTATAAGTAATCTATATTTTGTATCCTATTGCAGCCCTACTTAAAAACAGTGATAGTTTCACGGACCAGTATTTAATTTGTAGAAGAAAACCATTTATACATGTTAACCGATCTTTATGAACATATGTATAATGTTAATTTAATAAGTGAATCTAACGGCTAGTCAGGGCGAAAGATAATAGATAAGGAAGGTAACTAACTTATCAATCAATTTTTTCTATATATGTGTTTAAATACATATTTAAATTTTTAGAAGCTATTTGACACAATAAATAGCAGCCAAAGAATTATGCACAATATTATAATCATTAAAGTGCAGTCAAGAATTTTTAAAGGACATGGAAAGGGAAGGTAAACGTATAAGATAAAAAATGAGAACGAAAAAATAACGGCCCAGGCCGGGGTCGAACCGACAACCTTCTGCTTACCGGGCAGCTACACTACCATTTGCGCCGCTGGGCTGACAATCGTTTCCAGACCCTAACCGCTACTTAATCGTTCTCAATTTTTATTTTCCAAATCCCCCCCCGTCTGCATTATTTTCAGCCGAAGCAGACAATATTATTTTGTCAATTGAAGGAAACGCCCGACGATTTATGTTAATTTAATAAGTGAATCTAACGGCTATTCAGGGCGAAAGATAATAGATAAGGAAGGTAACTGATTTATCAATCACTTTTTTTTCTATATATGTGTTTAAATACATATTTAAATTTTTAGAAGCTATTTGACACAATAAATAGCAGTCAAAGAATTATGCACAATATTATTAAAGTGCAGTCAAGAATTTTTAAAGGATAAAGTTCCAATGATATAGGCAGTTTTTTCGAAATTTTCCATTTTCACCTTCAAAAACTACAAAACATCTTATATCTCAAAAACCGCCCTGAGGCAGTTGACGTGAAACGCCTCATATAGAAAAAAAAGTGATTGATAAGTTAGTTACCTTCCTTATCTATTATCTTTCGCCCTGAATAGCCGTTAGATTCACTTATAAAATTAACATAAATTATCGGGCGTTTCCTTCAATTGATAAAATATATATAATGCATAATTATATGAAAATAATCATGTCTACTCTCTAAACTGCCAACCGTCGGGCCCGCCAAGTATGTATGGGAGATCACAGGACCCCCTCTTGCTAGAGAATCTCTAAACCTCTCTTGTCCTCCCAAGATGCGTAATGTTATAGAATTCTTTTCAATAAAATGTGATGGTAACTATGCAATTTTTTTATATAGGCTTTGACTTTTTGTAAATATTTGAAAATATTCTTATGAATTTTAGAAATAAAAAATAGTCGTTATACATATAGTTATCTAATTGAAATAATTTTCGCCCAAGCGTATGTAAAGTGTGTAGGTTTTATAGTTTTGTAGAAGTACTGTGAGCTATTACGACTCTGGGCGTTAATTAGAACTTTATGCTGACGGTTGAATAATTTTGAAGTTACAACGAGGCCGCAAAATGTAATTTTAATGTAATTTTAAATGTAAATTGATTTCAGTACTTTCTTGTGTTTAATTTGTATAGAAGGATGAACAAATTTGAATAAATTTCTAAGGACAGTCATACAGTGATGGTTTCGGAGAGCTGTTTGCATTACTTGACTATCGATAATTGATTTCATAACTTTCGTTTGTTTAATTTGCAGTGAACAATGTGAATGTTCTTACATATAATTTGTTTATATATACAAGGTGTCCCATTTTAATCGCCCCAGGCAAATATCTTGAAAAGTATGAGAGATGGAAAAAAACTTTAAAAACAAAAGTTGTAGGGTGCAAAGGGGGTCAGCTAATGGTAACAACGACTTTGACCTTGAACTCTATTTTCAAGGTTATTTCAAGGTCAAAGTGATTTTTTTAAATGAGAATCCCTACTTTCGACCCCGGAAATGGAAAGATCAGAAAATTTTACGTTCAGAAAGGTCTGATATATTGGGGTTTCAAGGTCAACCAGCTAATTTAATGAGGTCGACCTGGGAATACCTCTAGGAAGGACAAAATTGACCTTGACGTTCAAGGTCATTTTAAGGTAAGTTGATTTTATAAAATGGAACCCCTTATTTTTGACCCTGGAAATGGAAAGAGCGGAAGAATTTACGTCCGAATATGACTGTTTGGGAATTCAATAATTTGAATTCCCGCGGTTACACTCAGCTCGGCAAGACTCACGGCGCTGCCACGGCGCGGCAGCACCTCGCGGCCTCCCGGCGGAACAGCCGGGACGCTACACTGATTCACAAGGTGAATTCGCGCTGTTTCGGTCTCTCTCGCTCTCTCACATACAAATGTGAGAGAGATTGTGATTTGATTCGCGAAGTGAATCGTGAAGGCCAAGAAGACGGAAGCGTTCAAGGCCTCGCTCTCTTTTTCTTCAGCCGTGCCACGAGGAGCATCTCTCACCACTGCGCACCTGAAAATCTCATCGGTATCTCTCAACGGATTTCACTGGCTCAAATCGACACTGGATCAACTCACCACAGGCTCTACTCAATCTCTCACTGGAAACTCGCATCACCCTTCACTCACGCAATACTCAAGGTGCAAGGACGATTAGTACAATCGACTCTATTGCAAGGTAAAATCTCTCACAATACTAGAGGTTATGTTGCCAACCACGTGTTGGCACCGGCGGCCAGTGTAAAAGTGAACATGTGTGAATTAGAAAAACTCAAGGCAGCAATTCAATTATAATTGTTTGCCATTGCTCATTTTAACAGCTTCATTGTGTGTGAGCCCAGGAGGGAGTGTCAGGAAATACTCAAGCAACTATCAACGGACAATCTCATTTCAGTTGCAGACAGACTCAAAACTCACAGGTTGGTTGTCTCTAGTAAGAGATTACTACTCCATTATTAATGTGCACTCATAGTTGGAATTGCGGACACACTACTCAAATACAATCATTAACCTCAGTGTAATTTAAACTCCCTTTTCAATTTATGTGAAAATAAAAACAAAATTTGTAATTTATTTAATAAGTGACTTTGTGAATATAGTTTCTATTTTCAATTTACTTCTGTGTGTGACTTCAATTTATTTTAACACCCGCAGCATGTTTACTCATATATAATTAAGGCTTACTCAAACAATGACCTTGACCTCGACCTTGACTTTAACCGTGATCTGGAAGGTTAATTTAAGGTCAAGTCGATTTTTTTAAAATCCCCTTATTTTTGACCTCGGAAATGGAAAGAGAAGAAAATTTTACGTTCAGATATGTACCGTCATATGGTGTCAAAGTTGGCCCTCTGGGGTCAATTAAGGGTCAAATCGTGCTTGAGGTTAATTGGGGTCAAATTAATTTTTTTAATCTGATGTGTTCTTACTTTTATCAGCGTAACTCTGAAGGATTTTTGGGATTAATTTTCGGTATGAAAAGGTACTTTTCTTCTTGTTCTTTCTTGGTTAGGTTGGCACCATTGAAATGTACAGCTACGTCAAATGATATTTTTTAAGTACGAGTGACCGATTACTTTAAGGTAGTTATGAGGCGATGATTTAATGGTTTTGTTATGAGTCAATTATAAATATTCGAATTCTTTAGTTTGGTCAATTTGGGAATATTTTCATTTTTTTTAAAGAGTAATAACAATACTGCACTCGAAAATAGGTAGATTTAGTTATTTTTAGCTGCACAAGGCTCCATCGTTCGTAAGAGGCGCAAAACTGGAACGAAACAGCACATTGCGCTGGGTGTGCGAGCTATTATTACTGAAAATCCCCACATTTCAACACGAGATTTGCAACGAATGCATGGTGTTCCCAAATCAACAGTAAATCGCCTGTTGAAAACATCTAAATTTCACCCCTACCACGTTCGCCTTACGCAAACACTAGAGGATGGAGATTATGCACGGCGTTTAAATTTTTGTCAATGGGCAAATAATCAGATACGTAGGGACCCTTTCTTTTTTGATCGAGTGCTATTCTCAGATGAAGCAAAATTTGATAATATGGGTGGTGTCAATCTTCATAATGCCCACTATTACGCTGAACAAAATCCTCATTGGCAACGAGATCATCGAATCCAGAGACGTTGGTCAATAAACGTGTGGGCAGGTATAATTGGAGATCATGTGCTGGGACCTGTCTTTTACAATCAAAATTTGAATGGACAATTGTATTTGGATATTTTGCAAAACCAGCTACCTACTCTATTAGAAGATATCCCACTTATCTTACGGCGGGATATGTGGTTTCATCAAGATGGAGCTCCTGCACATCGCGTTCGATCAGTCAAGAATTTTCTCAATGATATGTATCGTAATCGTTGGATTGGCATCGGCAGCCAAGTACACGAGTGGCCGTCTAGATCCCCAGACCTCACACCTCTTGACTTTTTTTTGTGGGGAGTAGTTAAAGGCAAAGTTTTTGCACATGCTCCAACAACCTTAGAGAACATGAGAGGAAGAATTATGGAAGCTTTCCAATCCATTTCAGTGGAAACATTGAGGAATGTTCAAGCAAGCTTCCGAAGAAGGATGCAAATGTGTTTCAGAGAGAACGGACACTTGATCGAGCATTTGCTGCCTTAGATCTTCAAATGACAGTCCGTTAATCAATCGGCTCTTTTCAGGGCCAATGATGTGCGAAATCCTTTCGGCAACCTCCACGCGGTGCACATTGGGTAATGGTAATGTCGAGGGTAGTCTTTCTAATTTTCGATTCATTTGACGGAGAAAAAATACTTTTAGATTCCTAAGTAACTCATAAAAACAGTGAAATCCACTTCAAAAAAATTAATTTATTTATTATTACCCTTAATTGACCCCAGAGGGCCAACTTTGACACCATATGACGGTACATATCTGAACGTAAAATTTTCTTCTCTTTCCATTTCCGAGGTCAAAAATAAGGGGATTTTAAAAAAATCGACTTGACCTTAAAATAACCTTCCAGATCACGGTCAAAGTCAAGGTCGAGGTCAAGGTCATATTCGGACGTAAATTCTTCCGCTCTTTCCGTTTCCGGGATCAAAAATAAGGGCTTCCATTTTATAAAATCAACTTACCTTAAAATGACCTTGAACGTCAAGGTCAATTTTGTTCTTCCTAGAGGTATTCCCAGGTCGACCTCATTAAATTAGCTGGTTGACCTTGAAACCCCAACATATCAGACCTTTCTGAATGTAAAATTTTCTGCTCTTTCCATTTCCGGGGTCGAAAGTAGGGGTCCTCATTCAAAAAAATCACTTTGACCTTGAAATAACCTTGAAAATAGAGTTCAAGGTCAAAGTCGTTGTTACCATTAGCTGACCCCCTTTGCACCCTACAACTTTTGTATTCGAAGTTTTTTTCCATCTCCCATACTTTTCAAGATATTTGCCTGGGGCGATTAAAATGGGACACCTTGTATACTCATTTTGCCTTCACAAAGTTATGTAAATGTTTTTATTAGCTGCCACTGATATTTGTGTTAACATAATATTTTATTTGCTTTTTTTTATTAAGATGGCATAAAAAATGATAAAATCAACAATCAACGATATTTTATTGAAAATAATAGAAGAAGATGACTAATATTATAACGGATCATTAAAAAAATCAAAATTAGAAGTATAATTTTCAATTTTTATAATATGAACACAATTATTTATAATAAAGATACACAATTATTGAATAGTAATATATTTATAATGTAAAAAATAGAGTTATTATATATGATTTTGAAAATGTAAGTTGATCTCAGGGTAGATAGCAATTTTTTAATTTTATATTTTAAAATATTACTTTTTCTGAAATAAAATAAGTGTCAAATAACAAATAGTTTCAATAACAAGAAACAAAATATTCACTTTTTTAAATATTAAATCCGACGTTTCGACAGTTTTTTTGACTGTCTTCATCAGGGCTACATAGAAATAACAAAAAAGTTTTATACATAACCAGAAAAAATAAATTATAATTTAAGTCGGTCAAAAAAAAAATACAAATTAATTGTTGCAACATAATTTTTTTATTTATATTAATTACACAACAAAAATGACATTATAATTTCTTCAAAGAAAACAACTTTTGTTTAATTTCAACAATTATTATAAAAAACAGTTTGTAAAAAGAAAATATTACAATTTTTCCTGCTTTATTTTTAGTCTTGTTTGCAGTGATTGGACTTCCATATTTATTAGTTCAATTTCTTCTGATTGAGATATTAAATTATTTAATCTTTCTTCTAATGTATTAATATTTTCTTTGTTGAATGCACCTTTGATTTCTTTTTTCAATACTTTGATTTGTGTACTTAAATCCTTTTTTTGTTTATTTAGTTGTTTTTTCTTTTCTTGAAAAGATCTACTAACAATTTGTTCTTTATTCTTAATTACTTTATTTTCTTCTTCTTCTTGTTTAATTCAATTTGTCTCTGTTTTAAAATTTTCTCATTTTCTTTTTTCTGAAGACTTTCTAAAACTGTATCTAAGCTATTAACTGTAACTTCAGAGACCCGAGCTTTTTTCTTTTTTGGTTCAAATTCTTGGATCCTTACAACTTTCATCATACTTTCAGATATATTTAAATCCTTATCAGCTAAAATAATAAAATTTCACATTTAGAGAAAATAGTAGAAAAAATAATATAGATTTCAATTAAATAATTATACTCACTTATAACATTTTTTAATTTTTCATTAGCATTTTCTGTTTTAACTTTAACAAAATCATTTTTCAAATTTGTGTTTTCGCTTGTAATTACTTCAAGTTTATTCGTTTCATTACTACAATCTAAGCCAGTGTTTAATAAACTATTTTCACCAGACTGGTCTAGCGTATCTGATGAATTTTCTCTCTTTATCACTAGTGCTGATTACACCTGAAAAAATATGTTTACAAACCATATTTATGAACATATTCAGAATTGAATTAATAATTACTACCAACCTTTTGAATTACACATAAGGATTCATCCAATACACTTGTAACTGCAGTATTATCTAATGAAGTACTTGAAAAACTATCCTCAGGAGTGAGAAAAGCATCGAAGGATTGATTGTGGTCTACGGTGACTTGTGAACTCACTACTGTAGGAATGTCCTTATCGGCTGGATTTATTGCACCTAATAAAATACATTTATGAATATTAATAATACATATATTTAAAATTAAAACTATTCACAACTAACCTAGTATATTGTCTAATTGTGACTCCCCCAATGGATCCAATGCTTTCACAGAATTTGGTGCTTTATTATTGTCTAGGATAATACTGGATAAACTGTTCTCAGAAGTGGTACTAGTGTCGAAGGGTTGATTGTAGCCAAACTGATTATCAGTGACTGGTGAACTCACTATTATAGGGATTTCCTCATCCGGAAGACTTACTGCACCTGAAAAATACATTTATGAATAATAATAAATTTATTCAAAATTAAAACAATATTTATAACCAACCTTGTATATTGCCTGGCTGCGACTCTTCTAATGTACTTATTGGTATTGACTCAATTTATATTGTGTTAAAAGAATTACTTGGATCACTGAAGTTAACTAAACTATTTTCTTGATAGTCTTGTTCAATTAAAACTACTCTACAATTACTTAAATCTAAATTATCAATTTTTACTGAATTATCATCTACCACATTAATGACCTCACTAACCGTAAGGTTATTTTGGCGATCTTCATTCTCTTTACTTGAAATATTATCTAAGGGGAGAAATAAAATTTAGATTTTATATTGTTAAAAAATTAAGATATATAAAATTAACCTTGTAAGTTGTAAGTTAAAAAAATCATATTAAAAATTAATTATGATATAATATATATTTATATAAATGTCAAATTCAGATGATCCATTTACCAGAAGAATTTCTTAACTTCTTCCAGCATTCAAAGAGACCTTCTAGTTTAATATCTCCAGTCCAGCTTCCTTTGAGCTCGTCTCTCTTAAAAGCTTCCATGACTTCAGAGGTTAGTAAATCTTTTTCAAATTTATATAATAATGTTTCACTGGCGCTGGTCAAGCTAACAGAAACTGAATTAAAAGGGACTAATTCACATGCTTTAAAGCCATGCTTAATACAATTTGAAAAGTCGTATGAATCCAAAGCCTTCTTCAAGAAAAGAGAGAGGAGAAAGATGGCCGCTTGAGTGGAAGTATTTGTTAATCGATGATATGATAAAAGTAAATGTGAGTAATACAGTGAAGTAAAAAAAGGTGCAGACTTATTAAGAAGTGAGTTAAAGTGAGTAGGAACTAGTGCAGAATAGTGCAGTGTAGAGAGTGGCTACCTATTTTCTAAAAAAACGGAGCAAAAATATCGGGTCAGTTAACCTCATTACAGACGGACACAGAAAAGCGAGGTAGCACAAGAGGTAAGCCCACAGAACGAAAGATAAATCTTAGGCCCAGTCTACACTGCCAAAGCTGTTGGAGCAAGGAATAGGAAGAGAAGAACGAAGAATATATAGAATAGACAGATAAGAGATGTTAGAGACGAACAAGTCTCTAGCTAATCCTAAAAGGAATTGCAAGAAACGAGAAACGGAACAGAATACGTAACAAGAACAGTTCTACACACCTATAGTACAAGAAGAAGAGGATACGGGAACAGAGATTAGATTAAGAAGGACAAGACAAAGGTCGTATAGCGTAACTGAAGGAAAAGTGGGAGAAGAACGTGAGACCCCGATTAGGAGGGCAGTAGCGGTATCAAAAAGGAAACTCTTATCCCCAGAGGAAGAAAGAGAACATAAGAGGAGCGGGTGTGGACAAAGTAAAGACACTAAATACGAAGAGATTGAGAACCCTTTCAACAAAAGTAATAGCACAAAGAGGACTCCAACTAAGTCAGAAAGGACAATAGAAAAAGAAAAGACGGAAAATCAGTTGAAGATGGATACGGAGAGCACGGAAAGAAGTGAAACAAATAACTGGAAAACACTAAATGAGACACTTAAAAAATGTCACTGAAGATGGAAACGCTAGATACGATGACAAAAAGGATGGACGATATGATAGCCTCAAACAATGAAGTGAGGAAAAAACAGGAAGAGACAAAAAAAGAATTACAGGAAATAAGGAACGAGAACAAGGAATACTTTGGGAAAATGGACAAGAAATACAAGGAACTTGAAGAAAGAACAGAGGAACTAAAAAAGAACTACAAGAAAATAGAAGAAGATCTCAGGAATAATGATGAAACCGAGGAGAATAAAGTAAAAGAGATAAGAAAGGAGATAGAGAAGGATAGAACGGAAAGGAAAAGTATAGAAAAGGAAATGATGGAAAGTATCAATGGATTAAAAATGGAACAAGAAAGGAGGATAGAGAGAGAAGAAAGAGAAAGGAAGAAGAATAACATAATTGTGACCGGATTGGATGCAGAGGCGATCCAGAACGCAGAACATATGGAGATGTGATTAAAGGAAAGGCTGGAAACAACAGTAAGTATAAAGAAAATGTGGAAAATAAAGAATGATGATGGAATGATCGGCGCAGAGTGTGGAAATCTTGAACAAAAACAAGAAATAATGATAAAAAAATCGGTCTTAAAGGGAAGTAACATATTCATTGGAAATGATGGAACATGGAAAGAAAAAGAAAATGCTAGGAAAATAAGAAAATGGGCGAATGTAATGTCGAAGGAAGGAGAAGAAGTAACAGTGAAAAATAATAAAGTTCAGTTCCAGGAAAAAGAATGGATATGGGATGATTACACTGGTAAAATGAAAGTTTTTTCGGCAAGGAAGAAGGGGACCAAACCGCAAATACAAAGACACACGGACAAAGGAATGGACTAAAGATGATAGTTTGGAACGTCGCTGGTATAAAAACAATAAGCGGAGAAACATGGAAATATCTGAAGTCGTTCGACGTAATAGGTATGACAGAAACATGGCTGGAAGAAAAAGACGCAGATGTGATTAACACACAACTCAAGGAATACAACATAAGGAACAACCCAGCGACGGAAGAGAAAAAGAGAGGACGTGCGAAAGGAGGTATAATCCTGGCATGGAGAAAGGACATAAAGAGCAAAAGCTGTGAAAATACGGGGAAAGAGATAATTGGAGAAGTAATAGAAATAAACAAACAGGAGATCCTAGTAATGGTTACATACATGAGAGAAGAAAGAACAGCAAATTGGAACAAGATAAAAGACGAAACGGACAGGCATTTTGAAGCTCCGATGATATTAGGTGGAGATTTCAATGCTAGGACGGCTGAGGAAGGTGGAAGAATACTGGAGGAGGCACAAGGAAGAAGAAGCAAGGACATGATTATAAACAAAGAAGGGGAAGAGATGATAAAGAACATAAGAGACCTTGGATTGCATATAGTGAATGGTGATATAGATAATGGATGGGACAAAGAATACACGTATATAGGTGGAACTGGCAGGTCAACGATCGATTACACGGTTGTAAATGAAAAAGGGAGAGAGTTAATAAGAAAATGGAAAATAGGCACCAACACTGAATCAGATCATCAACCGATAGAAATACAACTAAAAACAGGTATAGAGAAAACAAGGCAGGTGGCAGTAAGATGGATCATGGACTAGACAGATGAAGGTATAAAAAAGTACAAAGATAACCTGAAAAAAGAAGAAATAGGTAAAAGTTGGAAAGAGATAAAGGAAGCAATACAGAAGGCAATACCAAAGAAGAAAATAAAAGAAAACTTGTGTGCAAACGAAAAATGGTGGGACAAAGAATGCCACATTAATAAGATGAGGCTAAAAGAAGACCTGAAAAGATGTAAGGAAGGAAAGATGGACGTAAAAGAATACAGGGCAAGGAAGAAGATATACAGAAGATTATTAAGGAAGAAAAAGGTAATATGGGATGATAAATTGCTGAAAGAAATGAATGTAGACAGAAGCGAAAGGAAATTTTGGAAGCTGGTGAATGAAAATAGGAAGAAAAGAAAACAAATGAATAACAGCATTAAGGACGAAGAATGGATGGAACACTTTAGTCAACAATTTGAAGGCATTGTGATAACGGAGGAGGAAAGAAGGAACAGCAAAAGACACGAGAGATGGGAAGAAGATGCCATAACAATAGAAGAGGTCAGAAACGCAATAGAAAAACTAAAGAAGAGGAAAGCGACAGGTGAAGACAATATCCCAAACGAGGCATGGATATACGGGACGGAAAACTTGATACAATGTTTGTGTAGCACATTAAACGAGATTTGGAAAGGGGGAGACATCCCAACAGAGTCGAAAACTGGAAAGATAAAACCATTACATAAAAAAGGAAATAAAGAAGCAGTGAGCAACTACAGAGGGCTGACTTTAATGGATACAAGCTATAAGATATACGCTGAGATACTTAGGACAAGACTGGATAAACAACTGGAAGTAGATAATAGACTAGACGACACCCAATATGGTTTCACAAACGGAAGAGGGACCATAGACGCAATATATGTATTGAAGAAGGCAGTAGGAACCAAAATAAAGAAGGAAAGAGCAAAAGTATGGGCATTTATGGCGAACCTCAAAGCAGCATTTGACAAGCTAAAGAGAGAAGAAATTTGAAGTAGAATGGAGAAGCTAAAGATATGTAGGAAATTAACAGAAAGAATCAAAGAACTTTATGAAGAAACATACTGTGAGATAGAAATAGAAGGAAGAAAAATAGGAAGATTCAGAACGGACAAAGGTGTGAGGCAAGGATGCCCACTAAGTCTCGCACTTTTCAATGTATGCCTGGCGGATCTGGAGGAGGACATGGAGAAAGCACAAGAAGGAGGTATAATGCTTGGGAATAAAAAGATAGGCTCGATATCCTATGCGGACGATATAGTATTGCTAGCTAATAATGAGACTGGAATGAAAGAATTACTGAAGAGATTTGAAAGATACATTAGAAAAAAAGGACTGGAACTGAATGCTGAGAAGTCAGTCATAATGGAATACAAAAAAGACGGGGGAAGGAGGAAGAAGACAGAATTCAGATGGAAAGGAGAAAAATTAAGGATAGTCAACGAAGCCTCATACCTCGGCTACAAAATGCAAGGGAATAATGGGGACAGCAAACAGGTAAAACACCTATCAGAGAAAGCAATAGCTATGCTAGGAGGCGTTTGGAGTATAGGAGAGAGAAGATTTAAAGAAGACTGGAACAAAAAACTTAAATTGTTTGACTCCTTGATAGCTAGTGTGATGAGTTACGGTGCTGAAATCTGGGGTTGGAAAGAATGGGACGAAATAGAAAAAGTACAGGATAGGTACCTAAAGTGGGCGATGAAACTAGATAGAACAACCCCGAGGCATCTATTACATGAAGAAATAGGTAGATACAAGATAGTGAACAGGACAGGAAAGAGAGCAGTCAAATATGAAGAAAAACTACTAACGGCAGAAGAAGGCACGCTGCTAAAAGAGTGCTGGAAAATGATGAAGAAAAAGACTGTAAGAATAAAACAGGAGGAAAACAGGAAAAAATACTTTGAGAAAAGAGGATGGTCACTAAGAAAAATGGAAAGAAGAATGGAGTCTGGTAATCATATATGGCAAGAGATGGAGCAAAGAGGAAAAGACATAGAAAGACAAGTGAGAAGAGAAAAGATAGAAACAACAAGATTTGGAAAGGAACTGAAAGAGATAATAAACTGCAACGAAGTACCAAAATACCTGCAAAAAAATGTAAGAAATAGGAAAGAAGAAGTAGAAGTAACGGGAAGATTCAGATTAGGAAGTGAGAACCGGAGCAATAAATACTGGCTAAAAGAGGAGGAAAGGAAGTGTAGAATGTGCGGAATGGAAGAAGAAAGCCTAAAGCACGTCTTTGAAGAATGCGAATACACAAAACAGAAAGGAAAAAAATGGACGGATATTTTAAGAGGAGGTAAGGAAAATTTAGCAGCAATGCACAGAGTGAGATGGGTAAGGATAAGAAGAGAAACAGGACGTGACAACGCAGAACGACACAAAGATCGAAGAAGGATAAGAGCTGTATGACACAAGGGAAAGAAGTAAGGAACATGTGACAGATGCGAAGGAGTGACCACTCTAACAAAGATCATTAACGATAACCTATAAAGTAGAACACGAGTAAGAAGCACATGTAAAGTAAGCAAAAAGATATTAATATAATGGACGGAGAAAGTTTCTTGAGAATGGAGACGCTAAAAAAAAGAATTGAAGGAGAGTTGGAAAGAAGACTAAAGACAGAGGAGAAACTTAAAAAAAGAATTGTGGAACTAGAGGAAAGGACAGAGGCGTTGGAAAGAAAATTTAGATATGAGTAAAATAGAACGGAGGTGTTGGAAAGAGAAATAAAAAGTCTCAAAGACAAGATGAAAAAGAAAGAAGAAGAAGATAAAGAAAAGATAAAGATGAACAAAAAGGCCTAGAGCATACATGAAGTGGATAAAGAAAAGACGTTAGTGATAAAAAGAGGATGGAAATGGACTGAGACAAAACTGGCAGACTTTATGCTCAGGAAGATAGGAGAAGAAGAGTGGGAGACCAAGAATATTCTAAAGATAGATGGACAAGCAGCGGTAGGGATGAAATGGATAGTACTAAAAGATAAAAATACTCGGGACTACCTATGGTCAAAAAGAGACCCTATCGCCAATGAAGGGATTTATTACTTGGAGGAGGTGCTAAACAAACATGAAATTTGGGAGAGATGGGAAAGAAAAGAGAGAAAAAACAAGAACGTAGAAAAGGTAGAACACAAGACAGAGAGAGAAGAAGTGGGAGAAATGCATAGCAAGATAATGGAAGAAGGAAAAAATAGTACGGAAAAGAATGAAAAGGAAGAGGAACATAAAAAAGATAAGGAAGAATAATGTGTATATTATGTAAAAAAGAACAAATGTAAAAAATTAGACATAAGAAAAATTGATGATTTAGCTAGATTTAGAGAAGGCACACAAAACACAGAACGAAAAACAGAACAAATAGACTGACACACACACACAGATAATATCACTTAAAGCACAAGACAACGTCATTAACTACACAAACAAACTATTGTAAACCAACACACAGATAAATATTCAAATAAATAATTGAAATAATGTATATACACCTAATATAAAAATACACACACAACACTCAACGTAGAGAAATAGATGGGAAGAATTTATTTTTGTAATTTAACAATACGTTAATAAAAGCATTTATTATTATTACTGGATAAACTGTTCTCACAAGTGGTACTAGTATCGAAGGGTTGATTGTAGCCAAACTGATTATCAGTGACTGGTGAACTCACTATTATAGGGATTTCCTCATCCGGAAGACTTACTGCACCTGAAAAATACATTTATGAATAATAATAAATTTATTCAAAATTAAAACAATATTTATAACCAACCTTGTATATTGCCTGGCTGCGACTCTTCTAATGTACTTATTGGTATGGCATGGTGTGGTTTGTGCACATAAGAATTATGCACATATTTATTGTGCACACTTTAGCATTGGAGTATACACATAGATATAGATATACACCAATGCTAAAGTGTGCACAATAAATATGTGCATAATTCTTATGTGCACAAACCACACCATGCCATTGGTATTGACTCAATGTATATTGTGTTAAAAGAATTACTTGGATCACTGAAGTTAACTAAACTATTTTCTTGATAGTCTTGTTCAATTAAAACTACTCTACAATTACTTAAATCTAAATTATCAATTTTTAATGAATTATCATCTACCACATTAATGACCTCACTAACCGTAAGGTTATTTTGGCGATATTCATTCTCTTCATTCTCTTTACTTGGAATATTATCTAAGGGGAGAAATAAAATTTAGATTTCATATTGTTAAAAAATTAAGATATATAAAATTAACCTTGTAAGTTGTAAGTTAAAAAAATCATATTAAAAATTAATTATGATATAATATATATGTATATAAATGTCAAATTCAGATGATCCATTTACCAGAAGAATTTCTTAACTTCTTCCAGCATTCAAAGAGACCTTCTAGTTTAATATCTCTAGTCCAGCTTCCTTTGAACTCGTCTCTCTTAAAAGCTTCCATGACTTCAGAGGTTAGTAAATCTTTTTCAAATTTATATAATAATGTTTCACTGGCGCTGGTCAAGCTAACAGAAACTGAATTAAACGGACTAATTCACATGCTTTAAAGCCATGCTTAATACAATTTGAAAAGTCGTATGAATCCAAAGCCTTCTTCAAAATCTCAGAAACATATGGTTTTTCACATCAACTATATTATGCTATATTCTCCATGCATCGTTAGCTTCCTTGTATTTATCCTTCAAAACATGGAAAAGTGATACATCCAGGGGCTGTATTAAATGCATCGCATTTTGGTACAGTCCTATAAGCTCAATTTATTTATCTTTACAAAACTGAATCAACTTCATTGATAAGTGAGATGAATGGTTATCTGCATATACAATCACAGGAAATTCATAGCTATTGTCGACTAGCCACTTATAAAAAACATTCACCATATATTTATAAAAACTATCAGCTACTATCCAACCTTTATCTGTATTGCCTATTGACCAGTCTCTTGGCATTCTTTCCAAAACTTCTTTTCTTGGAACGTTTTCAATTGGAATGTTTTCAATTTAAATAATAGCATAGGCGGAAGCAATAATCCTGATGCAGCAGCAGTAAAAAGAACGGTCAGATTACCTTTTTCGTTTGCACTAACAACCTTATATACTGCTCGTTCCCCTTTCTTAGCAAAAACTTGATCGTTGTGTGGAGGTACTAGCATAAATGACGATTCATCTAAATTAAATATTCGTTTTGGTTCTAATTTCAATAAATCCTTCTTCTCAAGATACTCTTTTAATTTGGCAAACCATTGTCGTAAGTCATTTTCAGTTACTGAAGCTCTAGTAGTTTTCAAATTCTGAGCAGTCCGTATACTTATGTTGGGATGCCTCTTCAAAAATCATTTGTACCATTTGTAACCTGTGCGATGGTCTTTAAATGGATTTTCTCTTCCTGCGTCAATTACATACTTCTTTACTGTATCAAGTAGATGCTTTTTGGTAACAGGAAAACCTCGTTCAGAGCAATACAATATCCATGTTACGATATCCTCTTCTTCTGATGCACTAAGTACTGTAGGAGCACCTTTTTTACAATCGATTGGTGCATTACTCTTTGTCTTTCTGAAAAGAGTACTTTTGGGAACTCCAAAACTCTCTGCTGCTTTTCGCATACTTTTTCTTCCTTCCTTTACTGATCGGAGTGCTTTTTCAACAGAATCAGTGCTGTAATCCTTCTCAACTCTTCTTTTCTTTCCAAGTTTCATAGTTTTTTTCTTCAACTTTATCTTGTTAGTTAATTTAACATGAGGTTGCACAGGTTCATCTTTTTGTGTAGCTTTTGAAGTTTTTTTCACTTTTGCCATCCTTATAAAGTTAACATTACTGTAAAATTAAGTATTTTATATAAACTATTAAATATTAAAATAATTAGAAGTACGTAAGTATCTATTATAAAATTACTTACCTCTATAATGCAAGTAAATTTTGAGGTTATACACGTTCAAATAAATTTCAAACAAAACTCAATATTGTTTACTACTTTTCTATGAATAAACAAAGAATTCTTGCGAGTATAAAAAGTAAAAAGTAGTTTTTGTTTCAGCACTTTATATTATTTGCTTTAAAATTAACCGTGTGCAAACCCTGCTGAAAACGACCTATTCAAACCAATTTATAAAAAATTAATCAGCATGAATCGGGAATCTTGATCCGCAATTCTCCGATTGCTAACAATTGCACCGATTGATCACAATAAAAACCGATTATGACCAGAAAATTGTAGTTTTAATCGGTTTTAATCGGATTTTATTGTATTAACAAAAAAAAATGAATAACAATATTTATTTATATTTTAAACATTTATTAATTATTTAAAATTGAATTTTATTAAGGAAATAATAATTTAAGACAAGAATAAATGAAATAAAGAAATAAAAAAATATTCGGTGACATCGAGATTTCAACCTGGGTCCTCAGCACAGCAATCGGGCACGCTAACCATTTACCTACAGAGACATATGCATCATCAACTTCTGGAACTTGTATATTCAGTACCGTTACCGTTATAATTGAAACCAATTAATTCCGATTGAAATTAATATGAAAATGTCATGTTAAAACCAATATAAAAAAATACACTTAACTATCCAATTCAATCCGATTAAATACAATTAAAAACGTTTCTATTAAAACCGATTAAGCACAATTGAACCAATTTATAATTGAAACCAATAACATCCGATTGAAATTAATATGAAAATGTCATATTAAAACCAATATAAAAATATACACTTAACTATCCAATTCAATCCGATTCGATCCGAATAAAAAATATTCCTATTAAAACCGATTAAGCACATTTACAATTAAAACCAATAATACCCGATTGAAATTAATACGGAAAATTTATATTTAACCCTATCCCAATTAATTTGACATTAAAACCGATTAATTCTTAATCGGGCTTCCAATTAACCCGATTGAACCCGTATTGATAACCATTTAGTGTTACCAAAATTGAATGAGGAATAAATTGGTTTCAATAGGTCGTTTTCAGCAGGGAATACGTCTCACTAAAGGAAACGGAAAACAGCAACTCATGCTAACGCTTCCAAAAGAGTGACAACAGCGCTCTCTCTTCCCAGTATAGGCAACTGTACAAGAATGTTTGTCCTAAGGCGGGACATTAAAATTTTAAAGTACAGAATTAAAAAAATCTTCTGATTAAGTATTTATTTAATACATAAACATACCAAAAGCATTCGAAAACGTTATTCTGTACATTTAAGCAAAATTTTAATAATTTTAAGATTATAAAAGTCACACTCTCACAGTGCCATCTTTAGGGCCGGGCCTACCGGGCCTAGGTCCGGGGCCTCCGGGGCCTTCGCAATAAGAAGGGGCCTCCTGATAGGCGGACTATAAAATATTCAGAAAAAAGCAACAAAACACATAGTAAAATAGTAATACGGAAATACGCCTCTCGTTTGAATAAAAGTAGACTATTTTGATTAATATTTATTTACAGCTTTTTATAACAATTTTCTTCGACTTTTTTTGGATGCAAAATCTTCGATTAAATCATTAAAATTCACTTTTTGAAGTAAATTCGATTCAATGTACATAATTGAAAGATAATTCAATCTCGGTTCAAGCATTGTACTTCGATGGTCATTTTTTAATAATTTTAGAGTAGAAAACGAGGGCTCTCCGCTACAATTTGTTATCATTAGACTTAAAAAAATTCGACAACAAATTTCAATATTAGGAAATACCGCAGTTAACAAGTTTTTCTTAATAATAAGATATAAATCTGATATAAATAATACTTCAATCTTGTTTATCGCACAAAGATAATTTTTAAAATGTAAACACTCAGCTATTAAATCTTCAGCAGTCACATCTGCATTATATGTATTAGCTAAATGTTGACATGCTTCTATAATTTGTTCTGCGCTCATTTCGTGTAAATTAGTAAAAAATTTAAAATTATCGTTAAGTTTCTCGTAAGCAGCTTGTCTCATTTTTAAATTCAGACACAAAGAATCAATTATAGGAAAAAAGATAGTAATTTTTAATTTGTCTTCAGCATTAAAGTGTGTCTCCTCAGAAGGGCCTTCAAAACGGGTTATTGTAATACTCTTTTTCCTGATTCTTTGATTAGATAAACTTTCAAATGGTTCAAAAAGGTTTTTTGATTTAAAAAAAAAGTCATTAAATTTTTCCCTTATACTTGTTATATATAACTCTAATGACTTAAGCAAGCAAGATGCTCTATGCAGGTTCATACTTTTTGCTTGTAAAGCTACGTTCGTATCATTAATACGCGTTAAAAGGTCTTTCCAAACAGTGGTTAAAAATATAATTTCTATTTTTCCCATTTTCTTATATAATACCTGTGCTTCATGTTTTGTATCTTTAGTTTGTCTATCATCTTTAGATATTTCATTAAGAATCACAAAAATACTTGTGTACCTTTGATAAAGCGCAATTATAGCATCGGATCGAGCTGACCACCGAGTCTTTGATAGAGACTTTAATTTTTTATTTTTTGGATCTAAAGCAGCTATCAACCGTTGCCATCTATGAGTTGACGATGAAAAAAAAATGTACAATTTTTGCACAAAGTCGAAATATGCTACCACTTCTGAAACGCACTCGACGGCTTTCACACCAACTAAATTTAAGGAATGTCCAGCACACGGCATATATTCGGCATATTTGTTGGCTAATTTTATTCTAGTTTGTAATCCCGAATATTGCCCTGACATGTTTGAAGCATTGTCATACGACTGCCCTCTACAGTTTTTAATTTCAATATCATTTGCCTTTAAAAAGTTAAGAACAACTTCACTTAAATATTCTGCTCCATGCCCTTCTATGGGAATAAATGTTAAGAAGCGTTCTATCGGGCCTTCATCCGTTACGTACCTTACAACAAATGTCAATTGATCAACATGTGAAATGTCTGGAGCAGAATCAACGCAAATAGAAAAATACTTAGATTTTCGCAATTCCTGAATAATGTACAAAAAAACTTGTTTTCCCATCAATTCTATAAACTCTTCGCAAATATTCGCCGATAAATATGACGTGACGCCCTGACCTTTATTACCGAATATTTTAATATGATTCTTCAAAAAAGGATCGTATTCGCTTAAAAGCTCCAAGATCCCCAAATAATTTCCATTGTGCATAGATCCTAGGTGTTCATTATCACCTCGAAAAGCAAGACCCCTTGAAGCCAGAAATTTTATAACATTAGTTATTCGATGAAGAACTTGTATCCAGTAATTTTTTTCATTTTTTATTTGACTCATTATTTGTGAATCAATGCGACCAATCTCATTTCTTCTTTGAGCGTAAGTTATCAAACATTGTTTATGATTTTTACTTTTTTCGTGTTCAGTAATACGCTCCAAGTGCTTCCAGTCATTAAATCCAGAAAAAGAAAATTGATTACGCTCATCAGAAAATAATCTGCACGTTAAACAATATACACAGCCACTCGATGGCGAGTAAGAGAGCCATTCTCGCTGTACGATTTCGCCATTATGCAATTTCCGATCGAAAAATGATTTTTGGAATTTTCTTACGTTTGATTTGTCACCTTCTTTGTAAACTCGAATTGATTTATCAAAATCTGCATTTATATTACTAAAAAATAAAGCATCTTTTTGCAAACAAAATGCACGTAGATCCTCATTAATGTTATCTCATAAAGCAAGATCTTTTGAAAATTCATTATTTTTCTCAATGACATTCAATGCTGCGCCTGCCAAATATTTATACAAATTTAAAATATATTCTTTTTTATGGAGTACATATATGCAAGCAAATATAAAATCGATAATAAATCTAATTAAATTTAATTTATAAAATACTTTCTTACTACTATCGATTTGTTCCGTTCCTTTTGACAAAGAAGTAACATTATCAATTATGTACGTTGTATCTTCTTTTTCTTGGGATTTACCTGTTTTAAAAGAAAAGAAGAGCGTGGGTGTAACAAAACGAAAATTTTACCTCAAAGAAAACATTCTAAAATTAAGATATATTTACCGGAAATTTCAGTTTCATTTATTTCTTCTAACAAATTAAAAAAGCCTTTAACATTCGTTATATCTTCGCAATTATCAAGGTTTACGAGATCCTCTTTTTGGTTATCTCGCGTATTGCAAGAAATACTTAATATTGAATCATTGTGAGCATCTATAAAAATATTAAAATACTATCACTTTAGTTGCAAAATGGGCGTTAAACTTTTTACTTACCTGGTTCTTTTACAGAAATAATTTTATTAGTTATATCAGTATCAGAATTAATTTCTTTTGAATGTCCTTCTTGTTCATTATATGTTTTTACAAAGTGAGTGATTTTCGGTAGTCCAGCTATTTTTTTTTTTATCTTCTTTTGCTTTTCGTCTTTTAGAAGCGCCACTTGCATGTACGCGATTCATTTTTATATAAGAAATATATAACTACACTAATTTGAATTACTAGACTGATATATAATACGTCAATCGTCAAACCATAAACCACTCTGGCTTTCTTTTTACGGAGGAACATGTTGACATTTGTTTTGACGATTTTCATTTGTTTATCTATGCAGTTCATCCATATGGCGCTGCCACTGCATTACGACCGTATACTTACTATGTTTAGCGCGAAAATTTGAAAACAAATAAAGTCTTTACATGGATTTATTAATTCCAAAAAAACGTGATTCCTTTAAAATTTACGTGGGTTTGAATGAAAGCTTAATACATAAACGCGATGATTAAGAACAAAGCTCAGGCTCTGTATATGTACATACATAGCATTTTATGTATTTTAAGTTTATATTAAAACTTTAAATAGAACTTTTCTTTGGATGCTCTTCTACTTTTCTTGACTACTCAGGATTAGAAATGTTTATTTTGTAAAAGTTTTACCCGCCCGCCCGCGTATACGTTAGAAAATTATTCTACATAAATTAATTAGTATTCTACAGAAAATTGTTCTAATAAAATTATTTTACATTACACCTAAAATAAATTCCTTAAGGGGGCCCCCACTATCAGCGGCCCAGGGCCACTTGATATTAAAAGACGGCACTGCACTCTCATTTGTAAAATATAAGCAAAATGGCAAATTCATTCGTCTTACACATATAGTTTCTAAGGAGTATTATTTATTTATTTTTTTCTTAATGTAATCTTTTCAGAATAAAAAGAAATTGTGTACTCAAGTAAATAAACTTGAAAAACATTAAAGAATTATTACTTTTATGATTTAAGTTCATATGTATTAGATTATTAATAGTATTTATTACTGTCCCGGTATAGGGCGCACTTTTTCCATTGTCCCAGTAATGGCTATTTTACCTTATGTTCACAAATTTCAAAAAAAGGCGCGATCGAGGTGATCGCTCGGGAGCATACAGAAAGGCCGACGAGAAGGAAACACCAACGTTAGATGGGGAAGTGTGAAAGTGTGTGTCGATGTATGAGTCGATGTGTGAGTACAAGATTCGCGCGCTCAACTAATTCCATGCGTCGATCCTATACTCGGTGAGGAGAGGAGAGGAACGGGGGGAACGGGAGGAACGGGAGTCGGGATACTTTCTTGCGCTACCTGACCACCTGCTACCCAAGCGACCGACCGGCTCGCAAATAATTAACAATTTTTACTACGACGTGACTTATTTTGTTTTTTAAAGTGAGCATTAATAAGCTTCATTGAATTCTTGTATATAATTTTTAAAAACCGCGTATCCTTAATTTTATTAAGACCATTTGGTTGTTGATGTATATGTAACATCTCAGAAAAAAGGCGTTTAGACCTATTATTTTCCACGTCTAAAATCTTTGCATTTTCAAAGTCAAATTTGTGACCGGTGGAGGCAATGTGCTCCGATAAGGCCGAATGATCGAGTCTCTTTCTGATAGCGTAACCATGTTCGTATAATCATCATTTAAATTTTCTTTTCGAAGTGCCCACGTAAGAGGCCTAGCAGGTAGTCAGGTAGCGCAAGAGAAGAGAGTATCCCAACTCCCGCTCCCCCCCCCCCCGTTTCTCTCCTCTCCTCTCTGAGTGTAGGATCGACGCGTGAAGTTGAGCGCGCGAATCTTGTACTCACACATCGACTCACACATCGACACACACTTTAACACTTCCCCATCTAACGTTGGTATTTCCTTCTCGTCGGCCTTTCTGTTTGCTCCCGAGCGATCGCCTCGATCGCGCCTCTTTTTGAAATTTGTGAACATATACACGAGCCTTTAACAATCCTTTACGTTATCCCTCCCTTTATTCAAATGTTCCGTTCAATTCCCCCAAAAACAGTACATAAAGTGCAATTTTCGCCGCTCTCGCTTAGTCACGATGTGCCCAATGCCGAGAGTAATGGTAAGAATTTCGTTTTACACTATTTTTCACCTTTTTATTTGCTTTACTCTTTAACGTTTTTAATTTCCATATGTTTTTAGTCAGCTACTTGACATTCTCAGTAAGATGTACAGCCATGATTGCTCTGTATTGACGAAGTAACGCCTAAGTTACTATGTAAATTTCTTAGTTTCTTTAAAGGTCAGTTTATCAATTTTGCACCGACTTAAATTATAATTTATTTTTTCTGGTTATGTATAAAACTTTTTTGTTATTTCTATGTAGCCCTGATGAAGACAGTAAAAAAAACTGTCGAATCGTCGGATTTGAATTTTTAAATTAATAAAAAATGGTTCGAAATGATCGATCGAGACAATTATTTACCTTAAATATTTGACTCCAACCAACGAACGGTCAAATCTACTACATTTTTTAATCAATTTTTTAAATATTAATGAATTATTGAATCATTGAAAAAATAAGTATAATGAATAAACATATTTTATACTTAAAATATATACTATACATATATAGGAACGATACATTAATTTGGAGGAAGCTACGTGCCAATGAATTGGCAGTCTTTACTGGCAGGCTTTATTGCTTGCAGTGCGTAAAAAGTTCTCGCACGTGGAAGCAGTATGTAAAGGTTTTTTAACAAAGTAAAAAAAATAAATAAAATAAAATTCTAAAATTCTTTTTAAAAAATTCTATTTTTATTATGTATAATTATGAAAATAAAATAAACATAAGATAAAATTAGGAATAACATTCATATTTATCATTTGGTAAAATTAAATCACATTAAATTTATAATTAATAATAATTATATTTGTAATGATTGATAATAATGCTATAATCAAGAAACAAATATTAATTTTTTTTACTGTATACAACAGTTATCTAATTGAATATTAATACTGGTTGCATTTGAATGGAATGATACATTTTCATTAGTCCCTATTTTAAGTCTTTTTATAGTATTTGTGGCTGCAGTATCAGTATCTGTTTCATTAATAATACCATCTGTAATTTGATCGCATATTTTCCTCTTGTTTGCTATTGAATCTACAATATATCCCTCAGCAACTTGACACGACTTCCATCCCCCATGCCTTTTGAGAACTTTTATCGAAGCACCAGCGTCTGCCAATAATGTAGCAGAAGTTCTTCTTAAGGGAAGACGGTACCGATTTTTAGCCAAAAAATCGATTTTTTTTTATCGTTTTAAACTATTCTTTAGCCATTTTTTGTCCATGAACTGGACAAATCCAATTCATGTGCAATTATACCTCTCTACGTCGCTAATTTTCCTTTGAAATTACACAATGACTATTCAATTTTGATATTTAAACTTACAAGGAAGGTACCCCAAGTGTAAGTCGCCGATTTGGACGATATTGCAATATGTTGTAGTACATTAAAAAATAAGAGACACGTATTTTTTTTTTACGTGTTGATAGACACTTTAAGGGGGTGAAATCTATCCCTAAAGTTCACCCTCAAAAACAGTTTTTTTTCAAATATTTCAAAAACGAATAAAGCTAGCTTAATGAATCCGACGCCAAAAGCCGTAGAATAAAAAAGCCTTCAAAATAGCATTACTTTCAATTTTAAGGGTAGCAACCCCTATTTTTTTTTTTTTCAAGAAAACTAAGCTTTTTTCATCAATTTTCAGCTATAAAAATTACAATAAATTATATATCGCCTCAAAACTGATTCCATTTAAAAGAAAATTAAAAAATAAAGTTGACCTGTCTCGCGGTTTTGGCCAAAATTAATTTTAGGGGGTAACTACCCCTTATTTATATTTTGTTCATTATTTCAGAAATAAATAAAGATAACCTTAATAAAACCAACGCTAAAAATTTTAAAATAGGAAAGGCTTCAAAACAGCATTACTTTCAATTTTAAGGGTAGCAACCCCTATTTTTTTTTTTTCAAGAAAACTAAGCTTTTTTCATCAATTTTCAGCTATAAAAATTACAATAAATTATATATCGCCTCAAAACTGGTTCCATTTAAAAGAAAATTAAAAAAATTAAGTTGACCTGTCCCGTGGTTTTAACCAAAATTATTTTTTAGGGGATAACTACCTTAATAAAACTAACGCTAAAAATTTCAATTTTAAGGGTAGGAACCCCTATTTTTCTCTTTTTAAGGAAATTAAGAGATTTTATTGACTTCAATGGTGAAACTTATCGATTTTCTACTAACTTTTTCTAGCAGGGAGGGTAAATGTGTTTATTATTTTTTTCTGAAAAAATTGCGTAAATAATCAAAATTTAGTGAGATTAATTTTTTTTCAAAAAAATAATAAAAATTAAAGTTACGTGTTGCAGAAAAATACAAAATGAAATGATAACTAATGTAAATATGGTTTTTGTTTTAACAACACAAGTTTTATTATTACTATTACTACCAAAAATTTAAAGTATTCTCAAAAAAGTAATTGTTTGTCGAATAGCTCGAGGCATTATGGATTGTAAGTTGTACAATAATGATATTCTTCAAAAAAGTGTTTTAAGCATAAAGATTTTTTACACCACGAACATCTAACAATTGCAACATTATTACAACCATTGATCTCACAATGCGTTGCACAGAAATCTCCAAAACTGAAACTTACGGGGTCATCGAAATCTCCTGGTCGATTCACAAGATACCCACTTTTATACCACGAATATTTAAATAGATTTTCATATCGTGGAGATGAAAATTGGTTATGAACCAAAGACTGTAATTTAATTATATTATTTCTCAAATGTAAATTTAAGTCTTCGTCTATGAGCAAAACATGGTCTGAAAAATGTTTAACATAGTTCTTCCATGTGCGGAATCCATATACATCTAACGGCTGTATGTTTCCAGTCATTCCTGTAGGTATCATTTTGAGATGTAGTGTTTTATCGTGTGGCGTAACTTCCTGTACAATCGTTGGACAATGACCACTCCACGAATCAATTAGCAGCATGCTTCTAGGTCCAACTTGAGGAAAATACACCTCTTTTAACCACGCCTTAAAGAGTTCTACAAATTTTGATTTTATTTAAATGTGTCTTCCGAAATAATTAACGTTTTATTTTTAGAAATTAATAGAACGTGATTTTACCTGAATTAAGTTTTCCAGATGTCGAGGATGTAACATATACGTTTGTAGGCACAAACAAATTTTGTGAGACAATTGGTCCAAATTCTTCGCTTCGTTCCTTTAATACTAAAAATAATGGTGGTAGTAACTTTCCTGTGGCTGAAATTGTCGGCTGTACAGTATAGCTATGAGTTGTTGATGTGACCGACTGTACAAGGCACTGTAATTTCTTTTCTCCTTCAAAAGCAAGAGATCGACCAGAATGCATTTCCAACTGAAAACCAGACTGGTCTGAATTATATGTATTGTCAGCGCCTATTTGATTAATCAATTGTTTGACTTCTGTTACGACTTCTACTTCTTTTTTATGCAAATCATTTCTATATTCTATACTTTTTTTTGTGATAAATTTATTAATTTTTCGAGAAACAATTCTATGGGTGTTTTTAAATTTTGAAAGCCAATGTTTTGAAGCTGTAAATCTTACGTCCTCATTTCCGATTAATTTTCGTGCTTGTAGAGCCCATCTTCTTAAATCGTTGTCATGAATTATTAATCCAGCTTCAGTAGCAGCTTTAAAATTTTCTAGTGTGAAATCGCAAATTCTTGCAATTTTTTCTCGGTAAGTTCCACCTTGATTGATTTGGTGAGCCCAGCGATGTAACTGTGTTTCAGAACTGACTTTCCTGAATCTATTTTGAACTGTTTTAAGCGATAAATTCTTTTTTGTTTTTCCACTTCTCCAGTATTCTACAGCCCTTTTTTTGTATTCAAAACTCAATGGTTCTTCATGTCCCGTATATTGATCCGTAGGTAGTTCAGGATAGTAAGGAAGTGTATGTAAATCAACATCTTCCACAATACGTGCATCTGTTTCTTTATATTCTTCTTGAAAATCCAACGATTTTTCCATTATAACATCTATGCTATTAGACGATTCCATTAAATCTAACAGTATCATTTGGAAATGGTCTTTTATTTCTATTTCTTTAATATTATAAGGGCTATTTTCAATATAAAGTGTTTGGAAATAGGCAAGCAGCAAATTAATAACATTCAGAGGATTAATTTTCATTTTGAGTGCTAAAATAATCAAACATTTATAAGAATAATTGCATACAGATATAGTATCTTTACAACACACATATATAGAATGCTGAAAATAAAAACATTTTTTTAATTTGTATGCGTCACCTCTCTAAACGTTAGATTACTATGTTGCGAGAACATAGCTATTTCTCAATGAGGAAGCTTTGTACGTTGTACGTTGTACGCTTTTACTGATGTACGCCATCATGCGACCAATGTCTTTTTACCGGGAAATATTTGTTTAAATATTAAAAAAATACCATATTTTCACAAGATAATAATGTTGCATTTAAAAAGGTGACACATACAAATAAAACAAATATTTATACTTTGGGCCATCCTGTTAAGAATCTATTAAGAATATCGTATTTGTATATTTCTTTACTAAAGCGCTTGATTAAAATGAAAAGAAGGTAATCTCGAGTTTTTTTTTAAATTTGTAAACAGTAATCGATAAGATGTATTGCTCAATGCCTGTTAATTTAGATTTATTAAAATTAAGATTTAGTTATTTAAAATTATTATTTGTATGTAAAATTTATTATTTGTAAAACATCTAATAGTAAAGGAACCGTATACAATTTTGGCTAAAAATTGAATCAGGAGTCTATAATTTTGTTAATAACAGAATGTAAACAATACAGTATACACAATAAAGTATATTTTGATACATTGTTTAATTTTCGTAAAAATATTAAAAATACTTTATGCACTTATAAATCAGGATTTTTTAAATCTTTAAAATTAAAGAAAAATCAATTTAAACTATTTGTGCTCTATAACGTCAAATGTATCTCCAAAAAATGTAACAATGTGTGCGGGAGCGGTGGATAGGATTATGATGATAAGCTGCTCCAAAGTTCCCGGGGCAGCTGGTGCAAGCGCTCGGCCGGCCGCCGTTTGTGCCGGGGCCGGGGCAGCTTTGCGTCCACGCCTCCCGGCGTGTTCAGTCTCGCGGGCGCCTTACCTGCACCGGCGAATTTGCTTCGGGGAAGATGGGTTGCATGCCGCGTACAATAAAACTCACTCATCAGTATAAAATATATGCTCAAGTTTATTAAAGTCTTCGCGATAAAATTACAATACTAATGCGTCACGTGATTACAAATAAAACTGATGCCCACTCTCGGGTAAGTAAAATGAAACGCGCCGTGCGCCAGAGCTGTGGCGTTTTATGTCAGCCGAACTGTTCACGATGGCCGCCGGACGAGAAGAGAGACTTCGTGCTCGCTCGCTGCTTGAAAAGACTGCGCGCGGCGCTAGCACTTGCTTGCGCGGATGCGCGCGCCGCTCGTCGGTTGGACTCGCCCGAACGTTGGTTGGACTCGCCCGCACGTTGCCGGCATGTTCATCGCGTTTCTCTGAACGGAACGCCACAGGTACTCCCCCCCTAGTGGCTGATGTGTACGGAGGGCACGATAGCTTCTGTGCCGGCACCTCGATTTGCTGAAACAGAGAAAGAGGAGAGGGTGTCTGCGGCTCGTCCTCTTCTACATCTTCTTGACTCTCATGCTGCTGGCGGGGCACCGGCTGATCGCTTGACTGGTTCACCCGGGATAGGGGAACCCGTTCCTCATTTGAGATGTATGCTGGCTTCAGGGTTTCCGTCGAGATGGTTTTCGCCGTCCTATCGACATCGATGATAAACCTCTTGGCGTCCAAGCGTTGCAGGACATGGTGTGGGCCCGTGTACGGCGGGGTGAGAGGCGGCTTAACCGCGTCTAGCCTTCGGAAAATATGCGTGCAGGTGGCAAGGTCCCTGTGAGTGTAGAACTTGGCCCTGCTGTGATGCGCGGTCGGGATGGGCGTCATGAGGCGAAAATGTTCACGCAGCTTCCCCACGAAGGAAAATGGGTCCGCTGGAACATCTTGCGTCGTAAAGAAGGCACCTGGAACGCGCAGCGTAGTTCCAAACAACAGCTCCGATGGCGAGGCCCCCAGGTCTTCCTTGTAGGTCGTCCTCAATCCAAGGAGCACCGTCGGGAGAAGCTTGGTCCACGGGACGTGCGGGTGGCACATCAACGCCGCTTTCAATGTGCGATGCCATCGCTCCAATATCCCGTTGGACTGCGGGTGGTAAGGCGTTCTGTGCACCTTATTTGCGCCAACAAGGCGTGCTAGTGCGGTGAAGAGGGTCGACTCGAACTGCGCACCCTGGTCCGTCGTAATCGTTAGAGGCGTGCCGAATAGCGCAATCCAACCGCTGTACAGCGCCCAGGCTATGGTTTCGGCTCGTATCTCCTGGAGCGGAATCGCCATCGGCCACCTAGAGAACCTATCTATGATAGTTGATAGTGCAGTTGATCAATACAGTACCTGTATTGATCAACTGCAGGCAACACGATGAGGTCGAGGTGGATATGACTGAAACGCTGATCCGGCACCTCTAAACAATTTGGTTGCAGGCGTGTGTGTCGGTGAATCTTTGCACGCTGACACGGTGTGCATTCTCGGGCCCATTTAAGTGCTTCTGCTTTCATGCTAGGCCAGATGAATCTCTCCTTCAACATGCGCACAGTGACTCGGCCGCTAGGGTGCGATGGCGAGTGGATGGCATCGAACGCTCTGCGGCGCAGCTGCTGCGGAAGGTACGGACGTACTAGGCCTGATGACACATCGCATAAAATCCAGAATCCAGCTACCTTCAAGGACTGCAGGAGTAGTGAAGAGTTGGCGAGTTCATGACTCTCGTCAATTTTTTCCTCTTGCTGTGCCTGGTGTATTGTTTCCGAGTTAAGAGGCGACGGCATGTCGATGGTCTTTACACGCGACAGCGCGTCAGCGACGACGTTGTTAACGTGTTGCAGGGTCAGGCAAAACTGGCTTATGAAATCCAACTGGTGCAGCTGACGTGGTGACGCTTTTTCTGGGCGTTGCTCGAGCGCCTTCACCAATGGCTTGTGGTCTGTGCGAATAACAAATTCTCGGCCTTCGAGCATGTGCTGGAAGTACTTCAGCGCCGCGAAAACAGCCAGGAGCTCTCTGTCGTATGGGCTGTATTTCCTTTCTGCGTCTGAAAGCTTTCTAGAAAAGAAACCGAGTGGTTGCCATATACCTTTAATTAGTTGATCGAGACCTGCACCAATGTCGGTTGATGAAGCATCCGCTGAGAGTACTAGAGGCGCCTCCGGGTCATGATAACTCATGTAGGCGACCTCTGCAAGGCTCTTCTTGCAGTTGTCGAACGCACTAATGCGCTCCGGTGTCCAATCAATGAGACGCCTGTCTCTTTTCTTTGCTCCGCGCATGAGAGCGGTGAGCGGCACCTCGATCGCTGCCAGCTTGGGAATCGCAAGATGGTAGAAGTTGATCAGTCCGAGGAAACGGCGCAGTCCCATGATAGCCGGTGGTCTCGGAAAATCCAGGATTGCCTGTACCTTCTCCGGCGGGGGGCGAAAGCCCTTGCTGTCAACTGCAAAACCCAAAAACTGCATTTCCTCTTGCGCGAACTTACATTTATCCAGATTCAGAGAGAGCTTCGCTTTGGAGAGCACCTCGAACACGGCTCGTAGATGCTGCAGATGCTCCTCCAGATTAGACGATGCGATTAGCAGATCATCGATGTACACTCGGACGTAGGGTAATTCCCGAAAAAGGCTATCCCTGTGCCGCTGGAAGGTCTGCGTCGCATTCCTCAGTCCGAGAGGCATTCCCACAAACTCAAACAACCCAAAAGGGGTCGTCACCGCCGTCTTTGGGATGTCTTCAGGCGTGACCGGAACCTCATAATAGGCTCTGTTAAGGTCCAATTTCGTAAAATACTTGCTACCGTGTAGACTGCGCAGTAGATCTTCCATTCTCGGGATCGGGTAGCGATCCGGAATCGTTATTGAATTCAACTTCCTGTAGTCTCCTGTAGATCTCCATCCGCCATCTGCTCTTGGGACCAGATGAAGTGGGCTGGCCCATTGACTACATGAGGGGCGAATGATGCCATGAAAAAGCAACAGGTCGAAGTCACGCTTTGCTTTACTCAACTTATCGCCGGCAAGACGGCGCGGCCTCGCAAAGACTGGCGGGCCCGTCTTCACTATGTGGTGCTGGACATCCGCCGTTGGCCCTGCCTCGGGTGCCGAGCTGGGCTGAAACAAACTGCTGAACTCGCTTATGAGCTTGTCGAAACGCAGGTGAATTTCTCCGCTGGCATAGACTGTCGGTGCGACGACGTAGATGCCGTGAACTGCTGCTCGACGAGTTGTTCCCTCTGCGACACACGGCGTTGCTGCATCGGCGATGAATTGGCGTTTGAGGTCCACGACGAGGCCATAATGTGCGAGAAAGTCCGCTCCTAAAATGGCGGATTTCACATCCGCAATGGTGAATGCCCAGGCAAACGCCCGGCGAAGTCCGAGGTCGATGGTCAATACATGCTGTCCGTACGTGGCGATAGTCGAGCCATTTGCTGCTATGAGTTGGAGCGCTCCTGGTTGCGACTCCTGCGGCACTAGTGAGCGAGGCAACAGCGAGATCACCGAGCCCGAGTCGACCAGGAATCTAATTCCAGCCTTGTGATCATACACGTGAAGGCGTAGCTCGTGCAATATCGAGCGATGAGAATTAGGCTTCGATGCGGAGGGGCTGCACTTCGTTGCCTGCATAGAGCACAGCCCTACGCATTTCCCTGCTGGTTCTGTGTTGGCGGGGCCTGGTAACTGCATGGAAAACGGCAGGCGCGCGCCCTTTCTCCAAAACGGTCGTGGTAGAAACACATTCCTCCTGCATGGTTCGGGGACGGCGAGCGTCCTCGAGAAGAACGGCTTGCGCTGGAAGATCGGCTGCGATTTAATCTCTCGCTCCCACTGCCGTTACTGCTACGTTCGTTCCTCTCCCGGGTGAGTGCAATCAATTGGATGAGGAGACCCTTGATTTCCACCAGGCCTGGATCGCTGCGTGCCATATCTCCATGCTGCTGAACGCCATAGGTGACTGCGTTTACGTTGGCCGTGATCGGCGTCTCCATGAGCTGGTCTGCCGCGGCTAGCAGCTCCTCCAGCGCATCAATCTTAAAAATTTTTTAAATATTTTGAACGTGGCTCGGCAACAACGCTAACCAGCGCGCACGGATTACACTGTCCGTTGCGAGGTTGCCTGCTAGACTCTGCATATGTCTATATAGCTGTGAAGGTTTACGACCGTCTACTTGCTGTACACTCAGCATATTTTGTAGCTGTCTGTCCGGCGGATCCACCAGGCGTTGTAAAATGTGTGCCTTGAGTGCCTCATATTTCCCTATCTCCGGGGGATTGGCAAGCACGTCTGTCACATCGGCAAGCGTCTCTGGGTCCAACGCCGCTACCAATAAATTATATTTGAAGCGGTCGGTGTGCACGCGGCTCACATCCAAAATGGATTCCGCGTGATAGAACCATCCCGTCGGTTGCTGTTCCGGATTCAACGTAATACCGAACCAGCACGAGCACTCCAGCTCGCGCCAGCTCGAGCTCGCCTACACGAGCTCGAGCCCGGAACCAGGCTCGCCCCAATCAGCGCTCTCCACGCGTCTCTCTCTGCGCCCCTCCATCTACCAAAGTACGCCGCCGACTCTTCGAAAGGCGCCGGCCGGCGTCAGTTCACGCGCGACGGTCAAGAGAGATAGCAGCAGCTCACGACTGCACGACGGCACCAGCAATAAAGTTGCATTTTTTACCTCCACACGAAACGCTTCATTATTTGAACCTCTCCGATCCATCCACATTCATTCATACAAAAACATTTGGTCCTTCGAGCCGGATCGTGGGAGAAGCAACGTCAGCATCACCATAGATTCGAGGAGAATTTATTCTACGCCCTACGTCTACTCTCGAGTGGCGTAGGACTAGTTTTCTTCTTTTTCAGGTACGCATCAAAGTGTTCGTGGTCGTGAATGCCGTAACAGTCGCGTGCTCTAGCATGCCGACTTCGCGCGTACGTTGCTGTGTCTCTCTCTCTCGTTTCGCCGTCGCGCGCGAGGAAGCCTATCACTGAGGCTTCCTAAGGGAAATAGCACACTCCATTGCTATTTTCCCCATTTCTGAAAGCGCCTTGGAGTGTGTACCTAACGACTCCAAGACGTTGCCAAGAGCGTGCGCTGCAAAGCCAGCTCTAGAGTCATCGCGTTCGTACGGTGACCGGCAGCCATCTTGTCTTGTAGCCAAGAGCGTGCGCTGTAAAGCCAGCTCTCGAGTCACCGCGTTCGTACGGTGACCGGCAGATATCAAGACGCGTACGGTGACCGGCAGATATCACAACCAGCGTGCATCGTACACGCTACGGGGTCCACATAATTCAACAAAAGGACAACCCGCGTGCAGCGTGCACGCACGGGGTCCACATCATTCAAGCCAGGGACTACCCGCGTGCAGCGTACACGCAACGGGGTCTACAACAGGCAAAACAAGGAGTACCCGCGTGGAACCTACACGCAACGGGGCTCACACCAATCAATCCACGGACTACCCGTGTGCAGCGTACACGCAACGGGGTCTACAACAGCCAAGCCAAGGAGTACCCACGTGTCAGCGCTACGGGGTCCACGCAAGTCGAAGCAAGGACTATCCACATGGAATGCGAGCTACGGGGTCTACACCAGTCCGTCCACGGACTACTCAAGGAAGCAAAGGATACATTAGGCCAATAAATGAACACACGTATCGTTCCAATTTAGTTGTGGTGAACCTTGGCCTTTCTTGTTGAACTTGGCTTTTCTTTGTTTGAACTTGGGTTAATTTTATTTGAACTTGGTTTAAATTTATTTGAACTTGGTTTAAATTTATTTGAACTTGGTTTAAATTTATTTGAACTTGGTTTAAATTTATTTGAACTCTAATTAAAGTTATTTGAACTTGCTCAACTTGGCTTTTCTTTGTTTGAACTTGGGTTAATCATATTTGAACCTGGGAGTTACATCTCTTTTGAGTTTGAACTTGGGTGCAATAACTTATCATTGCAAAATACTTATAAAATTTGGACCTTGCAGTCTCTACGCTGTCTTCTGCCACGCCTCAACGTCAACTTCTACTCCTGATCTACAACTGGACCCATTCCTGCTTCAACTGTTGAGAACGCTGCAGCGGTTGCTGAACACAACGCCTGCAGTAACTTTACTTCAAGCCCTTCTCAACGACGCTGCGGATCATCAGCTAATTCATCGTGGGAACAGTAGCAGACGCAGTCAACGTGGCATCCTCAAGCATTCATCACAAAAGTTGATGATAAACCTGCTTCTCAAGCATTCATCACAAAAGTTGATGATAAACCTGCTTCTCAAGCATTCATCACAAAAGTTGATGATAAACCTGCTTTTCAAGCATTCATCACAAAAGTTGATGATAAACCTGCTTCTCAAGCATTCATCACAAAAGTTGATGATAAACCTGCTTCTCAAGCATTCATCACAAAAGTTGATGATAAACCTGCTTCTCCAGCATTCATCACAAAAGTTGATGATAAACCTGCTTCTCAAGCATTCATCACAAAAGTTGATGATAAACCTGCTTTTCAAGCATTCATCACAAAAGTTGATGATAAACCTGCTTCTCAAGCATTCATCACAAAAGTTGATGATAAACCTGCTTCTCAAGCATTCATCACAAAAGTTGATGATAAACCTGCTTCTCAAGCATTCATCACAAAAGTTGATGATAAACCTGCTTCTCAAGCATTCATCACAAAAGTTGATGATAAACCTGCTTCTCAAGCATTCATCACAAAAGTTGATGATAAACCTGCTTCTCAAGCATTCATCACAAAAGTTGATGATAAACCTGCTTCTCAAGCAGTCTCCCTCAATAGTGGAGACAGTACTAATTGTACAGGAGTACTCTTAGCTACCGCTAGGGTTAACGCCCTTGGTCCTAACGGAACCAAAATTCAACTTCGTGCGCTGATTGACCCCGGATCTCAAATCTCACTTGTTACACAAGCTATGTGTAACTTGCTATCTCTAAATTGTAGAACCAGTCACACGCACATCCAAGGTATAGGTGAAAAGACAGCTGCTGTTTCTTCTAAAGTTGCTCGTCTTACTATACAACCGCATTTCGATTCAGCTTTCTCCTTGGATGTTGATGGCATTGTTTTACCAAAACTCTCGTCGTCAAATTTAGGCGTTAGTCTTTTTTCAGTCTTTCAATCCCTACTACGCCATCACCCTCCGACTTCTGAGGAGGTTAGTGCTAGTGAGATTGGAAACATCAAACTCTGTTTGATCCACTTAATTCAGAAGGCTTATTTTAAGACTGAACTCCAGCAACTTTCGAGATCAGGAAAACTTTCGTCTAAAAGCTCACTTTTATCTCTAAATCCCATGATACAAAATCATTTACTCAGGGTGGGCGGTCGTCTGTCTCACTCTCTTTTAGAAGAAGATGCTAAGCATCCCCTTATCCTTCCAGCTGATTGTCATCTGATGACTGTATTGATAAGAGATGCCCATCAGCGTACTCTTCATGGTGGTGTTCAATTAACACTTGCCACTCTCCGACGTCAGTATTGGATAATTAAAGGACGATCTGAAGTCAAGAAAGTCATCAGAACTTGCCTCGCATGCTCACGCCATGCCGCTCGAGTTCCAACTCAATTAATGGGTGAGTTGCCAAAGGCTCGAGTGTGTCCTTCTCCGCCATTTGAGCGCTCAGGCGTCGATTACGCCGGGCCTATTCATCTGCGTCTCACTAAATCTAGAGGAAAGGGCACGATGAAAGGTTACATAGCCATCTTCATTTGCATGGCAACCAGAGCCGTTCATATCGAGATAGTCGAGGATTATTCCAGCGAAGCGTTCATCGCTGCTTTCCATCGATTTACTGCTCGTAGAGGTCATTGTAAAGAGTTATACTCTGACCAAGGTACTAACTTCGTTGGGGCAGATGCTCAACTAAGGCAGATGGTAGACGCTTCGTCAGAATTCTCTGCTCGTGTTGTTCGGTCTCTTACTCAAAAGGGAACCTCCTGGACTTGTAATCCCCCCAGTGCACCTCATTTTGGAGGCATTTCGGAAGCCGCAGTTAAATCGGCGAAACATCATTTGCGCCGAGTCATCGGAGAACAAGTTCTTACTTTTTCTGAACTTGCTACACTCATGTGCCGTGTTGAAGCTTGCCTTAACTCCAGACCTTTAACTGCACTCACCGACGATCCAACTGACCTTGATTTTTTATCACCTTCCCACTTTCGTATACAACGTTCATCATTTTTAGTTCCAGAAAACAACATCACCAACGTCAATGTTCCTCCAGGAAAGCGCTGGCTCCTAATTAGCCAGCTGGCCCAACATTTCTGGCAACGATGGTCAACGGAATATCTCACTTCTCTTCAGGTCCGTCAAAAGTGGAGGCAGCAGCAGGTTCCTATAGCAGTGGGCGATCTCGTGCTCATAAGGAATGAGCTCACTCCGCCAGCCAAGTGGCCGCTGGCCCGTGTCATCGCCATCCATCCAGGTAGGGATGGCATCTCCCGCGTGGTAGTTCTACGCACCGCTACCACAACTCTTCGTCGCCCCATCATCAAGGTCGTTCGCCTCCTGCCTAAGGATTAGGTACCGTTCGCCAGTCTGGCGAAGGTGGGCGGAATGTTCCGGATTCAACGTAATACCGAACCAGCACGAGCACTCCAGCTCGCGCCAGCTCGAGCTCGTCTACACGAGCTCGAGCCCGGAACCAGGCTCGCCCCAATCAGCGCTCTCCACGCGTCTCTCTCTGCGCCCCTCCATCTACCAAAGTACGCCGCCGACTCTTCGAAAGGCGCCGGCCGGCGTCAGTTCACGCGCGACGGCCAAGAGAGATAGCAGCAGCTCACGACTGCACGACGGCACCAGCAATAAAGTTGCATTTTTTACCTCCACACGAAACGCTTCATTATTTGAACCTCTCCGATCCATCCACATTCATTCATACAAAAACAGTTGCGATCTCCATAAAGGCGGAAGCCGACATTTCGCGGCGGCGGAAGTGTCGTCCAGCGCGTCGTCGTTCATTCCTAACATGGCGGAGTCTCTGCTGGCGGAAGCTGGCTCGGTGCTCCGGCTCTCGTGCCGCGTCGCTAACTCGCTCTCTTGCCGCACAATTGGCGGCCAAATCAGCACCAGCGAAGCGTGAGACGGCCGTTGCTGCGCGGCGTCGTCCGCCGCGAGCAGCTCGACGTACCCTGACTGGGGCTGCTGCTCGGGGCTCGGCGGTCGAGACTACGGGACGAGAGGCGGCCGCTCAAAATTTGGTAACCGGTTAGGCGAGGCGATGAGCGCGGTACCTTGCACTGGTGTGAGCTCCTCCTGCTGCACGGGCGCGATGAACTCTTGCTGAGGCGCGAGGCCCTGCTGCACCGCAGCCGTCGGTGACAACAGCGCCAGCGCGTCCTCGAACACGAGCGAACCGCGATCGTCAGAGTCGACTCTCACCTGACGGGGCTGCTCCTTTTCCAGCTGCGAAGTTGTCCGGTTGCGCTGTCTCACCGGTGTCTCGCAGAGCTCTGCGGCTGAGTCCGAGAGGGCTCGCTTTGCCTGTTTCTTGGGCTGCGCACGAGGCGTCGAAGTCACATCCGGATAGGTGCGCTTCCTCGTCAGCGGCATCACTGCACGGCGTAGCGTGGCTGATCATTGGCGGCAGCGATCTTGTATACCGAGTGAACTCAGCAACTTTGCGCGGCATCCATCTTACGCGTCGGGGTCACCAATGTGCGGGAGCGGTAGATAGGATTATGATGATAAGCTGCTCCAAAGTTCCCGGGGCAGCTGGTGTAAGCGCTCGGCCGGCCGCCGTTTGTGCCGGGGCCGGGGCAGCTTTGCGTCGACGCCTCCCGGCGTGTTCAGTCTCGCGGGCGCCTTACCTGCGCCGGCGAATTTGCTTCGGGGAAGATGGGTTGCATGACGCGTACAATAAAACTCACTCACCAGTATAAAATATATGCTCAAGTTTATTAAAGTCTTCGCGATAAAATTACAATACTAATGCATCACGTGATTACAAATAAAACTGATGCCCGCTCTCGGGTAAGTAAAATGAAACGCGCCGTGCGCCAGAGCTGTGGCGTTTTATGTCAGCCGAACTGTTCACGATGGCCGCCGGACGAGAAGAGAGATGAATAATGTCTCAAAATCAAGTAATTCAAATGCCATTCAGCGAAATATTTATATAGAAACTGCAAACTTTATAAAATGATAGATAATAATGTAACGGAGGGCAATGCAGTCCTGGTTTTCCGTAATATTGTTTTTACTAATTGTTATAGGCAAATTACTTATTTTTTTGTCTGCTATATTGTGGCGCGAAATTTGAATTTTTAATTGACTTTCGGAACCCCTTAACAGATATGTAATCTTTTAAATCTGGCATAATTTGGTTTACATAATTTTTTTCATAAAATGTTTTCACTGAATTTACAGTTTCAGCTGAAAGTAGTTTGCCACTTTTATTAGCAGGTATTGAAAAAATTCCACTTTTAGCTTCTAAATTTTTTGCTTCGCGAGCTTCCCGTTCAGTGCAAGCGAATTCCCGCATTAAGTCCCTACGAGACCAAAACTCAGGCACAAGAGTTTGTAACTGAATTCTCTCTTGCTTATTTGTTGATTCTGAAATTTTTTTCTTTATTTGTTCAAGAACTGCAACACCAGCTTTGTGATACTCATCGTTACACACTATTTTAGCTTTTTTAGCATCAGCTGGAGGTAAACTTGATTTATGTTTGTAAATTTGGCGTTGACAGTTGGAATAAATTTTTGCTTGTTCTGGTACTAAGGGATATGTGCTTCTTAAAGGTGTTGGAAAGTCGATCAAATCTTTTATTTTATGTGAAGGGTGATCATTTTTATTTAAAGGATTTATGCATTTTAATTTCCAAGTTGAATCGATTTTAGTTGCTACAATAACGAAAGAAATAACGATACAACGATTTACCGATGGTTTAATCATCAAATACACGTAAGACACTATGAAATCCAAGTTTGATTGTATTGACAGAAATTCGAAAAAATTTCGAAGAGGAATAAGATGAAAAGTCATTGTAATTATATACTTTCGACGTGACGATTCACATACGAATAGAAAATTCCGATATGAAAGTCACCTATCGAAAGAAAAATGAATCGTGCGGTGCCGCGCGACGTCCCGCGGGCAGGAGAGCCGTTGCGCTACTCTTTCGCGTTCTATTTCTCGAAGAAAACATTCTGAGCAAATTATGAAAAAAATCATTTCCTATGTAAAAAATGCTCAGGTTTCGATCTAAATGGTCAAAGAAAATATTAAAAATACACTTTTTGAGATGTAAGACGTTTTGTACTTTTTGAAGGTGAAAATGGAAAATTTCGGAAAAACTGCCTACACCATTGGAAAGCTGTGGAAAAAATACGTCGGAAACACTTATGAAACAATTTTTTTAGTTACATTTTAGTAAGGGTAAAGATACCTATTATTAAACGAATTTACTGGTACTCAAATTCATTTCTAAAATATAAATAACTGAAACTATTTTTGTTATAATTATTAATCGTAGTCGATGCGCTAATGTTTTCTGAATAAGTAGCGACTAAAAAAGGGACATTTTATTGGGAATAAAGAAAATGGTTAATTAAAATTGGCACTAAGTAAATGCCCTATTATTAAACACCATTTTTGCTGTGTCCCGGTGTTTAATAACCGATGACCCTATTATTAAACATAATTTTACTTTGTGCCAGGGTGTTTAATAATTACTCATGGCCTTATTATTAAACAGCTGAGTAATAATTTTTCATACGAAATATTTCCTTAAACAGTTTGCGATTGATTTTTTATTTTATTTGTATGAAAAAACATTAATCATTTAATAAATTTAAATTTATTTTAGAGTACTTAAAATTAATTTACAGTACTTATGATATAGTTTATCACAAATGAACCTGTTACTTATAGTATTAAAAATAAAAATATGAAATAAAAATGGATAACGTCATGTAAATAAATATTTATATATGATAAATAAAAAATTATGTTAATTTATATATGTACTTCTATGTTTCCTTTTTTATTTAAATTTGCATTTCAAATACTTTTACTTGCAATTGCTTCTTTTCCTCTATCAATTTTTGTTTCTCTTCTAGTAATTCTTTTTTCTTTTCTACTAGTTTCTCTTCTTTAATTTTAATATTTATTTTGGATATTCTTTTGTGAATTTCTTTCGTTTTCTCTGACACTTCCTTCTTCTTTTCTTGTAGATTCTTTCTTTTTGCCAATTGTTCTTCTTTTATCTTTCTCTTTTCTTCTTTTTCTTTCTGAACCAAACTACGAGGCTTGATCAAATGCTGATTGTCAACATGACGTACCCAATTAGGATTATTGATAGACCAATAATGGCTGTTATGCCGATTGAGTTACCCGTTACCATGGAATGTAGCCTCATCGGAAAACATTACGTATCTAATGAATTCAGGACCTTCACGGATTCTCGCTTGTACCCAATTGCAGAAGTGGAGTCTGCGGCGCAAATCATCTGGCATTAAAGCTTGAGTCAATGTGACGTGATACGGATGGAATCTGTGAAGACGCAAAATTCTGCTAGCTGTCGATCTTGGGATCCCAGTACGTCTATGAATGTTGCGCAAAAAAATATGAGGATCCAAATCAACCATTGTAAAAACGACGAGAATTCGTGGGTCATCGTTGCTCAGTATCATAATGCGACGACGATTTCTACGTATTAGTGGTCCATGTCTCTCTCTTTGCTCAATGCTTTGGATTCTTACGTGGTTCGGGTAGTGAAGCCTCCCTGGATAATTGTGGCGGTAATACCTTGACGCAGCACGATATCGGCCTCAACATGCCCCAAGAGACAACAGAATATCAACGATTTCGTTTCTCAAAAAAAATCCACGTGAACTATCCTTAGAAGGATTGTTCGCGAGTCACCTCTCTCACAAGTAACACCAGGGAAGTATTATTCGCCGATTTGGCTAAAACTTTATAGGCTTGTCCTGAATCACGCCAGACAAAGAAATAAAAATCTATGTCGGCTTAAATGGATAATTGATATTGATTTCCACAACGTATGCTGTAATTTGATTTTTCTCATTAAGGCTTGAATACAAAATTTCTCGCTTATTTTCAACACTCTATCTGGTTGAAATAAGTACTGAAAAACAAATTAATTTTTCTCTCCGGTTTGTTCTTTGCAAAAAAAATTCTTTTGACAAGATCTCTTGGCGTCGCAACCATAATATTATTTGATATGGTTATTGGATAAAGTACCCAAATGTGGTGTTAGGATATGTAATCACTGGACAATCTATCTGTGGTGTCCAATTTGGTTGTTATTATCAGGTTGTCTGGTCTAACTGCATCGTTAAATTGAGTGGTTATATTCGGCTGCCTAGCTATGGTGTCACGCCAATTAGCGAGATAGATCGCCTTGGAAAAAATGTTCTAAATAAAGCTTACATATTTTCTTACGAGGAATATTAATCCGTAATAAAAATATGGTTTCTCATTAAAAAAACTGAAGCGTACTTCTATTTGAGCTTGAAAATCAACCTGAAAGTCATGATTAAGGTCATGGTCAAGATCTAAATCAATCAATGCATCCGAACATTTCGAAAACTTTGCAAACTATGTGTGTATGTAGAAAAAAAACATTAAATACAAAATTTATATGATTAGGAGGGGGCCAACTGATGATGACCTTGACCATGACCTTGACTCAAGGTCACATTTGAACGTAAAATGTTCCGCTCTTTCCATTGGCGAGGTCAAAAGTGGGAGTTCCCATTTGAAAAAATCGATTTGACCTTCAAATGACCTTCATCCTTGACCTCAAGATCATGGTCAAGATCACCGTCAGTTGGCCCCCTCCGAACTCTACAATTTTTATATTTAAAGTTTTTTTCAATCTCCCTTACTTTTGGAGATATTTGCGTGGTCTGTTTAAACTGGGATACCGTGTATTATCCTCAAAAATTTCTTTAGTTTTGCTGCAGAAAAATTGTAATTAATATCCATTGAAAAGGTTTAATAACACTTATCACACAATATTTGTTGGAGTTGGTGGAAAGGTGTAGTGAAATGAACACTTTTATTTGGCTTAAAAGAATGACTAGTTTATTAGAGTTAGGTGTAATTGATGATTATAATCGGCGCTTGCCTGCGCCATGCGCGAGATGTTACATGCTGGACGTCCGAGACTAGAGAGAGAGTATAGCGCGTCGCTCACTGCCGCTCGACATACCTACATAGTCGCAGACACACTAGGGAGGGGAGACTTACGTGTGTGTATACGTGTGTCGCGCTGTTTGTGTCTCATGCGTACGCTCATATACAGAAGGCGAAATATTCACAATATCCAACACGCTTCCTTGAATTTTCGACTTTAATATTTATAATATTCTATAATAATTTTAGCGCGTTTCTATTTTTAATAAATTTATCCTTACATAGACTCTTAGTGAATATGTCTGCTATGTTTTTTTCAGTTTCTATCTTTACAATATCGATAATACCCTTCTCGCAATTCTCATTTACATAATGGCATTGTACTTCAATGTGCTTAGAATTTTTTGTTAAGTTACCGAATTTACCTATTGCTACTGCGCCTGAGTTATCCTCGTATATTTTAACAGGACTTTTAAATGTCGTATTAAAGGCGTCTTTCAAGAGATTAATTACAAACAATATTTCTGTTGTCGCTTCAGACAATGCAATGTATTCAGCAAATGTTGAATTTTTAGTCACAGTTTTTTGTTTCTGTGCTTTCCAATATATTATATTTCCATACATTCTTATAACAAATCCGGTGGTTGACTTTCTGTCAATGTTATCTCCTGCAAAGTCTGAGTCGACCATACAATCAAGTTTATCCTGATTTGAATTACAACAATAAGTCAATTTTAAATGTTTCGTTTTGTATAAGTATTTCAATATTCGCATCGCGTATTTAAAATGTGTTGAATCGTAGCAACTTTGAAATCTACTTAAGTAGTTCACGCTGTAAGTTATGTCAGGTCTTGTACCTGTGCTAATATATAAAAATTCACCTATTAAATTTCGATATTTTATTGTTTCATCTGCTTTATTAGCCTGTTCAAGTTTTAAATTTGTCTCCATCGGAGTATCATACAGTTTCGCGTTTTCTAAGTTGTACTTCACAGCCAATGATTCTATATATTTCTGTTGACTTAAAGTCATTATACCTTTCTTGTTATTATAATCAATGTCGATTCCTATATATGATTTAATTTTTCCTAGATCTTTCATTACAAATCTTTTCATTAAAGCAGATTTAACTTCATTGATTCTATCTTTATTTTTACAGCATATTAAGAGATCGTCTACAAATACTAAAATGTATATAGTATCATCGTCTGTGTTGTTTACATATAAACAGTAATCATAATTGCTTCTTATAAACCCGAGTTTACTCACGCATTTATCAAATGTCTCATACCAAGCCTTTGGGCTTTCTCTCAATCCGTATAGTGCTTTTAATAATTTGCAAACTTTATTTTTGCCGATTTCATAACCTTGTGGTTCATGAATATAAACTTCTGATTTTACTTTTCCGTTAAGAAACACTGTTTCTACATCCATTTGTTCTATGAACAGATTATTTACGCAACAATAACTTAATAAAATTTTTAATGTTTCCATTTTTCCTACACTGAAAAAAATTTGGCACTCCAGCTGACCCGCTAAGTACATACGCTATGCCGAAAGTAGGGTCGAATGTTGTACCGCGGTTCGGCACATCTCCCGCCCCGTACTGGCACAGCTCCTGTCCCGTAAAAGCATCGCGCGCCCCGTACTGGCACCTCTCCTCTCCCGTTAGGGACAAACGCTGTGCCAAAAGTGGGTGGTCTGACACACGCAGCGAAGGAGGCGCTGACAAACTGTGATGGAAACAGACGCCGTGCCAAATTTTTTTCAGTGTACTGGCGAATAAACATTTTCTTGATATTCTCTTTGTTGGAAACCTCTAACAACTAACTTAGCGTTAAGAGAGTCATCGCTTTTCCTTTTATAGACCCACTTTACATCAATAATCTTTTTATTTTGAGGTTTCTCAACTAAAACCCATGTATTATTTTTCTTTAGGCATTCAATTTCTGAATTCATAGCTTTTTGCCATTCTTTACATTCGCTGGAGTTTAACGCCTCCTCAAATGTATTCGGTACATTTGCATTTACATAGTGTATAAAAATATAATGTGCTACAGGGTTTCCGTATCTTTGTACGGGACTTTTCTTTCTGTTTGATGTTCTTTTAACATTTAAATTTTCATTTGAACGATTGAAAGCATTATTGATGTTCTCATTCTCATTTTCAATATTTTCAATTTCATCGTTATTATTAATTAAATTTTCATTGCCATAATTATTTTCAATAATACTACTTGTTTTACTACTTGAATCGTTTGATTCTTCTAAATTTAATTCAATAATATTTTCATCGTTAACCTTTTCCAAACAGATTATTTCAGTGCCATCTTCGACAATTTGTACATGTCTGGCATTTATTACCTTATTATTTAACAAGACTCTATAACCATTGTGTGTATATCCTACTAATATACCTAATTGGGCTTTATCATCCCATTTTCCTTTTCTCAAAGCTTCTGGTTTTCTAACGAAGACTTTACTTCCGTATATTTTTAAGTTTTTTATATTTGGTTTGTTTCCAAAAAATATTTCAAAAAGATTTTTATTTTCGTTTGAGTTGGCTATTGTACGGTTTTTCAAGTAAGAGACTGTTTTAACAATTTCTGGCCAATATCTTAATGGTATTTTGGCCTCTCTTAACAGACATCTGCCTATATCCATAGCTGATCTGTTAAATCTTTCTGCTACTCCATTTAATTGATGGACGTAGGGTGGGCAAGGTAATAGTTCAATTCCCTTTTAATTTGTAAACTGATAAATTTCCTTATTCAAGTACTCTTTGCCATTATCACAATTTAATTTTTTAACTCTTTTATTAAATTTGTTTTCAACTAAGTTTACATATTCTTTAAAACAACTTGCAGTCTCTGATTTGCTTTTAATACAATAAACTCTACTACATTTACTGTAATCGTCAATAAAACTTAGAAAAAATTTTTCTCCATCAGAACCTGTTGTTCTGTGTGGACCATTTAGATCAGTATGAATTAACTCTAAGATTTCTGAAGTTTTACTTCTCTCATTTTTAAACGGTACATTAGCCATTTTACTTTGAATACAATTTGCGCATTTCATTTCATTATTTTCTAATTTATCTGGTAAACCATCTACCAATTTATCTTTTACTAATTTGTTTAGATATTGAAAGTTGACATGGCCTAATGCTCTATGCCACTTTTCTTTTTCAGTTAATTTTAGAGGGCTTACATAGACATCATTTTCAAGATCCTTATATATGTAACTTTTCATAACATACAAATCATTTATTTTGTTTGCTTCCGCAACTAATTCTCTATTTTTGTTATAAATCTTTGCATTATCATTTTTATAAACAATAGTATTATTTCTTGTAATTTTTGCAATGCTTAATAGATTTTTATTAATTCCTTTTACAAAATAAACGTTTTTTAAATCAATTAATTTTTCATTATGATAATTTTTCAAATATGTTTTTATATTGCCTACTTTTGTGGCCTTTAAATTTTTGCCATCTCGCAGTTTTACTTCAATACGATTTTTTAATACAATAAATTTTTCATACGTTCTCTCATCATTCACAACATGATCAGTACATCCGCTATCTAACAACTAACTGATTTCTTTGAATTTACCATTCTTTTCGCAATTATAATTATAAACATTCGTTATCCTATTTTTATTACCACAATCTTCGCCGAAGCTTGGATTGTGATAGGGTGAAAACTTAGATTCTACTTCACTATAGAACACATCGCTCACTATTTCACTTTTCACTTCGTCGTGATTGACTTTGATCATCCAGGTCTCAGCTGCTGGGTCTTCTCTGCGTTGACTGGAGTCTTCTTGCCTCTGCTGGGCTGCTCCTCTGCCACGACTGCGTCCTCTGGAACTGCCTCGTTGATATCCTCGTTGGCCTCGATCTCTGCTCTGGGATGCTCCTCTGCTTTGGAATGCTCCTCTGCTCTGCCTTGTCTGTGGTGGTCTCCAACAGTCCTTCTTTAAATGACCTCCCCGGCCACAGTTATAACACTGTCCCTTTGTCTTGACGTTGAATGTACTTACATTTTTCCTTTTCTCGTCATCAGGCACTGTCAAATTTTTTTCTTGAATTTTAGACTTAACATTGTCTACCGTTTGTTGAGCTTCTGGGACGAGATCAATGAGACTCCCAATAAAGCTGTAGCTTGCTGGTAGTGTTCTTATTAAATACCTCATTTTTTCTTTTTCTGGTAGTATGCCTCCAGCTGCTTTAAATTTGTTGCACGCTTGTTCGAACTCTACAAAAAATTCTTCAACTTTCTCATAATTTTTTAGTTTAATATCTTCCAGTTGACCTCTGCATATTATTTGCAGCGCTGTGGATTTAGTAGAGTACATGCTCTTGAATTTTTCCATCATTTTGTATGCTAATATATAATATATTCTAATTGTTTATCACTCACTGTGCTAATTAATATATTTTTTGCTTTCATATCTAATTTCTTCCATGTGGCCTCATCAACTTCATTTGCCTTTGTTGCATCTCGCACTCTTATTGCTTGTTCTTTGCACTCTTTATATTCTAGTACATTCAATAATCTAAATTCCCAGCTTGTGTAGTTATCTCCATCGAAAATTGGGATATGTACATCATCAATTTTTGCGTGTTTAGCAATCTCGACTTTTTTTAACTTAATATCTTCATACACTTTTATTACTTTATTTAGCGTAATTATTTTCTGCACTATTTTCACAAAACATTTTTCGGCAATCTTTTTCTCAATTATTTCTTTGCTTTCGTATTCAATGTCTTCTAGTATTACTTCTTCTTTGGTTTTCGCTTGTCCTTTGGTGTCCATTTACCACGTGTATAACCTCGAATTCTGCCACGTGCTCTATTCTTGCACCGTGCCGCGTGCTTCACACAAGAAATCTAATCTGCTCGCATCGGCTTGAATTATTCATAAATTTTTCAAAATTCTTTCTTCTATCACTTATAGAGATATTCTATTATTTATTCACACTTGTATTTTTCTTACTTTTGCACTTTTCCTTCAATATTTTTCACAGTTAAACTTTTCGCGAGCCGCGTGCTTTTTCTCTTCCTACAGCAATGGCTGCCACAATACTCGCCGAGGCTTGTATTGAGTCAGAGTCTTTTTGTTTCACTTACCAACCACGCGCTCTGCTACCATGTTGGAGTTGGTGGAAAGGTGTAGTGAAACAAGTAGTATTACGAGTAGATATTCACAATATCCAACAATATTAATATTTAATTAATAATTAAATAATAATAAAAAATCATTATTAAAAAGTGTTTGCTTCTGTAAATATTCAACTTTGTTTTGAAAATGCACATTTTATCCAGTAAGTGGCATGTGCCAAGAAGCAAATATGTTTCTAAAAAAAAGAAAAAATGAATGCAAATGACGGTGGATAAACGAAAAAATTGATAGCGGTAGAGGCCCTGAAAAGACAGCGGTGAAAACAAAGCTAAATAGCCCTGTTGATAAAAGTGAAAGTGATGAATTCATTCTGGTTCACACAAGTTCCTTTTATTTATTTATTTATTTATTAGTCACCACGGGCTAATTAACCCAAACACAAAGTAAGTATAAATGTAGGTAACATTTCGTAAGTAAACATGTTGCTCTAGTGTATAAAAAACAAAAAACAAAATATATGATTTACAAAAGTAAATAGGACTAATGAACAAAAAGTACTCTAATGCACCGGCGGGAAATAATTCTAGTATTTTCTAGTATTATAAACCGCTAACTAGGTATCACGTCTTATCACATTCTTAAGGTAGTTCTGTAATATATCAAAAAGTGGGTTTCGAAAGTAACAAAATTCTAGCGTGTTCTTTAAAATCTAAATAATTTTTCATTATTTTTTAAAATATAGATTGCGGACCTATTTTTCAAGAAAAAAATATTGAAAATGGTTACTTTTACATTGAGAGTAAATGACGCCATATAACGCATAACAGGAAGTAATAGTATTAGTTGATAAAAAAGTGGGTTTTCAAAAAGAAAAACATAGCTTAAGAAATTAAAGTTGATAGAGGCACCCTCCATTGTTAATGTGAAATATAGTAATATATATGGGATCCTGTGAGGGCCAATACCTAGAACAAAAAAAATACAATTGTAGCTTGTGCGACGTTTCGTCAGCTTGATTACTGACCTCTTCAGGCTTTATTAAAAAATATACAAAATGGTTAGAATTTATTTTACAATTAAACAGAGATAATAAATTAACAATAATAATTAGACCAGGCTTACCACAACAAAAAATCTATACTAATAATGACACCATATATAAACAAATATTTGGCACACCTATGGGATCACCCATCTCTCCGTTATTCGCTGACATAGTCATGGAAAATCTTGAAAACGACTGTTTAGACACACTAAAAAGAAAGTACAATATTGTCCCTCTCGTCTACTTTAGATATGTTGATGACATATTATTATGCATTAGAAAAGGTGATTTGGAATTAACTTTAAATATTTTTAATAATTATAATGAACACTTAAAATTTACACATGAAATAGAAGTTAATAATCAAATAAACTTTTTGGATATCACCCTCATCAAATCAAACAATAAAATAATTACAAATTGGTACCAAAAACCAATGGCATCCGAAAGATTATTAAATTATAACTCTATCCACACTGTACAACAAAAAAGAAATATTATTTCTAACTTAGTGGATAGAGCGATTCTGTTATCTAATGAAGAATTCCATAATATTAACATTCGTAAAATTAGACAAATACTTTCCTTAAATGACTATCCTAAAACATTCATAGACAATTGCATTCACAACAGACTTCGCAAAATAAAATACTCCAACAAAACGACATCGGCCAACAGGGATCTCCAACCTATTGTTTCTATTCCATTCCAAGAAGAATTTTTTCATAAATGTAGTAGAATTCTTTCCAAACACAATATACGCACGGTGCCACTTATCAATAAAAAACTTAATAACGTTATTAAGCTTGGGAAGGACAAACTTGAAAAAATGAATACGTGTGGGGTTGTATATAAGATCAACTGTAAGACCTGTCCTGCTACATATGTGGGAGAAACTAAAAGAGCTTTAAAAATTCGAATCAAAGAACATGAAAAAGATAAGAAAGACAAATCCATGATAGCTGGACATGTTCAAAACAACTCCCACATTATAGATTGGGAGAATACACAAATATTGGATAAGGAAGTTGATTACAAAAAACGAAAAATTTCGGAAATGATTTACATCATTAGTACAAAAAATACAGTTAATAAAACAGAGGATACACAAAATTTAAATAATGTATACAAATCGCTCTTTAACTTTCTATTATGACTTTATGTATGTAAACAAACTGACTCGTGTATATATATAAGCAGAGATGTGTACGCGGGTTTCCCACAACATTGACTTTATTCGTTTGACGTTGCTAATAAAGTCATCTTTTATTAGCATAGATTTTTTGTTGTGGTAAGCCTGGTCTAATTATTATTGTTAATTTATTATCTCTGTTTAATTGTAAAATAAATTCTAACCATTTTGTATATTTTTTAATAAAGCCTGAAGAGGTCAGTAATCAAGCTGACGAAACGTCGCACAAGCTACAATTGTATTTCTTTTTGTTCTACGTATTGGCCCTCACAGGATCCCATATATATCACTATATTTCACATAGCTTAAGAAAGATGAAATTCAGCTCTTTCTTTTAAGTTTATCAAATATGTGTCAAACCGACCTTTTTAAAAAGATATGAATGATTATAAACACAAATAGCAGACGACATGCATGAGAGCGAGAGAGACAGAACGACGCGTATGGCATGCGTATGGTATAGTTAGTGCTCTCGCTGAGCACACAAACTATAACGCGTTAGAGAACTACCTTAAATGTCCCTATTACCATAATATCACGGGTACTACCCGGTAGCTGATTCCATGCGCGACGTAGTCTGGCTATCGGCATGTTAAACGAATAGTTTTTCGTGTGAACATTTTCTTGGATGGGTCATGGATTACGAATATCATAAGAAACTTCACGTTGCGAGAAAGGGAACTTCAATTCCTGACACTCCATGATTGCCCTTATAATTTTGTAGGCTATGATCAGATCGTAATATTTGAAAAGTGAACGTATAGTGAGCAATCTAAACTCTTTTAATAATGGAGTGAAATCATGATCGTAAAAATAAAGTGGGTGGTCTGTTTTTAAAGAGCAGTTCGCAACAGTCGATGCTGGATAGCTTCCAGTTTATCAAATGCGGTTTGCGTGTAAGGTGACCATACGTTACGGCGGAGCCGTAAGTCATAACTGGTAATACTATGGAATGATGCAGGTAGATTATGGTGTGAGCGGACCTAAAGTCAATCGTTGATCTCTTTATAAACCCTACCAATTTGAGAGATTTAGCAACAACCTCCTTATATGCTCTTGATACGACAGAGCAGAATCAAGGATAATTCTTAGATCCGATACCGTATCCCCCTGCTGGACCTGGTGTTGGTTTAACATGTAGTTGAATTTAACGGGTAATTTTTTCCTATGAAACGAGATGATATTATATTTAGAGAGATTGATCGAGAGACCTTTTACCGGGGACCAGTTGTGAATCGCCGTAAAGTCCAACTGAAGTTATATGGCATCAGACACTGAGGTTACGGCGTTGTATAATTTGACATCATCCGCGTAAATGATATAATTTTCTGAGCGAAGACAACTTACCAAATCGTTAATAAATATATTAAAAAGTATTGGGTCAAGGTGTGAGCCTTGAGGTACATCTGAGTTACAATTTATTGCGGTGGACACCGAATCGCCTATACTAACGAACTGGGTTTTACAGTCAAGGTATCAACTCAGTCATCGATGGATATTGACTCGGGCACCAACATTCCAAACCTTCTGTAATAATCTGCTATGAGCCACTGAGTCACATGCTTTAGAAAAATCTATGTATAGGCTTGGTGGCTGTCTTCAATGCACTTGGATATAAAATTTGAGAATACAATAGGTTTGTAACCGTTGATCGCCCTTTGGTAAAGCCGTGCTGCTCTCTGATAATCTTCAGCAGCACAAAATCTGATATATGGTTCGGTACCAAATTGTCAAACATTTTGGAAAAGCAGCTAAATATGGAGATCGGTCTGTAGTTCTCAAAATCCCGCTTATCGCCCTTTTTGTAAATGGGATAAATATAGGCCGATTTCCATAAATCAGGAAAAATGCCTACTTGAAGAGATCTGTTGTACAGGGCCAGCAATGGCTTGACGATAGGAAACATCGCTTAGCAAAGTACGGGGGTATTTGATCTGGGTCGGACTTAATAATGTGTAAAACTTGTTTCGCATCGTTAGTTGTGCGCATATGAGTTTTTTTTGTATAGCTGATGGTGTGTGAAAGATTTTATCACACAATTAATAGTGTATAAAGACTTTTTCGCACTACTAAATGGCAACTAATACGTAACGTCGCCTTTCACACACTCGTCGCGGATGGCTCGTGCGAAAAAGTAACTTTACGCTCTTATAGCTTGTGTTACGTGTGAGCCTATCACGGTTCACGCACGTACGAAGGGTTCTGAGGTGTTCGTGTCGTTCCAAGCCGAGACTCGAAACGATGCGGTGAAATACAACTAGAGTTAAAGTATACTTGGGTTATTTATTAAAATACTTATAGGCGCGAGAGAGATAATCCTAACACGCGTTCGCGATGCAACCGATCGACGTCCTCTCGTAAATTCGTTATCCGCTCGTCCTCGTCCCTCGTACCCCGCTTCCGTCCTCTCTCTGACCCCGCTTTCGTTCTCTTTCTTTCTGTCCCCTGGATGCGCTTCCCTCGGTTTTTATATCTCTGCCTTGGGGCTCGTAAGTGGAGGATCATTGCTCATCGGCTGTTCGTTTCTTCCCCCTAATTCGACGTCCAGATTTCGTGCCGGTGATTCAGTGCCTTGCGGATTCGCTGTTCTGCTGACTCGCATTGGTTGATGTCATGCACCTTCGACATTCGACGTCCTCTATCAACGCTCGGTATATTGCTGACCGGGAGTTTGTGTTGGGCTACGTGTCTTCGTTCTTCGAGAGTCTGTATGAGTTCATGGCCGCACGCGCTTTTTCTCTGGAAGCTACCACTCATAACACGTCTGAGGGCCGCGACATCGACCTCTGGGGCGATGAAACAAGTGATGGGGCGGGAGAAAAATTTTCCTTTTTTTTCTTGATGTTAGGGGGTTAGATGCGGTAGATTCGTAGAATTGCTGCTAGGATTGGTTGGAGTTAGTTCGATACTAAGGTCTATATACTGCTAGGGTTGACTAAGGTTGACGTCGAGCGGTCGGGAGTGTTAACAAAATTATTCATCTTTCTAGGGTATGTGTGTATGTTACAGTCTTAATATTCGTGTGTAGTGTTGTGTCTGCGTGAGTGTACCTAACAATACAATGCTAAACCTAACGATTTTTCTCTCTCGCTTCTTATTATATTCTTCTTGTACATAGAGTCTGTTAATACTTGGATACATGATATACTGATAATGCAATAGATATGTATATATATATTTTTTCTTTATTTATGACATGTTATAGGATCGGGTTTGCGGCTCTGATTTTTCTCAACCCGCGCTTCGTGTTGACGGTGTGGCAGGGTGATGACTCTCCCTGTGGTAGTCGAATGATGTACCGCTGAAGGTAGTAGCGCTTGCGATGATGTAACTGGAAAAAGTTCTTTATTGATTAGTAGCGGGGGCTCCCTTCCCCTAGGCCAGAATTTCCAACCCAACGCGAGGACGATTATGATCGCGACAATTGACCCGCCTGAATACGAGACTGCTTGTTTTAGGGCTATAAACTCGCCGTCCACGGCGTCGCGTTGTTCTAGTTCCTGCGCGCGGTTGATTATGTTCTTCAGCTCGTTTCCCAATTCTAGCAAAGCGGGCTGCGCGAGCTTGCTTTGTGGCATGCTATCAGATTCTCTCATTGTGTTGCAGCATCGATCCTCCGTCGGTAGTGACTATTAGAATAAATTATGTCAATAATATACAAAATTTTATGTTTGCTAAGAGTAGATGTCCTACAGTATTACATCAATGCTTAAAGATGCCTCAAAATTGAAAGAAAAGGATTTCCGACTTATAAGTTATACGGAATGCCAATTGAAATCACATACAACGTGCGGCGCGCATGAATTTGGCTAGTATTTTGAAAATGTAGGTAAAAATAACGTAACACATGGCGCAGTCAGTAAACTGTTCGCCTGTCCCCCTGAATTCCTATGGGAGTCTTAATATCGCATGCCGATGGTTTCATTGTTACTGTGGCGTCATTGGAGGGTGACATCTAAATGATGGTTGCCATTTAGTCGGTTTACTATATAGTTATATGTGGTGCATACAAGTTTCATACAATGTCAAGTAGTCTAATTTCTACCTTCACAATTTCTTAGCAAGATGACTTAAAAGTTGTTTTATTATAGTGATTTATTGTGAAAAGGTTTATTAACTTTTATTGGATGTTTAAATAACTTTTTCCAGTTCAGTTATGTTATTTACCAGTAGTTAACGTCGAGGGGATTAGTTTAAGCCCTCACTCAAGTATTTCTGATTATTAGTTGATTTATTATAGGGCTTTATTGTTCAAATGTTTATTAGCCTGAATTGAATGTTTAAATAACTTTTTCCAGTTCAGTTATGTTATTTACCAGTAGTTAACGTCGAGGGGATTAGTTTAAGCCCTCACTCAAGTCTTTCTGATTATTAGTTCATTAATTATAGTGATTTATTGTTCAAATGTTTATTAATCTTTATTAATTATTTAGCTAACTTCCGGGAGTGAAATACCTTGTCCCCCTTATAGTTAAAATTAGGGGCAATCGTTTAAGCCGTCTCTGACATTTTTCCGATTGCAAGTTTATTAATTATAGTGATTTATTGTTAAAATGTTTATTAACGCTTATTAATCATTTAAATAACTTTTGGGCGTGATATGCCTTTTCCCTCTCATAGTTAAAATTAGAAGCGATCGTTAAGCCGTCTCTGACATTTTTACGATTGTAAGCATACAGCGTATGCTTTTATGAGTGGTTACGCAACTCTTCTTCCTATGTAGTTGTTGCAAGCTCGTGTATGTATATGCACGCTGAGCTATACCTTAATGCATTTGACTGCATTTGTAGTTATTGCAATGCCATGCTGCACGTTTCCGAATCGCATTTGGCCTCTCATGCGCTCCCTGTGCTTGCTCGCCTGTCCAGAGCTAGCAGTGTATGGTATCGGATTTTTCCTTTAAATTGATGTCTTACCTATTCTGTTTTCCCTTATTTCTGAACCCTTCTCTAAATGATTATGTGGCCCATAGGGTCCTGTTCAGATATTTAAATTATGAATTTATTGTTTATTTCTATGACTTACATTAAATTTTAATGAAGATTTTTATGTAGTTTCCAGAGTATTGTTTTTATTATTATTATTATTATTGCTATTATTATTATTATTATTATTATTTTTTTTTTTTCTTCTTCATTTAACTAGCAGTCCTAGTTACATACGCCTATACCTTCTCAATCTTAATGTAAGAATCGTTTTTTGGGTTTAAATTTATTCTGTGCCTAATGGAAGGAACTACCATTATTCCCTTCGGACGGTTGAGGTCGGACATCCCGCATGTTCCCCTTTTCTTATTCCATTACGTAGCCATTCAAAAGCGTAGAATTCGCTCGACCAGTGAGGTTCTCTATTAGTATAAGTTCTTATTTTATACATTAGTCGTGCGGCGATGAGTATGCGCTTTACATTTATGCTGACGTCCGTCTTAACTTGATTACAAGGCCGTCTACAGTTCGGTTTATGTATATAATACGCGCGTCGCCTAGTTAGTCTGAAATGATGACTCGTTTGTCCCGAGTCCTCTATTCTTGTTTGTTGGTGCCGTAATCTATCGTGTGTGCCTGCTTACAATTTTCTAAGGGTTCTGGTGATAAATTTTAAGCAAATCATTCCAACGATTATCATTATATTATTGATAAATGGTTTTCCTTTTTTTTCTTTTGACTATCCCCGTGCATATTATGAATGCCTAGCGTATACCCCCGGTGCGGGCCTATGATTTCCTTGTATAACAAGTCAGTCACTTTAAATTTATATATCTTAAAACTTTCTCATGGGTTTGTCGATCAATAAAAGCAATTCGCCATCCTTTGCCTATGCTGAACGCGGACTTTTTTTTTTTTTTGATAAATGAGTAGGCGTGCGGTTCACTTCATAACCCGCATTTTATCGCATATGCTTTAGTGTGTCCCATTATAGCCCTGACGCGTCGTGGGAGAGATACCGCAAGCAAGCTAGCGTTTCCCGCTCCACTTCACGCAACCGTTGGGCTCAAAGCTTCACAGCGTTGAGATACGACTTGCGCCATTACATTTTTTTTATTCATGCAGCCGATTGAGGGCTACTTCACACCTAGTTTTTGCCAAGGTCCGTGACTCACATATACGGCTCCCATTTGCCGCGTCCCCGCCGCGACTCCACCCCATAAGCGTACTTCTCGCTCTGTGTCTGCGGTGATGTAGGGTGCTTGCACCTGCTTCGTTATACGTTGTACATGTAGGTTTTAGCGAATTCAGCCCGACTACTCATTTTTAATGCATGACTCATACGTCTGTTTATATTTACGATTAAGAGGTAAATTGCTTTTCTCGCTTGCTACCATGGAATTTGATGAGTTTATTTCTATTTCTTTTCTTGTTTTCTAAAATCGGGAATCATATTTCCGCACCGTAACCTAAACTTTAGCCTCTTGCCTCCACGTTTGTATCTCGTTAGAATCATTTGCTTGTGAGTGGGAGTGGTGATGTTATTACTGTAATAACCAGATCGGTGATGACGAAAACGTATTCCAACTTTTTCAGCGTGCTTCTTTTTCCCAACTAATTTCGATGTTTACAATTACTATATGTTATTCTAGCGATACTCACTGCCGAACTAAAGATATTTATTATTACTTATTTAAAGAACTGTATGTTTGATGTATCTTTGCACGTGTGATGTGCTTTTTTCTCGACTTGGGCGTGCGAACTCCCCGCGATTGGGCCTGTTTTTTTTCTTTAGAAGAACATACGAGATATCGACCTTTACCTGCGCGGCGTCTGAGGGGCCGCGGAAAAAAGAAGAAAATAAAAAATATATATTCCCCCCACCTTTTTTTTTTTTTTTTTTTAGCGTTTGCTATGCTCGCCTGTCGTGTGAGGGGCCGCGATGAATTTCCGCGAACGACTCTCCTCTTCCGAAACCTTATTTATTCGTTTATTGAAAGATTCGTAACTTTTTCGATATTCTTATGTACGACTCGCGTTTGATCCCCTTTTCTTATTTTAGCGTTATGTCTGCTATGATTAATTTCCACGATTTCGTACGGCCTTGCATATTCCGGCTCTATTTGGCGGAGTCTCGCTTTCTTCGCGAGATATTCCATTTTTCCTCTCCCCGAGGAAATAGTGAATGCTTTACCTTTGATCGTAGTAAAACTTAAATTCGTATATGACTTGGGTCAGTTTCGTTGCAGTGAGAGTTCTTATTTGTGCTAGTGTGTATGTACCGTCCACCCTGTAGCTATCCTACGTTAGCTCCTCCTTTTCTCGTTCTGGATTCCTTTTTCGTTTTTCTTTTCTTTGTCCCGTTGTAACTCAGAGGCCGCTGTGCGTGTTTGCCTCTCTGATACGACTCAGAGGCTTTAGGACATGCTTGACTTTTCTTATATTTCCTTTCGCAGCTCAGAGGCCGTTGCGCGTGTTCGCATTGTAGATATGACTCAGAGGCTTTGGGGCATGTTTGACCTTTCCCTTGTTCCTCTTTTCTTTCGCAGCTCAGAGGCCGTTGCGCGTGTTCGCATCTCTGATACGACTCAGAGGCTTTGGGGCGTGTTTGACCTTTCCCTTGTTCCTGTTTTCTTTCGCAGCTCAGAGGCCGTTGCGCGTGTTCGCATCTCTGATACGACTCAGAGGCTTTGGGGTGTGTCCGACTTTTACAGGTAATCCAAATGTATGCGGCCGTTCGCTAGTTAATCATTTGATGGTTTAATTTCTTTATCATCGAGATCCATAAGTGTTTCTGGATCTATAGCCTTGAATATCCTCAGGGCTCTATCTTTATCTTTTTGTATCTTGGTTATGGCCCTTAGTACCTTGGCTAGTTTAAGTTATGTTCTCATTAATATTCATTGTTAATATTCATTCAACTTTTCGTTTTTTTTTTCGTGCGACCTCGTATGGTTCCAACGTGATGGTGGACAAATTCTTGTTTTTTTTTTGCTTTCGAAGTCTCACAAGCAGAGTTTACGTGACCTTCATATTTGGATAGCAAGTCCTGTTCAAGGAATTAATCTGTTTTTACGGAGATTTCATCATATGCTACGAATTCTTCGCATAGCAGGCAGCACAATTCTGTACGAATCGTTTCAGACGTCCAGCATTTCTCTGGCAAGCATCTCCTCTTTTATGGTTGGCAGGTGTATGGAAATCTAGCACTCTAGTTGGGATAATCTTATAGTATGTTTGGGTCTACTCGCGGTTACCTCTTCCTTACAGTCCTAAGTCCTGCAGGACTCTAGTACCGGGCATCCTGAGAGTTTAAATGACCAATCACATTCTTATTATTTATCTCGTTATTGTGGTTATATCTTGCGTTATCTCGGCGATCACCATTGCGCCAATCACTCCTAAGATCCCTCCTATAATGATGCGGCTGGTATTTATCGTTATTGAAGCTATGTCCGCCCTCTGGATGAGTGCTATATCTTCGATCACCTTCACGACCTTGGTTATTGTTTTGCTTATAGCGATTAAGACGATCGTCCCAGACATTTCCATTGTAATAAGGCCGATAGCATGTAGCGCGGTTTCCACTGATTCGGTAATCCAATCTCCGATAGCGGTTAGGTCGCCATTCGTAGTTTCTTGTATATTGCCTATTCGCGTCAGGCGGATCTTCCTGCGATTTCACGTTTATGGATTGCGTGGTATATACTACTGCGGGGTGCGATAACGCGATAACCTGTCTCATTGGGTATGTGGTATATAACACTTGCGGTGGCGGCAGTGGCGATGGTGCTTCTCCCAGTTTGTCCAAATTCCCTAAGGTGACTTCCGTGTTCTTCAGGCTCCTTCGTAAGGCGTAACAATCACCATATTGATGTCCCTTCTTTTGGCAGAAGATGCAAAATTTTGTCTCCGCATTCCTATACTGGCACCTACCCTCGGGGTGATTATCCATGCCACATACACTGCAGCGATCCCTGGCGGGGGCCCTCCTAATGGTGGCCTGCGGATTATCGTCTTTTAGTTTAGCGTATTTTTCCATAAGTTCTGTTAGAATACCTTCGGCGGAGGTGGGGCCTGCCTGCGCCCCCACGCGTCGTGCCCCAGTTCTCTGTTCAACTCTTACGGCTTCTGTTATCGCCTCTACCAGGGTTTTGGGATTCGCGGCCCTTACTTGGTGTTGCAGATCTCCTTCAAGACCGTACAGAAACTGATTGAGAGCTTCCGAGTCACCCCTGTTTTTGTAAGTTAGTTTCTCGAAATCTTGTAGGGATCTATCGGCATCGTAGGTATTCAGTAGTCGATTCAGCAAGATTTCTACGCGCTGTCCATAACTTCCGACGCTTTCCCGTTTCTCTTGTTTGATAACCTTAAGTTCGGCGAGTAATTTGTCGGCGCCTCCAGCGTGCGTGTACCTCATTGTAATATCTTCGAGTATTTTTTCGACCGATGTAAAATGTTTCATACGGCACATATAACCATCCGCAGCTCGTCTGCGAAACTTGGAGGCTAACACGCTCATCAACCAGCATTCTGCTGACGGGCCAAATTCGTTGAGTACATTGCGCACAACGCGGCAAAAGAATGCCACCGAGTCGGGATTGCCGTCGAACGGAGGAATCGTGTTCATAGCCTGTTGCAGTTAAAATGTCCACACAGCGTCTCTCGGCCGGGAGACGCGCGGGTGTGGCGGTGGGAGGTCGATGGACTCAGGCAGTGGCTCGGCGAGGGGCTGATGCATCGGTATATAGTCTGCCCCGGAGCCTGGAAGCTCTGTTTTTAATTGTGACTCTATATTTGTTAATCCGCTAGCCCTTTTGGCGTGCGCGAGGAAATGATTGTAACCCGACAGTCTTCTCGCCTTAAATTCTGGTATTTGGTCAGGCGTTAACCACTTCGGTATGTAGTCATTGGGTGCTTCTGTGGCTGTGTGCGGAGCACAGAGTAAGTTGCGATCCACGCTCGCGGCGTTGGGCGCTGCCGGGAGTCCCCCATTATTAAGTTCACTTTTCCCGGGCGACGCCCTCCCGGTGGAGTACGTCGCCTGCAATAGTTCTCTTGACGGGTTCGGGGATTTCGATTGCGTTTTTGGTAATTTTTGTAATCTGGCCGCGAGTTCTTCTCTATAGTTCGTAATAATTTGTACCTCGTCGATCCCCAGATCTCCGGATCCCACAGATAAAACGTGATCGAGCTTCCGACTCGCGATTTCCAAAGCCTCGGGAGAGGATAGAGCTATTGCCATGTCAGCACAGGCGAGAGCACCATTAATGTCGGCCTCCAGCTGATCCGTCGTTCGAAACCCGGGGTTTCGAGGGCGTGCCCCTGAGCATCGCGTTACTTCTACGTCGTGATCGAATCCGGCGGCTTCATTTTGCCATGCGGAGTCAAGGCTATATTCTTCGTTATTCCTCATGTTTCGACGCGACAAGAGTTTCTTAAACATGATAGATTTAAAGTGTTCCGCGAACCAAAATCACTCAGTATTCACGGCCCGTCATTTTACCTTCTTTTAACTCGCTCCTTATTGGTCACGTGATTCCCCACGAGAGACAGGGTGCAATAATTGGGTATTAAAAGTTTCAGTTACCCTTGTAGGCAGACCACAATAAGGATGATGGAGACGTGTAACATCCTTCCTTCCTGTCAAGCGTTGAGTGGCACGTATTCGGTTCGTACTTCGCGATTTTACTCAGATGTATTTCTAACGAACACCCCACACCTGGCACCAGAAAATTGTTACGTATGAGCCTATCACGGTTCACGCACGTACGAAGGGTTCTGAGGTGTTCGTGTCGTTCCAAGCCGAGACTCGAAACGATGCAGTGAAATAAAACTAGAGTTAAAGTATACTTGGGTTATTTATTAAAATACTTATAGGCGCGAGAGAGATAATCCTAACACGCGTTCGCGATGCAACCGATCGACGTCCTCTCGTGAATTCGTTATCCGCTCGTCCTCGTCCCTCGTACCTCGCTTCCGTCCTCTCTCTGACCCCGCTTTCGTTCTCTTTCTTTCTGTCCCTTGGATGCGCTTCCCTCGGTTTTTATATCTCTGCCTTGGGGCTCGTAAGTGGGGGATCATTGCTCATCGGCTGTTCGTTTCTTCCCCCTAATTCGACGTTCAGATTTCGTGCCGGTGATTCAGTGCCTGGCGGATTCGCTGTTCTGCTGACTCGCATTGGTTGATGTCATGCACCTTCGACATTCGACGTCCTCTGTCAACGCTCGGTATATTGCTGACCGGGAGTTTGTGTTGGGCTACGTGTCTTCGTTCTTCGAGAGTCTGTATGAGTTCATGGCCCCACGCGCTTTCTCTCTGGAAGCTACCACTCGCAACACTTGATATATTATTTCTGCCTTCTTTTATAAACTTTTTAGTCCATTTATATGACGGAAATATTCAAAAAGCTATAATTAAAGAAAGAGACCCCATTTTTATCAAAAACTTATCATTTTAGACATAAAATAGTTTGGGTCTCATAAAGAAGTACCTCCTACAGTTTTTGCCAAATCCAGGCCCCGCATCCCCGATCATCTCCTTGTGAGTTTTAATTTGCCAAATTTTCACGTAGATATCGGAGTTTACTTCTGGTGGTTCAGATCTTACTTGAATCTGAAGATTCCTTTGTTAAGTATTTAAGATAAATAATTTACTCGATCGATCACTTCGAACCATTTTATTAATGATTTGGAAATTCAAATCCGACATTTCGACAGTTTTGTTGACTGTCTTCATCAGGGCTACATATGGAATAACAATAAAGTTGTATAAATAATAATAAAAATAAATTATACATTAAGTCGGTGCAAAATTGATTAATTGACTTTTGAAAAATTATAAGAATTACATAGTAACTTAGGCGTTATTTCGTCCATATATAACAGTTATGGCTGTACAGCTTATTGAAAATGTCATTAGCTGACTAAAAACATATGGAAATTAAGAACGTTAATGTGTAAATCAAATAATCAAAAAGTGAAAATTAGGATAAAACGCAATTCTTACCATTACTCTCCGTATCGGGCACATCGTGACTAAGCGAAAGCGGTGAAAATTGCGCTTTATATACTGTTTCGGAGAAATTAAACCGAAAAATTTGAATAAAGGAGGGGGTAAATTAAAGGATAGTTAGAAGCGCGCGTATATGTTCAGAAATTCAAAAATTCGATAAGAGGCGCGATCGAGGCGATCGCTCAGGAGCAGACAGAAAGACCGACGTGAGGAAGACACCAACATTAGATGGGGAAGTGTGAATGTGTAACAAGATTCGTGCGCTCAGCTAATTCCACGCATCGCACCTATACTCAGTGAGGAGAGTAGAGAAGTAATGCTCATTTTAACGATAAAAAGTCACGTCGTAGTAAAAATTGTTAATCATCTGTGAGCCCTATCGGTCGCTTCGGTATTAGGTGATCATGTAGCGCAAGGAAGTATCTCGACTCTCGCTTCCCCCCGTCCCTCTACTTCTCACTGGGTATAGGTGCGACGCGTGGAATTAGCTGAGCGCGCGAATCTTGTTCTCACACACATTCACACTTCCCCATCTAATGTTGGTGTCTTCCTCACGTCGGCCTTTCTGTCTGCTCCTGAACGATCGCCTCGATCGCGCCTCTTTTCGAATTTTTGAATTTGTGAACATATACGCGCGCTTGTAGCTATCCTTTAATTTACCCCTTCCTTTATTCAATTTTTTCCGTTTAATTTCTCCGAAACAGTATATAAAGCGCAATTTTCACCGCTCTCGCTTAGTCACGATGTGCCTAATCCGGAGAGTAATGGTAAGAATTGCGTTTTATCCTAATTTTCACTTTTTGATTATTTGATTTACACATTAACGTTCTTAATTTCCATATGTTTTTAGTCAGCTAATGACATTTTCAATAAACTGTACAGCCATGACTGTTATACAGGGTGTGTCAAAAGTTCCGGGACGGCCAGTTATCTCAGCGGGAATGCATTTTCGGAAAAAATGTTTCATACAAAAGATGTAGGATTTTTCCCTGGCTATCTGATGGTGACCTTGAATTTGACCTTGGGCTTGATCTTCAAGGTCATTTGAAGGTCAAGTCGACTTTTTTAAATGGGAAGCCCCCTTTTTTATTGCGGAAACCGAAAGAGGGAAAAATTCTCTTTCCACCGATATAAGATACATATGGGGTCAAATGTGATCTAGAGGTCGTTTCAAGGTCAAGTCGGTAAAATGAGGTCAAATTGATCTTTGGCAGTCCATAGCATGGAAACTAAGGGCGTTGGGAAAAAACTTTCCATACGAAAGTTTCCGCAAATCGAATGGAGCATCTGATGGTGACCTTGAATTTCGCCTTGGGCTTGACCTTCAAGGTCATTTGAATGTCAAGTCGAATTTTTTGAATGGGAACCCTCTTTTTGTTGCAGAAATGCGGGCCACGGATCCATGGGTTTTCGGGGTCGCTGAACCCGTATCTGGGGTCGGTTTGCCCCACTGGATCGACCCAAGGTCGTTCCAAGGTCAAACTAGAAGGAATTGCAGAAGGTGCTTAAAACCACGGACTCATGGGTTTTCGGGGTCGCTGAACCCGTATCTGGGGTCGGTTTGCCCCGTTGGGTCGACCCAAGGTTGTTCCAAGGTCAAACGAGAAGGAATTGCAGAAGGTGCTTGAAACCACGGACCCATGGGTTTTGGGGTCGCTGAACCCGTATCTGGGGTCGGTTTGCCCCGCTGGATCGACCCAAGGTCGTTCCAAGGTCAAACTAGAAGGAATCGCAGAAGGTGCTTAAAACCACGGACCCATGGGTTTTCGGGGTCGCTGAACCCGTATCTGGGGTCGGTTTGCCCCGTTGGGTCGACTCAAGGTCGTTCCAAGGTCAGCGATGATTAGCCAGGTCCCAGGTCTGGGTTTTGATCCAGAAACGTTTGCACAAAAAATGTTTTTTAACGCCCTGATACACGAAATTCGATGGGGTGTCCAGATGATCGGAGTATAAGAACGTTGACCTTCAAATGAACTTCAGCTCACTTTTAACCCCGTATGTATCTTACACCCCTGGAAAGGTAAGTTTTCCCGCATTTCTGCAACAAAAAGAGGGTTCCCATTCAAAAAATTCGACTTGACCTTTAAATGACCTTGAAAGTCAAGCCCAAGGTCAAATTCATGGTCACCATCAGATGCTCCATTCGATTTGCGGAAACTTTCGTATGGAAAGTTTTTTCCCAACGCCCTTAGTTTCCATGCTTTGGACTGCCCAAGATCAATTTGACCTCATTTTACCGACTTGACCTTGAAACGACCTCTAGATCTCATTTGACCGCGTATGTGTCTTATATCGTTGGAAAGAGAATTTTTCCCTCTTTCGGTTTGCGCAATAAAAAAGGAGGGTTCCCATTTAAAAAATTCGACTTGACCTTCAAATGACCTTGAAGGTCAAGCCCAAGGTCAAATTCAAGGTCACCATCAGATAGCCAGGGAAAAATCTTACATCTTTTGTATGAAACATTTTTTCCGAAAATGCATTCCCGCTGAGATAACTGGCCGTCCCGGAACTTTTGACACACCCTGTATATTGCCGAAGTAACGCCTAAGTTACTGTGTAATTCTTATAATTTTTTAAAGGTCAGTTAATCAATTTTGCACCGACTTAATATATAATTTATTTTTATTATTATTTATACAACTTTATTGTTATTTCATATGTAGCCCTGCTGAAGACACTCAATAAAACTGACGAAACAAATCATTAATAAAATGGTTCGAAGTCATCGATCGAGTAAATTATTTATCTTAAATACTTAACTCCAATCAACGAACGGTCAAATCTACTACATTTTTTGAAGATTCCTTTGTTAATTACGGAGAACGAAAGCATTGCATTTCATGGCTTATTAGTACGTCCTTCAATGATAAGAATATATGTATAAATATTTAGGACTATAATATCAGTCAATATATAATTATCAGTTATAATGTTATTTAATTTAATATACTGTTATCTATATTTTAGTCACTACATTGTTATTTTTTAATTCTGGCTACTTTGTTTTTCTTGCAGACGGTGCGTTAAGACAATGTAGAAATATTGCAAGACAATACGCATATTTCCAAAATCTATTTTTTAACAATGAAAATCGGGCTTCCAAATTATTAAGAGACTGTTTTACCTACGAAGATTACCGGTACGTATGGATTTTTCGATACTTAATGTTACTAATAAATTAATTAATGCGCAAAGCATTTCTATATCAGATTTCCGAATATAAAATTTTGTTTTTTATTGAAATCGTATTGCCCTTCAATATTGTTTGAAAAGATAATATTAAAGGATAAAAAATCAAATATAATTTTAAGTTAATATGGCTCATCGCCAATTTTTAGTCCAAACAATAGAGAGAAGAGGTTGCAGAAACTCATACCTGAAAAAAGATGGTTGTATAAGAAATGCTAATACATGTTTCTGTTTCTGTAAACTGGATCCGAAATAGCGAACATGGCCGGAAGAATTCGCAAAGTTGGAGAAAGCGATTTTTCGTACATAATAAAGAAACTATAACTCCGATCAGAAAATGTTAAATGAAAAAGTTGTAGGTATTAAAAGATCTGTCTATCCTTTTTTATAGTATCGATTGCTTTGTTACTTTTCGAGATATATCGAAAAAAACCGTTTAAAATCGGGTTCTCTACTACTCGTTCAAATTGACGTTTGAATACTTGATATTTACCGTAAGTATAGCCCATGGAAAGCCAAAAAATACTTTTTTGAAAAATTAAAAAATTTTATTATTTTCGAGATATATCGATTTTTCCAAAAAAGGCGCTCTCGGAAATCGGCCAGATCTTCTCATCGCATGGTCCTAGAGTAACAATCGATGGCTTATTTTATTCTTGAAGAATTGTACTATCATGCTATTAAAGACTTGTAACGATTTTATTAATTTCGAGGATCAAAAAATTACTTTGAAAAAATTTCACGTTTTTTGGACATGTTTTTTTTTTAATTCCTTTTTCAATTTTTATTTCATGGAAATAACTTTTATGGAAATAGATTCCTGTCATCTTTTCACGAATTAAAAAAAAAGGTTATTTCAAAAAACTCTAGAGGAGGCAATTAACATTTTACAGCGATAGGCTTGATAGAGGTTAATGTTGAATACCTATATTTTAAACAAAAATACTAGGGCATGTTTCATTGATTATTAGTATTAGTAATTGAGTAATAAAGTATAGTGCGCGAGCGCGGAGTGCGTTAGCTAGAGTGGAGGAGACCGCCGTGCGGCTGCTCTGAAAACTGATGTTGTGCATTCTAAATCGATCGCGCTTATAAAATTTTCAATATCTTGGCTTCTGGACTACGTAAAAATCCTTTTGTACATAATCGGGGCTAGCATGACGATATCAACACGAATATCATAGTTGCATTCATCTTAGAAGCTAAGTAGTTCCGGAAGTTTTTAATTTTTATCTTGTTTCCATTTTTTTTTTTACTTTTTTCATCATTTTAATAATTATTTATTTTTATTACCCGTGTAATACCTTAACGTTTTTAGCTTAGTTAATCGTACTGACATCATGCTTCTAGCTGGTTTCTTTAACAATCATTTTCATTATTTCCGTAAATAATTACACAGCCCCACCAAAAAAAAAAAAAGAAAAGGTTCTGTTCTTTAGATCGGACTATCATATCTCGGTATATTTTGGCCACCTAAGTATGATTCCAAGGTCAGAATTCGTCCACCACGTCTGATTTTGGAGATATCATTAGGTATAAGATTTTTGAAGTATCTTAAGAAACAAAGTAAAAGAAATATTTTTGTTTATCTTTTCTACAAAACAATGTAACATTGTTTGCGCCCTTCAAGATCAACTTTACACCATCCCTTTACAATTTTTTTTCTCCGAGATGTAAATACCTGAATTTTGTAAACTCGTACATATCTCTTAAAATCAAATTCTTTATTTCTATCTCGAAATTTACATATTCAGATCTCCGAGAAGAACAATTGTAGAGGGATGGTGTAAAGTCGGTCTTAAAGGACGCAAACAATGCTACATTGTTTTGTAGAAAAAATTAACAAAAAAAATGTTTTTACTTTGTTTTCTAAGATATGTCAAAAATCTTATACCTAATGATTATCTTCAAATTCAGACGTCGTGGACGAATTCTGACCTTGGAATCATACTTAGGGGGCCAAAATACACCGAGATATGATAGTCCGATCTAAAATACAGAACCTTTTCTTTTTTTTGTGGGGCCGTGTTATTTATGATACAAAATAAAATAAATGAAACATATTAAGATAAGTTTTGAGAATTGAGTTTATTTACAAAATGATTTAATTGCTTAACTACCTATAAAATGTGTATAAAATCTTGATAATACAAATAGTTATATAAAAGGCTTATATTGATAAAATACTTCTTCTCTTTATCTTCTGATTCATTTTCTTGTTCTTCTTCTTCCACGTTTTCGTCAAGAAGTTTTTTGAAGGCATCACGAGTCTTCGTCTATTTCGATGTACGGAAGAGTTACAAAGTTTTCACATTATGTTTTTCCACTGTAAGAAAATACTCGTACATTTGTGGGGCTAACAAGGAAGGTATCCCAAGTGTAAGTCGCCGATTTGGATGATATTGCAATATGTTGTAGTACATTAAAAAATAAGAGACACGTATTTTTTTACGTGCTGATGGACACTTTAAGGGAGGTAAAATCTACCCATAAAGTTCACCCTCAAAAACAGTTTTTTTCATATATTTCAAAAACAAATAAAGCTAGATTAATGAAACCAACGCCAAAAATTGTAGAATAAAAAAGGCTTCAAAATAGCATCAGTTTCAATTTTAAGAGTAGCAACCCCATTTTTTTTTTTCAAGACAACTAAGCTTTTTACATCAATTTTGGGCTATAAAAATTACAATAAATTATATATCTCCTTAAAAATCATTCCACTTAAAAGAATATTAAAATACAAAGTTGTCTCGTGGTTTTGGCCAAATATATCTTTTTGGGGGTACTATCCCCTTTTGTTCTTTAGGTGATGTTAAATACCGACATAATTTTCAAACGAGTACATCTCATGAAAATACCAATAGAATCATCCAAAAAAAATATGAGTATAGCATTAACATATACGGAGCGCTTGACAAACGTGTTTTTCCAAAAAAAATATGAGAATTTATTTAATTAAATAAAAACCATACTGTCGGTAAGTAGGAATCTGCAATTGACCTACTTTTCAAACGAGCATATCTAACGAAAATACTAATAGAATCACTCAAACAAATTTCTGAATATAGTGTTTATGTGTACGAAGCGCTTGACAAAATTTGTTTTCCGTATAAACGCTTGAATGTTAATTTAAAAAATATTGAATTTCACGGTTTCATATGGCCTTTCAATGGAAGATTAAATATAATTTCTTTTAGAAAGTTTTTTCTCTAAATGTTTTTTTACGGTCACATGCATTCTTCAAAAAGTAAAATAGACATATTAACTGGTAAGAACCACCCCTACAAAACTTAACATTTTCGCCGTTAATGACCATAAAATTTTGACCAATAACACAGACAAATTTGTCAAAACAACTGTATAGATATTTTTTTAATTGAAAAACTAATTATTTTTTTACGCCCCATTATTATATGTTATGTATTATTATAAATACTTCGTCAAAGGAAATCGTACTGTTTTGATATGTGATAAATAAAGAATTAAAAAAAAAACTAAATGTGTGGGTGTTTGTGTGTGTATGTGGATGTATGAGTGATATTCATGCAGTAAATAAGAGTAATCGCTGATTGTGAATGAGAGAATAAAATGTCGTTTTTATATTAATCTGAGGCGGATATTTATAGATTGATAATTTAACCCGTAGTTTAATGTATTGCTGGCAAACATTGTATTTATAAATTGGCAGTGCTCCAGTCGTCCAGTGCGGATATTCGTGAATCATTCACTCCTGCGTATAGTTACTAAATAAATGAATTTTAATATTTAGTATCCTTTATAAACCATTTACTATTATTTAGAAGTGTCGTTTTGTGAAAGTTGTTATTTCTAAAATATTGTGGCTGTAATATTGGATCCATTCTACAGTCTTTAATAAAAAAAAGTCTATAGGCTTTAATAAAATTGTAACAGCTTTTTAAATTATATATTTTTTTTTTCATAAACATATTAGAAAGTATGCAATTTCATACATTGTTACATTTTTTGGAGATATATTTGACGTCATAGAGCACAAATAGTGTAAACTGATTTTTCTTTAATTCTTAAGATTTAAAAAATCTTGATTTATAAGTGCATAAAGTATTTTTAATATTTTTACGAAAATAAAAAAATGTATCAGAATATACTTTATTGTGTATACTGTATTTTTTACTTTATGTTATTAACAAAATTGTAGACTCCTGATTAAATTTTTAACCAAAATTGTATATGGTTCCTTTACTATTAGATATTTTACAAATAATAAATTTTTCGTAAATTATACATAAATTTTACATACAAATAATAATTTTAAATAACTAAATTAAATAATAATTTTAAATTAACAGGCATATATGATTTGTGCAATATACCTTATCGATTACTGTTTACAAATTTAAAAAAACTCGAGATTACCTTTTTTTTATTTTAATCAAGTGCTTTAGTAATAGTACATTACGATACTAGTGGCATAAGTTGCACTTTACGACACAGCGTGTATAAGCGCCCGAGCGTAGCGAGTGCGCTTAATGCCGTGCGATAAAGAACGACTTATGACACGTATATCGTACATTATTTTATATCACCGACTGCATAAATCCGCCATGTCATGCCTATTCGTGCCATTAGCAGTCCATTTTTGCACAGTGCAGATAAGCACGGTGCAATAATAAACTACTTATGTCACGGAGAGGCGTGACGTAAATGCGGATTTATGCCACGCAGTGCTATAAAGAAATATACAGATATGATATTCTTGATAGATTCTTAACAGGATGGCCCAAAGTATAAATATTTGTTTTATTTGTATTTGTCGCCTCTTTAAATGCAACATTATTATCTTGTGAAAACATGGTATTTTCTAATATTTAAACAAATATTTCCCGGTAAAAAGACATTGGTCGCATGATGGCGTATAACACGTACAAAGTTTTCTCATTGAGCAATATCTATGTTCTCACAACATAATATAACGTTTAGAGGGGTGAAGCATACAAATTAAAAAAATATTTTTAATTTGAGCATTCTACATATGTATGTTGTAAAGATACTATTTCTGTATGCGATTATTCTTATAAGTGTTTTATTATTTTAGCACTCAAAATGAAAATTAATCCTCTGAATGTTATTAAGTTGCTGCTTGCCTATTTCCAAACACTTGATATTGAAGAAATCCCTTATAATATTAAAGAAATAGAAATAAAAGACCATTTCAAAATCATACTGTTAGATTTAATGGGATCGTCTAATAGCATAGATGTTATAATGGAAAAATCGTTGAATTTTCAAGAAGAATATAAAGAATCAGATGCACGTATTGTGGAAGATGTTGATTTACGTACATTTCCTTACGGTCCTGAATTACGTACAGATCGATGTACGAGAGAGGAAGAACCATTCAGTTTTGAATACAAAAAAAGGGCTGTAGAATATTGGAGAAGTGGAAAAACAAAAAAGAATTTTTCGCTTAAAACAGTTCAAAATAGATTCAGGAAAGTTAGTTCTGAAACACAGTTACATCGCTGGGCTCACCAAATCAATCAAGGTGGAACGTACCGAGAAAAAAATTGCAAGAATTTGTGATTTCACACTAGAAAATTTTAAAGCTGCTACTGAAGCTGGATTAATAATTCATGACAACGATTTAAAAAGACGGGCTCTACAAGCACAAAAATTAATCGGAAATGAGGACGTAAGATTTACAGCTTTAAAACGTTGGCTTTCAAAATTTAAAAACTCCCATAGAATTGTTTCTCGATAAATTAATAAATTTATCACAAAAAAAGTATAGAAAATAGAAATGATTTGCATAAAAAAGGAGTAGAATTCGTAACAGAAGTCAAACAATTGATTAATGAGATAGGCGCTGACAATACGTATAATTCAGACCAGAGTGGTTTTCAGTTGGAAATGCATTCTGGTCGATCTCTTGCTTTTGAAGGAGGAAAGAAAGTACAGTGCCTTGTACAGTCGGTCACATCAACAACTCATAGCTATACTGTACAGCTGACAGTTTCAGCCAAAGGAAAGTTACTATTGTCATTATTTTTAGTATTTAAGGGACGAAGCGGAGAATTCGGACCAATTGTCTCACAAAATTTGTTTGTGCCTACAAACGTATATGTTACATCCTTGACATCTGGAAAACTTAATTCAGGTAAAATCATGTTTTATTAATTTCTAAAGATAAAACGTTAATTATTTCGCAAGACACATTTAAATAAAATCAAAATTTGTAGAGCTCTTTAAGGCGTGGTTAAAAGAGGTATATTTTCCTCAAGTTGCACCTACAAGCATGCTGCTAATTGATTCATGGAGTGGTCATTGTCCAACGGTTGTACAGGAAGTTACGCCACACGATAAAACACTACATCTCAATATGATACCTACAGGAACGACTGGAGACATCCAGCCTTTAGATGTATATGGATTCTGCACACTAAAGAACTATGTTAAACATTTTTCATTTATGCTCATAGACGAAGACTTAAAAAATTTACATTTGAGAAATAATATTGTATAATTAAATTACAGTCTTTGGTTCATAACCAATTTTCATCTCCACGATATAAAAATCCATTTAGACGTTCGTGGTACAAAAGTGGGTATTTTGTGAATTGACCTGGAGATTTCGATGACCCCGTAAGTTTCAGTTTCGGAGATTCCTGTGCAACGCATTGTGAGAACAGTGGTTGTAATAATGTTGCAATTGTTAGATGTTCGTGGTGTAAAAAATCTTTATGCTTAAAAAACTTTTTTGAAGAATATCATTATTGTACAACTTACAATCCATAATGCCTCGAGCTATTCGACATAATATATAATACACTGTTTTGGAGGAGGGATGAACTTCCGGAGATGATTTTCATCCCTTCAAATTGTATTATTCACAGATAAAAAATATAAATATTTTTCGCTTTTTGGTTCACTACACATAAAGTTTAAATAAACATGTTATATTTCTTGTGGGATTCGACTAAAAATTAGTTTTTCGAAAAAACTTTACAATAATTCGTTTAAACAAATAGTTTAATCAAACTATTTTTGCAAAATTAATGATAAAGTATGATATGATAAAGAATGATGAATGATAAAGAATGATAAAGTAGTATTTCGTATTGCCCGAAAGCACTAAAATTACATACCGTTTGTCTGTGTTATTGGTCAAAATTTTATGGTAATTAACGGCGAAAATGTTAAGTTATGTAGAGGTGGTTCTTACCAGTTAAGAATGTCTATTTGAAGAATGCATGTGACCGTAAATAAATATTTAGATAAAAAAATTTCTAAAAAAAAATTATATTTAATCTTCCATTGTTTAGTTAAGAACAAAAGGGGGTAGTACCCCCCAAAAAGATATATTTTGGTCAAAACCACGAGACAGATCAAGTTTGTATTTTAATATTCTTTTAAGTGGAATGATTTTTAAGGAGATATATAATTTATTGCAATTTTTATAGCCGAAAATTGATGAAAAAAGCTTATGTTTCTTGAAAAAAAAATAGTGGTTGCTACCCTTAAAATTGAAAGTGATGCTATTTTGAAGCCTTTTTTATTCTTCAATTTTTTGCGTCGGTTTCATTAAGCTAGCTTTATTTGTTTTTGAAATATTAGAAAAAAAACTGTTTTGCGAAGAATATTAGAAAAAAACGTGTGCGTACGTGCGTGCGTGCGTGTGTAATAAATTTGTCGGCACTTTGACTCGAAACTGGCAAGAAATGTCAAGCTAATCTTTGGCAGGTATGTGAAGTTCATTTTGAAATTGTGGTAGTTCAATTTTATAGTTAATCAAATAATATTAAGTAGTTAAAAAAATATGAAAAAATCGAAAATAATTCTTATCGTCGCTGGATTTGAAAATCTGTCAGAATCAGGACCATTTTCTGAAAGGTTTTGAAATTACCTTCACCTTCATTCTTTTCAGCCTAATCGGATAATATTAAGTCGGTTAAAAAACAATATTAAGAAAAATATGAAGAAATCGGAAATAATTTTTTTCGTCACGAGGTTTAAAAATCGGTTTGATGTAAGAGTATTTCCTAAAAGTAATTTTGATTTCCTCTCCATTTCTGTTTTTTTCACCCGAATCAGATAATACTAATTATAAGTTGGTCAAAAGAAATAAAGAAAAAATAAGGGTTCCCATTTATAAATTGAGCTTGGGACTCACAAAGGCCCAAACAATGGCCATTCTTCCTTTTTCAAAATCTGAAATCATTCCCATTTAGTGTTCAGCAAAAACGTCGTTATAAAAAGTATTCAGGTATTCACAGAGTTAATAAACAAATTGTATAAACAGGTATAAGAGTAAAAAAAATAGTGTACAATAGTGTAATGTATTATTTTTATCGCGGAGTTAAAAAATCTGCTAAAAATTAGAGCATATTCTTTAACTGCTTGTCATTTTGTTTTCTTACATATTTTTTTAGAGGCTATCGGATAAATATTAAGTCGTTTAAAAAAATATACATAAATCTTAAAATATCGAAAAAAATTTGTAGCTTCGGGTTTTGGTAGTTTACAGGAGATGAAATCTTATTATTTTTATATTAAATGAGTTACCCATATATAAAAATTATTTTTATCGATAAGATCAAATTACTTTCAAAAATTATAGTTTACTACACCACAGAAAAAGTTTAGCTGATTATCAGCTGAAAATCATGCCAAAACGTCACCTGGTTATCAGGTGATTATCATATAATTTTCACCTAAAAATCATTTTGCAATGAAATATAGTTTTTCTCACATTTAAAGCAGTTAATAAAATTTTTAAACTTTAATCTATGATTAGCATATGTGTTCAAAACATGATCAGCCACATGATTTTTTCCAGAATCTAAAATCTGTTTAGCTGAAATTATAACAAGTTATTAATTATAAAGGACCCCGCACACAATGTATGGGAAAAAATCATTCGGTCAAATTGAACGAAATTGAAAAAAGATAGATTTCTTCAGGACCTCAAGATCTATTTTTTTCCAAAGTTTCGTTCAATTTGACCGGATGATTTTTTCCCATACATTTTGTGCGGGGTCCTTTATATATGTTATAACAAATTTATATAATTCTTAAATTAGAATAAATTATTTACAAATTTAACACTGTTTATAAGAATAATAGTTTAATAAAATATTTGTAGAGCAAACATTATTTATACTGGTATTTACTTATAGGTACGGTACTTACAATTTTCTCGAAGACAAAAAATGGCAGAAAAGAGCAAGACAGAACGATGTTTAACGAATCTCGGGCTTGCGCTCTCGACGCCGACCCGCCATATCAGAATCACGCAAGGCCGGCATCGAGCGCGCCCTCGTGTACTCAATGGTTACCGCCTTGATAGGCGTCGGCGACGACTGTGATTGAATAGGGTTTGATTACCCCAGGTCCCCCACGCACATACATACAACACTAGCGCATTGATATCATCGACGCCTGAGTTAATAGTATTTAAACTGTCTTTTTCAGTTCCATATGTATGGTTTGCAAGTGATATGAACAAGCGCTACTTAATTATTATTACGTAGCTTTGAATTAAGAAAAAATCCATGTAATAAATATTATATTGTTTTAAATTTACTGCTAAATGGGGTTCCTCTTTCAGCGTAAGTTATATAACAATAACTTCTACTTTTATATATAAAATACTTGCAAATCATAAGTATTAAATTTTAAAAAATGAGAATGACTTGTTACAATTCAGGACATGCATATGTCAACTTTAATATATGTGAAGTTATTTTATAAATGTATGTGAATTGGCAATAATTATAAATGCTTCATATTATCTTGAATCAACTGATATTCAATCTTCTTATTTCGAGAAGAATGTACTTTAGAATAGAGATGTACAAACTACGAATCACCGGGACGCGATACATTTCCGATTCATATGAATCGTTAAAATGAATCTATTTGAAGTGAGTTTGATTCACTTTATGATTCATGTAAATCGGCCCAGCTGAATCGCGATTCATCGATGAATCCGATTCATATGAATCATGACTCTCATCATTAATCAGAAAGTTTGAACCGTGATTATTTTTGCGGTTCAAATGAATCGCCGTTTTTGAATCATGATTTATATTTGAATCGTGCAATTTTAATCGCGATTCAAATGCTGAATCGTGAATAAAGTAAAATTCACATTTGTATCGCATAGATTTTATCGCGAGTCAAAATGTGGCCTCCCTTCATGCCTTTACGTATAAATTCAATAAGAGAGAGCAATACTATTTTTTTTGTCGCGCTCGCAAGTTCATTCTAAACGAAGAGCAAATGGAGCACGAGTGCGTGAGAGCAAGTTGGTCACGTAACGTGAGCCATCGCTATATAGTCCGTAACATATTACGGGCAGGGCCGGATACAGGGAGACTTTATCAGATTCATTTGGAACAAAGAAAGACTATGGTTGACGATGTCATTTTTTAAAAAATCGCTAACGAAAAATTCTCGTTTTAACCCGTAGTCTTAGTGGTCTCCCAAAGAATATCGACCATTTCTTCGGATCAATATCATCGGTCTCCGGGATGACTACACATCTATCTGCATTCGGATTTTACTATTTTACATTTAGAGAGTTTACTGTTGTATCTGGTTCATTATTTGATGAAGCTTTAGTTCTGGAAAGTGATGAACGCGATAATGAAGGATTAACTAGCAGTGGAGTATGGAGATACGTTCCGTCAGGAGTAAGCTGACGGAATTCTTTGTACTATTCCTGTATAAAAGAGTGTGGTAGTGCAATAAAAATAAAAAATTTTATATTGATAATTGTATGTATATAGTTAATTATAAATAAATATAATATTTTGATAAGTTATGTTACGTGTGGATACACGTACGAATATGAAAAGAACGAAATAAGCAAGGCGTCCGATTACAATATGACGCCGATTAGCAGAAAGCCGCGGGGTGACGGCCGTGGCTTGATGATAGCGTTTCTGACTCGCGAGTCGGCGGCTCTGGTTCGATCCCAGGGTCCGTCACTTTTTATTGTTAAAAGTTGCGATAGCTCACTCGTAACATTTTGGCGCCCAACTGAGGGGCCGGTAGCTAAACTGCGCCGGAACCCACGAGAGATAAAGAAGAGTCTCATGGATAATTAATTTCGCTGTGCTTTGTGGCAGTTCCACGAGGTCTGAGCAGCGCATATGGAGCCGATAAAGAAGATTTCATCGACGAGGACGTCGATTTTCTGAGCCCTGGAAGTGTTACGTGTGGATACACGTACGAATATGAAAAGAACGAAATAAGCAAGGCGTCCAATTACAATATGACGCCGATTAACAGAAAGCCACGGGGTGACGGTCGCGGCTTGATGGTAGCGTTTCTGACTCGCGAGTCGGCGGCTCTGGTTCGATCCCAGGGTCCGTCACTTTTTATTATTAAAAGTTGCGATAGCTCACTCGTAACAGTTATTTATGAGAATAATTTCTATTAATAAAAGAATATTTGATTGAAATACAGTTTGGACAACTAAGTAAGCGAGTTGGACTCAAATAAATAAAAAGCGATTCAATAAGCATATTTTTTAATTCAAAGGGTTCCAGAGCACCATTCAAAGCAAATACATATTATCAAGTTTAATGGATGAAAGCTATTTAATAAAAATTACATTAACTTTTGCTGGTATTTCATGTTCTTAATATCTTATTGTATGTAAAATTATGTTTGGAAAAAGGGATTATAAAAAATGAGATCAATTAATACATTTTATAAAATTACATTTTTTAAATTTCCTTTAGAAATACAATGCAGGAAATTCATCATCGACTCATACATCATGATACTATATTTTTTTATTTTTTTATTTATTTATTCAATATACGGGCATTGCTGCCCTTTTACAAGATTAAGTACAAAAGGTGTGCTGCTTGGAGCACGGTTACACTTGCGGTACAATGACTAGTGTACATAAAATATCAATATAAAATCTGTAATAGATAATAGAATTTATAAACGCATTAACACTTAAATAGTACACTACAGAATGTAGCTGGAATGAAGTGGTTACACGGCAGAAGAGGATCAAGATAAGTTGGCACGTAGGTAGCGTTTAAATAGGCTGATGGAATTGTTCCGCTGGGCATCCATGGGAAGCGTGTTCCAGAGTCTGCGGAGTCTCGGAACAGACGCACTGTAGGCGTATTCAGATGCATGGGTACTTTCGGTTAGTGAGTTGAAGCGGCGTAACTCATAGGGAGGGTTCCAAGTGGCAAACAGAGATGATATGTCCGGTAAGGAGAATAGTCTATTGCGAATCTTAAAGGCATGGATAAAGTCATGGTAGGCGTGCGTAGATTCTATTGTCGATAGGTTGAAGGATTGAAGTAGGTGTGAATAGTCGTGGCCAAATGGTACATGGGCTGTCCAGCTCTGAAAGTCAGGAGACGCAAGAATCTGTGTAAGACACTTTCTAGAGGTTTGAAGTGCTTTTTGAAGTCTGGGGACCATATGACTGATGCATATGTGAGGTGAGGAAGGATGAGAGATTTGAATAGTATCGTAAGTGAGGTAGAATCGCGAAAGTCAATGGTAGCACGACTTCTGAAGCCTAGCATCCGTAAGGCTTTCGCTGTAGTGTGGTGGATGTGCTCGGTGAAAGACAGAGAGGGTGCATAGAGAACTCCTAGATCCTTGATCTCAGTTACTCTGGGTACCGGTGTAGCTTCGATGGTGTAGGTTAAGGACAACCATTGTTAGTCCTCAATGAGACATTTACAAATATATTTTTTTTATCGGCAACCAAGGCCTTTTTGAGGGTTAAATCCACACTGGAAGTTCACATTGAAAAATGATTTTTTCGATATATCTCTGTTTCTATTCAATTTTTGTTTACGATACAAATTGGAAAATGTTTTTTTATAAAATGTACAAGTAATCTAGAGTATATATACATATATATATATATATATATATGTATGTATAAGTACACACACACGCACGCACGCACGCACACACATACACACTGTCCACCGGATCGGGGCGGATCTGGGAAACCACCGGAACAGAAGAAGAGCGAACAGGCGCAGGTTAGCCCTCCGCCCTCCGCTAGTTCCGGAGGCAGATCCCCGAAGGAGCCGAGGCCGCCATTGAGCTGCTACTCGTGCGGTCTTCCCAGCTATATCGCCCGGTTTTGCCCAAATTGTTCGGGAAACGCCAAGGGGAGGCGCGTAGAAGGAATCACTTCCCCCCCCCCCCCTCCCCGCAGTCACAGATCCTTACACAGGAGGTCGCCATGGCCGCGGGCGATAGTCGCCCGGACACGCAAGAGTGAGAGGCTCGCTCGCCCGAGGACAGTCGAGGAGAGGCCTCGGCTATCCCCCTTTCCAACGCCGAAATCAGATGGTACATGCGGATCGGGGTTGGCGAGTTCGACCTCCGAGCGCTGTTGGATCCAGGAGCATCGACGACGGCCATGGGCACCGTCGGGCTCCAACTGGCGAAAAGCAAGGGGTAAGGCTCGCGGATGGCAGATGCAACGCTCTGCTAGGCCACGTGATCCTGCCGATTACGGTGGCGGGCATAACGCGCGACCTACGAGTCGCCATGATGCCCCAGCTCGACGCAGACTGCTACCTAGGGGTCAACTTCGTACGAGCGTTTAGGGCCGTACTTGACCCGGACACAGATAGGCTCTTCTGCAAGGATGCGGAAGCCTATGTCGAGCTGGAGGTAGCCAGCTTGACCGCCGATCGTAGCACGTTGTCTGCCATTGGGCTAGAGGACGCTACGGATCTTCAGCGAGAGGAGCTGAAGGTCATGGTCGACGAGATCCTGGGCAAACTCCCGCCAGGATTGGGATGCGTCAGAGGCGTGGAGCATGAAGTTCGAGTAGGGAATGCTCGGCCAATCAAACAGCGCCACTATCCTGTGTCGGATAAAGTGCAGGAGGAGATGCATCGCCAGGTGCGCGAGATGCTAAGTCAAGGTATTATCGAGCCCCCCAAGAGTGGTTGGTCGAGCCCCGTTGTAATGACGCCGAAGAGCGACGGTACACGACGGTTCTGCAACGACTTGCGTAAGGTGAACGCAGTCACGGAACCTGACGCTTATCATCTGCCGAATATGCAAGATATTCTGCTGAAACTGAGGAAGGCGAAGTTCATCTCCACGCTGGATCTCAAGAGCGCGTATTACCAGATACCGCTAGCGGAAGAGGCGCATCCGATCACCGCCTTCACGGTGCCGAGAATGGAGTTATACCAGTTCCGGCGGATGCCGTATGGTCAGACGAACGCGCCCGCTACCTTCCAGCGGCTCATCGACCAAGTGCTCGGACCCGAGCTCGTGCCGTACGTCTCTGCATACCTCGACGACATCATCAGCGTCGCCGAAACGTTCGAGAAGCACAAGGAGTGCTTGCGAATGGTGCTAGAACAGCTCGGAGCCGCTGGACTGGCGCTGAACGCCGCGAAGTGCGTGTTTTGCAAGTCAGAGGTAGGGTACCTGGGCTTCCTGGTCAACCGGGACTGCACGAGGTCTAACCCGGCCAAGATCGAGCCCATTAAGAATTACCCGGTGCCACCGAACCTGAAGGCGCTGCGACGGTTCCTAGGCACGTCATCCTGGTATAGGAGGTTTATACCGAATTATGCCACCATCGCCGAGCCACTCACTAACTTAATCAAGAAGAACCAGAGGTATGAGTGGCTGCAGGAACAGCAGAACGCTTTTGACCTGCTTCGGGCGATGATCATGACCGCGCCGGTACTGCACCGCCCCGATCCTAACGGGCTGTTCATTGTGCAGACGGACGCGAGTGACATGGGACTAGCGGCCGTACTGCTTCAGGAGTCGGAAGAGCAAGAGCGGGTAATAGAGTTCGCGAGCCGGTTGCTTACTCCGGCTGAGCAAAATTACAGCGTAACCGAAAGAGAGTGCCTCGCAGTCGTATGGGCGATCCAGAAGTTTCGTCCCTACATTGAAGGGTACGAGTTCAAAGTGATGAGAGACCACAGTAGCTTGCGGTGGCTCTGTCAAATGAAGAACCCGATGAGCCGGCTCGCTCGTTGGGCGCTGGAGCTGTAAGACCACCGGTTTACGATTGAACATCGTAAAGGCGCCTTGAACCACGTGGCCGATGCCCTCTCGCATGTACGAGGAAGGTCCGGAAGTGGCCACAGTGTCCTGTTTCATTGACACCGAGGATACGTGGTATCAAGGATGGTGCGCCAAGGTCAAATAGCAGCCCAACGAGTACCCGACGTACAAACTCGTCGCGGGCATTCTCTATCGGTACCGCCCCAACCTGGAGGTAGATTCAACCCTCGGCGACGACGAAGATGCCTGGAAACTGGTCGTACCAGAAGAGCATCGTCGCGAGGTGTTGCTGGAATATCACGACGACGCGAGTAAACCTTTGCCAGAGTTGCGCTGCACTACTACTGGCCGCGTTACTATGCGGAAACGTAGGAGTACGTGCGTAACTGCGAGACGTGCCATCGTTTCAAAGTGGAACAGAGAGCTCCAGCCGGCCTCATGGGACGCCGCGTCGTCGAGAGACCATGGCAGATCGTGGCTGAAGACATTATCGGGCCGCTGCCTCGCACCTCGAAAGGCTTCGAGTACATCCTTGTGCTTCAAGACCTTTTCACCAGGTGGGTGGAGGCCTCCCCGATACGCAAGGCCAACGCCAAGACGGTGGTTTGGAAGCTGAATCGGAAGATCTTTCTCCGGTTCGGCTGCCCGGAAGTCTTCCTCTCTGATAACGGCACGGAGTTTAAGAACCACGTAGTGGAAGACTTCCTGAAGGAGCGAAGTGTGCATCACATGAACACTCCAACTTACCACCCCCAGGCTAATCCGGTGGAACGCGCCAACTGCACGCTGAAGACGATGGTCGCTTCTTACCTTAAGGAGTGGCACACGGCATGGGACGAGAAGCTTCCGGAACTTCTCCTCGCCATGAACACGGCTGTGCAGAGTTCCACCGGGATGAGCTCGGCATTGCTGCTCTATGGGAGGCAGTCCGAACCCTCTGGCACGCAGTGGAGGTTGCAAGAGGTGGCAGCAGAAATCCCGGCTCAACAGGAAAGCTTGGCTCGTTGGAAGGAGCGGCCTGACGCCCTTTCCGAACTGCATCAGCGAGTCGCCTCTGAGGCGAGGATTGCTCAAGACCGCCAAGCCGCACACTACGACGCTAGCAGGCGGGAGCCGAGTTTCAAACCGGGTGACCGGGTGTGGAAGCGTAGCCACACACTCTCCTCAGCAGCCAAGGGCATCGCGACGAAATTAGCGCCGAAGTTCGGCGGTCCGTATTGAATTACGGATGCCCTTGAATTCAACACTTCCGTCACCGCCGCGCATCCTGCGGAGTGAGTGAGTGTGTCGCGCCTCCACCGCTGCAACCGTGACCGCTACAGCGCCTCCACCAACCACTAGAGAGCGTGGGAGAGAGAGAGCGTCTACTACAGAAGGATGGGGACAGCGAGGTCTGCTCCATTCCCGCCCTCCCCTTGCAGCGAGTGCGAGTCCACGGGAATGAGAGAGAGAGAGAGAGAGAGAGAGAGGGAGAGATAGCGGCGATGGCTGGGTCACTTGGGTCATTTTTATCAGAGGTATCCAAATAGCAATTACCAACGCCACTGTCTTGTACAATGTTGCAACAGCAGGTAAGAGCAAAAAAATAGGTACTAAAGATGATTGTATGGCTATTGCTAAATGCTATTTGGAAAAAAAAACATGTAATGACAAATTCAGTAATGCCGTTCAGTCCGCAAGTCAAAGAAACTGTTCTAACAAACAATGTTCTCTAAGAACTAGAAAGCTCTCCAAGGTGCGTGGTTTACATGTTTGTAAAAACTGTTTTCTCTCTATACATTCAAAAGAATAGAATAAAATATAAAAAATATAAAAAATATAAAACATAAAAAAATATATAAAAAAAAAGAAGAAGGTTCTCTTGTATCGTCTACCTCCCCGTGGTGAGAACTGGGCAACGCTATATTTTACTACATATTTATAGTGGCAGAATGACGATTATACAGTCTTCAATCCATTCAACGTTTTGTGTATTTATGTAACGCATAATTTCAAAATTTTTTTTCTCGAAAAAAATACACTTTACGAAAAAATTTTATACAATAAAAAGTGCTAAGAATCATTCAAAGTATACGTATGATTTTTTTCAGAAGTTTTTGAGACATTTTTTGATTTTTCAAAAATGTTAAAAATTAACAAATTCAAAATTGGTTCAAAAACTTCTGAAAAAATTCATACGTATTTTTTGAGTGATTCTAAGCATTTTTTGTTCTATAACATTTTGTCGTTAAGTTCATACATTTCGAGAAAAAAAATCATGAAGTTTAACATTACGCTGTTTCACAAAATCCGCCATTTTGGAAAAGCTAAAAGGGGAAAAAAATTCACAACCAGTGTTTTGGAAACGCCAGACATTCGGACCGCGATTTCTGGCGGTAATATGATTATCCAAAAACAGAAACAGTAACAAAAACTGATTTGAAAAACAAATTTTATTAAATTTTTTGACTTTTTTTTTAAAAAAGCTCAAAAATAATACTCTTACTGACTTTTTTTTACAAAATAAGTTGCAGATTCTGAAAGAGCACCCTCGAAAACCTCCTATATAGGATTTTGGATAAAAATGACTTCGTTTTTCCAATAGAATTCTGTACTTGAAAATGTGTGCACAAAAATGTGCATTTGCGCGTTAATGGGTTAAAAAATGGCATTTTTTACAATATTTTCATGCTCTTTAATAAAATTGTATTAAATACAATTTCTAATAGCGTAATATCTGTAATTATTATCAAGTTATCATACTAAATTGAAATAATTACGCCAAATAAACTTGAATAACCCTTAAATTTTAATAATTCATATATGAACCTACAAATTTGTGGCCTTGCGTACTCAAAGGTTTGTGTACCCATGTATTATGATAAGCTGAATCCAAATCCGAAGTCGAAATTACTCAATAATATTCCATTTCTTCCAGGGTGAAGTTTTCGTATTTTTTATGGAGTTTTCAGCTTTAAAAACAAATTGGTGTGCGATAGGACAATTCTGACATCAAATTCGGATTCCTTGCATCACACACTACAGGAGTACATATTTTTTTGATCGAAAAAATTGATAGCCAGAAAGTCTACATTGAAAAAGCCGAAAATACGTTATTTATTCGACTATCATTTTTCATTTCCAAGGTCACAGGGTCAAATGATCAGTACTGGACTATTTTTCCTTTATTGTACATTACTTCAATTTTAAAATGCAGTTGGATTCATCCGGCTATCGATATCCGTTCGCGAGATATTTCATTTTGTCCATTTTTTTCAAAATAGAACACTGTGCGGCGCGACGAAGTCTCGGCCTGCGTGTGTTTGTAGCTTGCTTGTTCGGGTGTCGCGCCCGGTTAGCGTGACAGATTTAATAGGAATAACGCCCTCTTGTTTTATGTTAATAGTCGAATCACGAGTATTTATTTAGCGAACCTTAACCTATGCATGCTCACCGAATACCGCACTCTACTATTTTCAGCGCTGCAGCTAGTCGCAGGCATTGCCTCCTAGAGGAGTATCGGTAACGGGTGTAAGTATATCATCAGCCGCTTGAAGGTTATACCGAGTGGCATTGTACGGGAAAGACCGGCTGCGCAGGTAAAGCTAGGTCGTATCGAGCAGCTCGTAGTTTGCGGGCAGCAGTTGGTAGCAGCGGCAGAGCGCAGCGCCGGCTCTCGTAAAAAGCAGCCTAAGCTTTCTACAATAGAAGCTGGGCGCGCATGTTCGGAACCTGTACCGAGACGCCGTTGTCGGCCTACAGGTAATTCTACAACGATAAGTCGCCGGGGCGTATTGTACGCCCGTATATTACCCCGCGAACCCCTGAGAGGAATTAATACCCTCTCCCCTAACTGCACCCCGTTTCAATATATATATACACTTCATGTATGATTTTTTTGATTCAACGATTTAGATGTTTTTCCCCATAAAAAGTATCAGTAGCATATAGGACATATATAATTTACTCGTAAACCAATCAGGGTTTTATCCCTATTTATTTAAGGTGCGTCATCATCTTTTTGATAAACAAATTTTTATTTCTAATTGATAAAAATCAATAATTTGATTCAAAATCGACGAATTTTCAATTTTTTTTTTAATTCATAATAATAGTAATTATAATAATAATAAATTATTAATATTTAACGTCTATAATATTATAAACTCGTGTGATTAATAATGTTGTCGTTATATCTATTACATTTACCTTTTTCTTTTGAAACATTTCAATATCACATTTTCGAAACTGTCTACATCTATGTAAAAATTGTTGTTTTGGTCAATTCTGACCAGATCCGTTGGGAGCAGGAAAGAAAATAGACTACGATGTTAAGTAGTTGCAACGTTTCGTCGACGGGTTTGTCGACCTCTTCAGGCTTTATTAAAAAAAAAATATATAATAATATAATTAACAGAATGAGCTCACGCTAGTCTTAACTTACAATGGTTGAAAAAATTTAAAAAAATGCGAAACGAATTACCTAAGTTATCGCACAGCGATCCGTCGAGTAATGTGAAAGTACATAGCAACATGACTTATATATATATATTGGCTTCCTACCAAAACGTAAACAATAACAAATTTTGAATTAGATCGAGAATATACTTTACTTTTTATGTAACAGCTTAAAGATAGATTTGTATTCTCTACTGAGATTCTGTGTATCTTCTTTTTTGTTTATTGTATTTGGTGTACTGTTAATAAATAACATTTCAGAAATAAGTCTTTTATTATAGTTATTTTCAATATCTCTAATTGTTACTGCTTCAAAATCAAATTCATGATTATATTCATTTTTATGTATATTGACAACCAACTCATCATTATTATTCTTGCGATGTTCGGCAATTCGTTTATTTAGGGCACGTTTTGTCTCGCCTATGTACCGTGCATTGCAATCTTTACAAGAGAACTCATAAACCACATTCGTTTGCTCGAGTTTGTTGGTTTTATCTTTGCCAAGAACAACTAGTTTTGAGAATTTATTAACTATATTTGGGATCGTTACAATATTGTATTTCCGTAAAAATTTTGAACAATTGTTGTAAAATTTTGAATAAAATGGAAGTGATAATTTAATGTTGTGTCGGTTAGTATTTACAGGACTGTTTCTTTTATTTTGAAAACGAATTTTAAATAGTCTAGATCTTATATGTTTGTCAATAAACTCTGGTGGATATGAGTTCTCTTTAAGTATATTTTTAACCCGCAATATATTTCTATTATGAAAACGTTTATCTGATAAAAGTATAGCTCTATCAATCAAGTTAAAAACTATATTCTTTTTTAATGATATCGGGTGGTTGCTGTAGTAGTTTAAAGTTCTATTAGATGACATCGATTTTGAATACCAGTCAGTGATAATATTACCATCCTGTTTAATGAGAGACACGTCCAAAAAGTTAATATTGTTATTAATTTCAATTTCATAAGTAAACTTAAGGTTGGGATCAAAATTGTTAAAACATTGATTCAATACATGAATATCGTCTTTTTTGATACAACAAATCGAATCATCAACATATTGAAAATAGAACATAGGTATTATGTTGAATTCTGTTTTTAGTTTCTTCCAACAAGCAATTTCTAAATCTTCCATGACTAGATCAGCAAAAAACGGAGAGATTGGAGAACCCATAGGTGTCCCAAAAATTTGTTGGTAATATTTGTTATTAAAAGTAAAAAATACATTTTCAAATAAAAATTTGGTACAAGAAATAATATCACCGAACGGTATTTTACAATTGTTGAGAATATACTGCGCTCGTTTTTCCAAACTCTGGATAACAAGGTCTACAGAGATATTTGTAAAAAGTGAAACCACATCTAAAGATATCAGTATGTAGTTATCTGGAATTTTTATATTCGTAATTTTATTAATTAGATCAAAACTGTTATCTATGTGTGATTTAGGAAGAGGGAAACATGTTTTGAGGTTTTCATAAATTATTTTTGCTAAGAAATGTGTAGGGCTGTTCACAGTTGAAATTATCGGTCTAAAGGATAGTTTTGGTTTATGGATTTTTGGTAATCCATAACATTTAGCAAGAGATGTGTTTGTCTGCGTAAGTTGTATATTATGATATTTTTGTTTTAGAAAGTTGTTATCATTCAGATTTTTCAGAATCCTATAGACATTATTTTGTAATGTATTTAACGGTTTTCTTTTTATTTCTCTGTACACCTTATTATCATTCAATAAACTATTCATTTTTTCCATATAGTCAGATTTCAAAAAAAAAAAAAAAAAAAAAAAAAAAAAAAAAAAAAAAAAAAAAAAAAAATGTCTACATCTATGTTTTGCGCTAATCATTTAAGGTGGTCTTACACCTAAAAATTTTGAAAAAATCAACTTTTTTTTATTGAATTTTTTAATTATATATGTTATTCTGAACCTAAAAAAAATAGTTTGGATCAAAAATTAAAAAAATTAAAAATGATATGGTTAAAAGAGCTTACTATCTTCAAAATGACGAAAAAATTGATTTTCCTTTTTTTGCCTTTTCTATACGTTTCTGATATATATAGGAACACGTTTACTTGTATGTGTTTTAAAATATCAAAAAACATTATTTAAAACTTATTAGTATAAGAATTATAAAAAAAAATAATTAAATTTGAATACGGGATTTATTATAAAAATAATATAAATCATATTCTGGAATTTGAAATCCAGTGGAATCGTCTTTTGAGTTGTGACAATTTTGCACCTCTGTTCTAGTAAAGTGACCATTCCGTCAACGAAATTTGACAGCAAATTACTATATTAATACTCCCTTTTGTATATGTATATACTTATAAAGCTATAATACCATACTGTCAACACAGCAGACAGCTCAAAATCTCTAATAAGCCAAGATACATAACCATGTTATTTCAACAGTTTGTTTTGCAGAGTTTTTGCTTTCAGATAGAGAAAGATTTTTTTCTTAGTGCTTGATTATTTTTATTCATAAGTGAATTTAGGACTAAAAATTTACTGTATTGTGTATGTGAAGATATATGTCTGAAAAGTGTAATTGTAATTATAATACAAGCGTGCAGTGACAGTTTTGTTTAAATTTTGAAAGTAGTTTCAGTTCAAGATGGGAATGTTGTATGAAAATTAATACTGAAAACATGTGCATTGGCAAGATTGAATTAAGTATTTTAAAGAAGAGGCAGTAAAAATTTTTATCGCATAAAAATAAACATCTTTTTTCTAAGAAAGATGAAAGTGACATATGAGGCGTTTCACGTCAGCTCTCCAGGCGCGGCGCGCGAGAGCGAAATCATGCTGTTTTCAGTTTGTGTTTGAAGGGCTAAGATGTATCTAAAAAAAATAATCCCCAAGTGATTTCGATGTATTTTTTCCTCAGCTTTCCGATGGTGCTATTAATTTCTCAAATTTTTTCAATTCTAAGTATTTCTTGAATAATATCTCGAAAAAATCAAAAAACCCCTATGTAGAAAAAGGCTATATCCATGTAAAATTTCCTCCTCTTTCGATCTAGCAGGTAAAAAAAAATATTAAAAATATAGTTTTTGAGATATAACACGTTTTGCTTTTTGAGGTTAGAATTGAACAATTTTGAGAAACTAATAGCACCATCGGAAAGCTGAGGAAAAAATACATCGAAATCACTTGGGGATTATTTTTTTTAGATACATCTTAGCCCTTCAAACACAAACTGAAAACAGCATGATTTCGCGCTCGCGCGCCGCGCCTGGAGAGCTGACGTGAAACGCCTCATATTAAGTCTAACTCACTATAGGATATATAATTCAATTCAGAAGATTTGTGAATTGCAATAAGTGTCAAGATGTATCTATACACATAAAAGCGACAAGCCTTCTCACAAGAATACAGGCTTAAATTCAAGATATATTTAATATTTAATATGTGTAATCAAGTAATCATTAAAAAAATGGGCTTATCGGCTTTTATATACTTATGTACTTTTGTCTATGACAGTGATGGCTTCTTAAGTTTCGATTTGGATCATTGGGATTTCATATTTCATAAGACCTGGCGCATATTCTACATTTATTTTAGTATTATAAATAATAATCTAAGTCAGTACAGTGTGTTAAAAAGTGATTCAACAGTGGATGATTCAAAAGTACAAAAGGACAGATTGAACAGTAACTTTTAATGGAACGAATGCTGCTAGCTCAGCAATAACTTTTAATGGAACGAATGCATGCAAGGTGCCAGAGCTTCTGTTTTAACCATTTTATATGGGAGAACAGATAACAGATATACAGGAAAATGAGTTTCAAGAAGGAAAAGAATGGGGATTAAATGGCTGATTATTTTTTGAGTCTTATGGTATTTTTCTTTGCAGGCTTGTTTCTCAAAATGTAATTTTTTAAAGTTTGTCGTAACTTTTCTCTGAGACCGCATGATGGATTTTCATGAGACAAAGTGCAAATTGTTCGTAATTTATCTAGTTATGGGCGAAAGGTTTGCAATTTTAAGGTTTTCATGTATAAGTATTTTTTTCATGGCAAAAACCCAAATAATTTAAGAAAATGCAAAAAATTATTGCAAAAAAATCAGTTTTTGCCATGAAAAAAATACTTACACATAAAAACCTTAAAATTGCAACTCTTGCGCCCATAACTACATAAATTAGGAACAATTTGCACTTTGTCCCATGAAAATCTATAATGCGGTCTCAGAGAAAAGTTTATGCAAACTTTTTTTGTAGTTGACTTTATCACGCATGTTCATTGTATTTCTTAAGGGGACAAGCCATGGTTGAACCTGAAAAAAAAGCTATTGTATTAATTCTTTAATAACAAAGCCAATATATAATTTTAAAAGTTCAAACTTTTTTTTATTCTTAAGTTATACAATTACCTATAATTTAAGACTACATCATCCAGGTGTTTAAGATTTTGGTCTTGCAGTCCATTAGATTAAGAAACCCTTCTGAATTAGAAACTGGCATGTCATTGCCGCAGGAAATTTTTTGAACAAAGCAAGGCAGGGGTCTGGTTACTTAGGAGTACCTTTGTAGTTATACCAGTTATAGAAAATGTGAGCTACTTTCTTTTTAAAAAATTTTTAAAATTGTTTTTTAATGAAAAATCTAATTTTTTTATGTTTTTTTTTATTAAAATTTCAATATTTTTTGTAAGTTTATTTTATAATTTTTTTTCTAAAGCCTTTTTCAAAAAAGTACCTCACATTTTCTATAACCAACACAATTTTAAAGATACTCCTAAATTTCCAAACTTCTAGCTTGCTTTATTTAAAAGAAATCCTGCGGTAAAGTCCCTGTAAATACAAAAAACAAGTTATTCAGAAATTCAATTCAAAGTTTTGGTTTTCTATAACTTTATATAAGTTTCAAAACTACTTACCAAAATTTTTTTTTTCATTCTGTATGATATACTTTAGTGGAAAAATGAAACAGATGCCAATTAGATGAAAGTAGTCCTGGCTAAATCACTAAAAACTGTTGAATAAACCTATAAAAAAGAATTTCATTAATTCAACAATATTTTTAAATTTTTTAGATTAATACATAAATGTTGTACTTATTTTTTTTTTCGTACTAGGCTGAAAACATTGTTAGTCATAAATGTTATTGACAGTAAAAATAACCTCAAAATAAATTAATCCTTTTATGAGAGCCAATAACACACCTGTAAAAAGAAAAAAATTAATAAATATTATATTAGCTATTATCGCATAAAAATAACTTTTTACCTACTCTAGTAAGAACCTGGTGCATATGACTCTTCAGGTAAATTCAATTGCAGTCTCCTTCGTTTTCTCCTATTTTCTAAAGTGTTTTCTTCGGCATTCCTCTCAGCATGAAATAATCTGATGTCATTGCTTTTCTGTGCCCACTCAATTGCAGCTACTCCAGGTTTCACATCAAAGGCTTCCATAATATTCAGAAAACCAACTCTTCCATCGTTGAAGCAAGTGACAGCAATACAAGCACCTGCTGTGAGCACATGTACACCACTGAAGGAGGTCTTGGTTACAATCTTCCAAACTGAATTATTAAAACTCTCATTACTATTTTGGGTGTAACCGCCTAAACATCTGTGAAGAAGCTCCTGTTCAGAGAGATCTTTGTAAATTGGTTTCAACTGCTCCATAATCACTGCAGGAATACTGCCTTTATGATGAAAATCTGTTAGTTTTTTTTGAGCCTTCGCTTTTTGCCACTTGCACCAACTGCTCTGTCCTGGTGGGCATAAATGATGTTGAGGATTCTGGTCTGTGGAAATCTTGTGGTAGTACGTAGCCCATATAGCATTCAGCATTTTTTCTACAGAGTCCGTGTTGTTTCTGATGGCATTACCATAATATGTGGTGAGCTGATCAATTACTTTTGCTGTTAATCGTCCTTGGCCTCCAATGGTTTTTCCATCGTCTAATAACTTTTTTCCAAAATTTTTCTTTAAATTCCTGAGTCTGGTTCCCATTCGTTTCTGGACGTGTCCCACACACTCCTTCTTCTCAACTTTAACTTCATCTCCATACGGTTTGGCCTGGCACAAAGCACTGTACACTTTCGAATCTCCATCTCCAATGTAATGATGGTATTTTACATTATACTTTTCTTGAGATCTTCTAAACATTTCCACAAATCCATCGACTTCCATCTTTCCAGCACTTCCTTCATGGTTTGCTGCACATTTATCTTGATGATCACTGAACCAGTCTTCATATTCTTCTGTGCCTTTTCTATTTTCCCACTTTAAACATGCTTTACAAAAACTGTTCTTGATAAATATGTCAAGAACTTGTTGAGAACGCAAGCCAATCAAACTTGAAATTCCTTGCAATGAAGAAAATCCTCTTTTTCTCCATGACCCATCACCAGATACATCTAGGCCTTGATTTTCAGCTGGTGTTAATGCTGTTTCCTTTTTGACGGCTTCTTGCATAGAATTTTGTGCTACCTCTTGAGTCACTTTGCTTAAATCTTCATTGAGATGCTCATAAAAACTATGTGCAACAGGTGGTGGCAAATCCATGATTCCGCAAAAAGTTTGTAATGCAGCATATCCTTGCCCAATTGCTCTTAGTGCAAGAAGACTGCGTCTGTTGGTTTCATAAGCATTGCTTTGAGCTCCAACTTGCTTGCTCGTGCTTATAATTCTTCTCTCTGAACAATTTTTGCACATAGTGTTAAATTTGGAGCCAAGTCCTCGAATATCTTCTTCTATAATTTTAACTTGTCCTTTACATGTTGCACATACAAGAAATTTCTCCAGCTGTAAGAACAGAATGTTTATATCTATTATTCTGTTTCTTGTTTGTGACGCTTCTACAGATATATCTTTTATTTTCCCTGAAGTTGTACTTCTTTTCCTTTTGTTCGTGATTTTTTGTTGAACATTCTCTGAATTTTTGTTAAATCCTTTATGTTTTTTTTTTTTTTCTTCCAAATTTTCTCTTCTTTCCTGGAGCTCCTGATGTTCTATTTCTCTTGTCAGAATCTATAGTGGCTAATATCTAATCCTCTATAATGTTAGTTATTAAAAAACACAAATAAAAGTCACTCACTGAACTCACTAAATTAAAAATATTAACAACACTTTGCACAGTGCAGTTAACCTAAAATCGCTGTCTTCTACACTCTCAGTTAAAAGAGTTCTACACAGCACTTTATTTACAAAAAAATTTTTTGTCAATACTGAATAAATTGCATTGAAAAATGCAGATTCAATTATATTCAAAACACTTTTAGTTTAAATCCCAACGACTATGGCCCTGACAGAACGTAAACAGATGAGATTTTCAACCATCTATATGTATTGTACGTATTATACTTTTGTATAAGTAGAGTAAAAGTAAAATACACGAGTTTATACCTCGAGTTAAGTTTGCCTACTATGTCAATGTACATTTACGTTCTAAATTCAGTATTGTATGCTGTGAAGCATAAAATAATATAAGATTAACAATAGTATATCTAAAATGGATAATTTAAGAAAAATCACTAAATATGCAAAAAAGTGACTTCACGGTTTTACCTGTATTTTCTAAACGAAATCGAATTTGGAAATGCGGTTGGAAGCATAGTATTCAGCGGAAAATTTGCTATCAAAATAGTACATAAAAAAAAAATCGATTTTTCGACCCCCTAACCATGGCTTGTCCCGTTAAGGGATTCGATGAAATAATGAGTACACAAGATAATTTAATTCATTCTGTGCAACGTTTCGGTAATACAATTATTACCTTTATCAAGCACTGTAAATTTATTCAACTTATTATTTTACATTATGTCAAAGTAGTTCTCTATTTACAAAGATAGTCAGACGTTCTTACCATATTATTTGGTGTAGTCAAGGGTATAAAGTATGGAATAATTATAAGCACAAGTATTGATCTAGAAAAAACAACAAAAACATACATGTTTTTTGCACAAAAATTGAACTCAGCTAGTTAACAATTAATTATATTTTTTACCTCCAGTCCTTCTTATTTTATTTTATTTTAAATTTTGTGGAAAATTTTAATAAAAATTTTAACATCACAATAATAAATTAATACATAAACGAACACAATAATAAATTAACACAATAATAAATTAACACGTAATAATAAATTAACACAATAATAAATTAACACGTAATAATAAATTAACACAATAATAAATTAACACAATAATAAATTAACACGTAAATTAAGCAAAAGCAGTCAAGATTTTAAAAAGAAGAACCGAGATGTTGATACTTTAACGTGTCAAACGTAAGCGAAATAAAAACAAAATTGAGATTTGAATTCGGCAGAACGACAACTGTCATGTGTACAAACGTCGAATTCAAATCTACATGATCATTTCGGGCCACTAGGCCCTGTGGCGGCAAATTTGAATTGAATATATAAGGACTAGAATTTACAATTTTTTATTTCTTTTTAATTTTTGTAACAACTGATTATAATGTGTACTTAAATTTTGAGTGTCTTCTTTAATATTTATAGCATTATCTTGTAAACGTATGTGAATCATTTCTGAAATTAATCTTTTTCTCCAGTTACTTTCATTATCTAAAATTTGGACGTTGTCAAATTCAAATTCATGATTATTTATGGTCATATGTTCATTAATAACACATTGTTTGTCTACTTTTTTTGTATTGGCAATATGTTCATTAACTCTCACTTTCAGCATACTTTTACTTTCTCCTACGTATGTTGCGTTACAATCTTTACAGTTAATTTTGTACACTATATTCGGTTGCTCATTTTTTCAATTTTATTCTTTCCTCTAATGATAAATTGGTTTAAATTATTTTCTATTTTTGGTATTGTTCTTATACCTAGATTACTTAAACTGTGGGAAACCTTCTCAAAAAATCTTGGTATATATCGTAAACTGATGTAAGTTTTGTATCTATTATTATTATTGTTATTATTATTTTTGTTATTATTAGTATATTTTATTTTATTAATTCTTTTTTAATATGAAATTCAATAAATTTGATTGGATATGAATTATTTAGTAAAAATTTTTTAATTAGTTGTACATTTTTTTCCTGAAATCTTACATCGGCAAGTAACAAGGCCCTGTCCGTTAAATTATATACCATTGCTCTTTTTTGGCTTATTGGGTGATCGGACTGAAAATTTAAAAACCTTCCCGAAAAGGTCGATTTGTGATACCAGTTCGTAATAATACGTTGTTTTTCTCTAATTAGTTTAACTTCTAAAAAATTAATTTGTCCATTTTCTTCAACTTCATGTGTAAATTTCAATCTTTCATGATAAGAGTTGAACACATCAAGAGTATCCTTTATTTTATTTTTTGGTATGCACATAATAATGCATTAACGGACAGGCCCTTGTTACTTGCCGATGTAAGATTTCAGGAAAAAAATGTACAATAAATTAAAAAATTTTTACTAAATAATTCATATCCAATCAAATTTATTGAATTTCATATTAAAAAAAGAATTAATAAAATAAAATATACTAATAATACCAAGAATAATAACAACAATAATAATAATAGATACAAAACTTACATCAGTTTACGATATATACCAAGATTTTTTGAGAAGGTTTCCCACAGTTTAAGTAATCTAGGTATAAGAACAATACCAAAAATAGAAAATAATTTAAACCAATTTATCATTAGAGGAAAGGATAAAACGGAAAAAAATGAGCAACCGAATATAGTGTACAAAATTAACTGTAAAGATTGTAACGCAACATACGTAGGAGAAAGTAAACGTATGCTGAAAGTGAGAGTTAATGAACATATTGCCAATACAAAAAAAGTAGACAAACAATCTGTTATTAATGAACATATAACCATAAATAATCATGAATTTGAATTTGACAACGTCCAAATTTTAGATAATGAAAGTAACTGGAGAAAAAGATTAATTTCAGAAATGATTCACATACGGTTACAAGATAATGCTATAAACATTAAAGAAGACACTCAAAATTTAAGTACACATTATAATCAGTTGTTACAAAAATTAAAAAGAAATAAAAAATTGTAAACTCTAGTCCTTATATATTCAATTCAAATTTGCCGCCACAGGGCCTAGTGGCCCGAAATGATCATGTAGATTTGAATTCGACGTTTGTACACATGACAGTTGTCGTTCTGCCGAATTCAAATCTCAATTTTGTTTTTATTTCACTTACGTTTGACATGTTAAAGTATCAACATCTCGGTTCTTCTTTTTAAAATCTTGACTGCTTTTGCTTAATTTACGTGTTAATTTATTATTGTGTTAATTTATTATTGTGTTAATTTATTATTACGTGTTAATTTATTATTACGTGTTAATTTATTATTGTGTTAATTTATTATTACGTGTTAATTTATTATTGTGTTAATTTATTATTGTGTTCGTTTATGTATTAATTTATTATTGTGATGTTAAAATTTTTATTAAAATTTTCCACAAAATTTAAAATAAAATAAAATAAGAAGGACTGGAGGTAAAAAATATAATTAATTGTTAAGTAGCTGAGTTCAATTTTTGTGCAAAAAACATGTATGTTTTTGTTGTTTTTTCTAGATCAATACTTGTGCTTATAATTATTCCATACTTTATACCCTTGACTACACCAAATAATATGGTAAGAACGTCTGACTATCTTTGTAAATAGAGAACTACTTTGACATAATGTAAAATAATAAGTTGAATAAATTTACAGTGCTTGATAAAGGTAATAATTGTATTACTGAAACGATGCACAGAATGAATTAAATTATCTTCTGTACTCATTATTTCATCGATTCCCTTAAGAAAAAAAAAAAAAAAAAAACCTTTTTTTCTTGAAAATGCTATAACTGAGGGTAAAATGAGTTTAAGGCCCTCTGCCTTGGCTCATTTTATTCAAAATAAGTTATATTTACAATATATTTTGATTATTTTATTATAATAATAATTTTTATCATTTTTTTAGGTAATTTTGGCCAGAAAGGCCTATAGGTGTAAGACCGCCTTAATATAAAATGTTTAAAAAATATTTGAAAAATTATATTATTTATACAATTTTGAATTGAATAATTTTTCAATGCAATTTTTTACTGTTTCAGTGAAAGTGTGAAAACCGATCACGCACATATACTTGATCTTCCTGACTTGATTTTATTGTAGAGCAGAGTGTTACAGTGGGAGAAGATTAAATATATGGCGTTGATTCCTTTTACAATTGACTAACGAATACCCTAAAAAGAGGTTAAAGCTACCGTAAACTCAAAAAAATTATATATTTTTTTAGTCATCCATTTTATTATCGACGATGTTTTTCACTATCATTCATAAATTATTATCCATATCTTTATATTACCTTACATAATTACATATACGAATACATGCTGTAGTAACCAATTTTACATACAAACTTGTTTAAAATAAATTTTATCACATGACGGTTAGATATATACCGTATAACCCACCCGCTAGAAGGGTGCTCGTCCACGAGTAGTGTGAGCCCACTCGCCTGCTCATGGAAACCCGCCACCGCGACCGCGTTTATCGTAGACCTAGTCCGTTTATTCATATCCGCGTATATCTCTTGCAACCTATTGTATATACTACACTTACTTATTTAATATATTACTAGCAGTAAAACCTCGCTCGCTAATGTTCGTTCTACACATAACTGCGTCTTCGTGAACATTGTACAGAATTTACATGAAGATAAATTATATGGTTTTATACGAAGTATAAATGATGTAGTTTTAATTAATTTTATCAAAACTATAGTTTTAACTTAAATTTATTGTTATAAACAAAATTTAAAATTTCGATTGTTCATAAAGAAACAATAATTATAATTATATGTTATAATATTATTTTTATATCAAAAAGTAATCGTACGATCTTCATGAAAATTCAGATACATAATATCTATGTCACATACAAAATTGTCTATAAATAATAAATCTGGAGCTGATCATTTAAATAATAATTTATTTATTTCTAATCATACTCCTTTGATTCGAAATATTATTCATAATCAGCAATTTTTTACTATTCCGGTTAATTTTGATAATGTTAATTTTGAGATTCTTGAACAAAATAAAATTAATTATTTTGCTAGCCAACAACATTTATTATTTCAACGATATAATGTTACTAAAAAAGATTCACTAATAGAAACTAATAAAAGTTCTTTGGATAATTGCAACAAGGCATCTTCAATGTTATCTTAAAGAAAAAATCGTATACTATCACTACAAAAAAATCACTGCCAATTCATTGGCCCGTGGCTTCCTTAAACTTAATTTGCTTATTCCTTATCTCTTATTACAGCTCATTCGCTCTAGCTAATTTACTCTAAGCTAATCGGCATTAGCTACAGCGGGGTGAGTGTATTTGTTCATGTCCCCTTAACTTCTTCTTCTTCAGCGAGGCTAACGTGTGGATCTGTGTAGAGTAACCCGGTGAGTGTATCTCCTAGCTCTAGCAATCTGGCGCCTGTGACTTTAATATACAATCATTCGCAGGTACTGAACCCGATCGCGAGCTTCCACATCACACTCTAACATCTCCATTCACTCAGAAATTACAATAGTATAAGGAATTTAATTTTTATGCTGCAACAGCACCTTACCTTTAGAGCTACGTTCTGGCAACCTAAAATAGCATGCTGACTCGATCGCGAATAAACCAATTTAGCCAACGATTCACGAATTTCTCTCTCTGAATTATGTTATTTCATTGCGACCTGCTTACGCTTGCTGGTGAGAGAACGTCTCTCTCTTACTTAGGAAATCAAATGGAAGGGGATAGGTAAGATAAATGAAAAATCATCTCGATGAGGTAAGGAGGCTGCTTTATTGCTTTAGGCTCTCCCTACCGACACTACACATACATATCCCTTTCGGTAGGCTACCGCTGCAGTTGGACCTACTTCTTGCCTAGGCGTTCCAGCTGACGCTGGCCCCAGGTTTGGCAACAGCTGGGGCAGGTGGCCACACTGACCCCCTCTCGACCACACATGTAGCAGACTCTTATGCGCGGCTGGGGGCAGTGGATCCGGCTGTGACCAAATTCTCCGCAATTCCAGCAGCCGGGCCTTTTTACGCCGGCCTCATGCGACGGTCGGGTGCGGGTCGGCGATGGCCGTTCTCTCGGCGGTCCCCCGTCTCCTGCCAGCCACTCCCTTGATGGTTCAGGCCCCACTGCGTCTGTCCAGTCTTGCTCGGCTGGGCATGGTAGCGGCCTCTCCTCGCTGCAGCTACTAGAGCTGGACCTTGCGCGGCCGACCTGGGCCTCGGCGCAGGGCTGTAGCGGTGCGAGCTGGGGCAGGAGCGGCAGCGGTAGGGTGCGGCCTCGGCCGCGTCCTCGGCCGGTTAGGCTCGGCATCGGAGGTGGCACTGGAGAGATCTCGAACCCGCCCCGGAAGCTGAGGGGGTTTGGGGGGCGACCCCGGCGGCGGGGAGGCAGTAGTTCGCTGCTAACCCGGGCGGTGGCGGAGAGAACTGCGCTCTCCTTTGAGCAAGTCCTCTGCCCACTTGTCACGGCATCGGCGGTGGTTGAAGGGGTCGTGCCTGGTGGGCGGCTCTCCCTATCGCTGGGGCTGGCGTCCACTCCTCGTACGACGAGTCCATTTCCTGAAAGATCATTATTTGGACTTGTAGCTTGAGCTTCCAGCTACTGCGTTTCTCTCGGAGGCGTATACTTTTTTAAATCGTTGACGAAGACTTTCGTCCGCCTTTGAGAGTCAAGATCCTCTACCAAGTATACCACGGGCGAATAGACTTGCACTATCTTAGCCAGCCCGACAAATCTAGGCGCCTGCTTAGCCGCAAATCGATCCTCGGCGGACGATAATACATGATTTCGGCGACGTACAAGGTCTCCGACTTGGTACAGGACCTCTCGTCGATTTTTATTACAATTCCGGACTTGCCTTGCTACAGCTTTATCCATATGTCGTCGCACTAAATCGTGCAAGGCAGGCAGTCGACTGGCTCGATTCTTCCACTTATCCAAATCGGGAGGAGAGGTAGGAATAGGATTTTCTAAATGGCTTCTTAATAGGGTAGAGGGAACAGGATTACGCCCTAGATTAAGAAACGCGGGAGAAACTCCTAACGACGAGTGCACAGCACTATTTAACGCGAAACGCAGCTCGTTCAAGTGCAAATCCCAATCCCTATGATCGTCTGCTAAAAAGCTATTAATCATGGGTCGTAAATTCCGGTTGACTCTTTCCACCGGGTTTGCTTGAGCATGATACGGCGGAATAGTGGACTGCAGAATTCCATACTCATTCAACCTCTCCGTAACCATTCTGTTCGAGAATTCTGTGCCATTATCCGTGAGCAAAACCCGAGGGCAACCCCAACGATTTACAATCAGTTCCTCAAAAGCTTTCAGCACTGACGTAGCGTCTGCTTTTCTCAACGCCTTCAGTTCGACGTATCTGGTAAACAGACCCTCGAAAACAATTACGTATCTGCTACCAGTACGCGAAGGCGGCTTTGGGCCCATTATATCTGAAGCCACAACGATCCAGGGACCTTCAAGATTCCGCTCGGTCATCAGCCCTGCTGGAGCTTGCTGAGAGCTTTTGTGAGCTTGACATACTTGGCACGCGGCGACATACCAACAAACATCTCTGTAGTAACCGGGCCAATAATAGTATGTCGCGACTCTCGCAAATGTCTTGTCCACGCCCAAGTGTTCTGATTGCGGGGCGTTATGACATTCAGCTAGAGCTTTTCCTCGATCGCCTTCTGGAAGAATGAGCTTCCACGCATCCATGTCCGGCAGCAATGGGTCAACAGTTTTATTCGGACGATGCGCATACAGCAAGCCGTTTACTACCTTCCAATCCGGGTATTTCTTAGGATTTTTCTCAACATTACTTATTCTCATTTGATACCACGGATCATCAGCTGTAGCAGTAGCGATCGCTGCAAGCTCGTAAGTTCCTTCCAAAGCACGCGACAACGCGTCTGGGACTTTGTGCAACGCACCTTTACGATGTACAAATTCGATATTATACATCTGCAGAGCTGTATTCCATCTGGCGAGACGACCCGTTGGATCTCGGAGGTTATTTAACCATAATAAACTATGGTGGTCGGTGATTACTGTAAACCTCTCCCCTAGCAAATAACCTCGCAGCCTCTCGACGGACCATAAGACGGCGAGGCACTCCTTCTCAGTGACAGTATAATTTCTCTCTGCCTTCGACAGAGTCCTACTCACAAAATAGATAGGGTGCTCCTCGCCCTCAAATACTTGTGTCAGTACTCCAGCTATAGCGTAATCACTCGCATCCATTTGCAGAGTGAAGGGTAGCGCCAGATCTGGCCTTGCAAGCACAGGGGCTTGCGTCAGCGCGAGCTTCAGCTTCTCAAACGCTTGCTGTTGCTCTTCATGCCACTGCCACCGAACATCCTTCCTCAGCAGCTTGGTTAGCGGTGCTTTATATCCTGCTAGGTGAGCTATAAATCTGGAATACCAGCCAATCATGCCGAGAAATCTTCTCAACTGCCGGATGTTGAGGGGTGCTGGATACTCGAGGATGGGCTTCACCTTGTCTTCGTCAGTCTTCAGTTCGTCCTCGTTAACGATATAACCTAAGTACTTAACCTCTGCGCAACAAAACTCAGACCTTTTGAGGTTAATCTGTAGGTTTGCATCTCTTAACGCCGTGAGCACGATCTCTAACCACTTTGTGTGCTCTTCAAATGTCGGCGAGACGATAATGACATCGTCTAAGTAGGCGAACACATACGGTTCCCAGGCAGCCTTGATTAGGTTATCCATGATGCGCTGGAACACCGCTGGAGCATTTGTCAGCCCATATGGTAACCGCATGAAGTGGAAAAATCCTCGCCCTGGTACTGAAAATGCGGTGATCTCTCTGCACTTCGAATCTAATGGGATCTGGTGGTATGCCTGGCTTAAATCTAGCTTAGAAATATACTTAGCGGAACTTAACTTATCAAGTATATCATCCATGTTTCGCAATGGATACGCGATAGACTTAGTATGCTTATTAACTTGGCTATAGTCTATGCAAAATCGGAACAGATCGTACAATTTCGGAACTAACACAGGGCAGCTTCGCCAGGGGCTATCCGAGGGCTCGATAATTCCCTCCTCCAGCATCCTATCGACTTCAGCCCAAGCCGTCTGCAACATCTTCGGAGTATACTTCCGAGGAGCTTGGCGAATGGGTTCATTTCCTTGAATGTCAATGAAATGCGGGGCGACATTAGCTAACCCTAGCTTTTCCGGTGTCGGTGGAATCAATCTCTGTTTGATTTCGTCAATAAGCAACTGCTGATCAGCTGTAGCACGACTCAGTCCTCCTATGCTGGCCAGAGCTGGGAAGCAGATTGGATCTTGGCCGTAAGGGTAAAACTGATGCACTACTCCCTTCGGTGTCCACCATGTATCGTTCTCGTAGTCGATCTTCATCTTACACAACCGTTTGAAGTCGATTCCGAGAATGCAGTCGTACTGTAGTTCATCTGCTACACGGAAAGGCATAGATAATTGTGTATTATCGATGCTCACCGTCAGATTCAGTACTCTTTGTAGCTTCACTGCACCTCCATCAGCTACGCGTACTGAAGCTGCTTCCTGTTCCAATTTCTCGGCAAATTCCTTGCTGACGCCTTTGCCGAGATACGAGTGAACGGAGCCATCGTCGAGCATGCCTAGGAGTTTCCTTCCATTCAATTCTATGTTGAAGAATAACCTCGGCTCGACGTTTCTGATAGCGCTTCTCATTATTAGCGATTCTGGAGCTAGAACTTGAGGGTCGTCTCCCTGGTTCATAGCTGCAGCGGAACTGTTTTCTGGAGTAACCCCGATCGAATCAGAAGTGGGAGAAGTCGAGTCTGAAGTAGGAGGGGGTGAGTTGACTCCGCTAGCTTCCCCTCTTACTCGTTTCCCGCCGCCGTAGTCGAATTGCCCTTGTTGCATCTACGCGCCGTGGTATTAGGCTGTCCGCACATTAGGCAGACGGCAGCGTTCATACACTCACGTTTCCAATGTCCGGCTTGGCCGCAACGGAAACATGGCTCACGCATTTTCCGTCGCTGCACGTCCTCCAATTTCCCCTTTGGGGGAACAACTTCAATCTTCGGTTGTTCCTGCGTAGGCTCTCGCTCCGCTGACTTCGCTGGAGCATTTCCGGGCTTGCCGCCACGTCGACCTTTACTCTTGCTGCGCGGGTCTGGTCTCCGACCTTTCTTCTCTCCTTGAATTTCGGTTCCCTCGTCGATCGCTGCTTCTCTCCTCCTTCCGTCTGTGTGGCTGCGACCGGAGCTAGATTGCTTGAGCTGGACAGCTTCAGCTCGTTTTCTTCCGGCGTGCTCGAAACCACTGAGGCTAGTTTCACCTGCCGCTGCTGCCTCGGAGGAGTATAAGCTGAAGCAGGGAAAGCTGAATCCGCTATCGGAGGCGGCGGCTTGTAAGCTTTCTCCTGTGCTCTCCTCAGCTCTTCTCGCTTCCCTAGCTTCTGCAACTCCGGAAAATTTTCGAAGTCCTTCCTCTCGATGCGCAGCCGATATGATGGATGCAGCTTCTGGTATACTCGGTCAAGCTGCTCTCCCAATGTTAACGGCGGCTTCAGCTGATCCAACAGGTCCCTCACTTTCAGCAGATAAGTGGAAATCTCCTCACTTGGTCCTTGCTTTCGCACCTCCAGCTCCTTCCGTAGTCTCTCCTGCACGTCTTCAAAGCTGTACTGCAGGCGAAACGCGTCCACAAATTCTTCATACGTCCTCCAGAACTGGTATTCTCGGCGAAACCATTGCCACGATTCGTCATCGAGAACTGATGGCAAGGCTTTCACTATTTCCTCGAGAGTCAGCTTGTAAGTGTCTTTGCATTTCGTTAGATCTGCAATGAAACTTTCAGGGTCTCTCTTCCTATCCCCTTTAAACGAAATGTGCCACTTGGTGAGTAGCTCCGTCGTGCATTTCTCTTTATAAAGCGATGAACGCTCGAAAAACGACGCATCTTGACTCATCCCCGGAGCAGAGACATCAAATCTCCCCGGGTGAGTCTGCAACCTTGCATCCGTATGCATTGGAGCTGAATGAGGCCCTGTCACAACAGGCGGCAGAACGGCAGGCGAAAAATGCGGATGCGCTTGCAGAACGTTGCTCGGATACGGAGGATACACTGGAGGATATGGCATCAGCGGCTGCGAAGACTCGAAAGGCTGCGGAAAATACCCAGGCGGATAATGAAACGACGGTGGCGGCGCTGGCTGACTGTAATACGTGCACGCCGGCTCGACTCGTGCTCTAAATCCACTCGCTTGTGAAGCTCCAGCTGAAACAAAATTCTGAGCGAGCGACGCTGAGGACATGAGAGGCGGCTCATGATAACCTGTTGTTACTCGTGGCATTGGACATTGTGAGTAGACAGCAGGCCCTGCTACGCCGTCGAAATTTCCTAGAGCAACATTAGCTGAAAGCTGAGGAATACCAGTCGAAGGCAGAGAACCAACCACAGAAGCAACGATGCCGAATTCTCTCCCCGGATACGTTGTGGACGGAGCAGCCGGATCTCTCATCTGCTGCGACGGCAACACTGGAAGCGGCAAAAACGACGTACCGTCGAACAATCTATTCGGCTGCCTCACCGCCCCTCCTGCACTCGCAGATAATGGAATCTCGATCCGCGCACTAGCCACACTCGTTAATTCCATGCTATTTTCCATAAACGTGCTATGCTCGTGAGCACGAAGTGGACCGAGAGGATAACGTGTGGATTGTGCACGCGGATTAGGAGCTGACTCCCTCATGTCATGAACCACTTCCGGCGCGGCGATGCTAATACGCCTCTGTGCGTCAGAACTCTGTATCGCTGGAGCAACATGGCTGCCAACTGTAGACGGCTTGGCCGCACGCCGCGGCTCACTCACTTCGATGTGCAGCCTCGACGTAAAAGTCTGCGACGGCCCCTCCATCGAAATTGGATCCCGAAATCTGCCTATCGATTGGCCTGTGGAGAGCGGCTCTGCTTCTGAATGCTCCGGAGCTACCACTGGCTGCACTGGAGCCCTGGATGGCGAAAAACGTGCAACTGAATGCCTACTCGATGACGAAGGACTATGCGCAGAAGTGGACTCGTCCGCCGGCTCGTCTCTGGCCAGGTCCCATGGCGCAGCGTGTGCGCCAAAATGGCGTCGCATCTCGTGCCTCTCCAACCTATTACGCAAAACGATCGCGTCTGAGCGAATATTCACCCCGAACCGCTGAGCAGTCATCGCGGCTTCCCCGTCGGTTAACTTATTAATTGATCTCTTCAGCGCTTCAGCTGCAGCTATCGGGTCGACGCACATTAAATCATTTTCGTCGACACCGAGCGAAGCCCAACTCCAATCGTGGTGTTCCATTTTAATCTTTCCTCAGTTAGCCTCGGCCGAGTAGCTCCGTTGATTTTCTTTTCCCCCCACCCACTTACTTTAAGTTAATTAAGTTATGAACTAGAACTTATAGCAATACAAAAAAAATAATCTAAAAGCAAGCACAGCAAGGCAAAACCAAAAAAAAAAGAAAATCAAGCCAACCAGCCGAATTACGTGAGAGATTCCCGTACGACGATAACGCACCTATCTCTCGTGCTCTCACAAAAACCAAATTACTCCTGAAGCAAAATTCCCCCCTCCCCGTTCCTAAAAGTCTTTTAACGAAGGCGTGGGAATTTCAAGGAGGTATGGAAAGGAACGTAAGCGAGGCCTTTCTCCCACGGAAAAGGAATGAAATCCGAATCAAAATGACCAAAATGTCAAATCAGAAAAAACGGATCACAGGAAATGATTCTGTCCTCCACGCGTGATCAGGAAGTTACTCTCAACTTCACACTCCCTGAGCACGTTGCAGATTCTTTAAGTGCCGTGTGGCTAAAGCTGTAGCAAGATGTGATTTTGCGAGTATCTCATTAACTCTTACTCGCAGAATCACGCACAAATCGCAATAAAATTTCCAAAGTAATTAAATTATTATTGGAAGCACAATTATCCACCAATTATTCGTAAACGTCTGGCTAAATTTATTAAAGTTACGGCGTCTATAAACGCTTGCACGCGGTAATGTAAAAATGGCCGCCAGAACGCTTTTCCCCCCCGATTCCCGGTTGTGTGTGCGCTCCGCAATGGCGAAATCACGACGCGGATCCCTTCTATTTTGCCACGGCCTTTACCGTGGCCCCACGTTGGCTGCGCCACTTGTCACACTCTGCTGGGGATCAGGGCAGAGGTGCGCGGGTAATACTCAAAGTACACTCCAAAGCTATGGTAGCTAATAGAAGACTTTATTAACTAATAAAATACTAAGTCTACAATTAAATGTACATGGGCGCCAGTTGCGTGCGTCAAGCGCACCGCGAGCTAATCGCCGGCTAGCGCGAGCCGGTAGCAAAACCACCAAGACCCTGCTCCTACAGCTTCAGCTCGAGCTGAAGCTATTGCGCGAGTCCTTAACTGTTGCGCGACTCTCGGCGAACGGGCACACACACACGGCGGGGAACGAGGGAAAATGGTAAGACACTATGGACAAACCTCGGCCAGGGCGTGATGCTGCTACAACACCTTTCTCTCTCTCTCTCTCTCTCTCTCTCTCTCTCTCTCTCTCTCTCTCTCTCTCTCTCTCTCTCTCTCTCTCTCTCTCTCTCCTAGCAGCAATTCGCAGCTGCTGTCCACTCTCTCTCCTTTTCACTCTCGGCGACGGATGCCACCAGGGCACGGCACTGCGACGGTGCGGCGTAGGCGGTCTGCAGCGACGACAGGCGCAACACCTCGAGTGAGTCGGCGTCGAGGCACGCGGTAGCACGCTTGTCACAGCGGAGCAACTCCCTTTTCGCACACGCGGCACGGCGGTAGACGACAGAATGTTAAAATGCCGGCCGGCGTGCTCGCTCTCCGCTGCGGCGCAGTTCCCCGATCGGCCGTCTTCTTTACTGCGGCGCGCGCAAGCAGTCCTTCTCGGCTGTCGATGCTCGCACGCGCCGTCGGCCGGACAGCCGTATACGGCTCGGCCCTCTCTCTCTCTCTCTCTCTCTCCTGGCTGGCGTCGGCTGCTCCTGTCAGCAGCAGGGAGAGCGAGAGCCGCTGCCGCTTCAGCTATAGCTTGTCCTCGCTGCAGCTGTGGCTGGTCGACTCCTTGGCCGAGCTAGACGGGAGGGAAACCCTGTGGGAAAGGTGCACGCCTAGACATGGGTAGCTGGAGAGACCGTGCGCACGTAGGTAGGTGTGCACAGAGGACCGCAGTTGGGGAGATGCGGGCGCGCACATGTGTGTGTACGACGTCGCGAGCCGAGTCGGCGCACGCCGCGACCGCCGTGTATCTGCCTAAGCGCTCTGCCTTCAGTGACAGGCAATTTGCCGTGTCACATCCTTTAATGTATTTTATAATAGCAAAATTTATATTTTTGCAACAATTTATGACATAATTATAATTAAATTCATTTATGAAGATTAAAAATTATTAATTTTTAAATTATGTTTAAAATATGAATAAAATAATAGGTATGATTTTTTTTCAAATTGTGTGAAAAACAAATAAAATAATTGATTGTAATATTATCGTCAAAACCTTTTAAAATTCCTAACTAACCTTTACTTCAAATTATATTTTCTTTGTGAAATTTCACACATAGGGTACTTGTTTCTATTAGTACGCCTGTCCGTATTTGTGTGCTCTTTCTCGAATTTCCGATGTAAGAGAAAGGTTCTAACCTTAAAAATAATAAATGGCTATTATAAAACAAAAGCAGGTATACAACACACGCGCATCGGCGCATAGCGCATAGTGCATGTCATTTCCATTTTCTAGTATACATAAATGCGTTCCTTAATAATTACGATTTTAAAAGAGGGCTAAAATAGTTTAAACCTCAAATATCTCTGAAATTCATAAACAAATTCTTTAACCCTTAGAACTTTTCTAATAAATAATATACAAACTCTATATATCCACCAAATTTCAAAGAAATTAAAACAATTTTAATGTAGTTATATTGTGCGACAACAAAGAAAGTCATTTTCAAAATGACTAAAATTTTAAATATCAAACATCTCAAAAAATAACCATTTAATCTGGGTGAAATTTTACACAGGTATTGCCTATATTGTATACAAAATAGTCCATAAATTTCAAGCTGATACATGAAGTCGTCACTGAGAAATTACGATTTTGAAAAAAATCGTAAAAGAATTTTAACCTTAAATGTCTCTAAAAATCATGAGACAATTGTTTTACCTAAGGAACTTATACGATAATATATCTACGGCTGAGCGGAACAAGGTTGTATCTCACCGCGCGGACGAAGAACGTCGTATCTCACCGCGCGGATGAAGAACATCGTATCTCACCCTGCTGATGAAGAACGCCGCCTCTCACCGCGCGGATGAAGAACCTCATACCTCACCACGCGGATGAAGAACATCGTATCTCACCGCGCGGATGAAGAACGTCGTATCTCACCGCGCGGATGAAGAACGTCGTATCTCGGTGCTTTTGCGGCCAGTACACGGCCAGTATACGGCAAGATACGACGTTCTTCGTCCGCGCAGTGAGATACGATTTTCTTCATCCACGGGGTGAGATACGATGTTCTTCATCCGCGCGGTGAGATACGACGTTCTTCGTCCGCGCGCTGAGATATGACGTTCTTAGTCCGCGCGGTGAGATGCGACCTTGTTCCGCTCAGCCGTCAATATAGACTCTACATCTCCACAAAATTTCAACATGATTAAACCAATTTTTGTTTTCTCTAGTTACCATGCGACAAAGAAAATAACTTTGTAAAATACGAAAATTTTCAAAATCAAATATCTCAAAAAGTAATCGTACGATCTTGATGAAAATTCGCACACATATTATCTATATCACATGCAAAATTATCTATAAATTTGGAGCTGATACATGGAGCCGTTCTTGAGAAATTACGATTTGAAAAAAATGTTAAAAAAACTTTAACCTCAAATATTTCTGAAATTTCTGGACCAATCAATTTGCCCAAAGAACTCGACGGAGAGCTATCAAAAATCTACCTCTACAAGGAATTTCAAAGCGATTAAATCAATTTTATTTCCGCAATCGTTAAACATACAAAACTCATTTTTTTCACATTTCAATTTTTCTCTCAAAAACTAGTCGACAAAATGAATTCAAATTTTTACAGATTACAGCTATTTATATTTTACATTATTGTGATTTTTCTCAAGAAAATTGACCGTTTAATTTAGGAGTTATAAGCTTTAAAAAAAAAAACACGTTTTTGTTAATAACAAAAGAACCGTAATAGCTAGAGAAATTTTTTTTTTTAGAAAAAAAGGTATTTTAATGCTGTTTCGAATGCTATCTATTCGATTCAAGTATCTCGATCTTATCATTAAAAAAAAAAAACAAAAATCAATTTTGAGAAAATCGAAAATTCGACATAAAATAAAAACGCATCGGCGACTCAAAAATGAATTTTTGACTCGCCATCACACAAAAAAAAAACAAAATAAATGAAACCTGTCCGGTCAAAATCGATCGAGCAAAAGCTGAGATCCAGGTGTACACACACACATACACACACACACACACACACACACACACACGCACACGCCCGCACGCACGCACGCACCCACACACTGTCTGCGGCGCTGGGGGCGCACGGGGCAAATTGGGACGGAGCATTCAGAGCCGGCGTATGCAGGTTATGTTTGCTTAACCCAATTTAGAGAAATTGCGGTAAAGATCAGTTGACATGAATAATATGCAGAAATATGTTTTAGCAACGGCGGAGAAAAATTATATGTGTGTGTGTGGACGGGCGGGCGGTGTGTGTGTGTGTGTGCGTGTGTGTGTGTGTGTGTGGGTGGGTGGGGGGGGGGGTGGGTGGTGCGTGTGTGCGTGCGCGTGTGCGTGTGTGCGTGCGCGTGTGCGTGTGTGTGTGTGTGTGTGTGTGTGTGTGTGTGTGTGTGTGTGTGTGTGTGTGTGTGTGTGTGTGTGTAACATAATCAAAACATAAAAAAACTATTTTATCGAAAACTAAATCAACAGCAATTTTAAAAACTTCATTTATTGCAAATTCTTTAATTGACGAAAACTGAATAGAAGAAAATAATGTCGATGATTTAAATTTAGTGAGTGAATTTTGTCATGCCAAACATTTTACTTTTGAATTACCTCGAGATAAAAAATTTTCGAACTGATGCCACAAGGGAAAAGTAATTTTACCCGAAGATCCGCAATATCCAATGGAGATGAGAAATTTAATTATCGGTACAACAACAACATCGAAGAAATTTTTTAAATCAGTTAGATCTTATAATATTGCTGTTGCATTCGCAAGTCTTGGTACGAATTTTGACAAACTATTTAGTCAAGAACCTTCAGTAATTCGTATCTGTGGACAAATATATCATAATACTTATGTGCTACACCCGAATGAAGGTGATTTGAGAAAATTTAGTCTGTTGTATATTATTGATAATGATGCCAACAGGATGCGTTTAAAAAGTCATCCTGCATGTTCGGAAGATTTATTAAAGCAGATCGATTCTACAATACGTTATCCTAACCCTTATGTTGCAGCTTGGAAAATGATGCATGAAGTAGACTCTGAAGAATATAATCGTTGTTTGAGTATTGCATCTATACCAAGAGAAGTGAAAATGTTATTCACACGTAATGACAACTTTGATAAAAATCGTTATAATAACGCATCTTGTAATGAAGTTGCTGTAATATTTGTTGGCAATAATGGCGAACCTCCAATTGAAAACGATACTTGTATTTATTCTAAAGCTGAAGGACCTATTAGAATTCCTAATATTAGTAAACATGTCGACCCAATGACTTACCCGTTATTATATCCTCATGGCAGATTTGGGTGGATGTCTAATATGAAATCTAATATAAAAAATTGTAATAGATCAGCATTACAATTTTATAGGTACAATCTTTCTATTAGAGATGAATTTAGCCCTTTTTTACATTTTGGGAAATTAACTCAACAGTACGTCGTTGATGCGTGTGTCAAAGTGGAATTACTTTACACGAATTTACTTTATACAACAAAATCAAGACATATTAAGAACAGAATACTACAAGGGATCAATGGATTATTTATTTAAAAAAAAAAAATAATAATGATACTATATGTAAAATTGGCAAAATGTTTATTCTGGTATCTAGTTTTACTGGGAGTCCCAAAGCCTTGCATCAAAATTTTGTAGATGCAATTGTTTTGGTGCAAACATATGGAAAACCAGATTTGTTTCCTACTATGACCTGTAATCCAAAGCGGGATAAAATTATTTCTAATATAGGGCATAATGAAGAGGTTATTAATAAATCTGATATAGTTGTTAAAGTTTTTAATCAGAAAGTAAAAGAGTTGAAAGAAGAAATTTGTAAAAAAAATATTTTTGGAAAATGCATTGAATATATTTATGTAATTGAGTTTCAAAAAAGAGGTTTACCTCACGTACATATGTTAATCTTTTTAGATAATGAAGATAAAATACGAAATATTGATCAAATAGATGGAATCATAAATGCTGAAATTCCAGATGAATCTGCGAATCCATAGTTATACCAAATAGTTGAACAGATTACGATCCATGGGCCTTGTGGGCAACAAAATGTAAATTCTCCTTGTACGGATAAAAATGTAGAACAATGCACTAAAAAATTTCTGATTTCCTAAATAATTCATTGACAATACTATAATAACATCTGGATATCCGTTATGTAGGAGAAGAAATGACGGGAGAAAAATTAATTTTACGAAAAATAAATGGGCAAATAATATATTTGTCGTACCTTACAATCCTTACTTATTATTAAAGTTTAATAGTACGTCAAATATTTATTTAAATACTGTTACAAAGGGCACAATTGTGCTTTTATTGAAATGAAATTAAACATTGATAGCAATGATAACTGAAACTGAAATTAAATACAATGAAATTAAACAATATATCAATACATGATACGTGTATCCCCCCGAAGCAATGCATCATTTATTCGAATATCACATGTATGAATTATCTCACGTTATCTATACATTACCTGTTCATAATGAAAATAAACAAAATATTTATTTCAAAGATGGTTGCGAAAATAAAGTAATTGATAAAAACTTAAGTACACCACTTACAGCTTGGTTTAAACTCAATCAACATGATGAGGAAGCACATCAATATTTATATTCAGATATCCCTAATTATTATATTTTTGAAAATAAAACTAAAAAATGGGTGAAAAGAAAAAATTTAATAAACCAATTTTAAGTAGAATGTATTTAGTTATTCATAAACAACGTGAACGTTTTTTTCTAAGATTATTATTATTGCGTATAAAAGGTTCGACTTCATATGGTGCTTTAAAAATTTATAATAATACAACTTATGACACGTTTTATGAAACGGCTGTAGCTTGAAAGCTAGTGTCAACTGATGAAGAATGCATTGCAATACAAGTTTCCTTATAACATGTGTGAATTATTTAGTTATATTAGTTATATTTGTGTTTTCCAGTATCCTATAAATACTGCAGAACTATTTAGCAAGTACAAAATTCACTTTTACCCCTCAAAAATGGATGAAAAATCAGGTGAACAGTTCGGTTTAAAATTTTATTAGTAAGATACAATAAATAATATAAATACTGTTATAGTTGCTTGGACAGGGATCGCTGCAAATTTACTACATAATGGTAGATCAGTTCATACAACATTTAAATTGCCATCAAATTTGAATAATAGTATTGCAGATATGGTGACAAAATAGAAACCTAAAAATTATAATTTGGGATGAAAATACTATGACTTCAAGATATGCATTTGAAACTGATGATCGGATGTTAAAGGATATTTGTAATAACGGTTTCCATTTCGGAGGTAAGTTATTATAGTTTCTAAAAATTTTAGACAAACATTACCTGTCGTAAGACATGATAATAGAGTTCAAATAGTAGAAAATTGTGTAAAAAATAGCTAATTATGGAAACAATTCAAATGTATGACTTTAAAGGAAAACAAACGTATTAAAGATAATCATAAAAATGTTTAAAATGGCTTTTAAATGGTGATGGAAAGTTTTCTTCAACATTTGAAAATGAACATGAAGTACTTAAGCTTCCCAAAGAAATTCTTTCGAATGGTAATTTAATTGAAGAAATTTACGGAAGTGAAATGATTTCTTGTGAAAATCCGGTGTTGAATGAAAGTATAATTTTAGCACCTAAAAATGCAGATGTTAGTGAATTAAATAAGGAAATTTTACAAAAAATTAATGGACCTACTAAAGTATATTTAAGCGTAGATTCTGCTGAAGATGAAAATAATGAAAATTTAGCTTTAATCTTACCTTTTGACGTGTCTGCAGCTTATGGCCAATTTTTCTACCAGGGCCAAAAGTATTTTAATCAATTAATTTTAATAAAACAGCACCTTTTTTTATTGCATCTTTATTTCGACGTTTCCGACATTTAAATATGTCCCTCCTCAGGAATAAATAAATACATTATTATAGTCACGTTGTTTTCCGGGTAACAATCCGCTCGTCAACCGTCGTGATTGTTGCCTGCAAAACAAAGTGACTATAATAATGTATTTATTTATTCCTGAGGAGGGACATATTTAAATGTCCGAAACGTCAAAATAAAGATCTAATAAAAAAAAGTGTTGTGTTATCAAAATGAATTGATTAAAATACCTTTGTCCCTGGTAGAAAAATTGGCCATAAGCTGCAGTCACGTCAAAATTATAAGAAAGTCTACCATTTGCTGCTATTAACAATTTATTCAATCTTACCTTAAGTGATAGTAAGGTTGGAACCAGCGTCTTGATACCGAGAATTGATTTATCGCCTTCGATTGAAGAAGTTACTTTTTATATGAAAAGAAGACAATTTCTAGTAAGACTTTCTCATACAATGATTACTAATAAAGCCCAAGGCCAATCCTCTCTTAAAAAAGCGATGGCCGGATGTTGTGAAGCCTCGAAAACGTGAACGTGAGTGGTCCGCTGATTTTGTTTCTAGATTCAAGAACCGCGAATCTAAATTTAAATTCTAAATTTAAATGAAAATGATGAAAATGATAATAAATGAAAATAAAAATAAAGAATTAAATTATAGAATTTGATTTACTAAATATTTTATAAATAAATAATATTTTAGTAAAAAAATTTTCAAGAGTTTAATTTATATAGCAAGTTAGTTGAAAATTTTCCATGAGCACTTGCGGACGAATTCCAGTGTTCCGCAATAACGCGACAATTTACCTTTGATTCCGTCGTCCAGCTTCGCATACCCTTCTTCGTAAATAAAGTGCTAATTCGTAAATAAAGTGCTGAACAAGAGTACAAGACGAAGGCCAACTTTATTGCTGCGGTATTCACTAGGTAAGTATTGAAAACTGAAAATACTTTAAATTTAATTAATAATTCGTAGCATACAATTCGTACATCATGAACGTTTTCGAAAATTTAGTTTTTATTCTCTAATTTTAGGCCGAAGACCAACCTAACCTCTCGACCATATTTTACATTTTTCAGAGAGTTACGTAGCTTCATCTGCTCGGTCCAAGCAAGATTCCAACAACAGATTCTCAAATTACTTAAATTGGCTTAAGTAATGGCTCGAAGAAGGTGCAATTGGCAATATCAGGATTACTATTAATCAAGCTTGACCAGTCTAACATAATTATTAACAAGGTAAGTTTTTACCTTTATCTTTCTCTCTCTCTCCCCTCTCTCTCTTGATGATACTTTTATTTAACATAATAAATATTAATATTTTTTTATTTTGTTTATAGATTATTCATCTGGATGGTGCATATTGTAAAGCTTTGAGGCTCTATCACGCTCTCAAAGGAGATGGCTATTACTTATTCAATTCAAGATTGTTATGCAAGTCAGCACTGTTTGTAACAATTGGAGGGATGCATGAGCCGGTTCAAGCGTTACCAGGAGCACCTTTAGGTACAGAGGTGACTTTTGAGGACGTTAGCAATCATGCCCGGGGAAATATAGGTAAAGATTATTTTTAGATGATCAATAAATTTGTTATTCTTTTATATTTTATATAAAAAAATATAAAAATTAAAACTCAATTTATTTTACAATTAAAATGAAAAAAAAAATTACAACTAAATAAAAGCAAAACAAAAATGAAAATATATCACTAGAATCTTTTGACTAGATGGAATGTAATCTATTTTATTTTATTTTATAATATGCGAATAGAAATTTGATTGACCTGTATACACATTCTATATTGTTCCTAATGAAATTTATCTATTGTATATAATAAATTTGACTATGGTTAATATATAATTGATAAATTTGGTTAGAAGCAAGATAGACTATGTATACGGTTTAATCAATTTTCTATTCGTATATTATAAAAGAAAATGGATTTATACAATTACAAGATAACTTAACTAGAATTTTAATAATAAATAAAATGATCTCTTTTATATTATAATTACAAATTACAATTATAATTTTATTACAATTACAAGTAAAATAAAAAATATGTGACTACAATTTAATAATAAATAATAAATAAATAAATTTGATAATTGTTACGTGAGAGGTTAGAATACCCGCACGTAAGGGCAGAACTCTAAATTATTTTGGACGTCGCCCCAGGACGTCTGTCATTCCTTTTCCTATTTTTATCCCAATTCGCCGTAACTCGATTAATAAAGGGGTTAATATAAGGGTTGAGTTTTCCTTTAACTTGTTCGGATACGCTCCCTTGATTGGTCAATTCTGGTTTTTCGTGTTTATCTTGAGTATGTGTTAGTAACCTAAATCTCAGCGGATCGTACACCTTGATCTTCAGTAGTTTTGCCGATCCATGCTATAATGAATCGATCCAACTACCTACTGCACGAGAGAAATCCGGGCTAGGGGTTAAAGGTTGATTAAAATTAATGATTAGTTGTTTAATAGTTGGGATACCCAGCCCCTCCTCCCCCCCTCCTTACAGCCCCTCCTCAACCCCTCCTCAAAATAACGGAAAAATGAGATTAGAAATAGGAGTTTTTAGTATTACATTTGCTCCTCAAAACCCTTCCTCCCCCTCCTCAAAATCCCTCCTCCCCCTCCTCCTACCCCTCCTCTTAATATTGTATTGTTTTTCTCATTTTGTTATACATTTCATATATATTAGATTGTTAGTTGCATCTAATGGTAGTTTTCTTTATATTACTATATAGTGCTCCTAATGGCTTATCTACCAGGTAATGTTTTTGTAAATAAAAAACAACATTTGTCGTGTTTCGACGTTTCGGACACTTTTATTTGTGTCCCTCATCAGGATTCTATTCAAAAAAATTTTTTTACATAAATTATTATAGGTATGTTAAACGTAAATAACTAAATCACATTAAATATATATGAACAAAAACTTACAATGAGACAGTGTCAATCTAGTTACGCAGAGAACAATCCGCTCGTCAATAACTAAATTTTACAAATTTCCCGCTTATATACTAACCTAATGTGTGTGTGTTCGAAAATATACTTTATCACAGATATAACTAATACATATAAATGGTGACGTGAATTAGAAATGGTGGGAGAGGCGTCGCTGACAGAGCTCGTAGACGGAGAGAGGTAACAGGACGACACACACAGGAGGAGGTGACGCTATCGATGTTTTCATAAACGGACTAAGCCAACTTCCACGCTGTGTAGTCATACCTCCTACATGTGTGCGTTCCTGATACCTTTACAAAGTCATAGAACGGCAAGTACATTATTTCGGAGATGAGAAATCGAAATTTTTAATAAACGTATTATATTCGTTAGTTAGCCTCGTAATTTCGAACTGTTTATTCATAAAATTTGATTGTGTGTGTATTAAAAACACCTCTGAAAAAAGCCTTTTTCCATTATTTACTTCATTGTCTAATATGTAATTGTGTGATTTGTTTCATTAGTGTGCATAAATAATCCAGAATTTTGATCTTCATCTTTATATTTTTTTGCGTGTTCTTTTGCTCTGACTTGTAGGCGTCTACTCGTTTGTCCGACATAAGAAGCGTTGCAATCGCGGCAATTGATCTTATATACTATATTGGCTTGATTCACTTTTTCTGTTTTATCTTTACCTAACTTTATAATATTATTTAACTTATTTGTAGTGCTATAGACAACCTTTGTACTAAATTGTTTAAAGAAGTTATGATTGAAAAATTCCAGTTCCTTAACATAAGGCAAGCTAATGATGGCTTTATTATTAACAGGTTCTGTTTGTTTAAAATTTGTTGTAAATTTTATCTTCCTTAAACGTTTTTTTATGTGAAAATCTATAACTTTTAACGGATAATCATTCAATCTTAACACCTTTTTTATAAATGATATATTTTCGTTGTGGAAACTGTTGTGCGATAATTTTATGGCTCTATCTACTAAGCAATATATAATAGCTATTTTATTACTGAGGGGGTGGTGTGAATTATAATTTAAATAGCGTCCTGAGAAAGTTGGTTTGCGGTACCAATTTGTAATTATATGTCTATTTTTGTCTATTATAATTTTGAGATCTAAGAAGCTAATGCTTTCATTCTGTGCTATTTCAACCGTAAATTGTAAGTTTTTGTTGTATGTATTAAAGGTATTAAGAGTGTAGTCTATTGAATTGCTAGGTACACATAACAAAATATCGTCAACGTAACGGAAATAAAACATAGGTTTAACATTCAATTTTTTTATACACTCAGTTTCAAGATCTTGCATAACTATATCAGATAAAATCGGGCTTAATGGATTACCCATTGCCGAACCAAATGTTTGTTTATAGAATTTTTTATTAAATTGAAAAAAATTATTGTTCAAAATAAACTTTATAACTTCTATAAATTCCGTGCAAGACATATTGATTTTGTTATACAACTGCGTCCATCTTTTTTCAATAGATTGAACAACCAAAGTATCGGGTACATTCGTAAAGAGACTGACTACATCCAGACTAATAATATCAAAATCAGACGGGATAACAATGTCATTAATTTTTTCTCTTAATGTTAAACTATTTTCAACATGTGATACAGCCGGTTTTAAATTATTTTGTAGGAATTTTGCGAAAAACTTTGAAAGGTTATATGTAGGTGAATTTACTGTGGATATGATTGGCCTGACTGGAAAACCGGTTTTGTGAATTTTAATTAGACCATATGCTTTTGAAATACTAAATTTCTGTAAAATTGCGGGTAACTTTTTTCCGTTTCCAGTAAAATCCATCTTATTGAGTCGTTTGATTAATTCATTAGTTTTCCTTTCTAAGTTTGGTAACAGAAAAAAAACGTTTAAGGAAGATAAAATTTACAACAAATTTTAAACAAACAGAACCTGTTAATAATAAAGCCATCATTAGCTTGCCTTATGTTAAGGAACTGGAATTTTTCAATCATAACTTCTTTAAACAATTTAGTGCAAAGGTTGTCTATAGCACTACAAATAAGTTAAATAATATTATAAAGTTAGATAAAGATAAAACAGAAAAAGTGAATCAAGCCAATATCGTATATAAGATCAATTGCCGCGATTGCAACGCTTCTTATGTCAGACAAACGAGTAGACGCCTACAAGTCAGAGCAAAAGAACACGCAAAAAAATATAAAGATGAAGATCAAAATTCCGGATTATTTATGCACACTAATGAAACAAATCACACAATAGATTTCGAAAATATAAAAATATTAGACAATGAAATAAATAATGGAAAAAGGCTTTTTTCAAAGGCGTTTTTTATACACACACAATCAAATTTTATGAATAAACAGTTCGAAATTACAAGGCTACCTAACGAATATAATACGTTTATTAAAAATTTCGATTTCTCATCTCCGAAATAATGTACTTGCCGTCCTATGACTTTGTAAAGGTATCAGGAACGCACACATGTAGGAGGTATGACTACACAGCGTGGAAGTTGGCTTAGTCCGTTTATGAAAACATCGATAGCGCCACCTCCTCCTGTCTGTGTCGCCCTGTTACCTCTCTCCGTCTACGAGCTCTGTCAGCGACGCCTCTCCCACCATTTCTAATTCACGTCACCATTTATATGTATTAGTTATATCTGTGATAAAGTATATTTTCGAACACACACACATTAGGTTAGTATATAAGCGGGAAATTTGTAAAATTTAGTTATTGACGAGCGGATTGTTCTCTGCGTAACTAGATTGACACTGTCTCATTGTAAGTTTTTGTTCATATATATTTAATGTTATTTAGTTCTTTACGTTTAACATACCTGTAATAATTTATGTAAAAAAATTTTTTTTAATAGAATCCTAATGAGGGACACAAATAAAAGTGTCCGAAACGTCGAAACACGACAAATGTGGTTTTTTATATACAAAAACATTACCTGGTAGATAAGCCATTAGGATCACTATATAGTAATATTTCATATATGGGAGCGTCCAGCAGAAACGGGCCACCGAACGCGCGCGGTGCCTTTTTTCGCGTAAAAGGCGCTCTGTTTAACTCGCTCATAATCGTATGCTGCGGCTTTGAAAAAAAAACCAAGGACCTATATCGATAGATTTTTTCCTGCTCTTTCCCATGGTGCCATTGTTTTTATTGCGAAACGCTTTCTTCCGGACGAAAACTCGAGTTGAATATTGAAAGCCATTTTTCTCAAAGTATATCATGTTTTTTTTTTCAAAATAAACTACACCATTGGAAAGTATAACTCTTAAGCTTCAAAACCCTATCTTGGAGAAGTTGGAGAAATAAAGGGTTTAAAAGTAACAACATGAAAACGACAGCGCCGAGGGTCCACGCGAGCCCCTCGCGCCCGTGCGTACGGCACGTTTAAGTGCACACTCTATTTAATTCGCTAATAATCGTGTACCAAGTTTCTGAAAAAAGAACTAAGGACATATATCGATAGATTTTTTCTGCTCTTTCCAATGGTGCTATTATTTTTATTCCGAAATGCCAGGTGGCCATTTCCATCCAGGAGGAAAGAGACCAAGTGATTGTCTCTTTTGGACAGTGAGATTACATCATCTTGGGTAAAACAGCTTTTGACGTTATGATTAAACGACTGATTTGTAACATGTATTGCTTTACAAATGTTGGTGATTTAATAAAAATCTATTGTAAAAAGAAAAACGGTTTGACACGCGGAGTCCACGCTATGGCCGCTTTATAAATTTGTAAATTGATATACCACCTCGAATGCCTTGATAAGGGGAGTTAATTATACTCCCGAAACGTCGGTGTATCAATAAATTTATACACTACACCATCAATAAAAATTATCATTGAACGCGAGCAGCTTGGGAGAGCAATAACCTTTTGAAATAAATCTCAAGGTCAAAGTTTTAATTCTCTAGGTATTTACATTAGACGACCTTTATTTTCACATGGCCAATTATATGTTGCTTTATTCCGATGTAAAAATCCTAACAATATATTTATTAAAAATCTTTTAGAAAATTCATCAATAATTAATAACATTGTTTGGAAAGAAATTTTTGACATTTAATCTACACTTTTTTTAATAAACTTTTTCAAAAATTATTATTTTTTTTATATATATATTTTTATCTAAATTTATATAGATCCAAATAAACCCAACTAAATTTATATCAATAATCATTTTATTTATAATATTATTCTTTTACGAAGTATAAGACATGTTGTAATTTCTTATAAGCATAATATCATATAAATAATCTGGTTATTTTATTACATATAATAAAAAAAATTTCAATATAAATATATTTACATGAAATATTTTTTTATTAAATGTAATAAAGATGGGAATCAATTTTCATTACATTAATTAAAAATTATTAATGCAAATTATTTAAAATTAATTAAAATTGATAAAATTTATTAATGAAAATTGATTCACATTTTCCATGGTGGAGGAAGGATGGGATAGGTTGGAGTCAAGGAGGACGGAGGGACGACTCCTATGGTTTTTAGGGTTATTGACGATGAATTCCATGGTTGTGTTTAGGTTTATTATATAAAAAATGATTAACAATAATTTTATATTATTTTGGCATGTCCCATTATCCTATCTAATTATTAATATTTGTTATATAAAACACCTAAGCACAATAAAATCAAAAATTCAACGCGCCTATAACAGTACCTCAGTGGTGATGTGAAAAACTGTTAACTTTAGTAAATAACACGCTAAAAAACTGACTACACATTAAAACACATATAATAATATGAGCATGACCTTACACTATTAGGCGTAATAAACAGCGCCACCGTTTTTATAAATTTTTTGCACACATAAGTAAAACAGTAAATGTATATGTACTGTACACATATGTATACGAGGTCATGGTAAAAAACCGGCACTTAAAATGCTCAGAGAATCGATCTACAATATAGGCACGCAAATTTAGAAAAGAATTTTTTCTAAATAGAAAAAAACATCGTAGTATTTCTAGATTTAAACAACAAAATTGAGTTTCCAGTTGTTTTAAATTTTACTATATTTTTTTTAACAATTCACGCTAAAAATGGGGGTTGGCGAGCGGAGCGAGCAGGGGGCAGAGCCCCCTCAGTATATATATATATATATATATATATATATATATATATATATATTTATGTCGTTTATCGGTTTTGGAGAGTTTTTCTAGATATTATATACCGGTTTTGAAGAGTTTCTTCACACCGGCAAAGATATATATGACCGGTTTTGGAGAGTTTTCGGCCATTTTCTAGAGTCTATAACCCCAGTGTCCATATTTCTTTAGTCACGTTAACATAGGCAACTCTGAGAAAAAGAACTATACCTTTCCAAAACCGGTTCACCCACATACTTATATATATACCCACATACACATATACTCACGGGTAACAATAAATAACAATGATAATTAATGATATAAGTGTTTAATATTAAGGTAGGTATATATATACATATATACATATATATATATATATATATATATATATATATATATATATATATATATCCGGATCTACGGATATATCTGTATGTATCTATAATATGTATCTAGGCTATTTACTTATTACGCAATTTAATTTAATTTAATTGCGCGTGCGGATATAATCTTAAAATTGATCGCAATAACGAAGTTTATTATAATTACTGTTAAAAGGATAACACAATATTAATAAACGCGACGAAACCACGATCCACTACCTCCCGAGCCGTATCTCGTACAGAATGAATGAGAGAGTAGTGGGGGGAAGTCGCGCGATTGACGAAACCACGATCCACAACCCCCGTAATTATGGCCAGTCTCACGGAAGATTTACGCGATTGCTCGATATGAGGATATAGACGGTTATTAACTACACACGACCGACAAAGAAAAATACGACAATGTATTGACAAAAACGACAAAACACGAATAAAATAAAAACGCGGATAAATGAGAAATTAAAACGCGGATAAATATTATATTTAATAGGATAATAAATAGGAAATCTTACCTTGTAGATCACGAAACTCTCGTATATTGGAAGTTTAAATTAATTGTATTCGGGTTTCTTTGTGATAGGCAGAAATAAAATACTCGAAGAATCAAAGTAATCCTTGCCTTTATTTTCCCTTTCGGTCCAAGTCCAGACGATATGATAACAGTAGCTGAATAATATACCCACACGCGATATGAATATTCTAATATTTAATTATACACTGTGTGACTTTATAAAATCGCAATAACTATTGGGCGACTACGCCTTATTGAGAATTTAATTCGACCGTCTTTTTCTGATAATTATACTCGACTGTCGTGGCAACGAATTCGCACCTGGATCCGCGAAAATTCCCTCCCACTACAGTCGTTCGCTGTCTCTCTCGCTCCCAGCGGCTATCGGCGCAGATAAGGCAGGGAGCGCGAGAAATGGCCGTGAGGTGCTGCCACTGATCCAGCGCAGCGCCTGTTCTCCTTGCGCTCGTATGCGTTTCCTCGCGGTCGTCGCGCCGGATCAGTGCCATTGCCCTGCTAGTGCAGCGATTCCTGGTCATCGCGCAATTCTAATTTCCTAATTGTCTTTGCGCAATGGCAAGCTACAATGAATTTAACACTCGTTGCGGCTTTGACAATAAATTGATAAAATTAAAAATTAATAAATTAAGAATTAAAATATTGGCACGTAACATCACCCCCTCTTATTTTACTTGTCGTCCCGGCAAGTGCGATAAATGCGAGGTTACAATAATATGATTACAAACAGAATTCACAATAATTTTGACGCAATATAAGTCCTTGTCCGGTTGTTATTAGGAATTAGTAAAGAGATGGAAAGTCGCTATTAAGATTTAGGAGGTACAAGAGATCTTGGAAGAGTCCGTCGGTTGAGAGCAGTCCACATATCTGGATAGCCGGGTTTACAAAAGTGCTTTTAACCTCTCAGTGTATAGGTACTTATGAATTACAGATTCGACTAAAATAACTATAGGTTTTCCAGATCGCCTCATGTATTAATTTAATATAATTAATTGATTGGCGGATTATATTCCGAGGAATTATCCTTAGTCCAGTTCGAAGCCTCGCTATGGACTGGCGATATTCCAAACATGGTATATTTATACTGCGGCTACCTCTTGTGGTTATATCTCCTAGATAACTAAGTTACCTAGACCTTTCCATAATTCCAAAGATGACTCTCGATAGCCTCCTTCTTTGATGACCATTTTCTGGAAAAAGAGGGGAAAGGAGCGAAAGGAAACTTGTAAAATAATGAGGGGGTCGGTTAGGGTAAGTGTGATCGAGAAGTCCGGATGTCCGTAAATTTATTACGTGTCTTGCGGTGGTTTGTTGCTCACATTTAGGCGGGCAAAAGACAAGATCAACTCATGAACTTGTTCTTCCAGGTTGTCGGCTCGGTTGTCGAGAACAGTGAGCCGTTTGAGGGTTGAATTTGTGAGATGGCCTAGATGTTGCCGAACTTTGTCCGATTTAGCGAGCACTTTATGCATTGTGTTCTTCATCACAGTTCGATCTGTGAAGAGTACACCAAGGGCCATAGCGTTCTTTGTAAATTTTTCCTCATATTTCGCCACCTGATCCGCCAGGTGGCTTATTGTTGCCCACTGATCTTCGTGGAGGGCCCTGAGTCTCACCAATTCTTGTTTCAATTCTATAACTCGATAAGTCAGTCGACTTTCTGCGATGACAGGGTGGCTCTCCGGTATCATCTTGACCTGAAACAAAAGAGAGGTCCGAGGTCCTTAGTCCTTTTTTTTTTTTTTTTTAAATTGGTTATTTTTTGTGGAGGGGAACTTCGGGTTCGTCAAAGGGAAATGAATTTCAGGTCCAGTAACGGAGGCTTTTGGTTCTAATGCTCGTTGCCGATGACACGTCTTTAGTCTACACATCGTGTAGTCCAAAATTTCGACGGTCGATTTCAATTCCACATTCCTGGTGTTTAATCTTTATATTGTAGATGGATTTGGAATACTGTGGTCGCGCAAGTATCGCTCGATATTGGATGTCGCTTCTCTGTAGGGCTCTTTGTGCGGATTCCTCTTCCAGGTATTTGACAAAACCGTGAGAAAGCCGATGTTGTTTGTCTTTTATTGTATGCATATATTCGAGAATTCCGAAGTGAGCGAAATGGTAGAAAAACTCTTCTTCCAATTGTTCCTACGTCACGTTCTGATCTTTTGGCCAGGGTATTTGGCAAAAGATACGAGTTTTCTCCTTGGTTTCGGGTTCGGGCGAATGGGTTCGTTTCCTCGCTTTTTGTGGTGGGGTAGGCATCCTATTCTTTTCAGAGGCCAAGGTGGTTTCCAATAACCAAAGGTCCTTAGATTTTTCTGCCACTGTGGCGTCCCTTTGATTCTTGAATGTGATCTAGGTCGTTTGGATAGTTAAACTTTCCGATATGACTTCCACCATAGTAATAGGTCCGGCCTGTTTGAAATAGGTTATAAGTCCATTGAGTCCCAGGTCCGTTTGATAAGTCAAGGTGATGAAATGAGGAGGGTTTGTTGAAGGGTCCATTCCTCTTTCTTTTCTTTTTATTTATTCGGTCTGAAAAGGAAGGTATATATGATTTTAATCGAGTTCCGCCAACTGGGGTGGGAGAGCGGGTGGAATTAGGATGGGAGTAGATACTGAGCGGGTGGGAACAGGTTGGATAGCTACATAAGATAATGGAGTTTCTACAGTTGCGGTGTCTCTTTTCCCAATATATCGCGATGAGAATTGGGATCATTTCCCTATTGTCCTTCTGTAGAGGAAAAACGAGGTTGCACCGAGTATAATTGTTACGCCTTGGAAAGTTATCCCTCTATACATTAGGTGTCGACTGAACGAAGTGTCTCTTTTATGTTCCCTTATCTCTTTCATACGGGAGACAATATTCGTGAGACGCTCCATCCTTGGTGTAAAGACTGTGTCCGGTGACGGTTGTCCTATTTCTAAAGGGGTGGACTCGTTCATGTGTTGCCATAGCTCTGGATGTACGACCGTAATATTTAGGCCTACATCTGAGCGTAGATGTATTGAGATTTGGCAGTCTGATCCTGGTTATCAGGTAGTTCCACTGTATGGGTCCTGGCCGAACAACCACTGGCCAACCTCAGCCGGCCTGTGCCCTTAATAGTCGGAGTGTAATAGATCTCCCCTAGGCATGTGATTCGAACCGTTTCTTCCTTGACTATGGAGACTATAGCCAACGATCAGTTAGTTCTAAGTAACGCCATTGGGCCGAGGAGGATGAGGATATCATTATATCACATGACTTGAGGACGTCAGGATGCGGATTGAGTAAGAGTTCTGCTTCGCATTCCTTTCGATCGGAGATAGTAAATAAAGGGCCCTTAGGTGGGCAAATGCGCCCATAATGAGTCGGGGTACATTCTTGTAGATGTTGTTCGGTGAGTTTCAAATACACCTGCAAGTCCCTTTTCACAGCCAAATAAGAGTAGGACGGAGAAATATGGGCAACCCCGAAACTTTGGTTTTTCAATTCTTGTGGAATCCTTACGGGGTGAAGTCTGTATAACTCGTAGGTTGATCTTTCCGTAAGAGGTATGGTTAGACCTATTAAAACTCTCCCTTCATGGAAGGTGGCATCCAGCGTTGCTATCTTTGCAGTTTCTTCAGGCCGCAGGTGGTGCAATGGCATCGGTAGTATTCGGCTCTCCCCTGTTTGTTGGATATCTATGGCGATTTGGTGGAGTACATTATGTCGCAAAAGGCTAGGGTGCAACTTCCTCTCGATCAGCGTATTAAGGATCGTTAGGATCTCCCTATTACAGTGTATCAGATGGTGTAACTTTGTTTCCATTTGTCGAGCAAATGTCGAAAGTTCCCATGCTAGATGGTTTTCGTTAGCTTCCGCTAAGACAGCATTAAGTTTACTATTCAAAGTTTCACCCATCCTCTTCATAGTCTCTCGATGCAATGTCGTGGTGTTATACAGCTCTTCGAGATTGGCCGAGATGAGGTGTGTCTTTTCAACTGAGAGTTTCACGAGTTTCTTTTGATCTCTAAACAGCTGATCGATGTTCTTGTTAATAGCATCCGCGTCGTCCGTTGTGATGAGGCCTAACAAGCTTTTGCTTACACTTCCTATGATACAAAGAGGGGCCATTCTGCGTGCTCGGATATTTTTAATTGATGATGGATCGTCAATAGGCTGAATGTCCATAGATATGGCTGCCTGTTTTATATCCCCATATACGTGACTGAGGGTCGTCAATTTCACCTCCATGAGGTCTTTATTTAGGGCAGCATTGCAGTGGTCAATCCCTAGGTGGGTTATGCATTTGGTCAATTGTTAATTGTACGTTCGAGTAGGGCCGTGTTCCTTAAGAAATCCATACAAATCTAGATGGATAATGACTTTCCAAAAATTCCTCTCTGGATCCGGATTGATGGTAGTTTTTCATAATAGATTCCAGGATTGGAATTAATGGGGGTTATTTCATAATGGGTCGGCGACAACCTTACTCGTAGAATCGCGATAAAGAGTGTTATCATCCCAATGTAAACTGCAAGCATCTGAAATCAAATACAGGAGTTTATGATGAAATTAGATTTGCTACATACCCCCTTCTTATTTTACTTGTCGCCCCGACAAGTGAATATAAATTTGGTTAGTCGGTATCGCTATCGGAGGGAGGAACAATTTTCAATTTATCCGTGTGTTTTCGGATTGCCTTACCATTTGGTAACTCTAACAGGCCATTGTTCCTACCCAGTATTGCTTTGATTTTTAGGGGTTTCTTATAGAAACTATCATTTCGAGGTGCGCGGTTCCACTTTTACCCAAGCGTAACTGCCAACGGTACCCTTCAATGGTTTCACTTGCCGATCATATCTTTCCTTTGATTTTTTCTTTCACTTTGATTTGAGTGTCGGCGGCTTGGATGTTCAATTCATCTAATCTGCTAATTAGATCCTGCAAGTACAAATTACAGGTTCTCAATTGTTCCGTGGCTGGCATTCGGATAGGGAACCTTGCCAATCGGCCGTAGACTAGTTCGAATGGCGTGAAATTCGTGCTTGTGTGGACACTGGTGTTATAGGTGAATGTGGCGAACGGAGCCAAGTTATCCCAGTCGTCATACTTCTCCGAATAAGTCCTAACGAAGTCCATTAGAGGGGCGTGGCTACGTTCCAAAGATCCATTTGTTTGGAGATGGTAAGCTGAAGTCGTGAGATGATGGATCCGGAACAGCCGCAACAGTCCTTCAACAATTTCGGAGAGGAAACTGGTTCCTCTGTCGGATAGGATAGCCCTCGGTGCTCCAAATTGGCATATGAGATGTCTGGCTGGGGTGTCCGCGATAGTAGAGGCTTTCAGGTTGGGTATAGAAATGGCAATGAGATATTTTGTCAAATTACATTGCATAGTCAGTAGGTGGCAATTTCCTCTGGGGGTAGTCCGTAACTTTCCCACTGTGTCTATGGAAAGCTTATCGAAGGCTTCAATGGGTGTATCGGAAATGATCATGGGCTCCCTCGTCCTGATCCTTTCGATTTTCTTTTCCTGACATTGAGAACAGCGTCTAACGTAATCAAGGACATCGTTGCGCATGCAGGGCCAGTAGTACCTTTCGCGAATTTTCCGATACGTTTGATTTATTCCTTTATGTCCTCCGATGAAACTATCGTGAAGGGTCTCGATGATCGATTCCCGTCTTCTGGCTTCGGTAGTTCGACTTGGCCGTAGCTTACAGTAACGTCGATAGGTGTTCCACTAAAGGTGGTAGCTAGTTCTTCAATTAAGCAACCGGGGTCAAATTCATCTATGAGATCGCCACGGCGAGCTATACGAAAACTAGGGAGATTCTTCCTCAAGAGTACTCTTCGGAGACGTTGGATCGTACGCTTGATGACGATCCAGTCGGTCGAACTTGAGTGCCTTTCTTTCACTACCAAGGAGAATACGTTGTGATTCTTGAACGGTGTGGTGATTACTTGGCCCATTTGAGGTTCCCGGGCCTTCCAGCTTTTTGGGTCGATAGCCCCAATTTCCGTTAGCAAAAGTCCTATAGTATCACTTATGGTGCAATACTTGGCGATAAAGTGCACAACATTATCTCTTTTGTACGTAAGACATTGTCGGGAAGAGGCAACATTGTTCTTCAACGTAAGGGGTGGTCTGGGTTGCTTGCCCTGAGTGACATCCGAATCCGAGGAAGATACTTCCATCGGCGGGTCAACGAAGGATGTTTGGCTCTTGTATTGATTTAAGGGGTCGAATTGCTGATACATAGATAAAAATAATCCTAACGCTTCTCCAGAGGGATGATTGAACTGTAGGTCGATCGGTGATTCCTCCCCTGTCTTGTTACTTTCCTCACGAATTCCCTCGAAGTTCGGGAAATGGACAGATCGACATTGGGGTGCCTGACCCCTAGGCGTGCTTTTGGCCATAGGAGTGGTGGGTTCCACTGAGGGCAATCGGTAGGTGGAGGGTTTATTGCCATTCTCCAGGGCAATGGATTCCTCGTCCGACTCATCCGAGTCCTGTTGACTACTGTTACGAGTGGTAGCTTCCAGAGAGAAAGCGCGTGCGGCCATGAACTCATACAGACTCTCGAAGAACGAAGACACGTAGCCCAACACAAACTCCCGGTCAGCAATATGCCGAGCGTTGATAGAGGACGTCGAATGTCGAAAGTGCATGACATCAACCAATGCGAGTCAGCAGAACAGCGAATCCGCGAGGCACTGAATCACCGGCACGAGATCTGGACGTCGAATTAGGGGGAAGAAACGAACAGCCGATGAGCAATGATCCCCCACCAAGGGAAGCGCATCCAGAGGACAGAAAGAAAGAGAACGAAAGCGGGCTCAGAGAGAGGACGGAAGCGAGGTACGAGGGCCGAGGACGAGCGGATAACGAATTCACGAGAGGACGTCGATCGGTTGCATCGCGGACGCGCCTTAGGATTATCTCTCTCGCGCCTATAAGTATTTTAATAAATAACTCAAGTATACTTTAACTCTAGTTGTATTTCACTGCATCGTTTCGACTCTCGACTTGGAACGACACGAACACCTCAGAACCCTTCGTACGTGCGTGAACCGAGATAGGCTCACACGTAACAATTTTCTGGTGCTAGGTGTGGGGTGTTCGTTAGAAATACATCTGAGTAAAATCGCGAAGTACGAACCGAATACGTGCCGCTCAACGCTTGACAGGAAGGAAGGATGTTACACGTCTCCATCATCCTTATTATGGTCTGCCTCCAAGGGTAAGTGAAACTTTTAATACCCAATTATTGCACCCTGTCTCTCGTGGGGAATTACGTGACCAATAAGGAGCGAGTTAAAAGAAGGTAAAATTACGGGCCGTGAATACTGAGTGATTTTGGTTCGCGGAACACTTTAAATCTATCATGTTTAAGAAACTCTTGTCGCGTCGAAACATGAGGAATAACGAAGAATATAGCCTTGACTCCGCCTGGCAAAATGAAGCCGCCGGATTCGATCCCGACGCAGAAGCAACGCGATGCTTAGGGGCACGCCCTCGAACCCCCGGGTTTCGAACGACGGATCAGCTGGAGGCCGACATTAATGGTGCTCTCGCCTGTGGCGACATGGCAATAGCTCTATCCTCTCCCGAGGCTTTGGAAATCGCGAGTCGGAAGCTCGATCACGTTTTATCTGTGGGGGCCGAAGATCTGGGGATCGACGAGGTAAAAATTATTACAAACTATAGAGAAGAACTCGCGGCCAGATTACAAAAATTACCAAAAACGCAATCGAAATCCCCGAACCCGTCAAGAGAACTATTGCAGGCGACGTACTCCACCGGCAGGGCTACGAATTCTTCGTATGAATTCTTCGTATGAATTCTTCGTATGAATTCTTCGTATGAATTCTTCGTACGAATTCTTCGTATGATGAAATCTCCGTAAAAACAAATTAATTCCTTGAACAGGACTTGCTATCCAAATATGAAGGTCACGTAAACTCTGCTTGTGAGACTTCGAAAGCCGAAAAAAAAAACAAGAAGTTGTCCACCATCACGTTGGAACCATACGAGGTCGCACGAGAAAAAAAAAACGAAAAGTTGAATGAATATTAACAATGAATATTCATGAGAGCATAACTTAAACTCGCCAATATACTAAGGTCTATAACCAAGATACAAAAAGATAAAGATAGAGCCCTGAGGATATTCAAGGCTATAGATCCAGAAACACTTATGGATCTCGATGATAAAGAAATTAAACCATCAAATGATTAACTAGCGAACGGCCGCATACATTTGGATTACCTGTAAAAGTCGGACACGCCCCAAAGCCTCTGAGTCGTATCAGAGATGCGAACACGCGCAACGGCCTCTGAGCTGCGAAAGAAAACAGGAACAAGGGAAAGGTCAAACACGCCCCAAAGCCTCTGAGTCGTATCTACAATGCGAATACGCGTAACGGCCTCTGAGCTGCGAAACAAAATATAAGAAAAGTCAAGCATGTCCTAAAACCTCTGAGTCGTATCAGAGAGGCAAACACGCACGGCGGCCTCTGAGTTACAACGGGACAAAGAAAAGAAAAACGAAAAAGGAATCCAGAACGAGAAAAGGAGGAGCTAACGTAGGATAGCTACAGGGTGGAAGGTACATACACACTAGCACAATTAAGAACTCTCACTGCAATGAAACTGACCCAAGTCATATACGAATTTAAGTTTTACTACGATCAAAGGTAAAGCACTCACCATTTCCTCGGGGAGAGGAAAAATGGAATATCTCGCGAAGAAAGCGAGACTCCGCCAAATAGAGACGAAATATGCAAGACCGTGTGAAATCGTGGAAATTAATCATAGCAGACATAACGCTAAAATAAGAAAAGGGGATCAAACGCGAGTCGTACATACGAATATCGAAAAAGTTACGAATCTTTCAATAACCGAATAAATAAGGTTCGCGCAAATTCATCGCACGCCGCGCAGGTAAAGGTCGATATCTCGTATGTTCTTCTAAAGAAAAAAAACAGGCCCAATCGTGGGGAGTTCGCGCGCCCAAGACGAGAAAAAAAGCACATCACACGTGCAAAGATACGTCAAACATACAGTTCTTTAAATAAGTAATAATAAATATCTTTAGTTCGGCGTGAGTATCGCTAGAATAACATATAATAATTGTAAACATCGAAATTAGTTGGGAAAAAGAAGCACGCTGAAAAAGTTGGGATACGTTTTCGTTATGACCGATCTGGTTATTACAGTACTAACATCCCACTCACACTCGCAAGCAAATGATTCTAACGAGATACAAACGTGGAGGCAAGAGGCTAAAGTTTAGGTTACGGCGCGGAAATATGATTCCCGATTTTAGAAAACAAGAAAAGAAATAGAAATAAACTCATCAAATTCCATGGTAGCAAGCGAGAAAAGCAATTTACCTCTTAATCGTAAATATAAACAGACGTATGAGTCACGCATTAAAAATGAGTAGTCGGGCTGAATTCGCTAAAACCTACATGTACAACGTATAATGAAGCAGGTGCAAGCACCCTACCTCACCGCAGACACAGAGCGATGGCCCAATCGTCGGTTTCCGCACGCGCCATCTTTTTAACAATAAATCGCTATAATTAATAAACTTGCAATCGGAAAAATGTCAGAAACGGCTTAAACGATTGCCCCAAATTTTAACTATAAGGGGAACAAGGTGTTTCACTCCCGGAAGTTAGCTAAATAATTAATAAAGATTAATAAACATTTTAACAATAAATCACTATAATTAATGAACTAATAATCAGAAATACTTGAGTGAGGGCTTAAACTAATCCCCTCGACGTTAACTACTGGTAAATAACATAACTGAACTGAAAAAAGTTATTTAAACATTCAATTCAGGCTAATAAACATTTGAACAATAAAGCCCTATAATAAATCAACTAATAATCAAAAATACGGGAGTGAAGGCTCAAGCTCATCCCCTTAACGTAAACTACTAGTAAATAGCATAACTGCACTGGAGAAAGTTATTTAACATCCAATAAAAGTTAATAAACCTTTTCACAATAAATCACTATAATAAAACAACTTTTAAGTCATCTTACTAAGAAATTGTGAAGGTAGAAATTAGACTACTTGACATTGTATGAAATTTGTATTCACCACAAATAACTATATAGTAAACCGACTAAATGGCAACCATCATTTAGATGTCACCCTCCAATGACGCCAGAGTAACAATGAAACCATCGGCATGCGATATTAAGACTCCCATAGGAAGTCAGGGGGACAGGCGAACAGCTTACCGACTGCGCCATGTGTTACGTTATTTTTATCTACCTTTTCAAAATACTAGCCAAATTCATGCGCGCCGCGCGTTATATGTGCTTTCAATTGGCATTCCGTATAACTTATAAGTCGGAAATCCTTTTCTTTCAATTTTGAGGCATCTTTAAGCATTGATGTAATACTGTAGGACATCTACTCTTAACAAACACAAAATTTTGTATATTATTGACATAATTTAGTCTAATAGTCACTACCGACGGAGGATCGATGTTGCAACACATAATGAGAGAATCTGATAATAGCATGCCGCAAAGCAAGCTCGCGCAGTCCGCTTCGGTAGAATTGGGAAACGAGCTGAAGAACATAATCAACCGCGCGCAGGAACTAGAACAACGCGACGCCGTGGACGGCGAGTTTATAGCCCTAAAACAAGCAGTCTCGTATTCAGGCGGGTCAATCGTCGCGATCATAATCGTCCTCGCGTTGGGTTGGAAATTCTGGCCTAGGGGAAGGGAGCCCCCGCTACTAATCAATAAAGAACTTTTTCCAGGTACACCATCGCAAGCGCTACTACCTTCAGCGGTACATTATTCGAATACCACAGGGAGAGTCATCACCCTGCCACACCGTCAACACGAAGCACGGGTTGAGAAAAATCAGAGCCGCAAGCCCGATCCTATAACATGTCATAAATAAAGAAAAAATATATACATACATATCTATTGTTATATCACTATATCATGTATCCAAGTATTAACAAACACTATGTACGAGAAGAATATAATAAGAAGCGAGAGAGAAAAATCGTTAGGTTTAGCATTGTATTGTTAGGTACACTCACGCAGACACAACACTACACACGAATATTAAGACTGTAACATACACACATCATACCTTAGAAAGATGAATAATTTTGTTAAGACTCCCGACCGCTCGACGTCAACCTTAGCCAACCCTAGCAGTATATAGACTTTAGTATCGAACTAACTCCAACCAATCCTAGCAGCAATTCTACGAATCTACCGCATCTAACCCTAGCATCAAGAAAAAAAGGAAAATTTTTCTCCCGCCCCATCACTTGTTTCATCGCCCCGGAGGTCGATGTCGCGGCCCTCAGACGTGTTACGAGTGGTAGCTTCCAGAGAGAAAGCGCGTGCGGCCATACAGACTCTCGAAGAACGAAGACACGTAGCTCAACACAAACTCCCGGTCAGCAATATGCCGAGCGTTGATAGAGGACGTCGAATGTCGAAGGTGCATGACATCAACCAATGCGAGTCAGCAGAACAGCGAATCCGCGAGGCACTGAATCACCGGCACGAGATGTGGACGTCGAATTAGGGGGAAGAAACGAACAGCCGATGAGCAATGATCCCCCACTTACGATCCCCAAGACAAAGATATAAAAACCAAGGGAAGCGCATCCAGAAGACAGAAAGAAAGAGAACGAAAGCGGGGTCAGAGAGAGGACTGAAGCGAGGTACGCGGAACGAGGACGAGCGGATAACGAATTTACGAGAGGACGTCGATCGGTTGCATCGCGAACGCGTGTTAGGATTATCTCTCTCGCGCATATAAGTATTTTAATAAATAACTCAAGTATACTTTAACTCTAGTTGTATTTCACTGCATCGTTTCGAGTCTCGGCTTGGAACGACACGAACACCTCAGAACCCTTCCTACGTGCGTGAACCGAGATAGGCTCACACGTAACAATTTTCTCAACTAACCTATTAATTTAAAACTATCCTGGTGATCGCAATCACGAGCGAGTCAATTTATTCTTTTCGCTAATAATTTTCGACTCCCGGGGCAGAGAGATTTTCGCGGGCAGGACCCCTCGGACCCGCGAAAATTCTCTCCGACTACAACCTTTCGCTGTCTCTCTCTCTCACTCTCATTTCATATACGAATGCAGGTAAGGCAGGAAGCGCAAGAGATGGCTGGGAGATGCTGCCACTGATCCAGCGCAGCGCCTGTTCCCCTTGCTCTCGTATGCATTTCCTCGCGGTCGTCGCGCCGGATCAGTGCCATTGCCCTGCTAGCGCAGCGATTCCTGGTCATCGCGCAATTCTTATTTCCTAATTGTCTTTGCGCAATGGCAAGCTACAATGAATTTAAAATTCGTTGCGGCTTTAACATAATAAATTGATAAAATTAAAAATTAATAAATTAATAAATAAAATATTGGCATGTAACATCACCCCCCTCTTGATTTGCTTGTCGCCCCGGCAAGCAGATATCGGTCGGATGGTTGCCGATGAACTTGAAGCCGCTCTGACTGAGTTGGGTTCTCGTTGACGGTGTCGGACGATTTCGAGCTGCCATAATCAAAGGTTTTATAATTGCGGTATGAAAAAGTAATGCACTGTAGTGAGAGATAATTCAATTTTTGATAAACTAAATTGCAAGTATTATAAGACTATATTTTTTTCAAAATATATAATTTCTTTAAAATATAGGATTTCCCAAACGAAAAATTTTTAGAAAGCATTGATTGTTCGACAGGGGGAAAACCTTTGGTTTGGAAAGCAACTATTTACCGAAGCATCCTATCTGACTACCTGATTTACTCTAGACATTCAAATTTTTACTGAAATATATTTTTCGGTTGAATTTGGAAAATAGATTTGTTTGTATTATTTCGCTGCATTGAATAACAAGTTTTATAATTAATCAAAAGTTCGCATATAAATTTTGTAGTCTAAAAATTAATTAATAAATGATTATTATTTTTCTATGAATACTTTCTTTAATAGATTATAAAAAATAAAAGAATTGTAGTTAAGAGATGCATAATATGATGTTTATAAAAGGTTAATTTAAAAAATAAAAAATGTAGTGGTAAATATTGTTTTTGCAACATATTATGTAATTCGGTAACAATTAATAATTATCCCTTTTTTTCTTTTTATCATTTATTTTTTTTTAATTTAACGCTTATGTTTTAAACGGAAAAATAAAATAAAATTTCTGTAATTTCAGATAACGGCTAGTTCTCACAAAGTTACACTATCTTTGGAAAAATCTCCGGGAAGATAAAATTACATATAAGCATAGCAACTGTTTTCTCGGTAAACTTAATTTTAGAGTTAGTAAGATGTAATTTGAAAATTAAATAATTTAATGATATATGATATTTATTAATGGAAAAGTAAAAATGAAATAAATAGAATGTCACATAATTATTTATAAAAGTCAATTTAATTACTTTTGTATTAAGAAATCAAAACCATAGTTAGATGTACATAGTTAGATCTATATATTACGTATGCTTGTTCCTAACATTATATAACGAACAAGTTTTGTGGAAGTTTTGCTCTAGTCAAATATCGAAATATACTTATTTTCTTGAACTGTTATTACCATTTTATTTTAATTATTTACATACTACGTGATCAATAACTAAATACATAGAAGGTTGCGATTCCCGTCCTACGCACCTTGAACTACAAAACGATGCGTCCGGCAAGTATCTTCTGTCTTTAATAGAAAATTTCCCAAAATTTAAAAAATTACATTAACAGTTTAAGAAGATGTTTAATTAAAATTCATATTTGCAGATAATAGGTAGATTGACTTGTGTAAGAAAAACTTACATGAATTTATGATGTATAACAGCTCATGGTTAAACTATTTTAGAGGGTGGTGACTTCTATGATCTATACTTCGAAAATGTTTAGGCAACAATTTTTTAACTTTTTGTGTTTCAATTACGGTTATTATGTTAGTATTTTTGTAATATTTTTTGTTAGACGTAATTCTTTTTTATACAAATTTTTATAGTAAATATATATTAAACAAATTTTATTTTAAAAATTCTCTTTATTATAATAATTGACTTACCTGCACTTAATTGATTCCACCAGTTTCATGAGTTTATTTTTAGTAGTACTTACGATTTTTTGTTATAAAAATAATTCCATATTTCTATGTCACAAAAATGTACTTGTCTATATAAAATAATAATTGATTCCACTTCTTTCATGTGTTTGTTTTAAACTATGATATTCTTTTGTGGGAGAGAGGGGGAGAAAGCGAGAGATGGAGAGAAAGAGGAAAAGAAAGAGAGAGAGAAGGAGAGAGAGAGAGAGGGAGAGAGATTACAAATACGCTTATACTCGCCAAAGTTTTACTTTTTTTAAAAGTGTTATTTTAGGGAGATTCCACAAGCTTCTAAGAGCTTCAATAATAATTAAAAAGTTTTATAACGGTAAAGAATGATGATACCATATTTCATAGATTTAATTTTCGTGTGGGTACATGATGATAATTGCATCGTGTGAGGCTGCTGTACTTGTAAAAAAAATGGAATAACACTTTCATTGTATCAAGAAATCCCTTTTGCTATATGGGAGCGTCCAACAGAAACGGGCCACCGAGCGCGCGCGGTGCCTTTTTTCGCGTAAAAGGCGCTCTGTTTAATTCGCTCATAATCGTATGCTGCGTCTTTGAAAAAAAAACCAAGGACCTATATCGATAGATTTTTTTTCTGCGCTTTCCAATTGCGCCATTGTTTTTATTGCGAAACGCGTTCTTCCGGACGAAAACTCGAGTTGAATATTGAAAGCCATTTTTCTCAAAGTATATCATGTTTTTTTTCAAAATAAACTACACCATTGGAAAGTACAACTCTTAAGCTTCAAAACCTATCTTGGAGAAGTTGGAGAAATAAAGGATTTAAAAGTAACAACATGAAAAAGACAGCGCCGAGGGTCCGCGCGAGCCCCTCGCGCCCGTGCGTACGGCACGTTTAAGTGCACGCTCTATTCAATTCGCTAATAATCGTGTACCAAGTCTCTGAAAAAAGAACTAAGGACATATATCGATAGATTTTTTCCTGCTCTTTCCAATGGTGCTATTATTTTTATTCCGAAATGCTTCCTTCTAGTTGAAAATTCCATTTGAATGTTTAAACTCTATTTTTTCAATAAAATATCAGTCTTTTCTTCAAAATGAATTATATTCTTCAAAATTACAAGTCTTAAACTATAAAATATTATATTTTTAAGTTGAAACATGAAAAGTTAAAAAATAGTAAGATCAAAAAGACAGCGGCTGCCCGAACTTTTTACGCTATGCTCAAGGGCGGATTAATACACGCGATGTGCTATTTCGCCCTTTCTTTTTTGTAAATATAAAATGTTTTGTAACTTACAATGCCAATGCGTGGACATAATTTTGTGGATCTAGTTGTAACAGTTAGTATAATATTACAATGAACTTTGTTCATTTATATAACAAAATTTGAAAAACATAATATATTAAACATAAAAATATCCATGAACGCACTGAAAGAGCAGGAAAGAGCAGGAAAAAATCTATCGATATATGTCCTTAGTTCTTTTTTCAGAGACATGGTACACGATTATTAGCGAATTGAATAGAGCGTGCACTTAAACGTGCCGTACGCACGGGCGCGAGGGGCTCGCGCGGACCCTCGGCGCTGTCTTTTTCATGTTGTTACTTTTAAACCCTTTATTTCTCCAACTTCTCCAAGATAGGGTTTTGAAGCTTAAGAGTTGTACTTTCCAATGGTGTAGTTTTTTTTGAAAAAAAACATGATATACTTTGAGAAAAATGGCTTTCAATATTCAACTCGAGTTTTCGTCCGGAAGAAAGCGTTTCGCAATAAAAACAATGGCACCATGGGAAAGAGCAGGAAAAAATCTATCGATATAGGTCCTTGGTTTTTTTTTCAAAGACGCAGCATACGATTATGAACGAGTTAAACAGAGCGCCTTTTACGCGAAAAAGGGCACCGCGCGCGCTCGGTGGCCCGTTTCTGCTGGACGCTCCCATATATAATAATAGTATATATACTCTTCTTTTTATAGACAAATTAATTTATTGTATAGAACCGGTAAGATAAAATTGTCAGAAGAAAATAATTATTTATTATTAGAATTCCTTTTCATAGAGTATAAGTTTTTTATTCATATTTTTATATATTACAGAAACACCTTATGCTTGCCTTATATTATACTTTTGTAGAAAGTTTTGTTATAAAAATAAACATTGCTATCTTCATAATTGTAAGTAAAATAAAATAATTTGAATTTTTTTCCATATCCGTTGTAATGATTACTTTTTAACAAATGACTTATGGAAATAATTCATTCCAGTACAACTTTTCGAACCTATGATTAAAATGAAGAACTATAAAGACCTATATGATTAAAATAAAGGACTATCTGTTTCCATTTTTAAATAGTGTATTATTATATATTTACCTCAATCAGTAATGCAAACAAGTAGAGGTATTCCTCTAACTATTATACTTATTAACAATTTGGATTTTACATCCCTCACTCAATTAGTTATATACCAAAAGCCATATATTGAAAATACCTTACGGATACATTATATGGTTTTAAGAATTAACATCTATAGCTCTTATATTAATAGCTTTGGATTTTACATCAGATATCCCCTTCAAGAATGAAAAAAATATGTAGTTAGAATTAATTGCAAGTAATTTGTCACATTTGACATTATCTCTCATAATATAAGTTAAGCGAAAAGGTCCAAAACCTATTTCATTCATCGTAAAGGATTTTCAATGTTTTATTTATGCAACATGACCAGTCGGGTGAAGATTTTTCTTGAGACAAAGTTTATATTCTTCATATAATGGTTTATAGTTATGATTTGAAAAGTGAGAAAATATAAAAATTTATTGTGTAATGGCATTGTGGAATAACTTGTTTTTTAAAATAATTAAAATTAGAAAATTTTTATGTTTGATACTTTTCAAATCATAGCTATAAACCATTTTACACAGAATATAAACTTTGTCTCAAGAAAAGCCTTCACCCGACTGGTCATGTTGCAAACATAAAACATTGAACATTTTTTACGATGAATGAAATAGGTTTTGGAGCTTCTCGCTTAGCTTACATTATGAGAGATAATGTCTTTGTGACAAATTACTTGAAAATTATACTTATCTAAACTCTTGTATTGTAGTTGCCGTATAGTTGGGATAGACTCAATTTCTAAGATCTGATCTGACAGCACTTAAAAAAATAAAAACAGAACTACATCTTGATCTCTGCTTTCTACTGTCAATGTATATTTTAAAATACTTATCTAAAAAGTTATTGTCTCATTGATGATGCTCGTAAATAAATTCTTTTCATCAGTCCACTTTCTGAGATCTTTGATATAGTTTAAATATTAATCCGTGATAGTATATACATATTGTGTATGTACATATTTCATAATAACATTGTTTTTGTTTATTCGAGATTAGAGATGCGTGAGGTTATGTCGATACGATTACGAGTGTGTATATATATATATATATATATATATATATATATATATTACCCTGTAGAAAAATTTATATAGCGCCACTCTCGGATACAAGTAGAACCACTGTCTAATAGTGCCTGTACGTACGTATATATGGTATAGGATTAAAATACGACGACGACGCGAAGACGACGAAGAAAATGAAAAATGAGATGAAAATTGAGAGGGCAAATTTACTATTAAAAGTATACGAAAACGAAAGAATCTTGAAACATGAAATTGCAGATATGGATAGTACATAAAAGATTCTATCTAATGGAATGCATTTAAGTATTCAAATAAAGAGTAAAAAAATGTTGTTATCAAGAATAGAAAAAAGTAAGGTTGGAGCGGACTATTCCAAAGAATAAAGGGTGCGTCAACGCCCCGCTTGCTCGTTAGTCATTTCGTTCTTTTACTCGCCAAGCAGGGCGCTGCCGCGCCCTTTGATTTTCGCAAGAGAAAGTTTAATTTCGCAGTTTGAACTTATATACGGAATGGTAGTAATAACACTAATAATTCTAACAATGCACTGCAATAATATAAATTCTATTTATAACTACACTGCATTACATTATTTAATACATATTCGTTAACTCTGACAAAGTTGTATATATAATTTTTTAATAGGCGTAGCTTCATTCCTGGTTACAGCCATCTCTTAGGGTTTCTAAAAAAAGGAACAACGAACGCATGAATGGGGTCCTGCAACGAGGGTGTGTCGATTAGTTAGATTAGTAGTCGGTGAATGTTGTGACCAGAGTTCAAACAGGTGTGGTCGTTGGAAATAGGGATAGATTAATGATTGTCCTGGGTGAATATGATTTCTGACGTCGGGGTCCTCAGTCCTCGGTCGAAAGGTCCGCCGTACGCATAGTCCAGAGTTTTACGAGTTTTCGCAGGGCGATATGTCGCCTATGCTCAAGCGAACGAATGACAGGATCAACTCCTGGGTCCGGTTTATTATTCTGTAGACAAGGCGAGTTTAATCACGGTGACGACACAGAAATGGTTTGCTGCCGAGTCTATTGTTTTTGTACTGAGTGGAAATATCGCGGTTTTAGTCGGGCTTAGATAGTTAAGTAGATCAAAGGGGTTTCTATGGTCGCGGTATCCCTTTTCTCGGTGTATCGGAATGTGAATTAGGGCGCCTTCTAACGGTTCTTTAAGGGCCTTTAAACTAATATGCCGCCATGATGAGTCAAGATACATTCTGCTAAGTGCAGCTCGGTTAGCCTTAAATATGTCTGTAGGTTCTTCTTTATGTTTATGTACCATAGGGGAAGCCATATGGATCTGACTTAGGGATTCTCAGATTTCTCAAAGTGCGGGACTTATACTGAGGAAGTAAAATGATTGTAGTTAACGTATAGGCACAATAGGATCGTTACAAAGGCTTATTCATTCAATAATCTAGATTGCAACAGTTAAAATTCGCATATTTGCAGGGATCTGCGCAGGACAATGCGTGTCGTTTTCCATGATTGTTGTACGAAATTCGTGAGATATCTGTATGTACGATTACGGTATATCCCAAATATTCAACTTATTGGATGTGTAAGTGCATTTCAAAATGAAGAACTTAATAAAATTGTGGAATTGGGAAAGATATCTATCAATACTATACAGAGAGAGATTGGGAGCTTTTAATTAAATATTGTAAATACGGATCATCCTCATTCACTTTATCCGATACAAGGAAAGGAAGAATTCTTAAGAAGCACCACACTTGTACCTCTCTTTCTTGTAGCTTATGATCTGTAAGTACATTATTTATGTTAGACGACGTTAAAGTAGTTGATGAGTTTTTTTTTCTGCTTGACCATGTTGAAATGAATCAATTAACGTATCAACATTTAAATTATAAGTTTTGAAGAAACGATATTAGAATTACTAATGTTAAAAATGGAGCCTTTATTGACATTGAATACATTGTGGCGATACAAAAGGAAGCGTGTTCTCTTGGCGTGTGGCGATGATCTGGTGGACGCGTCGTCTTCGCCAGATGGCCTGAAGTTCTAGCTCACCATTGTCGTGTGCTGTCGAGAGGCTCAGGTTCTCTCAGGAAGGCCTTTCTTTTGGGGGGCGACGGCGTCGGCGGTGCACTTTGTAGACGGAGGTGAGCAGCTGTGCCGGCGCAGCTTGGCTCGTCCGTGTCTGGGCATAGACTGGGGAAGAGCGCGGCGCCGTTTTGCAGCTTGATGCTGCCGAGCGCTCCCCCCTCCCTTCGCGGCGGCCGCGTCGACTCCAGCGGCGCTGTGTGGAGGAAAGCGACTTGCACGCGAGGTGCTAGCGAGTGGTGACTTGAGGAAACTTTCATGCCGCCCGTCTCGCTCCAGGAGTGAAGTTTTCGCCTCGACTCGAGGGTGTCGTAGAACGATCAGCGGTGACGGACGGCGGCAGCCGGACCACTTGGTGATGGGCCTGGTGTAGACACCCCTCGCGGTCCGAATCCGGGCAACCCTAACGAAGCCGTCGGAGCCGAGGTGAACTTGGAGAATGCGTCCAAGAGGCCAACTTCCATTATCTCGAATCAGGGAGGGGTCGATGATCACGACGAGATGGCCGACGGCGAGATTCTCACGAGGTCGCTGCTAAAGCGTGTTGAGATACTCCCGGCTCCAGCGGGTCCAAAAGTGGTCGCGCATGGCGCGGACGAGGGACCAGTGGGTGAGGCGATCCAGATCTTGATCTGCCCCGCCGGGCTGTGACCAGAGTGACACGGAGCTCCCGATGAGGAAGTGAGCTGGCGTCAGCGGGTCGAGATCGTCCAGATCATGAGTAAGGGGACTGATGGGGCGGCTGTTGAGCACGGCCTCGATCTCGGCCAGGAGAGTGGCAAATTGCGTTGAGTGCGATGGGTCACACGCGCGTAGGTAGACTGCGGCTGCAATGGCGCATCGACTGGCATCGGCGAACGCGTGGAGCTGCACGCGTGATGATGGCGGCCAGCCAAGCCATCTTGACAGCCTCAGAGATGGAAGTTCCTACAGATCGTCGCAGAAGGCTTGCCACTTGTAGAACAATGGTGGTGGAAGGACGGCGTCCCAATCGAGCTTGTCTCTCCAAAGATCTTGCAGAAACATCTTGGCCCGTATGACTACGGGGGCGAGCCACCTAGCGGGGTCGAAAAGCCTGGCGATCTCTGAGAGGACGTGGCGTTTTGTGAGCGGGGGTGTATCGTCGAAGATCGGGGCGGCGAATCTCAAACAGTCGGTGTACGGGTCCCAGGAGATACCCAACTGGTTGACAGGCCCCTGAGAGGTGAACTGCATCCAAGTGGGTCGAAGAGGGTCTTCCACGGGGAGGTTGTGGAGGAGTCCGAGATCGTTAGAGACCCACTTCTTCAATTCGAAGCCGCCAGCGTGTAGAAGCTGAATCAGTTGGTCTCGTCTTAGTCGGGCGTGCGCTGTTTCAGAGGCTCCGCAGAGAAAGTCATCAATGTATAACTCCTCCCTCACGGCTCGAACAGCTTCGGGAAGGGAGGCTCCTTCATCGAGACAGAGTTGGTTCAGAGTGCGAAGCGCGAGATACGGCGCGCATGACTGAGCATATATGTGAACGATAGTGCGTAAAAGTTCCTACATTATTTGTTGACATACATATAATTCGCCATCATAAAAAAAATACGTATGTTAACAGTTACAATATCTTATATTATATTAACCCATTAATGCGCAAAACGCTAAATTTGGACATGAAACTTCGAGCCCACTGTGCTGTTAGAAAAACAAATCCATTTTTGTTCAAAATCCTATATAAGGAGTTTTCGGGGATGCTCTTTCAGAATCTGGCACTTATTTTGTAAAAAAAAATCAAAATCATTATTTTTTTTCGCATTTAAAAAAAAAAGTCACGAATTTTTAACGTTTTTTTTTTTAAATCAATTTTTACTAACGTTGATGCATTGAAATAAGCAAATTATTGCCAGAAATCGCGTTCTCGATGTCTGAGGTTTTCAAAACCCTGGTTGAGAACTTTTTTCCCCCTTAGTTTTTCCAAAATGGCTGTATTTGTGAAACAGCATGACCTTAAACTTCATGATTTTTTTTCTTGACAGCTTTGAACATTACGAAAAAAAGTTATAGAACAAAAAATGTTTAGAATCATCCAAAAAATATGTGTGAATTTTTTCTAAAAATTTTGAGCCATTTTAGAATTTTTCAAAAATAGACTTTCATTTTGAAAAATTTGAAATTCACTCAAAAACTTCTGGAAAAATTTATAAATATTCTTTAGATGATTCTGAGCACTTTTTATTCTATAACTTTTTTTTCGTAAAGCTAACGCTTTTCAATAAAAAAATTATCAAAGTATTTTTCGGTTTGATAACAGTATAATCGTCACTTACCCACTATACGTATAGAATATGATACAGCGTTGCCCAGTTCTCACCACGAGGAGGTAGACGATAACAGAGAACCGTTTTTTTTTTGTTTTTTTTTTTGTTTTTTTTTCTATTATTTTTTAATTTTTTTTTCTTTTTAGAATGTTGTTTTCTATTTTGGGTATTTTTATATGAAGCATACAACGTTGTATAATTTGCAGTAATGAAATGACGATTATGCCCTGTCTTCAAACCATTGTAACTTTTTATCCATTACGTAATAAATACTTTGATAATTTTTTTATTGCAAAGCATCAGCTTTACGAAAAAAAGTTATAGAACAAAAAGTGCTCGGAATCATCTAAAGAAAATTTTATAAATTTTTCCAGAAGTTTTTGAGTGAATTACAAATTTTTTAAAATGGCCTATTTTTGAAAAATTCTAAAATGGCTCAAAAATTTTTGAAAAAATTCGCATATGTTTTTTGGATGATTCTAAACATTTTTTTTCCATAAATTTTTTTCGTAAGGTTCAAAGCTGTCAAAAAAAAAATCATGAAGTTTAAGGTCATGCTGTTTCACAAAAACCGCCATTTTGGAAAAACTAAGGGGGAAAACAAAGTTCTCAATCAGGGGGTTTTGAAAACCTCAGACATCTAGGACGTGATTTCTGGCAATAATTTGCTTATTTGAATGCATCAACGTTAGTAAAAATTGATTTAAAAAAAAAACGTTAAAAATTCGTGACTTTTTTTTTTTTTTAATGCAAAAAAAATAATGATTTTGATTTTTTTTTACAAAATAAGTGCGAGATTCTGAAAGAGCATTCCCGAAAACCCCTTATATAGGATTTTGAACAAAAATGGATTTGTTTTTCTAACAGCACAGTGGGCTCGAAGTTTCATGTCCAAATTTAGCGTTTTGCGCATTAATGGGGGGGTTAAAGTGACACCACTATTTTTTCCGGTTCTCCGGTTCTCCGGATCTCCGGTCTAGAAGTGCATAATTTCTTTAATAAGATTAACGCATTTTTATGGAACAATTTTCAGAAAATTTTCGGACAATTTTCGGACAATTTTGGGACAATTTATGGACATTTTTGGGACAGTTTTGGGACAGTTTTGGGACAGTTTTGGGACAGTTTCGGGACAATTTCGGAACCATTTTGGGTCATTTTTGGGACAATTTTGGGATAATTTTGGAACAATTTTGGGACAATTTTTAGATCATTTCGTGAAAGTTTCGGGATAATTTTGGGACAATTTTGGGATCATTTCGTGAAAATTTCGGGACAAATTCGGGATCATTTATGATTAATGTAAACACCAAAATGTTAACATCATGTCTATATACGTATAGAAGCTCTCTGACAGCGTGTATGCAATAAGAACATAATTGATTATCAAAGTTATAAATATATTGTTCAATATATTGATATTTAGCTGAAATGGTTAAGTAAAGGTTAAGTAAAGATTTTGAAAAATAACATTTACACGTTTTAAATATTTATTTTAAATATTTTTAAAGCACTGCTAATTTTACACTGATGCTGCATTACTTTTGCTTCTTTTGCGTTTGGCACCTCGAGCTCACGTCGTATCGATTACGTATTTTTATCGCGTTATGTTCCAACTATAATGGCTCATGTAATACTCGCAGGAACTCATCTTCGTTCTTTTTTTCAGTAAACAGGCGATCTTTTGTATTAGCTGCAAAAGAAAAAATTGATCAAAAATTATTTTGCTTACATCTCAGTAAAAAGTATAAATCAAAAGTATCGATAAATACCTTCCTAACTATCGCATCAATTCCACAGGTTAGTAATGTGTCTGTATTCGGTACCTCCAGCGTGATAACGTGACTTCCTTGGCTGGCAGTCAAAAATATATTTCCAAAAATACTGTAACTCATTGTTTTTTATACTAATAATACTATTCAGCGCTGCATTTGTAAAAATGCTGCAGCCGTTTGACTTCTGTTTAGCCTATAAGATATAATCCATAACATAATATAATTTTTTTTCATCAAACTTTCCAGCGGTACATTCAAAATGATGCTGCCGTTCATAATAATTATTTTCAGCGCATGCAATTTTTGAAATGTCCATACTATTTGTTATTTTTTTTTTTACAAATCGCTGTATTCATTCAAATGCTGCAGCCGAATTTTCAATTTTTTTTTTCGGTTTCCAGCGCAGCATTTACCTCAATGATGTTGGTGTTCTATAATTTTTTTTTAATTATGACTTTATCAACATGTTGCTATTAATTTTTTAATAATTTTTTTTTATTCAGCGTTTTTGAATGCTGCAGCCGAGTTGTCAAATATTCTTTTTAACTTTTCAATCATATTTATCAAAATGTTGTAATTAATTTTGTAATTTTTGTAATTTAGAATTCAAATTTTTTAATTATAACATTTCTTTGTACACAATATTTTTAGTGGAAATTTTCTTGTTATGCTTGATATTATCACATTCTATTTTTGCATTGTTTAGTAAAAGCACTTTCAAATTTTTTCTACTTTTAACTCTTGACAGAGCCACGTATACTTGACCATGACTAAAGACTGGTGTTGGAAGGTAGACACCGATTTCATAGTATGATTATCCTTGTGATTTATTAATTGTCATTGCGAAACCTAATTGTATTGGAAATTGTTTGCGACGCATATTAAGGGGGCTAGACACCTTTTTTCTCTGAAATAAGAAGTCACATTTTAATACATAAATGTAAACTAATTATTTCATACTTTTTACATATAAAAGTGGGTATATTTACCTTACCTTAAAACTTTCTCCGATGGGCCTTTTATATGGTCCAGAACCATAGTCATCGATGAAACAAGTTTTTTCACTAACCGTAAGCTTTGAAATTTTCCTGTGGATGAATTGACTCCAGATTTGAACTAAATTACTCCTGAATAGTATAATTCTCATATGAGTGTAGGGATTTAGGATTAAATGCCGGAAAAAATTTTTACATCAGAAAAATTATGAAAAAATATAAAAAATTTTAAAAAATTAAAAAAAAAACTCTTGAAAAACAGCACAATTTTTTTTTTCTCATTAGATCAAAAATCCCTACACTCATATGAGAATTATACTATTCAGAAGTAATTTAGTTCAAATCTGGAGTCAATCCATCCACAGGAAAATTTCAAAGCTTACGGTTAGTGAAAAAACTTGTTTCATCGATGACTATGGTTCTGGACCATATATAAGGCCCATCGGAGAAAGTTTTAAGATAAGTTAAATATACCCACTATTATATGTAAAAAGTATGAAATAATTAGTTTACATTTATGTATTAAAATGTGACTTCTTATTTCAGAGAAAAAGGTGTCTAGCCCCCTTAAATGGAGTTTCTTCTTTGGATGGTGATAAACATATTCTTGGAATTAACACTAATTTTCCTATGTTTTTGCCGCTTAAAATTTGTGCTTCAATTCAATACTTTCACAATTTCTTCATTGATAACCTTGTTCCATTACAAAGACCTCCATTTAAATTTAAATTTCTTAAAAGGATCACTATTGCATCGACTTTTAATTTCAGCTTATGTGGTGGAAGTCCATTGGGAGTTAATGAACTAAGAAATTCAGTTGGTAAAATAACATCGAGATTTTGTTCATTATCATCCTCTGCTGTATCTATACTTAAATATTCAATAGTATCCCCTTCCATTATACATAAACATATATCACCATGCATAATCATGAATTTTACGTAAGATTATGTACAGTTGCTTAGACCCATGCAAAATGATATTCAGTTGTATATGACCATTCATGGTTATGCGTGGTGTTGGAGAAAATTGCATGTGCTTATATATAATTGCATGTAATTGTATATAAATAACTACAACCTTACATATTTATACATAATTACATAGAAACATAATTCATATATATTTATATACAGTTCTATATGAGGATATATATATATATATATATATATATATATATATATATATATATATATATATATATATATATATATATATATCCTCATATAGAACTGTATATAAATATATATGAATTATGTTTCTATGTAATTATGTATATATACATATATATATATAAATATCATTATACGGTATTTTGAGGATTTCATAAAGAATTTGTACAATAGTGGTGACACAAATATAAACATTGTTATAAACAACCAATAAACAAGCGCGTGACTAAAGAAATAATGACCCTAAGGTTATTGACTAACACCACGACGCCTGCGGCGCCCGCTTTTACGGAAAAATATCACGGAATTTCCGAAATCGATGTATTAACACACTATTGTGGAAACCGCTGAAAAATCCTCAAAATGCCTCTCGAGTGCTTTGGACTTTTGAGGAGACTCCTCAAAATGCCTACAAAATCCTCAAAATTCGGTATATATGACTTATATAATCCTCAAAATGCGTCCCAGATGTGAATATATATATATATATATATATATATATATAAGTATATATAAGTATATACGAATCATTTTTTCGCGAGTCTCTTGCATTAATAGGATTATGATAAATACAAATAAATGAAAACCTTTCACAAAGTGCCGCACAGTGTTCTATTTTGAAAAAAATGGACAAAATGAAATATCTCGCGAACGGATATCGATAGCCGGATGAATCCAACTCCATGTTAAAGTTGAAGTAATGTACAATAAAGGAAAAATAGTCCAGTACTGATCATTTGACCCTGTGACCTTGGAAATGAAAAATGATAGTCGAATAAATAACGTATTTTGGGCTTTTTCAATGTAGACTTTCTGGCTATCAATTTTTTCGATCAAAAAAATATGTACTCCTGTAGTGTGTGATGCAAGGAATCCGAATTTGATGTCAGAATTGTCCTGTCGCACACCAATTTGTTTTTAAAGCTGAAAACTCCATAAAAAATACGAAAAATTCACCCTGGAAGAAGTGGAATATTATTGAGTAATTTCGACTTCGGATTTGGATTCAGCTTATCATAATACATGGGTACACAAACCTTTGGGTACGCAAGGCCTCAAATTTGTAGGTTCATATATGAATTATTAAAATTTAAGGGTTATTCAAGTTTATTTGGCGTAATTATTTCAATTTAGTATGATAACTTGATAATAATTACAGATATTACGCTATTAGAAATTGTATTTAATACAATTTTATTAAAGAGCATGAAAATATTGTAAAAAATGCCATTTTTTAACCTATTAACGCGCAAATGCACATTTTTGTGCACACATTTTCAAGTACAGAATTCTATTGGAAAAACGAAGTCATTTTTATCCAAAATCCTATATAGGGGATTTTCGAGGATGCTCTTTCAGAATCTGCAACTTATTTTGTAAAAAAAAGTCAGTAAGAGTATTATTTTTGAGCTTTTTAAAAAAAAAAGTCAAAAAATTTAATAAAATTTGTTTTTCAAATCAGTTTTTGCTACTGTTTCTGTTTTTGGATAATCATATTACCGCCAGAAATCGCGGTCCGAATGTCTGGCGTTTCCAAAACACTGGTTGTGAATTTTTTTCCCCTTTTAGCTTTTCCAAAATGGCGGATTTTGTGAAACAGCGTAATGTTAAACTTCATGATTTTTTTTCTCAAAATGTATGAACTTAACGAAAAAATGTTATAGAACAAAAAATGCTTAGAATCACTCAAAAAATACGTATAAATTTTTTCAGAAGTTTTTGAACCAATTTTGAATTTGTTAATTTTTAACATTTTTGAAAAATCAAAAAATGTCTCAAAAACTTCTGAAAAAAATCATACGTATTCTTTGAATGATTCTTAGCACTTTTTATTCTATAAAATTTTTTCGTAAAGTGTATTTTTTTCGAGAAAAAAAATTTTGAAATTATGCGTTACATAAATACACAAAACGTTGAATGGATTGAAGACTGTATAATCGTCATTCTGCCACTATAAATATGTAGTAAAATATATCGTTGCCGAGTTCTCACCACGGGGAGGTAGACGATACAAGAGAACCTTCTTCTTTTTTTTTATATATTTTTTTATGTTTTATATTTTTTATATTTTTTATATTTTATTCTATTCTTTTGAATGTATAGAGAGAAAACAGTTTTTACAAACATGTAAACCACGCACCTTGGAGAGCTTTCTAGTTCTTAGAGAACATTGTTTGTTAGAACAGTTTCTTTGACTTGCGGACTGAACGGCATTACTGAATTTGTCATTACATGTTTTTTTTCCAAATAGCATTTAGCAATAGCCATACAATCATCTTTAGTACCTATTTTTTTGCTCTTACCTGCTGTTGCAACATTATACAAGACAGTGGCGTTGGTAATTGCTATTTGGATACCTCTGATAAAAATGACCCAAGTGACCCACTGTCTTGTACAATGTTGCAACAGCAGGTAAGAGCAAAAAAATAGGTACTAAAGATGTTTGTATGGCTATTGCTAAAAGCTATTTGGAAAAAGAAAAACATGTAAAGCCCAAATTCAGTAATGCAGTTCAATCCGCAAGTCAAAGAAACTGTTCTAATAAACTAATGTTCTCTAAGAACTAGAAAGCTCTGCAAGGTGTGTGGTTTATATTTTTGTAAAAACTGTTTTCTCTCTATACATTCAAAAGAATAGAATAAAATATAAAAAATATAAAAAATAAAAATATATAAAAAAAAAGAAGAAGGTTCTCTTGCATCGTCTACCTCCCCATGGTTAGAACTGGGCAACGCTATATTTTACTACATATTTATAGTGGCAGAGTGATGATTATACAGTCTTCAATCCATTCAACGTTTTGTGTGTTTATGTAACGCATAATTTCAAAATTTTTTTTCTCAAAAAAAATACACTTTACGAAAAATTTTATAGAATAAAAAGTGCTTAGAATCATTCAAAGAACACGTATGATTTTTTTTCAGAAGTTTTTGAGACATTTTTTGATTTTTCAAAAATGTTAAAAATTAAAAAATTCAAAATTGGTTCAAAAACTTCTGAAAAAATTCATACGTATTTTTTGAGTGATTCTAAGCATTTTTTGTTCTATAACATTTTTTCGTTAAGTTCATACATTTCGAGAAAAAAAATCATGAAATTTAACATTACGCTGTTTCACAAAATCCACCATTTTGGAAAAGCTAAAAGGGGAAAAAAGATTCACAATCAGTGTTTTGGAAACGCCAGACATTCGGACCGCGATTTCTGGCGGTAATATGATTATCCAAATACAGAGACAGTAACAAAAATTGATTTGAAAAAAAAATTTTATTAAATTTTTTGACTTCTTTTTAAAAAATCTCAAAAATTACTGACAAAAATACAAGACATCGCCAAGAGCGTGTGCTGTAAAGCTAGCTCTAGAGTCACCGCGCTCGTACGGTGATCGGCAGCCATCTTGTTGCAGCCAAGAGTAACAAGTGGCAATCTCAAACCAAGATGAGCGTGCGTTGTGAAACCCGCTCACGAGTCATCGCCTTCGTACGATGATCAATTAAACGTTGCAATCAAGGGCAACTATTCTCGGGGCTCAGACGACCCAGCATACGGACAACCCGCGTGCAGCGTACACGCTGCGGAATCCACAACAGTCAGATCAAGGAGTATCCGCGTGGCGCCTATACGCGCTACAAGGTCCACACCAGTTCGTCCACGTAGTACCTGCGTGGACATCTCTCGCTACAGCAACACGGTGCGAGAAGCTCGCCGTGCATATAGCCAGCTTTACACAAGAAAAGAAGAATTGGCAACAAGAAGTCGACCATCAGGACGTGTGACATCAGGGAAGCCGAATACGTCGTCGCCAAGAAGATTAGGAGGCGGACGAGTCCAACACTCACCACAAGGGGGAGCGCATCAACGGATTGAAGCTGTATGAGGACGAGTCCATCTAATTCACTCTCATCGCTGATCCAATTGTGCTTGGATATTTTGGCACTTTACATGGACACACATATCGTTCCAATTTTATTTAAATTTATTTGTGCGACTTTTCTAGTCTCTTCATGCAATACTAAGAAAATTTATTGATCTTTATTTAGTTCCCCGGAGAGAAAGCTGGTAATATAAGCTCCCTCTCCGTAGCCCTTGAGCTCGTCCGTCATGCTGCCGAGAAGAGTGCCTAAAGGAGGCCTATACTCTGAAGGGTCTTTTTCGCTGCACTTGAATATACACGAATCGGTATCCAGGTAGAGAACGCGGTTGGCCGAAAGCTTTTCTATATACGATTAAATCTCGAGACGCGCCTGCTCGGTGGTGTAGGCTGCTAGTACCACATTTGTGTTCGGCGACGACTCTACAGCGTCCTCTTTATAGCGCCAATTTGCGTACAAAAGATCCTCGCTAACCGGGAGCACGTCGAAAACTTCCTTTTCAGGCGTCGTGAGCAGTTTCAGTAGCCCCTCGCGCGTTTTGACCACTTCCGTTTGTTTTAAATTCGAGCGTTGCCCAAACTTTCCCCAAAATGAATTTAAGCAGAGTTTTGCGACCGAACGTAAACCCGAATTTTTTTCAATCTTTTCCCGGTCTAACCTTATTCATTCTTCGCGCTCGTACTCGTCAATATAACGCTCCTTGGTAGTATCGTCCGTACACCAAGACGGTCACCCGCTCGCTTGTTGTTTCAACCGAAGGAAGGTATTTACGTACGCGGCAAACAGACCACCCTCACCGCTGCACTGGTCATACTGTGTGCTCTTATATTGCCATATGACAAATATCTCAGTCACGCTGTAGCCCAATTCGATTGCTTTCTGTAACTCGTGCACTACCCATGTCCCGCTAAACTCACGCTCGGCGACTTGTTCATGGTTGCAGTCGTCCTGACGCATTTCCTCACAGCAGGAACGACAGAGACCAAAAATAAGGCGCCCGTGCATTTTTACCGGTAATACGGGCAATAATAAATTTCGCGGTTGCAAAATTTTGCATTTGACGAGCCCTTCGACGCGCGCGAGATTGTTATTCTGGCCATTCGTTAACGCGGCGCATTCCGAGCCTATGTAAATGTGCGGGTGACCGATAGGAAAACGGCCTCGCTTACATATATACGGGTAAAGAGAGCAAATATCAGTATATTTGATCTCTTCACCCGGCTCTACAGTGCATGAGGTGACTATATTTTCAGTTCGCCCACCGAAAAACGCGTCCCGCAGATTGAGCGTTATTCTACTCATTATCGGGTGAGTATCCAGATACCGTACGAACTCGGGCTGTTGCCTTTTTATCCCATCGAATTCACACTCCCACATCTCGCGCACTTCGTAGCCGAGACTCCGCATTCGTCCGACTTTTACCTGTATACTTTCGTATGCCTGTGTATACGTTTGATTAAACTTATTTCTTACCGATTCTCGGTTATTCGTAAAACATCGCGGGCAACCGTGCACGTAACAACCTTGAAATTCAAAAACGATTCCCTTAGCTGCTTCCCTCTCTCCGGGAGGGAAAGCAGGTAGGTAACCGTCCACTAAAAATCCTTCGGGCAAGCGAAACTCACGCGTCCTCCCTGCATGTACGATCTCCCGACCGATCTCGCGCTCGCAATACAGCAACCACTCTATTGATTTTTGCGAGTGTTTATCAGCGCGCCTATAACCGTTCGGTGGAATTATTCCTATAGTATTCGGAACTAAAAAATTTTTACGAAAAACGTACGAACACGCCGACGCGATTGTACACGCTGATACGAACGGGTCCGTTTCACCTACCTCGAGAAAAATTTTTCGAAATTGTATACACGCGCGCCTCAGTATTTCCACGTCCATCTGGCAATATTCGACTATCTCTTTTTGAAAGTCGAATATATAGCCAGGACTTGTATTTTCATGCCACTCGAGAAAAACGGCCCGATCAGTTGGCCACATAGTGTCAGGGCAATAAAACTCTAGCGCTGGTAGAGGCCCAACGTACCGCTGGTTCTCAAGGGTGTTAAACAGATGTGGAAAATAGCCCTTCTTACTACTTTCGGGTAATCGAAGGTAGCTGGTAGAGCACTCAATTTCATTTGAAAATAGTTGATGCTGTCGATAAACTTGGTTCGGCTGTACTTCAATATTGTAATATTTTGACCGTTCAAAATGACGCTGGGGGCTGTGCGCTCAGAGTTTTCGGCCAATTCTTTTAAAATGAATTGAGCATCAAAAGCCTTGGCATTGTGCGCGATGCATACAATTTCGGAAAATTCAGTGCTTTCCCGAATGCACAAGCTCAAGAGCTGTTTTACCGGATCGTCTGTGAAAATGAACTCGCGCACGCCGCATTTGCTACAAATGATTTTAAGGTCGTCCACGTCTATGCAATCCGTGCAAACCTGATGCGCGACACAGAGATTCGGGCGTTTTCTCCATACGGCGTATCCTTACGGGTCTCAAAATCGTAAAAAATGTATAAAAATTTTTTTTCCGCTTTCAAGTCACCACCACCACCAATTGGTTGCATGAAACATGCATGATTGAACGGCTGCCGCTTCGAACATTGTTTGCAATAACTAATACCACACTCGTGTTGACTGTGCTGCGTATTTACTATTTTTAAACAATTTTCGCATAGCCGCACGACGTCCCACACTTTGCGATTATTTTTTTTGTACGAACCCGCGCGCTTGTGATTAACGAAACAACCATGCCCGAAAAATTTACGTCCACACTCTGAACACTCTATCATTTCTATACCGTCACTCCTACATAGAGGTGTAACAAAGCAAGATTCACAAGTTCGTTTACCCTTGTGTTGCCCAATACGGCGAAAACCCTTTTTACAATAAGAGCAAAAAAATTTTGACCCGGCCGCAGCAAATAAATTAGTGATCACGTTAAAGTGTCTAGACTGCTCCTCAAAGATTAAATAAATAACACTGTGAAGCGGTGCATTTAAATCTTGAATCTTGTTTCGGCCGTCAAATAACGGGGGTTCGCCGCTACCCAGGTTACACTTTTCAAATATAACCATAGCAATACCCTCCGCAGCAAAAAAATCTTGAAACGCCGTCAACTCGCGGAATCCACACCCCTCTAGCGGTAAAATTACTCCTGCATCGTGCACGAGTTTCTCTGCGCGCTCTTTCTGTAATTTTCGCCGGCCGTTGCGGATTACGCGCCACTCGTCGCACGTCGCCGCGCATTCGGATGTTTTAAGAGCTAAATGTGCTCTCGCTACTACGAGCGCGCGCGGTAAACATAAATTTTCCTCGTTTTTTATTGTTACGATCGAGCGTTTACGAAGACTACCTATGCTTAGCGCTTGTTTTGGTCATGGTCTCCCCGCGCCAACAGGCATTTCAACGTAATATATTTGTAAGGCTAGTGTGTCATCGATACCCAAAACTGCGTTACTTTGACTTATAGAATTTATCAAATTCCATAAATCTAAGTAACTGAAATTTTCAATAGGCCTGAACGACAACCCTCCGGGCCCCCGCGCAAACCGATCACTACGAATACTCACGCCGATTAATGTGCTAGGAGGAACGTTAGATGTAATGTATTCGTAAATGTCTCTAATGCTTTCCTCGAGCCATAATACAGGGTTTTCCCCGGCAGGTGGGTCACGTATATTAATAAACCGCTCGGGCCCTGCGTCAGCCTCGTCGTCGCGCACGATGCTGCTACTGCTGCTGTGGCTGCTGTTGGTTCTGCTACGACCTTCACCAGCGCCTACCTGAAGAGGGGAGTGACGGGTCTCTAAATGAATAAAATGAATTGTCGTCAGCTTTTAATATTATTTAAACATTTCTCTTTTTTAGTCATTTTCTATTTTTCCGGTGGCCCGCGAAAACTTTCGCTTACACGTACTAATAGATCCGCGAGATCTATTTCCGTATACAACGGAGAAAATATATTTTTGAAACTCCGTGCGAGAAGTTCGATTTCTCGCACGCTGCATTAAACGATGCGTGCAAAAATCTCACTTCTCGCACTTCGTGTCAAAAAATACGGTTCAGCACTTGCTTCTCGCTTCGCTCGAGTGCAAACAGTCACACGAGGGGAAAATCAAATCCTCACACTAGTGTCGAAATGTACTATTTCCGCCTGGTCATGAAACCAACGCAACACCTGTGCGCGTGGTGAATGGAGTATATTCAAAAACCGCTCGTCAACCCCAGGTATATCGGGAATGTCATAGGGATAGTGGTACGATATACTATCCCGATGTCTTATGACTAAAAAAGAAAAATATTTTTTTCAACAACATGCTCTTTTTTTTTTACATTACAAAAAAGAAAAATTAATTTAACTTACGCTCATTTATACGCAGATGAACTTCGTCCCACGGGTTAAAGTTATTATCGTATGCTCCGGGATCTCCGAGGTAAAAATTGCTCAAGATGTTGTAGCGATTTTCAGCGGTATTCCTACATCTGCTGACGCCTGAGGAGGATCGCTCAAAAACGCCCGGTGAACGGCTTCCCCCGGCTCCACGTATGATGATAACGCCTCCAGTATATACTCTCGCTCATTTTCTACTGCCTCCATTTCTAGATTCGCCCTTTCATGGTCCTCCGCATTAATAAGGTTCGGGCTTACGGTGCGCTCCTCTTCGCTGTCAGACACCGTTTCTGTAGGCGGATTATCGTCGGAAAGAGGTGCGTTGTGTATGTCGGCGACCCAGATTTTCTGCTGCTGCGAGCTACCGTCATCAGCCGCGTCGCATCAGTGTCAAACGATAGCCTGCGAGCTACAGGATTTTGTCGTCCATCAGTGCGCGCCGAACCGCTTGCCACCCCCGACGGCCCTGGTTGAGACGGTGTATCATCGGCATTCCACTCAAAGTGAGTGGCGTCGCTGCTCTCCTCGTCATCAGCTTCGATATTTTCGCTATCAGAATTGCTGTCGCGCAATAAATCTTCTAAGGCTAGAAAAAAATGTTTTTAGAGAACTAAATTTTTAAAAAATTTTAGGAAATATATTAAAAATTTTTTCACTTACCCATTAGCTCCTCGTACTCGCTCATGAGCTTTCTAAAAACAGGCAATCTGTCCAAGTTGCACTCGACCACAAATTCCCCGATAGTACGCTGTACATCTCGCGAATGCCTGAACGTACGAAATAATCTTGCTATCGCCCGATAGCCAGTCAGCCGTAACAAGCGTCGTAACTGATTGACAAGTTCCGTAGAAGACAACGTCCTCAGTCGTGTACGCCACGCGCCGCCTCTACTATAGCGTGATTGCGCTGCGAGACGCAATACGGCTTCCCGTAAACTTTTACAAGCGACAAAATTCTCCATGGTGACGCTTCTCGTTCGAAAGAAAGACTGGTAGGACCGTAAGTGGCCCTCACCGCTTTTATAGCGCGACTTTTTGGCGATGTCAACGGCGTCGAGTGTTTTGAATACAGTATACACGTGGTATCAGAAAATACCTTTCCCTCGGGGTTTTTGAGCATCTGTTTACGTTATGTACTCGTGCCGTCTCTGGAAAATCTCACCAAAGCGCAGGAGGTAACTTTTTTCCGTTAAAAATCTGTAGCTGGGTGAAAAATAACTCCGAGTATTGCTATGCGTGATCGAGCGACGGAAACCCCGGTGCGTAAGCTTTACACGCGAAACATCCTGTTGCGGGGCTGCTACCGTGATATATTGTTTCGAAAAAACAACGGGGCTTACTTTCTTCGCAGCGGATGCAAGTTTCGAGGATAACCCCTTGGCATTATTGCATGGTCCTGTCACGTAGCGATAGTTTAGCTCGAAAGGTTTTCGTCACGCGTGCCGACGGGTTTGAAGAAAGAGGTAACTTTTTTCCGTTAAAAATGTCTAGCTGGGTGAATAATAACCCCCGAGTATTGCTATGCGTGTTCGCGCGACGGAAACCCTGGTGCGTAAGCTTTACACGCGAAACATCCTGTTGCGGGGCTGCTACCGTGATATATTGTTTCGAAAAAACAACGGGGCTTACTTTTTTCGCAGCGGATGCAAGTTTCGAGGATAACCCCTTGGCATTATTGCATGGTCCTGTCACGTAGCGATAGTTTAGCTCGAAAGGTTTTCGTCACGCGTGCCGACCGGTTTGAAGAGAAATTGAGAATCCCCCGCGAAGCGAGGTACGATTACTATGGCAGTCGTACAGCTTTTCAATAAGAAAAGAAACTCTACAGATGTTAAAAAATCTCTTCCTGTAAAAATCCGAAGTATCCTTCCAAGGGTTGTTTTCTACGCCTACACGTGTTTCTGTTTTTCTCACGGGCAGATACTTAACTACTCGTTCCGTGCGCGCGCTCGTAGAGCCAGAAACTTCTGCGAGGCCGCTGTGCTTAAACCATGAAAGAGTAATAAAAAATTTTCATTCGGGAAAAATTTCGCCGAGGTTCTCCGCGGCAAAACATATGCGCTTTCATCAGAGCGTCTGGAAACCCGGCATGTCGTAAATTTCATTTTCGAAAAGCGTCGAAATACAGTCTGTCGTGGCATCCCCGAAAGAAAGATGTACCGACGACACATTGCTTTTTTACGTTTTTTACTCATCCCCACTCTAGCTGTCCTCACTAACAGCAGTTTAACCCCCACCATCCCCGTGAACCTCCAACACTGTTAGCGAACATCGAGTCAGTCAGTTATGGCCAGTCTCCAGCAGCAACTAGCCAGATTCGAAGCACGTCTCGCCAAATGGCGAAGAATCTCACTCAGAAATCGGCAAGCATTGACGATTTCAACTTCGAAGGAGGCCGTATACACAGAACGGATAAGGCACTTGAAAGTGCTAAAACGCTTGCGCCAAAGACATCTCCGTCAGTGGCGGCGCAACCTGTTGGAACACCGGGCGAGAGCAGCAACACCAACACCACCATCACCACCACCACCATCACCACCTACAGCACCAACCATCCAGGAGTGGTGTTTTGACTGCAGACTGTATCAACGTACAGCACTGAATTGGGTGCGCTGTTGGAGGTGCGATATACTTCGGTGCCCTCAGTGCAGCAGCAGTGCGAGCTGTCCGTGCTTGAGCGACCTGGACAGCCCGCGCTCCCCATAAAGCGGCTCGGTCATTAGTGCGTGTAGTGTAGTATTCCAGCGCAATGAAGGCGATCAGTACGCGTCGACTCGCGTACTACAACAAACTGTCGTACAAATGCGCCAAAATACAGCAATACATCAAAGTTAATTTTGCCGCGTTTAACGCTGTGCAGCGGGATTCAGCCTTTATGGCGGAATTTGTAGCCGAAATTAGTTGTCGGTTTGCTGCGGCAACATCGCCTGATACCCACGAATACTACAGCGAGCTCCTGGAGGAGATGACGGCTGTGCTGTGTAAGTTAAATACCGCGGCAAATATCGCCCTAGAAAAATTTGATAAGGCGCACAGGCATGCCATGGCGTATACCGAAAAATTACCTTCAGGATGGCGATGGTGTCAACATACGCAAGAAGTACTCAAAAAACCGTTGCGTCCGTGCTCTATTTGCGAGCTACGATACGCACCGTGCATCACGTGTCGCCATCGACGGTGCATTTGCATGCCTCGAAAGTGACACGGGGCAACCAGTATCAATGCGGTGTGTGTGTGTGTGTGTGTGTGTGTGTGTGTGTGTGTGTGTGTGTGTGTGTGTGTGTGTGTGTGTGTGTGTGTGTGTATGTGTGTGTGTGTGTGTGCTAAGTAGTGCAAGTGTCAGCATCGTTATTATTAATACAAATTTTATATTTCGCGCTTAAAAACAATGATTAAAAAGTGCAACCGAAATAAAATGTTTGCGATTGACTGAATGCGTATGGTGTGCTTCTAAAATAGTAATTCGTATTATAAGTTAAAATAAAAATTGTGCGTTAGTGATGTCGATATTTATATTGCCGTAAGACCAACTGTAAAATAGTAATTCGTGTATAAGTTAAAATAAAAATTGTGCGTTCGTGATGTCGGTAGTTATGTTAACGTAAGACTAACTTTCTTCTACGATTAAATAAATAAAAAAATTTTTTGTTCATCAACAGCTTTATTATTTGCAGTCCTCTCTTTTACACCAACTCCCTATTCCCACCCCAACTTATTACGAACATACACACACACACACACACGCAAACACAAACACACACACACACACAAACACACACACACACACGGTCTATACAGCGAGAGGGCCCGCTCCAGCACTCTATGGGACTTTATGGCATAGAGCCTATAGCCAAAGGTCTCTCCCACCACCACCACCACCACGACGAGTCGGGACATATACGGCGGCACGCGCCTGCTAGGTATAGCGGCATGGCGTCATGGCTGGGGCGTTAAGTGGGCCGTTATTTATGGGTAATAATCCGACCCATTATTTATCATTATTATCTTGTGTTCACACCTGCTAATGACCTTGTCACACTTGGGACCCATACACACAGCACGCGGTCTATACAGCGAGAGGTATTTATGGCGTAGCGCGTATAGCCAAAGGTCTCTCCCCCACCATCCCCGAGTTGAGACATATACGCCGGCACGCGCCGGGCAGGTATAGCGGCATAGCGTCATGGCGCGAGCGATAAGTAGGACATTATTTATGGGGTAATAATTCTGTTCACACTTGGAGCCCATACACACAGCACACGGTCTATACAGCGAGAGGCCTAGCACCCTACGGGTCTTTATGGCGTAGCGCGGACAGCCAAAGCGCTCGCCCCCCACCACCTCGAGTCAAGGCATATACGGCAACACACGTAGGGCATGTATAGCGGCATGACGTCATGGCGGGTGCCATAAGTGGGCCATTATTTATGGGGTAATAAATCACCCCCCATTGTTTACACTAATTAGCTTGTGGCCACACTTGCTACTGTAAACACTTGGGTTAATGACCTTGTCACACTTGGGGACCCATACACGCCGCACAGCGGGGTGCCACATGGCCCCTACACACCGCACCGCGGGGGGCCGTCTCGCTATACCGGTCCCCTTACTACTTATAACTTAATACGCAGTCGAAATAATCGTTATTTACTTATTAATGTAATAATTGAAACTAAAAACTACTTAAAACTAAATTATTGCACTGCGTAGTTGTTAACCCATCTTGCTCCGTTTTTGGTTTGTAGGTTTGTAGGTTACATCACTTCGCTCGGCGGCCACCACGGCGCACTGATACGCCCGAGTGTGCCACGCGTGCCCCGCTAGGGTGCCACGTCATGCCCCATTTTAATACCATTTTCATTTTTTAATTATATTATTTATAAAGATTTTCTGAAAATAACAAAAACAGGGCTTGAAAGATAAAAGTTGAAACTATCAAATAGGTTTGGTCTCATTTAGAAAAAAAAATCATTTTCTCGTTACTCCAAGCGACTTCAAAATGAAGTCAACCTTGTTTCTAAGCACCGATTTTCAATCTTATTAAATTAAATGTTAAACATTATCTATAATCTCAAAAGTATAGAGGAAAATTCTAAAAGCATATCTAATTAGGTTTACGTAAAAATTACATTTTTGCATTCATTAATATTAAAAATATGAGGGTGCCAAACTTACCTACCTGACACGTCATGCCCCGCCTTCCCCTAAATAGATATTATATTAAAAATATTGATATGCTATTATTTGAGAATTATTTGAAAATTAAATATAATAAATAAATATGTCTGCTAAATGTTACATAGGTAAATTATTAAACGAAGATTGTTGTTTATCATTTTATAGTAATGAAAATACAGTACACACAAGAATTGATTTGAGCAAGGATGATTTAGAATTACTTAAATTCAGAGTGGCTGGTTTTTCAAAGAAAACAGAAGAAGATATTTGTCATTATCATATTTGTAAATACTTAAAGTATTATTCTGGTACTTACAAATTTTGTTCAGATCCGTTTCAAAAGCACAAGAAAAAAAATTGTTAATAATTTAAGAGTGATTAATTTAAAGGACACTAAGGATTTTAAAAATGTCAGTGATATTTCATTGATTCCTGGTCAAAAAATTTGTATAAATTGTCTAAAGGAAGTTTCAAAACAACTAAACTCCCCAGACCGTTGTTATGATCCATTTAATAACCACAGGAACTCTGTAACTGACAATCTTAGGAAATTAAATTCAGACATATGTCAACGATATTTGAATATTTGTGGCATTGAGTTAATTAATTATAAAAATGTATGCTTCAGATGCTACACTAAAATAGAATCAGATATTTCAAATTTTGAAGTCCAATAACAGAGCCTTGTTCTTCTTCATCTATGAGAATAAGTTCAGATGAATGTCTCAGAGTTCCTCTGGATCAGATTTTCAGTCTAACAGCCAAAAGAAAAGAGCTATGGATAATATCCTCAATGCATTAGATATTCCAATATTGAAAAGAGTACAATTTACTAACACCTTTTCAAAAGAATTATTAATCGTGTTACAAGTTGCCATTAATAAAATTTCAAATGCGATGGTGGATACTTATCAAGTTCAGTTACCTAGTTTTGAAGATCTGGAACTACCTTTAGAACAGTCTTCCTTTCATGCAATCATAAATAATTTACGCTCTACATATATTAAAGAAACTAGTAAAAGTGAAAGAATTCGCTTATTAACACTTTTACCTTGCGAATGATCTTTTAAAACAGTAACATGTTATTTTGATTGTTCCTATTACATGTGGATAACGTCAAGAAGAATAAAAGAAACTGTTGGTAAGTTTTTTAATTAAAATTTCTTTCTTATTTTAAGTTTTCTTTTAATTTTTAAGTTAATATTTTAGCTAACTCTTTTCTCTTTTATTTTAAAAATTTTTTTATTATTTATTTCACCAAATTAAATTTACATAGGTAAATCCTATAGAAGTATACAAGATACTTGTACAGGTTGGCATAATACTTACAAACTATACTAAACTAACTAAACTTTGTAATAAAAAAATTCTTATATTTAATATTTATAACAACATTTAAAATTGTAAATTTATTTTCAAATGTTTCATACGTTTAAAATCTATGAAAAATAAATTTCTATTATGTTTAAATAAATCCAAACAAGCACACTTTAAGGCAGTCTTACACTTATATACCTCTGAGGCGAAAATTACCTGAAAAAATATATTGAAATATTAATTATATTATATGAAAGTAATATATTATAAATACACATGTTTTTTATAAAATGAAGCATGGTAGTAGTAGTTTTATTAAATAAAGCAAGGTAGTAGTCCCCAGACCCATTTTATGCAGTGATATAGTATTTTCGATATGTTGGCTATGTTGTAACTTTCTTAGAATTGTAGTTATGGGACAAGTTGTAAATATACACATTTTACAGTTAAGTATTTTTTTTAATATTAAAAGTAGTTTTGTAATTTATGTGATTTTGCACATCTAAAAGTTGCTTATAAATAAAAAGAGATTTGATTTTTTGAACATTTTTATGTGTAAGATCGCCTTAAATGTAAATTCTAATTTTAATATATCAAAACTAACCGGTAAAAACTGGTAAAACTAAAAAGTAAATCTTTAAAAATTTTACCAGAAAGCTACTTTAATTTTCAAGGAATACCTTAGAGTAAGATTTCAAAATATCAAAATTGTTTCTTTTTACATGTGTTTTTCAAATATTTATATATCATCCTTTCTCAATTTATAAATCTTGAAATTTATTTGGAAAAATTTTTTTAAAAGGCGCAAAATAGATATAAGTTTTTTCTTTTTAAGGAGTTTTAGGCAAACCGTCAAGGAAAGAATATCTACGAATACCAATCGAAGTAAAAGAATCAATTATAGATTATTACTTAGACGATGCCAATAGTAGATTATGCAGTGGAATGAAAGAATGCATGATGCAGAAAATTCCTGGAAAAGAATCAATTCCACTGCAAAAAAGACTCATATTATATGATTTGAATGATTTGTATAGAAACTGGATAACAGAGTCTTCTTTTGGAATTGTGCCCAGTTTATCATTATTTATTGAATTAAGATCTATTCAGTGCATTTTTGCAGGTGCTCCTGGTTCGCATACAGTATGTGTATGCCCTTTACATCAAAATGTCTTTAAATCAAAACTAAAATTAGCTGTATTAGAACCAAAGATTAATTATAAGGAAATAATTGACATTAGTGTATGTTCAATTGAAAATAAGAGATGTATGCTACGAAAATGTGACAGATGTGGAAACAAGGAAACAATTTTCAATTTTATTCGAAATGATGCTTACAGTAATAAAAATATAAAGTACAAACAATGGCTTCAAGTAACATCTAAGGGTGAAGAAAGTTCTACCAATAAAACGTCTTTACAGGAATTTGAAGAATCATATGTAATACTTTTAGAAAGTTTGGTCAATGATATATTAGGCCTAACTGAGCATCACTATATCAGCCAAAATCAGAAAAATTATTTCTCTCACTGTAAAAATACACTTGATGAAAATACTTGTATGATCATCATAGATTTCGCAGAAAAATATTCTTTTATTTATCAGGATTCCACGCAAGGTTTCTATTTTAATAACTGTACAGCAAGTGTTCATCCAATTGTAGTATACTATAAGAGTGAATTAGAAAAAGATTTGAAGGTTCATAGCTATTGTATAATTTCTAACATCTCTAAACAAACGGCTGGCACAGTGAACGCATTTCAAAGGCCTGTATTGGATTAAATTAAACAAAAATTTTCTTGGATTCAAAAAGTCATCTATTTTTCAGACGGATGTCCAACCCAATATAAGAATAAGTAAGCTTGAATTGTTAAATACATTATTTTAGGTTAAGGCGACTTCAGCATCTTTTATTTATTTTTTAATAAATTTATATAGCATTTTTCACATTCTTTTCATGTTTGAGCATTATACAATCATTTTTCATTATGCTATAAAATTATGAATTCCTAAAAAACAATTTGTGACTCGAAGAAATTTATACCAAGATTACTTTAAACCAGGGTTCAAAATAATTAATTAAAATTTGAAATTATTACTCCGTTTAGTTAAGAATTAAAAATTTAATCTTTAATTAAAACTCGTTTAATTAATAATTAAAAATTTAATTTGTGAAGTCTTGGCAGTTGAAAAATATTCTCTTATATTTTAGATGGATAATCTGTGATTATTAATTACCTTTTTACTCGATGTGGGTTCTCGAAATGAAATAATCAAGATTCGAAACACTTTTAAATTGTTTATTAATAAAAGATTTATTCCGTAGTTTAACTTAGGCTCGTATTGGCCTGTACAAAAATAGCTTCTCCTATTGTCGTCCGGAGTGTTACGGAGTTAGCGGACTGGTGCGAGATACTGAATTGTGCGGGTGATTTCCGCTTATTTTATAACGCTTTTTAATTAGTTCAAGATGATTTTGACGATGAGTCGAGATCATCTTTTTAGACAAATTAAATAAACATTTTGACGTAAGCCGTTCGATTTCAAATTAAAAAGTGCTGAGTATAAAGAAAATTACGACGCGCGTATGCTTTTGCGAAGTTTGTGGGTCGCTACGTCACGCGGTTGCGTTGTCGAAATGCTACGTCGTTTAAATTCGCAATCACATAATTTTATGGGTCAGGAAATTACTGATGGGAATATGAATATTTAATTTTTAAGAATACATCACGGATGTAACAAATTATTAATTAAAAAATGACTAATTAAATATTTTTCTTGAATAATGTAAAATATTGAATGACATTATTTTTCTTAGAAATCATTTTACGAATTTATGCTACCATGAGGACGATTTTGAGTTAAAAGTAAAGGCACATAATTTTTTTGCAACAAGTCACGGTAAAAATCCTTGTGACGGCATAGGGGCAGCCGTAAAACGAAAAACTCGTAAAATATCTCTACAAAGATCAGTGGACAACCAAATTTTGACTGCTCAACAAATGTTTCAGACTCTTAATGATGACAGCTCTGATATAAAGTAAGAGCATTAATTGTTATACTAAATACAGAAAATTAATATTTTCGAAAATAACCCCTATAGCACAGAATATTTGAGAAATATTCCCTCAATATTTATATGCCATTTTCGCAATTTTCGCTAATATTCCCTCAACGTTAATAAACATGGAAGAAACCCTGAGGGAATATTTCTGTAAACCATGATGACCGTTTTTCCATTCCTTTTGTGAAATGATGTATTGGGCTATCCGTGACAGCAATATTGCAGCAAGATTCATCCAATATTGGACAACGCCTGAGAAATATTATGTTTATAATTATACTGTTTGCAGATTTTTTTTCGATTTTGGAATACCGCAACAATATTCTCCTAAGACTTAATAACATCAGAGGAACATTAAATTTGAAGTGTTTATGTTTTAAAATTCATCTTTAAAACGAAATTAATTTAGTTCACGCATATATGGCTTAAAACTTTTAGTGCTCGTTGTAAAGGGAATATAAAAAATAAGGCAAGCCTTGTAATTTGGACTCTTCGTAAAGAGCCATTTGAACGGTGGACTCATACTGCTTATATACTCTCAGCCATCCAGTGTATCCACAGAAAGCACTACCGATGTGCCGCATAGCGGTAACGAAGGGGAACTTGTGATGGGCGGCGCTCGATAAGCAAGCTTCGGCTATTTATCCTCTATGCGGCGCGTCCGTAGTGATTTCTGTGGATATACTGGATGACCGAGAGTATATAAGCAGCATAAATCAACCGTTCAAATGACTTCTTACGTCTTAAGAGTCCAAGTTACAAGGCTTGCTTTGTTTTTGATATCCCCATTACAACGAACACTCAAAGTTTTACGCCATACATGCGTGAACTAAATTAACTTCATCTTAAGGATTAATTTTAAAACATAAACGCTTCAAATTCAATGTTCCTCTGATGTTATTAAGTCTTAGGAGAATATTGTTGCAGTATTCCAAAATCGAGAAAAAAATTTGCGAAAAGTATAATTATAAACATAATATTTTTCAGGCATTGTCAAATATTGGACGAATATTGCTGCAATATTGCTCTCACGGATAGCCCAATACATCATTTTACAAAAGGAATGGAAAAACGGTCATCTTGGTTTGCAGGAATATTCCCTCACGGTTTCTTTCATGTTTATTAACATTGAGGGAATATTAGTGAAAATTGCGAAAATGGTAAATGAATGTTGAGGGAATATTCCTCAAATATTCTGAGCTATAGGGGAATGAACATAATGATTTTTTCAAATTTCAAAGTTTTTTATGTCGATGAAAAAGACGTGAATGCACGGTATAAAAAACTTAAAACACGCTTTTCTTCTGCTAAAAGAATTAAAAATACACGTCGATATCACTGTTATGAACCAATTAACAAGAACTCTATGAAAATAAGATTGCATTCTTTTGATGTTGATGTGGAAACGGGTTCAGTATAAAATACTCCAAAACCTATTACCGACGTTAATTATCAAATATTTCTATCGGCAGAAGGTAGAACTTGTATATGACAATTTTTGTTCTTGCAGTTCATTTGGTGATATGTGGAATTAGTTAGTAACATTCTCTATTTTTGTAATAATAAATTATGAACTTTTTAAGAAAAAATTCATTATTAATATGATCAGTACTGATCGGGCTTCCTAAAAATAATTATAGTATATTATACAACAAGGGACAGTTTTTATTTTGGTTTGCTGTTCGGAGTGTACACGAAATTTCCGATTTCAGACTTCATAAGTATAAATTACGTTTTTTTTTTTATTAAAAAAAAAAAATTGAAAATTACAAGTTTTCACTTACATATTCTAGAAAATTAATAAATAATAAAATAATAAAATAAAGAGGCAGTAACCTCTCCATGAATCAAGCAGCAGATTTCTAGTTATCGTAGTAAGGTAGTGGACCCGGTTCTCGATAATATAACGAGGGAGTCTATTTATATTACTATTCAAAATGAAATTTTAACGCAAAAGTATTGTGTTTTTGTTATTTTAGCTTAATTTAGTTATTTATTATCCAAATAAAATAATTGAAATGCATCTTCGCATTGACATGTATTAAAAATACGGTAAAGAAAAAAAAGTCTGACGGACGCAGTTCTCGATAATGATTTAACGCGTCGGACCAGTTGCGATAAGTGGAAGACCCAGATTTCGATAATGAGAAAGGAAGGTTATGTTACAAATGTTGTTTATATCAGAGTGAGGTTGGATTCTGAGAACATAAAAAGAAACAAAAAGTGATACCTAAATATATTAACACAATTACTTCTTTATGATTTATTGCTTTTTTTTTACTTTATTTATTGTGAAAAAACACTATAATGAAAAATAAACGCCTTTTTCATCCAACAGTAAATCGCTATCGAAAACTGGGTTATACATACATTTGTGGAAGGTATTTCCGATAACCTAATTAAAATACAAGATAGAAAGTAAATCACGTCTTACCTTTTTGAGTTAAATTTTTTGACTCATATTTTATGTGGTTGCATCAAAAAAGTCTTAAAAAACTCTAATTTTCTGTGAAAACGTATTTCTCAAAGATCCGCTCTCTCTCTTAGCCTCGTTGCTAACGCAATGACAGAGAAACGAGTCGAATCGGAGACTGATTTGTAACTTATCTATTTACGCAATAGATGCCACTATTTGACCGTGTACAAGTGAATATATTAATTCCTGGGTATTTCTAAAGCGAACAGAAATTTTTATCATAAAATTGTTAAAAATAGCGTAAAATTACATTTTATTCCACTTTTATCGACAACTGGGTACCTATCGAGAACCGGCTCCATTACCTTATATGGGAAATATACATCTCTGGTCCAAGCTTCAAGGTGATTTTTAGTCAATTTACCTGATTTGGAAGCCATAACGTAAACGTTTTCAGCTTTGAATAAATTTCGCTCTACTACTGGCCCAAACTCTCCCTTTGGTTCTTATAAAACTAATAAAAATCGACGGTTGCTATTCATATAATTCCGTTTCAAAACATAATTTCATATGATGCTATTTCAAAAGTGGACAATATGATTCTATCTCAGAAAAGAATTGCATATAATGCTATTTGAACAGCAAGTGTGATATAATGCTAATTGAACAGTGCGTATGATATGATTCTATTTGAAAATTGAGTTGCATATGATGCTTTCTCAAAATCGCGTTGCATATGATTCTATCTCAGTAGATCGTTTCATAAAATGCAATTTCGGCTATACCTACATATAGAACTTTATCTCCATCATTCGAATTTTAAAGGTTTGAACTGTTCTTTTTTCTTTAATTTTTCTTTAATTTTGAAATTCAATTTTGAAATCCTAGTATTGAGTTACTGAATTAAAGAACCAAGCGAAACTCACCGTCATTTGTACAAATAGTTGAAAATGTGATAAGTCAATTTTTATTTTCTAAAATCATACTATTTAAAATTTTCTATAACTTTTTTTTTCAAGTAAAAAATTTGTAAATAGAATATAAGTATCACTTGAAAATCAATAGAGAGTTTGAGAACAAAATTCAATAAAATGTAGATCAGTTTGTTTATAAAAAAAAATCTGATAGTATGCTTTTTGTGTAAAATTAGAAATAGGATGCTTTAAAAAAACTAATTGAGATATCATAGGTTACCACACCTATGATGAATAATGAAAGTTGTGAAGTGATATAAATAATAGGTATTTCAGAATAAACATATTATTTTTAAAAAAAATTTCATTTGTATCTGATAACTTTCCTTCCCTCTTATCCCTCTCAGGAATGTGGTCTAATGTTTTTATCTCAACCTCTCATCTGCTCTTTTTGACTCTGTTGAAATACATTTGTATGCGAGAAATAGTACATTATGCACCAAGGACGCAAAATGTATCATTCTCGGCGAGTGCGAGCTTTGGGGCAGAATTTTCGCATCCCATATAAAAGTCGCGAAATACTAAACAAAATGTATTACATTGTTTTACATTTAGTATTTTGCGGCCTCTATACGGCATGCAAAAATTCATTTTGCGGCGTGGGGACAAAAAAAATCATTTACACAAAAAATTATTTGCAAACAATAAATTGCTAGAACAATTCATGTACTTAAAATCCGAATGACTAGAGTGTTCTACTGGACGTATAGCTCAAATAGCATTTTATTAAACACTCTACTGAGATAGAATCATATGCAACGCGATTTTGAGAAAGCATTATATGCAACTCAATTTGGAAATAGAATCATATCATACGCACTGTTCAATTAGCATTATATCACACTCGCTGTTCAAATAGCATTATATATGCAATTCTTTTCTGAGATAGAATCATATTGCATCCACTTTTGAAATAGCATCATATATGCAATTATGTTTTGAAACGGAATTATATGAATAGGAGCCATCGAAATGGAGATAAAAGTTTTCCTTCGGCAGATATGATTGGTTGAATGGTGTACGAATGTGTGGTAGCGTGTGTTGATTGAACAGTACAATCGATTTTTTTTCTTCTTTACTAGCGAGGGTTCGTCCACTATGTAATTCGTAATTGAAGCCAGATTGGTCGGAATTGTATACACGTTCTGCACCATATTTTGTTATAGCATTTTTCACTTCATTGCGAAATTCTTCTATTTTTTTTAACGTTTCTCTGTATTATCTAGAGATTTTTTTGTAGTAATTTTAGTTATTTTTCGAGAAACGATATTATGTCGACGTTTAAATTCAAATAACCAATGGGAAGAAGCTTTAAGTCCTTTCAAATTTATTTCTTGTACTTTTTTTATTGCAATACGTCTAATATCGATATCGTGAATACGCATTCTATCAAATCTGGCAACAATGTTCTTCAATTTGTTTCAATTTATCGATTCGGCTTCCTTCCGCGGCTACTTGCTCTCTCCACCTATACAGTTAACGTTCCGTTTTCAATTTCTTAAATTTATTTTGGAGAGTTGTAAATTTCCTTTTCTTTTTACCGCTTGATCAAAATTCTAGAGCCCGCTTTTTATAGTTCAAATCAATAAATTCTATCTTGCTGCTGCACTGATTTTCGGTTTCAGATATTTCCGTATCTTCAAAATCTATATCTACATATGTGTCATCCGCAGGTATGTCATTACGAGGTTCATATGAATTATCGTAATATAAATATTCATCTGTTTCTTCGAAAATACCATTATCCTCTAAACTAGATACAGTAATGTACTATATTGGCAACGTATTTTTCTGCATTGTTAACAGGTAGTCTCTTTTCTTGGCCTTGAAACATATTATTTAGGATGAATAATACATTCATCGCATTTATTAAATTCATCTTTCTAGACAATTATTGTACTTTTATTTTTCCTTTAGATAGTTTGTATGAAAATGTAATGCTGCAAAAATTTTTATTAAAGCATGAAACTGTTATAAAAAATAATAATATATAAATGCAAAAAAGAATATCCTTGGTACAATCGGTTTTTCATAAGTCTTATAATTATAATTATTAATATATTCTTTTGAAATAGTTAAATTTTTTCAATGTTAATATAGTTCCGCGGTAAATTTCAATTGTAAGTTGATTCAACTCTTTTTACGTCCAAACATAGGACTAAAATTTACTTGATATTTTATGAATAACTTTAATAAAATAAGTTAATAATATAATTATTTTTATGATGAATGGAGAATAATTCCATTCATACAGATTATACAAAATACATGTATAAATAGTTATTCTGGCTGATACCCCACTTAATTACAAATTATAGATTATATTATTTTTCATCTATTTTTTTAATTAGAGTCATAAAATTGATAAAAGAAGTACACGGAGAGAAATTTTGTAGTGAAAATTACAAATATTCGAGACAAAATTACCAGTTTCTATGGTAATGGATGGACAGACTGACAATTTCAAACTTTTTACCAAAGTGCCTTGGTAAAATTTTTTTTAGTTAATTTAAATTTAAAAAATTAATTTTTTTTATTCATATTGATGGATATATAGTAAGTATTTTAATATAGAAATAGAAACAGAAACAAGGATGAAAAAACATTAAACTGAAAAAAAACTTTACGGAAGCGGGATTCGACGTTCTACCGACTGCGCCACGGAAGCTATTAGGAATATTCATTTGAATTGCCGTTATTACGTACTGAAAATATGTGCATTGTTTTCATTTTAACGTCGCGCACGCCTCTAGTATCAATCTCCTGAAACACAATAATGCGCAGTGCGCATGCGCGAGTAGACAAATACCAGGTTATTTGGTCAAATTTACCAGTTTTCTTAGTAAAAATTCTTAGGTAACCTTGTAAAAATTACTAGATCTCAATTTTTACCATGTGTGTCTGGTAATTTTTACTCAGATAATTTGGTATTTTTGTTAAGTGGTTATGGTAGTTTTTCCTGGGAAACTTATAAATTGTATTAGAAACCTGAGAATATCACGGCTTTTGACAATCTGTCCATGCGCTACCAAGGCACCTTGGTAATTTTTACTCTAAAATTTCTCTCCGTGTAAAAATAATAATAATTGTTTTACTTGTTAAGGTACTTCTCTCTAAATTAATTTCAAGAAAATATTTATTTTCTTTTGAAGACGATTTTATGAGTCGACAATGATAAATATTGATTATTTTGACGTCTATTTTTTTAATCAAGGAAACGCTTAAGATTGTGCAATACTTTATTAATGTACAATTAGCGCCGGGGTGTATCAGTCGAGCTTTGATACGGAACTACCTTCTTCTCCTTATCGTTAGTCTAAAATTAATCAACAGTATATATATTTGATCTCCACCCACTCTAGTGATTTAAAGTCACTCGAGCTTCGATACTGTCTTCTTTTCCTTATTGTTAGTCTCAAATTAATCAACAGTATATATCTGATCTCCTCCCACTCTAGTGCCTCAAAGTCAAAATTGTGTAAATAATATAACTTTTCAAATATTTTTTAAACATTTTATATTAAATGATTAGCATAAAACATATATGTAGACAGTTTCGAAAAAGTAATATTGAAATGTGTAAAAAAAAAGGTAAATGTAATAGATATAACGACAACATTATTAATCACACGAGTTTATAATGTTCTAGACGTTAAATATTAATAATTTATTAAAATTAATATTATTATGAATTAAAAAAAATTGAAAATTCGTCGATTTTGAATCAAATTATTGATTTTTATCAATTATAAATAAAAATTTGTTCATAAAAAAGATGATGACGCACCTTAAATAAATAGGGATACAACTCTGATAGGTTTACGAGTAAATTATATGTGTCCTATATGCTAGTGGTACTTTTTATGAGGAAAAACATCTAAATCGTTGGATCAAAAAACTCATGTATGTTGTATACATATGGGATATTTCAGGTGATGTCAGCAACTCAAAATTTTAAAATCGCTCAAAACTCGTTTTCTTTTAGTTTTTTATGAAAAAAAAATGTTCCTCAAATTTTAGGTCGATATTTGCAAAAATAAAAAAGCTATGTAAGATTGAAAATTCAATTTTTTTGCAATTTTTGGTTAAAATCCAAGATTATTCATTTTTTAACTCAAAATCTTGAAACTTTTTGTATAGAACATTGATTGGCAAGAAGTTTGCATTTTTTCTGTAGAATGTGCCAGTATTTATTTTATGACCCTTTTTGAAAGTCTCTGATTGGCTGTTTTTTAGTATACCTTCATCGAAGGATATTGAGGCTGCAGCCAAATATTTTTGTATTCTTCTTCGAAAACCCTTCAAAATGCTTTTTCGATCAATACTGGCCGAGCAAAGGGAAAAAAGTTACAATTTTTTGAAATATCAAGAAAAATCCATAATTTCAATTTTTGATAACATGATTAATGAAACTGAATATTATTCATACATCTTATGGCATGGATCGTACCAATGAATTTTGTTAGAGCATCAAATAGAACATTATATATATATATATATATATATATATATATATATATATATCTATTTTCAATAATATTATGCTTACACAATAAGCGATACCTAATTATGAATTAATAATAAATTAAGCTATAGAGGTTAATTACTATAAAGCTGTCAAAATAAAATCAGGCAACAGACAATTATGCAGTGTATATTCCAATAACAAGACACAAATACTGCTCTATTATAAATTTTATTTATAATTTTATTTATAATTTTATTTATAATTTGTAATTTTATTTTTTTTAAATTTACAATTTTTTTAAATTGATATTTAAATTGATATCAAGCAAAATCCGTAATTTCAATTTTTGATAACATGAAATAGAACATTATAAATATCTAAATTTAAATTTAAATGAAGCTAATTGCCTAGTGTAATATTTAATAATTGTTATGACGCTAATGTGCATAAAGGCAAAAAACAATCTCATGTCCTTTTTATTAAAGGCCCAAATCGAAAAAAGTTGTCAAAAATAAGAGATTATAACAATAAGGCAAACACTTATTGCAGTCTAAAAAATTCACGGGTGTTTCGTCCAGGCTACTAGATTGGACTCATCAGTGATGATCTAGTAGCCGTCATCAGACACCTGGCGCTCCATCGTAGCGGCCAAAGGTTTATAGACTGAGCCACTCTTTTCACTAGTGGAAAAGAGAGGCTCCATCTGTCGGTGCGTTACACAAGCACCGCGTTAAATATAAATTTAAATGAAGCTAATTGCCTAGTGTAATATTTAATAATTGTTATGACGCTAATGTGCATAAAGGCAAAAAACAATCTCATGTCCTTTTTATTAAAGGCCCAAATCGAAAAAAGTTGTCAAAAATAAGAGATTATAACAATAAGGCAAACACTTATTGCAGTCTAAAAAATTCACGGGTGTTTCGTCCAGGCTACTAGATTGGACTCATCAGTGATGATCTAGTAGCCGTCATCAGACACCTGGCGCTCCATCGTAGCGGCCAAAGGTTTATAGACTGAGCCACTCTTTTCACTAGTGGAAAAGAGAGGCTCCATCTGTCGGTGCGTTACACAAGCACCGCGTTAAATATAAATTTAAATGAAGCTAATTGCCTAGTGTAATATTTAATAATTGTTATGACGCTAATGTGCATAAAGGCAAAAAACAATCTCATGTCCTTTTTATTAAAGGCCCAAATCGAAAAAAGTTGTCAAAAATAAGAGATTATAACAATAAGGCAAACACTTATTGCAGTCTAAAAAATTCACGGGTGTTTCGTCCAGGCTACTAGATTGGACTCATCAGTGATGATCTAGTAGCCGTCATCAGACACCTGGCGCTCCATCGTAGCGGCCAAAGGTTTATAGACTGAGCCACTCTTTTCACTAGTGGAAAAGAGAGGCTCCATCTGTCGGTGCGTTACACAAGCACCGCGTTAAATATAAATTTAAATGAAGCTAATTGCCTAGTGTAATATTTAATAATTGTTATGACGCTAATGTGCATAAAGGCAAAAAACAATCTCATGTCCTTTTTATTAAAGGCCCAAATCGAAAAAAGTTGTCAAAAATAAGAGATTATAACAATAAGGCAAACACTTATTGCAGTCTAAAAAATTCACGGGTGTTTCGTCCAGGCTACTAGATTGGACTCATCAGTGATGATCTAGTAGCCGTCATCAGACACCTGGCGCTCCATCGTAGCGGCCAAAGGTTTATAGACTGAGCCACTCTTTTCACTAGTGGAAAAGAGAGGCTCCATCTGTCGGTGCGTTACACAAGCACCGCGTTAAATATAAATTTAAATGAAGCTAATTGCCTAGTGTAATATTTAATAATTGTTATGACGCTAATGTGCATAAAGGCAAAAAACAATCTCATGTCCTTTTTATTAAAGGCCCAAATGCCAGGTGTCTGATGACGGCTACTAGATCATCACTGATGAGTCCAATCTAGTAGCCTGGACGAAACACCCGTGAATTTTTTAGACTGCAATAAGTGTTTGCCTTATTGTTATAATCTCTTATTTTTGACAACTTTTTTCGATTTGGGCCTTTAATAAAAAGGACATGAGATTGTTTTTTGCCTTTATGCACATTAGCGTCATAACAATTATTAAATATTACACTAGGCAATTAGCTTCATTTAAATTTATATTTAACGCGGTGCTTGTGTAACGCACCGACAGATGGAGCCTCTCTTTTCCACTAGTGAAAAGAGTGGCTCAGTCTATAAACCTTTGGCCGCTACGATGGAGCGCCAGGTGTCTGATGACGGCTACTAGATCATCACTGATGAGTCCAATCTAGTAGCCTGGACGAAACACCCGTGAATTTTTTAGACTGCAATAAGTGTTTGCCTTATTGTTATAATCTCTTATTTTTGACAACTTTTTTCGATTTGGGCCTTTAATAAAAAGGACATGAGATTGTTTTTTGCCTTTATGCACATTAGCGTCATAACAATTATTAAATATTACACTAGGCAATTAGCTTCATTTAAATTTATATTTAACGCGGTGCTTGTGTAACGCACCGACAGATGGAGCCTCTCTTTTCCACTAGTGAAAAGAGTGGCTCAGTCTATAAACCTTTGGCCGCTACGATGGAGCGCCAGGTGTCTGATGACGGCTACTAGATCATCACTGATGAGTCCAATCTAGTAGCCTGGACGAAACACCCGTGAATTTTTTAGACTGCAATAAGTGTTTGCCTTATTGTTATAATCTCTTATTTTTGACAACTTTTTTCGATTTGGGCCTTTAATAAAAAGGACATGAGATTGTTTTTTGCCTTTATGCACATTAGCGTCATAACAATTATTAAATTATAAATATCTATTTTCAATAATATTAAGTTCCCACAATAAGCGATACCTAATTATGAATGAAATTATGAGTTTGTAGCCTGATTTCATTTTGACAGCTTTATAGTAATTAACCTCTATAGCCTAATTTATTATTAATTCATAATTAGGTATCACTTATTGTGTAAGCCTAATATTATTGAAAATAGATATATATAATGTTCTATTTGACGCTCTAACAAAATTCAGTGGTATGGTCCATGCCATAAGATGTATGAATAATATTCAGTTTCATTAATCATGTTATCAAAAATTGAAATTATGGATTTTTCTTGATATTTCAAAAAATTGTAACTTTTTTCCCTTTGCTCAGCCAGTATTGATTAAAAAAGCATTTTGAAGGGTTTTCGAAGAAGAATACAAAAAAAATTTGTCGAATAAAAAATATTTGGCCGCAGCCTCAATATCCTTCGATGAAGGTATACTAAGAAGCAGCCAATCAGAGACTTTCAAAAAGGGTCATAAAATAAATATTGGCACATTCTACAGAAAAAATGCAAACTTTTTGCCAATCAATGTTCTATACAAAAAGTTTCAAGATTTTGAGTTAAAAAATGAATAATCTTGGATTTCAACCAAAAATTGCAAAAAAATTGAATTTTCAATCTTGCATAGCTTTTTTATTTTTACAAATATCGACCTAAAATTTTAGGAACATTTTTTTTCATAAAATACTAAAAGAAAACGAGTTTTGAACGATTTAAAAATTTTGAGCTGCTGACTTCACCTGAAATATCCCATATATATTTATGTATACTTACACACACACACACACCACACACACACACACACACACACACACACACATATACTCTAGATTACTTGTACTTTTTATAAGAAACATTTTCCAATATGTTTCATAAAAAAAAATTAAATAGAAACAGAGATATATCGAAAAAATCATTTTTCAATGTGAACTTCCGGCGTGAATTTAATCCTCAAAAAGGCATTGGTTGCCGATAAAAAAAATATATTTGTGAATGTCTCATGGACGACTACTACCAAGTACAGTTTTAATAATTTTTTGAATTTGACAGTTCGGGACGTTTCCTTGTAAGATTAATTTAAACTGTATCTCATTTATACTTACAATAAAATTATATAGTTTATTTTCATGTAAATTCTGAAACAATATTTGTTTTAAGAAACAAAACAAAAGAATCGTATCAAGATTCTTCATATCAAGGAGCGCGGGAGCGCTCCGAGGGCAAATATCTGTCCAATGTAGAAAAGCCTCAGGGACGACCGTGCTTCATATACATTGAAATGGGTGCGCGAGAATTTCACTAATTTTTTACGTCTTTACATTATGTTTTATTCTAATATCTTTTATATCAATGGATAGCTGCTTTGATATACTACATGTATAAAAAATTTCAATTAAAAATATTATGTCGTTTCGATGTATATGTAGTTTAATAGTAAAGATGCGTGCAAAAATCTCACTTCTCGCACGTCGTGTCAAAAAATACGGTTCGACACTTGTGTGAGAAGTTGATTTTCTCCTCGTGTGACCTTTTCACCCTCGCTTCGCTCGAGTGCAAACAGTCACATGAGGGGAAAATCAAATCCTCGCACTAGTATCGAAATGTACTATTATGGTCGTTTTCAGATTATTTTTTTTCCTTCATTTCCCTCTCGATCTGCTGTTTTTGTTCCGACCGTTGCTATATATCTACTTCTCCACAGTCCACAGCTCTGCGTGAGAGAGAGAGAGAGAGAGAGAGAGAGAGAGAGAGAGAGAGAGAGAGAGAGAGAGAGAGAGAGAGAGAGAGAGAGAGAGAGAGAGAGAGAGAGAGAGAGAGCGAGCTAGAGAGAGCTAGAGAGAGAAGATATTATGTGTGTGTGTGTGTATGTGTGTGTGTGTGTGTGTGTGTGTGTGTGTATATCTATATTATATAGTCGTAAGCGTTATTTATGTCACGCATACCCCCCTCGCCCCCTTCAGCCCCCCCTCAGACCCCCCTCAAAATAACGTAAAATTGTGATTTTTTTACGTTATTTTGAGCATGACAGAGCCCCCTCCCCCTCAGACCCCACCCCCTCACCCCCTCAGAGCCCCCTCGTGACCCCCTCAGACCCCCCCTCATTTAAATGTTCACTTAAAAGTTCATTTTTTTCATGAATATTATATAAAATTAATAATTTATATTTTTCATATGTTTTATTAATAGAGTATTTTTCATATTTTTTATGGATGGTAGTATATACAGATATAACGCTAGAGTAGTTCTTAATTCTTAATTTCTGAAATGAAAGAATAGATTATTGAGAAAACTACATTAATTATATATAAAGAAAATATATTGAAAACGATATATTTTATTCTATTTTTTCCACATCACCTTGGAGGTAAATAGAAAGATGCGTTTTATTTTTAAGTGGTGTCCCCAGTAGGCCTAATCCACTGTCTATGTTACTATAAAATTTTGAAAGGCATGAAATGGATACAGCCACAGATATGTGAAGCTTACGAAGAAGTTGAGGATCTCAGACACAATAAGATGGTCCTTGGATATATACGTAAAGCATATGTATATAATAGATTGAAAATATCTATAACTGATTTTAAAGATATACATAAAGCAAAATTGTAATAATATCAAAGTTGTGGATACATCTATAACTCCTTTGAATAAACTTTTAGAAGGATATAAATCTATAGTCAGAAGCTTTCTCTGAAAGTAATTAATATTTAAAGAGGAAATTAAAGAAGGAATAAATGGTAACATTTAACGAAGGAAATTTAAATTATCAATTATAATTAAAAAGATTTACCATGTTGGAAAGTGATTAATATTTAAAGAGGAAATGGAGGAAATGTAAATTATGAATAATAAGGAAAACCTTGGGCTTTATCCGTAATGTAGATATTTCGAATATGTGAAATTTATGAAAAAGTTAATGATATCAGATACAATAAGATTGTCCTTGGATATATACGTAAAGCATGTATTAACTACAGATACATCTGTGTCTGTCTGTGAGGATGTTCGGTAATATTCGTAAGGGGCCGGTAGAATCTAATAATTTCTTAAACGACATAGATTTATGGATAAAAAAATTAATATAAATGAAACATGTATAACTTTTTTTATTTTTTCCACATCACCTTAGAGGTAAATAAAAAGATGCGTTTTATTTTTAAGTGGTATCCCCGGTAGGCCTAATCCACTGTCTATGTGACTATAAAATTTTGAAAGGCATGAAAAGGATAAAAATTTATTTTTTTTTTATTTTATTAACCAGAGTAATACAAAATTACATTACAAAAGTAGCCCAGCAGAGGAAGTCACTTCCTGTATGGTATATATAATAAACTTACAAGCTAAACTTACAATCTAATACGTACATTTCTTTTAGAGCGTATTTGTTTACTCTCCTATAACTTGGCTACAGGGAGAAACAAATTTTAACTATAAATAAAACTATGTCACTACCACTCTCACCAATATCTTATTAGCATAGATCTCGCAGTTGTAGGTGTTTCTGTTGTTGCATTCTTGTTTCTTGCATAAATTATCCTTTCATGTTTGTTGAGTCGAGCTGGGCATGTAAGCTCAACTGCACAAATGACCCTATAATGAGGGAACATGTCCCTGTGTTGGTTACTCGAATCGCATTTACAGTTTGATGTGAAGACTATTTCATCTATTACTATTATATCCTTGTGTTTTGGTTGTGCATGTAGTGGGTACATTGAGTTAGTAAAATTTGCTTGCCTCTGATTCCTCTATCAAAATAAAAAAGTGCTTTGTTAGATCCTAGGTAGTTAATATCACCATATGTCATACGGATGTTGTTTGTAGTTGTTTTGTTTCCTGGTTCTGTTGTTACTGGTTTTTGTAGTAATTTAATGCTATTTTCATTGGCTATATTGTCAATCATATCATATATTTCTTCTATTCCATTATGTTCAATTTTGGTGGGTTTTTTATTTTTTCCTTGATTTTCAGTTGTATCAGTGCTTTTTAAGAAATGGGTATGCTTAATTCCACGTGTTTTAGGATCATAGCAATAAGGACAATTTTTGTTATATGTTATTGTTTGTGGATTACTGTTCGAGTTGGGCCACTTAGTAAATTTCCTTATAAAAGAATATACTTATTTTGGTTGTTTAATTTTTTCTTCCGTTTCTGTAGGAAATAACTGGATTATGCTGTCTGCGATTATGTTTATATTTTGTAAGTATCTATCATTATTGCATTTTTTTAATTTGGTGAAGTTATAATTTGTCATTCGTTGGTGTGAGTGAAATTGATGTCGTATGCATTTGGTTATCGAACAGATGTATGTTCTAGTATCTAATAATAATGCGTCAAGCATAGTCTTATCCACGTGGACTTCCGATGTTAGACAGTCATACTTGACGATTGTTTTCCTTCCTTTATATTGTAATATTAGGGCATAGCTCTTTCTAGTGTATTTTACTTCATGTAAGATTGTTCTGATTTTATTGCAGTCTATTCTAATTTCTTCTGTTGCTGTGTGTTCATAACTTGTTGATCTTAATTTATTTTTATCCATTCTCTTAGTTTAATTTTTCTGTTGTTTTTGTTTGTTGGTGTTTGATTGTTAGGCAGACTGTTAGAACAAGTAATGGCCCTTAAATAACTGATCTTGTTACTTATTCTTTTGTTTTGTTTTGGAACTATGATGCATTTCTTTCTCGTGATGCTATTTGAATTTATAAAGTTTTCTTTTAAATCTTCGTAATGATATAATAGAGATTCGTAAGTGAATTGTTGATCTAACTTTAGTGGCTGTTTTTGATTTAAAAAGTTATTTTTGTTTATTATTTTGAGAATTCTGTACTGTAGAGTTTGAAGAGTTCTAGTTATGTTTATGTATGCTCCTCCCCATGCAATTATGCCATAAGACATGATACTATGAAAAAGAGCGTAATAGAGCATCCTTAGATTTTGTTGCGATAGTATTTTAGTAAGTTTATAAAAAATAAAGATTAAATATTTTGATTTATTGTAAATATTTGTGATGTGGTTTTCCCATCTCATGTTACTATCAATGGTTATTCCTAGGTATTTGGTACTGTCAACTCTTGTTATTTGTTTTCCTTGTATACAGATATTTAAATTTCCTGGAGTGCTGTTTCGTGTACTTCCAAATTCCATGTAAACTGTTTTATCAATGTTTAAGGATAGTTTGTTTAGAGCTAACCAGTTAGATACTTTATTGCGGTATAGGTTTATTTTTATTTCTATTTCTAGCCATGATTTTCCTTTTACAATTATTGCAGTGTCATCAGCAAAAGCCAATATTGAAAGTTCTGGTATAGTTTGAAACATGTCATTTATGTAGATAATAAATAATAATAGTCCTAATATTGTTCCTTGGGGAACTCCCATTTGTATTATATCGAATGTGCTATTTGAATTGTTTACTTTTACTCTTTGTTTTCTGTTATCTAAGTAGCTTTTTAGTAGTTTGTAAACTTTACCTCTTATTCCATAGTTGTATAGTTTATTGAGAAGTATCTTATGATCCACTGTGTCAAATGCCTTGGCAAGATCAAGAAAGGTGGCTGCTATAGGTTCACTTTGATCTATTTGATTGTATATTAAGCTTGTTAGAGCATTTAGTGCATCTTTAGTACTTTTATTTTTTCTGAAGCCGAATTGTTTCTGTGATATAATTTTGTTTTTATCTAGAAAGCTTAGTAACCGTTTGTGTAATAATTTTTCAAATATTTTTGCGATATTGGAGATAAGTGATATTGGTCTATAGTTGTTTGGTAAATGTTTTTCTTTTCCTTTGTATATCGGAATGATTTCAGCTATTTTTAGTGCATGTGGCCTGACACCATGTTCTATGCATGTGTTGTAGATGTCTACAAGTGGTTTGCTGATGTGTTGTTTTAGTGTTTTTATAACTTGTGCATCTATTTCATCTATACTTCCTTTTTTGTTCTTTAAACTTGTGATAATGTCATTCATTTCAATTTGGTTAGTTGGGAATAGATACATGGTTTTGGGATTCATGGGTGGCATTTGTAAATTTTCATTTTGAGTAGCTACTATCTTCTCACTCATTTTTCTTCCTATATTACAAAAGTATTCATTCATCTTTTCTGCTATTTGAGTTGAGTCAGTGATTTTTATATTGTTATTTTTTAGGTAGTTTATGTTATTATTAGTATTGGTTTCTTTTCCAAGTTTTTTATTAATTATCTTCCAAAGATTTTTTTGGTTATTTTGGTTCTTTTCTATTTGTTTTTTATCATAGCCATTTTTTTGCTTCGTTTATAGTTTGGTTTAATATTTTTACATAATTCTTGTAAGTATCTTTTTTTGATATATTTTGTGGGTCTTTTTTCCATATGTTGTATAATTTTTCTTTCGTTTCATATTATGTAATTATGGCTTTGGTTATCCAGCATTTTCTGGGTGTAGATTTTATTTTTTTATTGTTATTAGTTGATTCAGATTCATATATGCATTTTTTAATTTTAAGTATCAGCTGATCTAGTGCTTTGTTTGGGTCTGTGGTTATGGAGATATCTCCCCAGTTAATGTTATTACTTATAGTTTTTAATTTGTTATAATTTATTGTTTTGTAATTTGTTTTGTTATCATTTTTTTTATCTTCTTTATAGACATTAATATCGGGTAATGATCATTAAAAGGTATTGTTATCGTATAACTTTTGTGCGCAATTTCATCAAGTTTTAAGTAAATATTATCTATGCAAGTTCCTTTACCAATGTCACTGTTTGCTGGTCTAGTTATTTGATTGAATCCTGGGTGATATCCATTTTCTAATAGGATCTGTAAAAACTCTTGGTCTATTATTTCATTACTGTCTATGTCTATGTTAAAGTCACCGATTATTAGGTTATTCTTAATTTTTTGTTCATTATCAACAGTTCTTTGAAATATATTATAAATTCTGTTTTCTTTAAGCTATGACATCTGTATAATACTGATATTAGTATTTGTTTGCTATTGTCCATTATTATTGTTGAATTTATTATTTTAAGTTTGTTTATTTCAGTTACCTCAGTTGTTTCAATTAATTTATTGTCTATGTACATAACGACCCCATAATTCTGATTTATTCTACTATTATTGTAAAATATTTTGTATCCGTTTATATTGAAATATTCATGATGATCCATATTCCAAGTTTCAGTACAAATTATAATACATGGTTTTACTGTAAGGCTCTTTAAGAATATTAGTAATTTATTATAGTTGTGGTTCATGCTTCTTATATTTACGCATACAGTGAGTTCTTTTTCAATATTCAGAAGTTTGTTAAGTTTACTTACTGTATCAACTATTATTTCATTGTTTATAATTTTCTCTGTTTCATCCATTTCTGCTTCTTGTATTTGTGAATGTTTGTCCAATTAGTGGTAGATCTCTGAAAGTTGATTGTCTAATTCTATTTATCATCGGTGTTGAAGTTGTCTCATTAGTTGGTACTGTAGGTTGCTCTTCATTTACTTTATCTGTATGTTTTGTGTTTTCTATTTACCAAAGTATCTTCGATAAGTAGGTTGTAATGGATAATCTGTTGCTTCTATGTATCTTTTTATTTTCTTTTTTAAAATTTCACATTGATCACTATCAATTGCACTATGATTTACCTTATAATTTGTTTTATATTTTTTATTACTATAGTCACAGTTTGCGCACTGTAAAGTGTTACAATTGCATTTACTTGCTTCATGTGGTCCTGCACATTTAAAGCACATAACCTTGTTCGTGCATTTTTTGCCACCGTGTCGATAGCCAGCACATTTATTGCACGGATTTGTATTAATAATTTGTCTTCTATTTTCATTTATATGTTTATATATACTAGAAGTTACTTCTATTATTGCACTATTTGATGTTTGGTTTGTGAAAATATGTAGCACTTTGCACTTTTCATCCATGTTGCTGAAGTTTCTTTGGTTTATGTCAGTTTCTACTTCTTCTTTGGTTGAGCATACTTGGCCCGCCAAGTATGTATGGGAGAAAGGAGGACCACCCCTGATGGAGCAGCTCTAGACTTCTTTTGTCCTTCCATGATGCGTAATATTATAGAAAGTTCAAAATTGAGTAAGAATAATGAAAAATAGGGATGTGTTGGTAATTGTGTAATTTTTTATGTAGGCTTTGACTTGTAAATATCTGAACAAATTCTTATGAATTTTAGACGTAAAAAGAAGACATTATAATTATACATATAATTAAATAATTTTCGCTCACACGGGCGTAAAGTACGTAGGTTCTGTAAAATTTTGTAGGAGTATGTGAACTATTAAGCCTCTTGGGCGTTAAGTAGTAGTTACTTTATGTCTGCTGGCTGAATAATTTTGAGTAGAGACGAAAAGTTCTATTATGTCAGTCAAGTTAACTTATGGGTACTTGACCACAATAAATGGATTTCAGTACTTTCTTGTGTTTAACTTATATAGAAAGTTGAACAAATTTGAATACATTTCTGAGAATAGTCAAACAGTGGTTTCGGAGAGTTGTTTGCTTTACTTGACTATCGATAACTGATTTCACAACTTTCGTTTGTTTGTTTTGCAGTGAATAATTTGAATGTATTTAGTTACATATAATTTGTTCAGCATCAGCATGCATTGACTCAAAAAAGTAAAAGACCTTTTCACTAGTATTTATTTGATTTCTTTTAAAAAATCATAAATATTATTATTTTATAGACTAAAAAACTTCTATACTTGACTTATTTTATACTTTCGTAGAAAGTTTTATATTAATAATATTATTATTTGTACTGTCATATAAAAAACTATTACTATTTTTAGAAAGTGCTTTTTGAATACATAGATGAGATTAGAAGAAATAAAAGGACTAGACAAATTCTGTTGTTAAAACGTACTTAAAAAATTAGTTTTTTAAAAAACGTTTTGTTTTCAAAAAATATTTAAGCTCTCATTAAAGTTTCTGGTATACAGAGTTTGACGAATGTTGAGAGAGAGAGAGAGACAGAAGGAGGGAGAGAAAGAGATGGCGCGAGGGAGAGAGAGGGGAGAGGGGAAAGAGAGGGAGGTAAAATAGATTGTACAGAAATAGTATATTACGATACGTGGGCCGGAAATTGGATTTCCGGGCCGTGCGTGGTATGACGCCCGAGGCGAAGCCGAGGGCGTCATAACGCACAGCCAGGGCATCCAATTTCCGGTCCAAGTATTGTATACTATTTTTCTTACTCCCCGGCCGAAAGTACGTTCTGTAATTGTTAAATAATTGATAAAATTGCGTTGTCGTCTGCTAGCTGTGTTTGAGTGTTAGTTTTTCTTTCGGCCCGCTCGATAGTAGTGCCTCTGTCGGCCACTTTGGGTAGCTCGGTCGATATTACCGACTGTGTTTTCTTTCGGCCCGGCGTAGAGAGCTGGTTTTTTGGGCGTCTGCTACTTTCGCTATTGTACAGATGGTCTGATGCCCGCCCGACATTTGCAAAACTGAGGCGAAGCCGAGGTTTTGCTAGTCGGGGCGGGCATCAGAAACACATTCATTAAAAAAAGACAACACCACTTTTTATTTCAACTAACTCTTTTTTCTCGTCACACGTGCACTTTCCTCTGTCTATTTCGAACGTGTCTAACCTTCACACCACACAAACATATTTTCCTCGGACGCTCCCGTCCATACGTTTACTTAATTGTTTCTACACGACTCGAAAGTACGTGTAGAAAACAAGAGGAAAAAACAATAACCACGATCAAACAAAACCACTTTTTATTTCAACTAACTTTTTTCTCGTCACCCGTGCACTTTCCTCTGTTTATTTCGTACGTGTCTAACCTTCACACCGCACAAACATCTTTCCTCGGACATGCGCGCGGGCGCTGAAGCGCCGCGGGTCAGGAAATTTCGGCAGCCAATCAGAGCGCGCGGTTGGTCTAAAATAGGATGCGAAAGTACGTACTTTCGGCCCGCATCTCCGAGCCGTAAGTTAACTTTCACACCCTATTTTAGACCAATCGCGCGCTCTGATTGGCTGCCGAATTTTCCCGACTCGCTGCGCTTGAGCGCCCGCGCGCATGAGCCATTCTGTCTCATGCGCACGGGTGACGAGAAAAAAGAGTTAGTTGAAATAAAAAGTGGTGTTGTTTGATCGTGGTCATTATTTTTTTTTTCTTGTTTTCTACACGTACTTACGAGTCGTGTAGAAACAATTAAGTAAACGTGTGGACGGGTGCGTCTGCGGAAAAGATGTTTGTGCGGTGTGAAGGTTAGATACGTACACCCAATGGACATTGATTCGTGTCGTTAGTGACCGTCATGCATAACCTTTTCAATTGTTTTATCATTTCTTATGTATGTTAACGTTCAAAAGGTTATGCGTGACGGTCACTAACGGGCACGTTCGACACGAATCAATGTCCTTGGGTGTACGAAATAGACAGAGGAAAGTGCACGGGTGACGACAAAAAAGAGTTAGTTGATCAAACTTTATTGTACTTATTTCATCACCTCATTTCTTTCTTTTTTTAATGAATGTATTTCTGATGCCCGCCCCGACCAGCAAAACCTCGGCTTCGCCTCGGTCTTGCAAATCTCGGGCGGGCATCAAACCATCTCTGCAGGCTGAAAGAAAAAACAGTCGGTAATATCGACCGAGCCACCCACAACGGCTGACAGAGGCACTACTATCGAGCGAGCCGAAAGAAAAACTAACACTCAAACACAGCTAGCAGACGACAACGCAATTTTATTAATTATTTAACAATTACAGAACGTACTTTCGGCCGGGGAGTAAGAAAAATAGTATACAATACTTGGACTGGAAATTGGATGCCCTGGGCGTGCGTCATAACTCCCTCGGCTTCGCATCAGGCGTCATACCACGCACGCCCCGGAAATCCAATTTTCGGACCACGTATCGTAATATACTATTTCGACGGCTGAGAGGAAGAAGAACGTATCTCGGCGCGCAGATGAAGAACGACGTATCTCGGCGCACGGATGAAGAACGACGTATCTCGGCGCGCGGATGAAGAACGACGTATCTCGGCGCGAGGATGAAGAACGACGTATCTCGCCGCTCGGTTGAAGAACGACGTATCTCGCCGCTATACTGGCCGTGCATTGGCCGTAAGAGATCATCCGCGCGCCGAGATACGTCGTTCTTCAACCGAGCGCCGAGATACGTCGTTCTTCATTTTCGCGGCGAGATACGTCGTTCTTCATCCGCGCGCCGAGATACGGCGTTCTTCACCCGAGCGCCGAGATACGTCGTTCTTCATCCGCGCGTCGAGATACGTTCTTCTTCCTCTCAGCCGTCGATTTATACTTGCCTTATTTTATACTTTCGTAGAAAGTTTTATATTAATAATATTATTATTTATATAGTCATGAAAAAAATTATTACCATTTGTAGAGAGTGCTTATTGAATAGATGAGATTAGACGAATAAAAGGACAAACTATGTTATGAGAACGTACTTAATAAAGGACAAACTATGTTATGAGAACGTACTTAATAAATTAGGTTTCTTAACAACGTGTTGATTGTTTTGAAAAAATATTTAAGCTCTCGTTAAAGTTTTTGGTACAGTTTGACGGATGTCGAGATTCCTATTACTTTCATTGTAGGTTTATTTATTTGTTCTTTTTCAATTTTAAAGTTTTCGTTTAGACTATTTTTTAAATTTAATTCTATTTTCTCTACACTTTCTACGTGCATACAGTTTATTATCACAGTGTCCTTGATTTTAGTATTAACATTTTTTGTTTGTACTGTTTTGTCATTAGTTATGTAATTGCACACAGTTTTCACGATATTTGTTTCATCTTTGCTGTTGGTTTTCTTGATGATGAGCTTTGGCACTTTTTTGTTTTTTGGCTTAATATTGCTTTGTGTGAGAACATTTGCATATGTTGCCCATGATTGGTTTTCATTTTTGTTATTTTTTTCTTTTTCTTGGATTAGTAGTTTATTAAGTAGTTCATTTTTTTCTTGCAGTACCTGAACTATTTGTTTTAATAATTTGTTTTCTACTTTGTATTTTTCATTTTCACTTAGATCTTCATAGATGGTATCATTTAGTGTTTTTCCTTTATTTGACTCTAGATCAATTTCATTTAATATCTCTTGCTTCTGTAGTTCTCTGTCTTCGCCTTTGTATTGAGCTATAAAAGCAGCAGCAGATCCTTTCAGTTCACCATATGGTAATTTTGAGGTTAGTGCAAAGTTAAGGTGATCTTGGCAGATGATAAATAAGTTGCTTAGAAATTTCACAGGCACACCAGCGTTATATTTTGTAACTACTTCGTTTGTGTATTGAAATTCACCACATAGAATACACACTACTGCACCAACTTTTTGAGTTGAGTGACATTTATAGAATTTATTTAACGTAGCATCGGACGGCTCCTTGCTACCCGACGCCATGTTGGCGTATTATATGATATTATATTAAATAAATTATTAGTTTTAGACTATTTAGAATATGAACAAAATTTTATGGAATACATGATTAATTTAGAATCAGATCAAATTATTGAAAAAGATAAATTAAGGAAACTAAATCATGGCATGGTGTGGTTTGTGCACATAAGAATTATGCACATATTTATTGTGCACACTTTAGCATTGGTGTATATCTATATCTATGTGTATACTCCAATGCTAAAGTGTGCACAATAAATATGTGCATAATTCTTATGTGCACAAACCACACCATGCCTAAATCATCAGTCAAAACAAAGAAGAAAACAACAGAACAATAAAAATACAAAACTCAAAATTGGAAAAGTTAAAGTTGAAAAAATTTTAGAAAGATTTAAAAATCTTTATAATAATTGAAATTTTGTTTTTTAAGTAAATTTTTATATAATTATTTATTAATTAATTTTTTTAATTAATTTATAGTTAATTAAAACAATAATATTTTTTCTTTCATTTAGGACAATGGAATATATAAATAAAGTTTGTAAAATTTTAAATAGTCAATCAAAAAATATTAAATATAAAAAAAATACATAAAAATTCAAAAATACAATTGAAAACAAACATTTCGAATAATTTAAATTATTATCAGATAATTTTCAAATCATTTAATTATTAAATTTAATTTTACAAAATATATATTATAAAAAAATATACTTTTATTGTAACAATTTTCATGTTTTCTAAAATTTTATAGTGACAAAGACAGTGGATTAGGCCTACTGGGGCACTACTTAAAAATAAAACGCATCTTTCTATTTACCTCCAAGGTGATGTGGAAAAAATAGAATAAAATGTATCGTTTCCAATATATTTTCTTTATATAATTAATGTAGTTTTCTCAATAATCTATTCGTTCGTTTATATATATATATATATATATATATATATATATATATATATATATATATATATATATATATATATATATATATATATATATATATATATATATATATATATATATTGCCAGTTCTCTGTCATATCACAGATGAAAAATTTTTTTTTGCTTAAATTTTTTTTACACATTCTACATTATATTTTGAACTACCCTGAATTTTTTCAGATTTTTTTTGCAATTATTTTCAGAGCTACAAATCATCAAAGTAGCACATTTCATGAATTTTCATGATTTTTAGCAATTTTTAAACTCTTTTTACTCATAATAGTTGCATTCTACAAAAAATCATCAAAGGACTTTTTTGTCATAAAAAATCTATATTTTGTGAAAATGCAGGTGACATAGGTCCAGCGGTACTTTGTCATTGTGATGGGATCATTTAAATATTAAAAATTGGGTTTTCATAATGTTTGGGAAATATCAATGTTTGAATTTCCCGCGGTTACGCGACTGAGGAATAACTCAGCAGGCGGCCGCGCGACGGCAGCACTCATCAGCTGCTCTCTGCGGAACAGCTGATTCACTACACTGATTAGCCGAGTATGGCAAAAATCATACTGTCCCTCTCACGTTTACTCATGTAAATGAGAGAGACGCTGATTTGACTCACTCCTCGGTAATAACGAGGCGAGGAAGAACTTGGAAGTTCTCTCTTACTCACTCGGATGGACTCAAGTGTGGAATTTCTCACTTTAGTCAAACTCTCTCTCTCTTCGTCTGGACGGCGTGCTCGCCACCAGGCCGCATGGCCGACCCACACGGCATTCTCACTCTACTCAAAACACTCTCCATGTAACGGTCGGCCACGTGGGAAACTCAGTGCGCACTTTCAGCAGTTATCCTTAGACAAACTCAAGTTCAGACTCTCTCACTGCCGCTCACTCTCGCTACATGGACATCTACACGGCATCATCTCACACGGCAACAGATCTGACGACAGTGTTTCTAACATAGTGTGGACATAGATATAGTCTATAGCGTGCTTGCCACGAGGCTGCTTGGGCTGCCCAGGCGGCATCTTCTCATGTAGCAGTGCTCCTCGCCCAACACCTTCCCATGTGGCGTCTTTACACCAGTGTTCAATCACACCTACACCCTCACCAAGGCATTCTTCATCGGTACCAACTCAACATCATCATAATCAATAATCGAGTGTAGTTTGTGTAATTGCTCTATTCTATTTGCTCGCCACGAGGCAACATCTCTACGCTGCTACGCAAGCCTCAACTGGCTTTCTCAACTACGGGTTTTCAACTGTCTCGCCTCAAATGGATCTGGCGCAACTCACCTGCTTCTATGCATCGCAATCGGCTTTTTTTCACACCTTCCGGATTAATATAATCGCTGCGAAGCCAGGTAACCTCTCACATACGCACAGCCATTTTGATACACGTAAGCAATGATACAATGTGAATGTACTCTGCACATGCGATGTTCGGTAACTCTCAAATCAAATTAATCAATAATATTAACTGTGATCATTTTGCAAGCAGTGCCTTCACTGGACGAGGATTCCGCAGCATAAATCAATTTTCTCTGAAAAACTCAAACACTCAAATTGTACAACTCACATACACTTATACAGAATTTTGTAACACTCAAACACTCAACCAATTATGTAATAGGCATACACTCTACCTATTTATTGTAACATTTTCACACATTTAATATCAACCTTGTAACATCAACTGTTCAATCAATTTTAATGCGTCATGTAAATTTGTAATAGTTATTTAATTTAATTGACACTTTCAATATATTATAATTTAATTTACTAAAGTGTTTGGCTCTCAATTTATTTTGTAAACATCCACAGCATGTCCTCATTATAAATTATGGCATTCTCAAACACATAAGGAGCGCTCATCAATTCAGATCCATAAAAAATCAGGAATATAGCTAGAATATGCAGAAATATTATCTCACTTGTCCTGGAATGGAAAAATCTCTCATTTTTCCTAAAAAAAATTAAAATGTCGTCAATTTCATGAAAAATGTGATTTTTATGCGTATACCTTCATGTTCATCTATCACTTTTTCCTTCCAGGAATACTTTTAGTATTATTCTTGCATAATATTCGTAAAATGGTAATAAACATTACTAATATTACAAGAAAACCTGAATATAATTTTTAATGTATATCGATCAGCCATAAAATTATTGTTGATATTTATTGCGCTAAAAGCTGCTGAAGTGGTACCAATTTACAAATCAGGGGAAAAATTAATAGTTAATAACTATAGGCCGATATCATTAATATCGAATATTGCAAAAATCTTCGAAAAGGTAATCTACAAAAACAGTTTGGCTTTATTAAAAACAAAGGGACCAGAGATGCTCTAAGCTATATTACAAAAAGGATCTATGAGAATTTAGATAAGAGTAAGCCCATAATAGTCGCATTTCTAGATCTAGCAAAAGCCTTTGATACAGTTGATCATAATATACTTCATCATAAGTTGCAAGCGTACGGGATAAGAGGCAATGCTTATAAATTAATGCAAAGCTACTTAACAAATAGAAAACAGAAAGTAAGAATTGACCAAAGTGAGAGTGAACCGATAACAATAACGATGGGAGTACCCCAAGGAACAATCCTTGGGCCTCTACTTTTTATATTATATATCAATGATTTACTGATAAAAATGCCAGAAAACTCAATTTTATCATATGCTGATGACACAGCAGTCATATCGTCAGGTAAAACCTGGAAAGAAGTTGAAAGGGAAATGAATAAATATCTTGAAAAAGTAGCAATATGGCTCGCTTTGAATAAACTGACATTAAACATAAGTAAAACTGTGTACATAACTTTCGGGAATTACGGTGACAGTGTACCAAAATATCTAGATATTTATATTGACAAAGAAAAATTAAAGTCTTATTATAAATATACACGTTCGAAAAAAATTAGCCAAGATGTACCGGTGACCCATTTAATGCATACATAAAGATTTTACAATTTTAGGCTGCATTGTAACTGGTGTATAGAATGACTTGATGAATTTTTATACGACATAGCTTAAATTATATATATATATTTTAGGAGTAAATAACTTTGTGTAAGTAATTATCCACACGTAATATTAAGTAAATATTATAAAATATCTTGAAATTATATGATTTTAAGTTTTAGTGAAACTATGGGTGCAACTGCTTCATATTTAATAATATTTAATAAAATCTTTGATATTTACAGACATTATGTAATAACTCAACAGAATTATGTTTAATAAATAAGAAAAACAATTCATATTTTATGTTGTGTATACATCAATTAAGTATATTTAATATTGTGGATATCAGAATCAAATTTAAAAAATAAGTCTGAATAAATATCAACAATAATTTTATAGCTGATCGATATACATTGAAAATTATATTCAGGTTTTCTTGTAATATTAGTAATGTTTATTACCATTTTATGAATATTATGCAAGAATAATACTAAAAGTATTCCTGGAAGGAAAAAGTGATAGATGAACATGAAGGTATACGCATAAAAATCACATTTTTCATGAAATTGATGACATTTCCATTCCAGGACAAGTGAGATAATATTTCTGCATATTCTAGCTATATTCCTGATTTTTTGTGGATCTGAGTCGATGAGCGCTCCTTATGAAAACTCAATTTTTAACATTTAAATGATCCCATCACAATAACAAATTACCGCTGGGCCTATGTCACCTGCATTTTCACAAAATATAGATTTTTTATGACAAAAAAGTCCTTTGATGATTTTTTGTAGAATGCAACTATTATGAGTAAAATGAGTTTAATGATTTTTGATAATTGCTAAAAATCATGAAAATTCCTGAAATGTGCTACTTTGATGATTTGTAGCTCTGAAAATAATTGCAAAAGAAATCTGAAAAAATTCAGGGTAGATCAAAATATAGTGTACAATGTGTAAAAAAATTTAAGCAAAAAAAAATTTCTCATCTGATATGACAGAGAACCGGCTATATATATATAAAGGTTTTTAAGTGTTATTTCTGGGATTATACAGTGTTATATAGTCCGTTTTCTCAGAGTTACGTCATACAAGTGACTAAAGAAATAATCCCTCTCTTAGTACCGACACTCTAGCGGGGTCCCAGAAATAACGCAAAAACAGGGGGTGTAAATCTGGGACGTCCCAGAAATAATGTGGAGTCCCAGAAATAACGTTTAAAGATATTTATATATATATATATATATATATATATATATATATATATATATATATATATATATATATATATATCAATAAGTTACTTTAACTCTGTTTTCCGGGACTAAAAGTGATATATAACTGTGATTTCCGGGACGCGTTGTTATTTCTGGGATGTCCCAGAAGTGTTTTTGGTACGGAACTGTTATTTCTGGGACGTAGCTAGAGTGAATAACCCCAGGGTCCATTATTTCTTTAGTCACTTGTATACAGCGAACTCTGAAGAGATAAAATATAGGACCCTGTATAATCCCAGAAAACAGGGTTAAAGGTGTTTATATATATATATATATATATATATATATATATATATATATATACACATTTGTTTTAACAGATTTATGGAGCCCTTTTATACACATGAGCATATTTATGGAGCCCGTTTTCTTTTATGGAGCCCGGGTCCCATAAAATATTTTTCTCGGGCGTTTATGGAGCCCGATCTAGAGTCTATAACCCCGGGGTCCATTATTTCTTTAGTCACTTGCCATAGGGATCTCTGGGCTGTAGGTACTAATATACAGCGATGGGCTCCATAAACGGATGGGGGGATAATTATATATATATATATATATATATATATATATATATATATATATATATATATATATATATATATATATATATATATATATATATATATTGTAACGGGTGCAGGCAATAAAGGCGAAAGAGCCGCGTGTACCGCGCCGCGAGGTTTGAATCGCGCGCGCTTGCACGTACAGCGGCTCGCTGCGCGCCAAGCGGGACGCGCGGGAGGCGAAGCAAGAAGAAGAAGAAGACGCCGCCGTAGCGCTCCGAAGGGACGCCGCGGCCATTGAGGCACAGTCTAGTCCTGTAGCGCAACAGGTGCGCACGTGCCAGTTTTGCCTCACCAGTGCCGTGCCTCCAAGTGCCCCGCGAGTGCCGCATCACGCCCTGCGAGAAGTGCCCTCCGCGCCTCCGATCCGCCGCCAGCCCAGCAGCGACGCAACGCCGGCTGCCTTCGCCGGCCAGGCCACTCCGCCACCCAGAAAGGGAGAGGAGGAGAGAGAGAAAGAGGCGGCAGCCGAGGCTCGAGGAGCCACGAGGCCCGACGCCTCGCAGCGAGAAGGCGAGAGCGCGTGAGCGTGACAGAGAGAGAGAGAGAGAGGTAGACTTCGGGCGACGCGCTGGCCAGCGCTAAAGTAAGTGTGCGCTTCATTTGTAATTTTTGCCGCGTAGGTTTTGCGTGCGAGCGGCCACGCGTAAGAAGTGTTGCGCGGCTAACCGACGCCGCCTGCGTAGAGGCAAGCGGCCTCGTGTGCGAGAGCGCGGCGGCCATTTTGTGGCGTCTCGCGGCGCGGTGACGCCGGCCGTGCGACCGGCCGGCTCCGCGTAAGTCTCGGCCTGCGCGTTCGTTTTTGTAGATGTTCGGGCTTCGCGCCCCTTAGCGCGATTCCTTTTGGACGAATAAACTTTATTTATTTTACTTTTCATTATGCGTGTCGAGTCTGTCATTTCGCGAGTAACCGTTCCCTATCCCCCCGAATACCGCCCTCTACCTTTTCAGCAGCTGCAGCTAGTCGGAGGCTTCACCTCCTAGAGGAGCAACGTCAACGGGGAAATTGTAAGTGAAAGTCGCTCAGGTTAACCTGAGCGACGTTGTACGGGAACACCGGCGAGAGTAGGTCAGGCTAGTGCATATCTAGCCGCCGGTGAATTGTGCGCCGAAGTCAGCGGCAGCGGCAGAGCGCAGCGCCGGGTCTAGTAGAAGGCGGCCTAAGCTTTCTACAGCGAAAGCCGGGCGCGCTTGTTCTGAGCCTGCGCCAACGCGCTCCGGCCGGCCGACGGGTCCGTCTACAACGGCGCGCTGCTCTGGGCGTAGTAGACGCCCGTTTATCGCCTGGCGCATCCCAGAGAGGGATTAATACCCTCTTCTAAATTCACCCCGTTACAACTGGCGCCCATTAACGTGTGCAGCACATTAGATTAGGGAACGGCGAATTGTACAGTAATCGGTTGATCGTCGAAACAGGTCGAGACGCGCGTTGCGAATAATTAATTATCGCGGTGATAATTAATTATTACAAAGTGTACAGTGTGTGCAAGGGTAACCAACTGGTGGTTTCTAACCTTGCTTGGAGGAATTGACCCGGTCTGCACGTATTTAGTGAGGAACATTGCTTGTGAAGGCCGAGCATTTGTTGAAGTATTTAGCGAGGACGACAAAGAGATTAGGTAGCAATTATTTATTAATTATGTATTATATTATTAAAATTGTTTTATATAGGTCCTAGCGTTTTATCTCTTTGTGCGTCACCACACGTGCACACCGGGGAGTAAACTACCGGATTACGCACCCAGTATTTAAATACTGGGGATTTCGTTTGGATTTTCGGATTTAGGGCTTAATTCGCGAAGACGCCTGCGCGGGGGATACCGTAAGGTGCGCGCGCAGTAATTTTGGACCCGCGCATGCGCAGAATCCAAAAATAAAAAGTGAAAAATCGCTATCGCGAATTCGGTTGCCCATCCCACGAGGAGGTGGGCATATTCACTAATTTCGGTTTTGCGCATGCGCAAAAGGTCGAAAGATCAAATTTTTGCTTTTACACGCAGAATCGTCTGCGCATGCGGCGGCGGTACGGATACACATAGTGATTTTAGTGCCGCGCATGCGCAGCGCCCGAAAATCGCGAATTTCAGTTTTGACCGGGAATCGGTTGCGCGGACGACTATTACGCTTGCGCAATACGCCAAAAGCGACATAACCTCCAGGCAAGTGAGTAAAAACGAGTTAACCTCGGTATAGCGTAAAGACCAAACCACCAGTTGGGGAAGATCGTTACTTCCTGAGCCAGTGGTAATCCAGTAGGTACCTTGTGAAGGATACCACTGGCCGTGCAAAAGCATAGTAAATTGCGGGATTGAAGAGGAATCCCCTTGCACACGCACAACCAGCGAACGATGTCATACAACATCCAGGAAGCGGTGGAGGATTGGTGTGGTCGATCTCGCCAAGCGAGATCGATAGCCCTGTCGGAGTTGCAATTGAGGCGACACGACTCCACATTCTTGAGAATGCACAGGCTAAGCCAGTGGGTGCTGGGTAACTACACGCCTCAAGACTTCGAGGAGCCGGAAGAGCCGGGGATGTAATCCCCGGCGGATGGCACTAAGGGAAAACCTCTTACGGAGGATCCTTTTAGAAGACGACGGCTCCTTCGTCGAAGCGTCCAGTTGGGATTTACACCCCTGGACGTAGTGCTCAAAAGCGAGCAGATATTGGAGATACTGCGTAGGACGACGGCGGCAGCCGTGTCCGACACCCAGCACTCACCACACCCAAACACCACAGCCAGTAACCGGGACACTACGCAACAACAAAAGGAGCAACGCACACAGCTACCTCTACAGCAGCAGGACAGCGAAGCAGAAGAAACTCGCGGCGACGACCAACAAGCGCAGCCAGGAGAGATGCTACGTCTCCTGGCAAAGGACGGCTCCGAGTTTTATATCCCTCGGGAAGTCGGCTCGCTATTAGCGGAATTAATAGCGAAAGTAAGGTCGCTGGAGGAGTTGGTTTTAAACCAACAGCGACACGCCGCTTCCAGCACGCACATAGCGGAACCTAGGCAAGGTCACAACGTGCAGTTTGAAGACACGTACACCGTCACCGGCAACGATACGTGGATCGGTCCGCAATCGACACCACCGCCAGCTCGGCGTGATGGTCAGGCTGATTTACAAGGAGTAAACGCAGCCTGGGTGGGGGGTGACCGCCGAAGTTCGGAGAGAGGCTCGAGCTGGCCGACATATGGCGCGCCAGGCGCGACAGGGAACTTCTCAAGGTCGAGTATGTTCCACTCGCGAGACATAGGCCAAATCGTGAGGAAATGGCAAATTCGATTCTCTGGGGCGAAGAGCCAGAGTATCGATGTATTCCTGGCGAGGCTGGAGGACTGTCGAGTCCTGGCAAACCTCTCCGAAGAAGAGGTGTTGTCGTCGTTGTCAGAGCTGTTCACTGACACGGCGGCCACGTGGTACCGTAATGAGAAAGAGAAATGGGCCACGTGGCAAGAGTTCGTGACTGCAGCGAAACGCTGGTACGGGACGACGAAGAGGTACCAGCAGCGGTTGATAGCAGAGGCGAACAACCGCACCCAAGGGGCGGACGAGGCCGTGAGAGATTATATCACGTGCCTCATTGCGATAGTGAGGAAGATATCGCCGCCCCCAGCTCGGAGCAACAGCTGGATCAGCTGCACCGAAACCTACGGCCCCAGCTGCAAGCGATGGTCCGTAGGTCAGACTTCAGCACAGTAGAGGAGCTACTGGAGTTGGCAGTGGACGCGGAGCAAACGTTGGAGAATTCCAAGACGTTCCGACCTCCACCACCGCCAACAGCGGCGCTACTGCCGGAAATGGCGTACAAACCCCCGGCAAACACCGACGCGCCACGAAAGCCAAAAGGCGATGCCAAGGAAGGCAAAGTGGCTGCGGCGGTGGTCGAGAAGGACGCCAAGCTGGAGGGTTTGGAGGAAATGCTTCGGCGAGTGCTAAGCGAGCGTCTTTCCGACCGGCGAGGCTCCGGAGGAGAGCGCTCCGGGCGAAATACGCCCCCTGGGCCGCGCAGAGGGCGCGGTAACCAGCCATCTGGGCGTGGCGGGGCAAGGAGGCCCCCAGAACCGGGGCAGGGGACGAAGGCGACGAGCCCACCGAACGGCTCCGCGCCCTGCGCCGGCCCCGAGGGTAACCCTCCGAAAGGACCAAGGCCGCCGCTGAGTTGCTACTCATGCGGCCTTGTCGGATATATAGCGCGCTACTGCCCTAATTGTGCGGGAAACGGGAAGGGGAGCGGGTAGAGGGGATCACTACCGCCCCCCTCCCCGACGAGGTCCCCAAAACCGAAGATGTTTTGGCCGCGTGCGATAGCCGCCCTGCCGCGAAAGAGTTCGCGGTACCCTCGCCAGTTGCGAACCGAGGAGAGGCCTCGGCGAAGCAACCGATCGACGCAGAAACAAGGTGGTGGCTGCGAATTGAGGTCGGCGAGTTTAATCTCCGCGCTTTGTTGGACCCGGGAGCATCCACGACGGTGATGGGCTCCGTCGGACTCCAACTAGCTACAGCGCTGGACCGGGAGTTTGTAGCGTCCGAGGAGAAAGGGGTAAGGCTAGCGGATGGAAGCCGCAGCCCTTGCTAGGCCACGTGATGCTGCCCATCACTGTGGCTGGCCTCACTCGCGATATCCGAGTCGCCATAATGCCGAATTTAGATGCCGACTGCTACTTAGGAGTCAACTTTGTACGAGCGTTCAGGGCCGTACTAGACCCGGATACGGATAGGCTATTCTGTAAGGAGACGGAAGCCTACGTCGAGCTGGAAGTAGCCAGCTTGACCCCAGATCCTAGCTCGGTAGCGGCAATTGGGCTCGAGGACGCTACAGACCTTCAGCGAGAGGAGCTGAAGGCCATGGTGGACGAGGTCCCAGGCAAGCTCCCGCCAGGATTAGGTTGCGTCAGAGGCGTGGAGCATGCCAGATTCATGTAGGCAGAGCTCGACCCATCAAGCAACACAATTATCCAGTGTCGGATAAGGTGCAGGAGGAGATGCATCGCCAGGTTTGCGAAATGCTGAACCAAGGCATCATCGAGCCCTCCAAGAGCGGGTGGTCGAGCCCCGTCGTGATGGCGCCGAAGAGTGACGGCACGCGACGGTTCTGCAACGATCTGCGGAAAGTGAATGCAGTCACCGAACCCGACGCCTATCCTCTGCCGAATATGCAGGATATTCTGCGGAAATTGAGGAAGGCGAAGTTCATCTCCACGCTTGACCTCAAGAGCGCGTATCATCAGATACCGTTAGCGGAGGAGGCGCGGCCCATCACCGCTTTCACGGTGCCGGGGCTGGGCCTGTTCCAGTTCCGGCGGATGCCGTACGGACTGACGAACGCGCCGGCCACCTTCCAGCGGCTCATTGACCAAGTGCTCGGACCCGAGCTGGAGCCTTACGTCTACGCCTACCTCGACGACATCATCGTAGTCGCAGAAACGTTCGAGGAGCATAAGAAGTGCTTGAAAAGGGTGCTGGAAAGGCTCGTCGCCGCTGGGCTAACCCTCAACGCAGAAAAATGTGTTTTCTGCAAGCAAGAGGTGGCATACTTGGGCTTCTTGGTTAACCGGGACGGCACGAGGCCGAACCCGGCCAAGATCGAGCCAATCAAGAATTTTCCGCAGCCGCGGAATCTGAGGCAGCTGCGCCGATTCCTGGGTACTTCATCGTGGTATAGGAAGTTCATCCCGAACTATGCCACGGTCGCCGAGCCGCTCACGAGTCTGACGAAGAAGAACCAGAAGTACGAGTGGCTCGACGAGCAGCAACGCGCCTTCGAGTTGTTGAAGGCGATGATTATGACCGCTCCGGTCCTACATCGCCCTGATCCCGGCGGCCTTTACATCGTGCAGACCGATGCGAGCGATGTAGGCCTTGGCGCGGTGCTGCTTCAGGAAGTAGAGACCCAAGAGCGGGTGATTGAGTTCGCGAGCCGGGTGTTAACCCCGGCAGAGCGAAACTATAGCGTTACGGAGAGGGAGTGCCTCGCGGTGGTCTGGGCGATACAGAAGTTTCGCCCTTACATCGAAGGCTACGAGTTTAGGGTTGTGACAGACCACAGCAGTCTGCGGTGGCTCTGTCAGATGAAAAACCCCACGAGCAGGCTCGCTCGGTGGGCGCTGGAGTTGCAAGGCCACAAGTTTTCGATCGAGCATCGAAAAGGCGCCTTGAACCACGTGGCCGACGCCCTCTCTCGGATGTACGAGGATGAGGAAGGCCCGGAGGTGGCTGCGGTGTCCTGGTCAACGGACACCGAGGACGCGTGGTATCGAGAGTGGAGCGCCAAAGTCCGAGAGCAACCCAACGATTTTCCAACCTACAAACTCGTCGCGGGCAACCTTTACCGGTACCGACCGAACCCGGACGTTGACACGGCCCTCGGCGACGATGAGGATGCTTGGAAGCTGGTAGTACCAGAGGAACATCGTCGCGAGGTGTTGCAAGAGTGCCATGACGACGCCACCGCTGGACATCTCGGACGAGAAAAGACGTTTGCCAGAGTAGCCCTGCGCTACTACTGGCCACGTTACTACGCGGAAACGCAAGAGTACGTGCGCCACTGCGAAACGTGTCAGCGGTTTAAGGTGGAACAAAGAGCTCCAGCCGGCCTCATGGGTCGACGAGTCGTCGACAGACCCTGGCAGGTCGTTGCTGGAGACATAATAGGACCGCTGCCTCGCACCTCTAAAGGTTTTGAATACATTGTGGTGTTTCAAGACCTTTTCTCCAGGTGGGCGGAGGCTTCGCCGATACGGAAGGCTAACGCAAAGACGGTGGTAGGAGAATTGGACCGGAAGGTTTTCCTCCGGTTCGGTTGCCCAGAAGTGTTCCTCTCCGACAACGGCACAGAGTTCAAGAACCGTGTCGTAGAGGAATTCTTGAGGGAGCGAGGTGTGCATCACACCAACACTCCCACCTACCACCCGCAGGCTAATCCGGTGGAGCGCGCCAATCGTACTTTAAAGACGATGGTCGCCTCTTACCTTAAGGAGCGGCACACCACATGGGACGAGAAGCTTCCGGAACTTCTCTTCGCCATGAATACGGCGGTGCATAGCTCTACCGGAGTCAGCCCCGCCATGTTACTTTACGGTAGGCAGCCAGAGCCCCTGGTACGCAGCGTAGGCTGCAAGAGGTCGCGGCAGAGACCCCGGCACAAGAAGAAAGTTTGGCTCGTTGGAAGGAGCGGCTCGACGCCCTTCCAAACCTTCATCAACGAGCCGCCTCGCAGGCGAGAGCGGCTCAAGATCGCCAAGCCAGCTATTATGATGCCGGCAGGCGAGAGCCAGATTTCAAGCCGGGAGACAGGGTCTGGAAGCGCAGCCACCCACTCTCCTCGGCCGCGAAGGGCGTCGCGGCGAAACTAGCGCCTAGGTTTGAAGGGCCGTATTGGATTACGGCCGTGCTAGGCTCCAACACCTACCGATTGGTAGGTGAGGGGGGCCAAATTGAGGAGATAGTGGCCGCTGACCAGCTTAAGCCCTATCTCGGTGAGTCGCCTGAGTCGAATGGAGTCGACGCGGAAGGCGACCCCAGGGGGACGCCTGTGAGCGAACCACCCGCCCCTCAGGGGACAGGTGAGCCCCCCGAGAGCACGCGGGGGAGACCGCGGAGGGCGCGCGGCGCAACTACGGGTCCCGCCGAACCAACTTCGGTAGGACCGCGAGCCCCGAATGCTCCTCGCAGGGGACGCGGTCGTCCCCGTAAGCCTCCGTAGCGCTGCGCGCCTAGCGCTTATTCCCCCCGAGACGTGCGATAAACTACACGCGGATATAATGAAACTGGCCTAACCTGAGATGTTCTTTTCCAGATGTTGGAGATCTCCGAGCAGACGCTGGAGGAGGCCATGGCCGCACTCATAACCCTCGACTTGGGCAAACCCGTCGAGGGCGTGGCCCAGGCGGTGCTCCACCTCCTGCGCCAACGTCGGGAGCGCCTCAAAGATGAGGCTATGGAGCGGCTGCAGGAGCAGCCCCTCCTAGAGGAGGCCGACGCCCATGAGGAGAGCCGGGCGGGCACCAGCCCCGGCGTGCCCCGCTTCGCCCCCAAGGAGGAGCCTGCCACGCCGCCCCGCGGCGCAATCCCCGCCGGCTACCCGCGGAGGGTCCAACGCGATGCCGCCTCGCAGACGGAGGCCCACCTCCTGCCTGCAGAGCCCACCTGGGACGAGCTGCGCGCCGGGCTGTCGACAGTCCGGGAGATGGACCGCGCCGCCAACCAGGCCCGCGCCGAGGTGTTCGCGGCCTTGGAGCGGCACGTCGGTGTCCACGGGGAGCAGCCCCGGAGGTCGACTCCTGGCGCCGGATGATGCTGGCCAAGCAGGAGGAGGCCGAGCACCTGGTCGCCTGGCGAGCGGAGCGACGCTCCCGCATGCAGCGGGAGAAGGTGGAGGAGGAGGCACGCCTCCGTGCCGCGTCGGAGCGGGCCCTGGGGGAGGCCCGCGCCCGCCGCCTCGCCGAGGAAGCCGAGCTCCAGGCCGCCCGCGCCCGGTGGAACCAGGCCCGCCGAGACGAGGAGCGGGCGGCCGTCGACCTGGGCATCGCGCGGGAGCGCTCGCCCGTCCGGCCGAACCCGCCAGGAGCGGGACGCCCTCGCTTCTGCTACGTGTGCGGGTGGCCGGGGGTGCGCATGCCGCGCAAATGCCCCCGAGCGGCTACGCATCCGCCGAAATCCACGGCGCCTCCCGTGGCTAGCCCGGGGGGGACGCTTCCGATTCGCCGGTGTCAACTGTACGTTTTTTTGGTGGAAACTTTTTTTGTACATAGTTTTTTTGTAAATATTTTGTGTATATAGAGTATAGGTGATGTGCCCCAGAGGCTGGAATAAAAAGGAAGAGCCTCCACCTAACCTGTTGTTTTCGCCTTATTTCTGCGCCCTTCCTCTTTTCAGATGTCGCGTACGGGGTACGCCAAATCTGGGTGGGGGTGTAACGGTGCAGGCAATAAAGGCGAAAGAGCCGCGTGTACCGCGCCGCGAGGTTTGAATCGCGCGCGCTTGCACGTACAGCGGCTCGCTGCGCGCCAAGCGGGACGCGCGGGAGGCGAAGCAAGAAGAAGAAGAAGACGCCGCCGTAGCGCTCCGAAGGGACGCCGCGGCCATTGAGGCACAGTCTAGTCCTGTAGCGCAACAGGTGCGCACGTGCCAGTTTTGCCTCACCAGTGCCGTGCCTCCAAGTGCCCCGCGAGTGCCGCATCACGCCCTGCGAGAAGTGCCCTCCGCGCCTCCGATCCGCCGCCAGCCCAGCAGCGACGCAACGCCGGCTGCCTTCGCCGGCCAGGCCACTCCGCCACCCAGAAAGGGAGAGGAGGAGAGAGAGAAAGAGGCGGCAGCCGAGGCTCGAGGAGCCACGAGGCCCGACGCCTCGCAGCGAGAAGGCGAGAGCGCGTGAGCGTGACAGAGAGAGAGAGAGAGAGGTAGACTTCGGGCGACGCGCTGGCCAGCGCTAAAGTAAGTGTGCGCTTCATTTGTAATTTTTGCCGCGTAGGTTTTGCGTGCGAGCGGCCACGCGTAAGAAGTGTTGCGCGGCTAACCGACGCCGCCTGCGTAGAGGCAAGCGGCCTCGTGTGCGAGAGCGCGGCGGCCATTTTGTGGCGTCTCGCGGCGCGGTGACGCCGGCCGTGCGACCGGCCGGCTCCGCGTAAGTCTCGGCCTGCGCGTTCGTTTTTGTAGATGTTCGGGCTTCGCGCCCCTTAGCGCGATTCCTTTTGGACGAATAAACTTTATTTATTTTACTTTTCATTATGCGTGTCGAGTCTGTCATTTCGCGAGTAACCGTTCCCTATCCCCCCGAATACCGCCCTCTACCTTTTCAGCAGCTGCAGCTAGTCGGAGGCTTCACCTCCTAGAGGAGCAACGTCAACGGGGAAATTGTAAGTGAAAGTCGCTCAGGTTAACCTGAGCGACGTTGTACGGGAACACCGGCGAGAGTAGGTCAGGCTAGTGCATATCTAGCCGCCGGTGAATTGTGCGCCGAAGTCAGCGGCAGCGGCAGAGCGCAGCGCCGGGTCTAGTAGAAGGCGGCCTAAGCTTTCTACAGCGAAAGCCGGGCGCGCTTGTTCTGAGCCTGCGCCAACGCGCTCCGGCCGGCCGACGGGTCCGTCTACGACGGCGCGCTGCTCTGGGCGTAGTAGACGCCCGTTTATCGCCTGGCGCATCCCAGAGAGGGATTAATACCCTCTTCTAAATTCACCCCGTTACAATATATATATATATATATATATATATACGAGGGTCATTTGACAAGTACCTAGCCTCACCGCCAGATGGTGCCACTATCGCACCAGAAATACACTACAGTGCAGTATCTTCCTGTAAACGGTTACAGACGAAATTTCAGCCGGATCGGAGTTGTAGTTTATTTTTGAGAGCGTGTGAAAGCAAATGTGTCCGTTGATTTTTGAAAAAATGGAGAAAGAACAATATCGGTCGGTGATTCGATTCTTGTTTTTGGAAGGGAAATCGCGCAGTGAAATTAAAGAACGCTTGGATGCAGTGTATGGGGATGCTTCTCCTTCGATGGCGACCGTTAAATTTTGGTATAACGAGTTTCAACGTGGTCGTACGTCGGTTTTTGATGATCCACGCCCAGGTGCTCCGAAAACAGCCACTACGGAGGAGAACGTGACAAAAATACACGATATCGTTTTGTCAGACCGCCGATTAAAGGTGCACGAGATAGCTGCGATAGTAGGCATCTCAGAAGAACGCGTGTGACATATCCTACATGAGATTTTAGGCATGAGGAAGCTGTCAGCAAGGTGGGTGCCGCGTTTGCTGACTGCAGACAACAAGCGCATCCGTGTGACCAGTTCAGAGCAGTGTTTGGAGCTGTTTAATCGCAATCCAAAAGAGTTTTTGCGTCGTTACGTGACCGTCGACGAAACATGGATTCACTACTACACTCCAGAGATCAAGGAGCAGTCAAAACAGTGGACCTTACCCGGTGAACCTGCTCCAAAGAAGGCGAAGACGGTCCCGTCGGCCGGAAAGGTGATGGCCACTGTTTTCTGGGATTCTCAAGGTGTGATTTTTATTGACTATCTGGAGAAGGGCAAAACGGTCACAGGACAGTACTACGCCGAACTATTGAGCCGATTTGACGCCGTGTTAGAAGAAAAACGGCCCCATTTGTCTAAAAAGAAAGTGCTTTTCCACCACGATAATGCACCGGCTCACACTTCTGCACTCGCCACGGCTAAATTGGTCGAATTACGCTACGAACTGCTGTCCCATCCACCGTATTCTCCAGATTTGGCTCCGTGCGACTTTTTTTTGTTTCCGAACCTAAAAAATTCGCTCGCCGGGAAGAGATTTCACTCCAATAACGAAATAATCGCCGCCACGGAGGCCTATTTTGCAAACCAAGAGAAAACATTTTTTTCAACGGGGTTAAAAAAAATTGGAACACCGCTGGACCAAGTGTATTCAATTAAAAGGAGACTACATTGAAAAATAAATTTTATTTTTTGTAAAATTTTGGTGTTTTCATTTGTAGGCAAGGTACTTATGAAATGACCCTCGTATATATATATATATATATATATATATATATATATATATATATATATATATATATAAATATATGAAACGCTAGTTATGCAGACACTTTCCGAAATTTAAATAGACTTATGCAGACAGAGACCGACTTATGCAGACGTCAGCATAAGTAGAGAGATTATTTCTTTAGTCACGCTAGACTTGTGCAGACACTTGTATAAACGGTACTACACTTATGCAGACAGGTCACGTGGTCTTATACATTGGTGTCAGCATAAGTCCATGTTTATATGATTATATATATATATATATATATATATATATATATATATATATATATATATATATATATAAACAGATGTATAGGTACATATGTAGACTCGTCCGCATAAGTCCCGATCCGTTTACGTATGTTGTCCGCATAAGTATCGTTTCCATTAGACCCGTGTCTGCACAAGTCACGCTTGGCTAAAGAAATAACTCCCTCTCTATGTAGACACTCAAAAATGTCTGCACAAGTCGATGAAAGTCCGCATAAGTACCGTTCCCATTAAGGATGCGTCCGCATAAGTTACCTTTGAGATAAATATACAGTTATATATCAAAAAAAGTCCCAGAAATAACACTTAGGTGTATATATATATATATATATATATATATAAAGACCTATAAACGTTATTTCTGGTAATCTACAGGGTCCTATAGTTTATCTCTTCAGAGTTCCCTATATAAGCGCGTGACTAAAGAAATAATATCCCTGGGGTGTGGGACTAATACCACGTCCCGGAAATAACAGTTGCAGACACAGATTTTCCGGGACGTCCCGGAAAAAACAGCGCGTCCCGGAAATAACAGCGATGTACAGTGTAAACGTCCCGGAACGAACCGTTGCAGATAAATATAAACTTGTATAACGTTAGTTCCCAGGACCCCATGTTACTGTATACCTATATGTGACTAAAGAAATAATGTCTCTTATGGGGGCCGATGTCCTCAAAACTGACGTTAAACATATGTAGATTCAGGGACTGTCCCCAAAACTAACAAATGTCCCCAAAACCAACGTTAAACATCTGGAATGTCCTGGAAACTAACATAAAACATATATATATATATAGGCTTAATATTGCATGTTGTACTATTATTCAAATTTACTGGCAATTTAAATATTGTATAACTGTTCTACCATTATGTAGTAAATTTGCAGCGATCCATGTCCAAGCACATGTAAGAGTATTTATTATATCTTACTTTATTATTATTATTATTTATTTATTATTTATTGTGTCTTACTAATATGTTTTAAAGTAAACTGTTCACCTGATTTTTCATCCATTTTTGGGGGGTAAAAGTGAATTTTGTACTTGCTAAATAGTTCTGCAGTATTTATAGGATACTGGTAAAACACAAATATAACTAAATAATTCACACATGTTATAAGGAAACTTGTATTGCAATGCTTCGTTTAAACATTTATGCCATTCTTCATCAGTTGACACTAGCTTTCCAGCTACAGCCGTTTCATAAAACGTGTCATAAGTTGTATTATTATAAATTTTTAAAGCAAGATATGAAGTCGAACCTTCTACACGCAATAATAATAATCTTAGAAAAAAACTTTCACGTTGTTTAGGAATAACTAAATACATTCTACTTAAAATTGGTTTATTAAATTTTTTTCTTTTCACCCATTTTTTAGTTTTTTAAAAAATATAATAATTAGGTATATCTGAATATAAATATTGATGTACTCATCATGTTGATTGAGTTCAAACCAAGCTGTAAGTGGTGTACTTAAGTTTTTATTAATTACTTCATTTTCGCAACCATCTTTGAAATAAATATTTTGTTTATTTTCATTATGAACAGGTAATCTATAAATAACGTGAGATAATTCATACATGTGATATTCTAATAAACGATGCATTGCTTCGCGGGGGGGGGGGGGGGCACTTATCATGTATTGATATATTGTTTAATTTCATTGCATTTGTAGGAGTGATGCTTCTTCCAGAGAGCATCCTCCTATTAGAATACTATTCAGAGGTTTATGTTTATACGGGATACAGGTGGTTCAATAAATTACACTCAGACACACGATCACATTCAAAACACTCCGAATCTCTTTATTAGAACATTTAGACTCTGAAGACTTAATATACGTATACACTCGGAAAGCAATCCGTTTGCGCCTACTGTCGCAAACTGACTGAGCGCAGCTCAGGACTTTGTCGGAGAGGGGGAATATTCGCTCGCTCGCAGCGCCGTCGTTTCTGACCATCGACAAAGCTATTTCTTACACTCCCTCCCTTTGTCGATTTTGACTATTCTGCCATATCTTCTGGACATTATAATTTAATAATTTTAAATAGAACTGAATTACATTAGCAAAGAGAAGCGTTTAAATACTAAGTACAAAAGTTAATCTAGAATTTAGGTAAATGAGAAATCTGTTAATTGTTCTTGGCTTGATTGCGTTGATTTCCTTCTCCTTGCATAAAGTCTTTTCATCGTTGTTCTGTAAACATAAAATCATAAAAACAATTAATCTCATGTACAAATTATAAATTAAACTCTGAATGATTTCAACTCATGACATTCAAACTTATATTAGTGATTTGATCTCTTAGATAAGTAAACTCTTTTTCAGCCAAAGGCTTCGTCATAATATCAGCTAGATTCTCTTTAGTAGCTATCCACAGGACTTTGACCTTTTTCTCATCGACACATTGTTTTATAAAATCACCATGAGATTCCGCCATGGGTTTTCTAGTTCCCGTTTCTTCTCTGAATTTTAGATCTCTCTGAATATTTTCCAAGCTCTGGTCAAATGTTTTACGTTTATGACTCCCGTCCATTTCGGTGCAGTCTCTCGCAGACCTGTTGTCGCACCATACGTTTACAGGGAACAGAGTTTGACCAATTATATACCTGACTGATTTGTCCAGCGATATCAACTCTTGACATGCATCGCTCATAGCCAAATATTCTGTCTGGCAAGTGGACAGTGTTGTACATGATTGCTTATGACTTCTCCAGGCAATGACATCACCAAACAGTTTTATGATGTATCCACCAGTAGATGTTGAGTTTTCACAATCTCTGAAACTCGAGTCAGTCAATGCTTCTAGATGCTTAGAAGTAGAAGTAAATCTTATACCTAGATCAGTTGTTCCTCTTAAATATCTGAATTCTCTTTTCACATCATTCCAGTCGTCCTCAGTAGGTTCTAATTGTTTTCTTGCTAGATAATTTACTGCAAAGGCTATATCTGGTCGTGTAGCATTTGCTAGATACATCAAGCTTCCAATGGCTTCTCTATAAGGTACCTTTTTGATTTCATTAATTGACTCTGGATCTTCTGTATGGAGTTTGACCTTATTATTTCTGTTTTTCACTTGAATAAAAAAATTATCAAAAAATACGAAAAACAATAAGTCAATGTCTTATTGTAGTCAAAGAAATTTATCAAAGGTGTTTCGTCCAGGCTACTAGATTGGACTCATTGGGAAAAAGGTGGCTGTGTCTATAAACCTTTGGCCGCTACCATCCTGCGGTAGGTGTCTGATGACGGCTACTAGATCGTCACTGATGAATCCAATCTAGTAGCCTGGACGAAACACCTTTGATAAATTTCTTTGACTACAATAAGACATTGACTTATTGTTTTTCGTATTTTTTGATAATTTTTTTATTCGGGCCTTTAACTAAAAGGACACTTGCGAAAATTTTTGCTTGCAATACACATTAGCTGCATTTACTCACATATAAAAGATCTACAGGCATTAGCTTCACTAAATTCATACTTGATGCGGTGTTTGTGTGAAAAATACACCGATAGATGGAGCCCCCTTTTCCACTTGGGAAAAAGGTGGCTGTGTCTATAAACCTTTGGCCGCTACCATCCTGCGGTAGGTGTCTGATGACGGCTACTAGATCATCACTGATGATCTTTGATAAATTTCTTTGACTACAATAAGACATTGACTTATTGTTTTTCGTATTTTTTGATAATTTTTTTATTCGGGCCTTTAACTAAAAGGACACTTGCGAAAATTTTTGCCTGCAATACACATTAGCTGCATTTACTCACATATGAAAGATATTACTTTGAAAACTTCACGATTCTCAAATCTGAAAAATTGGTATTTTCTGCATATACTCAGATACACAAACTCTTAAATTTAATCGCCACGAAATGAGAAAGTTTTATCAACCACATATTGACTCACTCTTAGCTCTTTACTCTGAATATGAATTAAACTTTCCAGCACGATAGCAAATGTGAACCTCTTTTTACATCTACACGAGAGGTAAACATAGCTTGTAAGGAACAAAGGGCGTTCCACAAAGTACGCACCGGCCCGGGAAGTATTTAGAGAATTCGTCAAAACTCCCTCCGTTTTGTGCGAGCGCAAAACAATCCGCTTGTTCGCAGAACGGCGATCGTCGAGTGCTACGCTCAACTCAAGGAGTCACTGCGCGCGCGAGAGATGCCGCGACTTACCCGAACGCAAGACGCAAGAGCTCGTCAAGAAGCCCCCGTACCGCACACACACACACACACACACACCCACGAGAAAGAGATAGAGCAATGCAGCATCACACACACCGCGTTCCGACTTTAACCATTTTCACCCTCGAGTACGCTCCAATCCGCGTCTCGCGAAATAAAAAACTCGTCACTACCCGAACTGCATGCAACGATGTACCGAGTCTGTCGAACAAAGAAAAGCCCGGCTGCCAGCCCGACCTCAGACTCGCGCGTCGCGCATGCGCCGGCAGGTCCTTTTTGGCACCTCTCCGCACACGATCGCCGCCCGATTCTCGGAACTCCCGTTTCGCCTGGCTCACGACAACATACGCGTTTTTCTTTTGCCCGATCTCGTATCGGCGTTGATACGAATTTTTATGATTTTTGTTTTCACTTCACACTAATTTTTTTGAGCGGTATTTCACTTTATTTCGAATTATTACGTTAGATTATAAACCTTTTCGTTTTAACTCTACTTTCGAAATAAACGAGTTCTCATAGATTTTTTTTTTTTTTATTCGCATTCGTTTTCTCGTGTCCTCTGAATTTTATACCGCCGAATATAAATCACTCTTTACACAAAAATTCATCAACTTACGTTGCAAACCTCTGAAGAAGTATTTGCCGGGCGCTCTGAAATGTGGAAGCGAAGCACGCCGCTCCGGCCTGTCGTCCAGACACACCGCTCTGCAGGTTCAAATCTATTGCTCCCTGTCTCCGCTCGCCACTCGCTGTTTTATACTGGCGTTGCCTGAAACCGCCAACCTCCGGACTTCTCACAGCCTTTTCACTTCTTAATCAAGCTAAGCCACCTGTCTCTTTTCCGTAGACGAAACCACAGGTCTCAGCTACTATGTAGGAGTGATGCTTCTTCCAGAGAGCATCCTCCTATTAGAATACTATTCAGAGGTTTATGTCTATACGGGATACAAGTGGTTCAATAAATTACACTCAGACACACGATCACATTCAAAACACTCCGAACCTCTTTATTAGAACATCTACACTCTGAAGACTTAATATACGTATACACTCGGAAAGCGATCCGTTCACGCCTACTGTCGCAGACAGACCGAGCGCAGCTCAGGATTTTGTCGGAGAGGGGGAATATTCGCTCGCTCGCAGCGCCGTCGTTTCTGACCATCGACAAAGCTATTTCTTACAGTATTTAATTTCAGTTTCAGTTATCATTGCTATCAATGTTTAGTTTCATTTCAATAAAAGCACAATTGTGTCCTTTGTAACAGTATTTAAATAAATATTTGACGCACAATATTGTTGAACATACTTCAAGATTTATATGACTATTAAACTTTAATAATAAATAAGGTTTGTAAGGTTCAACAAACGTATTGTTTGCCCATTTATTTTTCGTAAAATGAATTGTTCTCCCGTCATTTCTTCTCCTACATAACGGATATCCAGATGTTATTATAGTATTGTCAATGAATTGTTTCGGAAATCGGAAATTTTTTAGTGCATTGTTTTACATTTTTGTTCGTACAAGGAGAATTTAGATTTTGTTGTCCACAGGGCCCATGGATCATAAACTGGTCAACTATTTTGTATAAGTGTGGATTCGTAGATTCATCTGGAATTTCAGCATTTATGATTCCATCTATTTGATCAATATTTTTATCTTCATTATCTAAAAAGATTAGCATATGTACGTGAGGTAAACCTCTTTTCTGAAACTCAATTACATAAGTATATGCAATGCATTTCCCAAAAATATGTTTTTTACAAATTTCTTCTTTCAACTCTTTTACTTTCTGATTGAAAACTTTAACAACTATATCAGATTTATTAATAACCTCTTCATTATGCCCTATATTAGAAATAATTTTATTCCGCTTTGGATTACAGGTCATGGTAAGAAACAAATCAGTTTTTCCATATGTTTGCACCAAAACAATTGCATCTACAAAATTTTGATGCAAGGCTCTGGGACGACCAGTAAAACTAGATGGTAGAATAAACATTTGGCCAATTTTACATATAGTATCATTATTATCTTTTCTTTTTTGAGTAAATAATCCATTGATCCGTTGTAGTTTTCTATTCTGTTCTTAATATGTCTTGATTTTTTTGTATAAAGTAAAGTCGTGTAAAGTAATTCCACTTTAACCCACGTATCAACGACGTACTGTTGAGTTAATTTCCTAAAATGTAAAAAAGGGCTAAATTCATCTCTAATAAAAAGTTTGTACGAATAAAATTGTAATGCTGATATATTACAATTTTTTATATTAGATTTCATATTTGGCATCCACCCAAATCCGCCATGAGGATATAATAACGGGTCGACATGTTTACTAATATTAGGAATTCTAATAGATCCTTCAGCTTTAGAATAAATACAAGTATCTCTTTCAATTGGAGGTTCGCCATTATTACCAACAAATATTACAGCAACTTCATTAGAAGATGCGCTATTATAACGATTTTTATCAAAGTTGTCATTACGTGTGAATAACATTTTCACTTCTTTTGGTATAGATGTATTACTCAAACAACGATTATATTCTTCAGAGTCTACTTCATGCATCATTTTCCAAACTGCAACATAAGGCTTAGGCTTACGTATTGTAGAATCGATCTGCTTTAATAAATCCTCCGAACATGCAGGATGACTTTTTAAACGCATCCTGTTGGCATTATTATCAATAATATACAACTGACTAAATTTTCTCAATTACCTTCATTCGGGTGTACTATTACAAATCTTCCTCTATGAGGAAGCAATAAAATTTGAAAGTTAGGACTTTGTAAAATAATTTGAACATTGGCTACCGGCTCCAATATTAGAGCAAACGAAAAATGAAAAAATACGTATCGAAACATTTTTAGAGAAGAATAGCACTTGAAATTAAAAATGATCGCTGATGTAGGCATACTCTGGCTGTTCGATGGATTCGACCATACATACTTAACCATTAATAGTATCTACCGATATACACTGAGAGTATAAGTCCTGTTACGTGCAAAAAGAAACATGTATAGTTACAAAGAAAAACCGCTGCCAATTCATTGGCAAGATGCATCCTCAAACTAATTTATCGATTCCATTTTTTAAATTTAAAAAACAAAATTAAATTTTTAACAACGAAACTTTATTAATAAATAAAACTGTCTTCTTTGTTATTCTTTGTTGTTTGTTAAAGAATTTTACTTAATACAAAAAAAATCCTTCCACTGAGTACCATCCTTTATTGCTTTTTTTTTATTTTACATCTTTCATACTACCCTCGTGGTGGCGAGGTGAACTATCGTTGGCCAGGCTTCAACGCTGTATTATAGAACTGGCTTGTCTGCGCCATGTTGGCTATGGCTAAGGTATACCTATATATAGTGGCCACTTGCCCATCTCAAATCCTAATACTTACACGTTAAAAGGCCTCCTGACGCCTTGTATGTTGTATATTCGGTTTTTGTAAATATTTTATTTTATTGCAGTACCCCAGGAATAGTCATTTTAAATTGACTTCTGCGGCACAGTGCACTAGAACATATCCCCGGGAAGGTCATTTTAGATTGGCTCCCGCGGCACCGATACTAGGGCATATCCCTGGGAAAATCATTTTAGATTGACTCCCGCGGTACCGTGTACTAGGGTATATCCCCGGGAAAGTCATTTTGATTGGCTCCCGCAGCACCGTGTATTATCGCAACACTAAAAAAAAAAAAATTCATCTTCAAAATATGAATACATTCCATGAATTTCATAAAAATGTGAAATATCTATGGTCACAACAGTCAATTTTTTTTTTGCAAAGAACTGAATCCGTAAATATAAAAAAAGCTCATTCTCTGCCAAATTTTAAAACGATTCATTGATTTTTTACTTCTGTTATCGTAAGCAAAAGAAAACGCACTTCTTTTAAAAAATAATTTTTTCTCGGAAACAGATCAACATAACCTCTTCAAAATTTAACACAATGTTGTACTCGAAAAGTGTAATAAGTGATAAAAATTTTGAGTCAGTCAATCGAATATTCTTTTTAAAAATGCAAATATAAGAAATTTATAAAAAATTTTTAACCTCAAATATCTTTGGTTACAACAGTCAGATTTTTTTTGGCAAAGAATTGATTCATTAGATATTAAAAAGCTAATTCTCTGCCAAATTTCAAAACGATTCATTGACTTTTACTACTGTTATCGTAAAGGAAAGAAAACGCACATTTTTTCAAAAATAATTTTTTTCTCGGAAACAAATCAACATAACCTCTTTAAATTTTAACGCAATGTTGTACTCGACAAGTGTAATAAGTGATACAAATTTTGAGTGGATAAATGAAAATGTTTTTGAGATATTAATTAAAGAATTGTAACGCGTGCGCGAATTCGGTAATTCGAGATTCGAATTACCCGCGCCGAGCAGGCGTGCTCGCTGGGGGCGCGAGCGCGCGAGCATTCTCGTCCGCGCCGTCCTATCTTTTTATAGTTACCGCGAGTGTTGTGGAGGCGCCGAGCAGAGTGTATGCGTGTGAAAGAGAGACAGAGAGAGAGAGCGATCCCGAACCGCGTGAGCCACACGAGACAGTGAGCGGGGAGCCGGCAGCCAGCCCGCCTGCCGACCCAATACAGCGAGTAAGAGAGAGAGAAAGAGAGAGAGAGAGAGAGAGAGAGAGAGAGAGAGAGAGAGAGAGAGAGACATAGCGCGCAACTACTGTGCGAGTAGAGAGAGCGAGAGAGAGAGCCGAGAGCACCGGTTACTCCTTCCAAAAGTAATTTTTATACTCTCATCTCTCGCGTTACATGTAAAGGTTTGCACGAAAATCGCCCCGTGCAAGCTTTCTGTATAGTGTACATACGGGTGTGTCAGCCCGCCATACTTTAACACCGCGCGCGAGATTAGCAGCTTCGACGCGCGCCGTATCGTTCGCGTGTTTGAATATTAACTGTCGCGCGCGAACTAACTCATCGTACTAATCAGCACATGCATTGTGCTTGGAGTTATTAGAGATTTGAATATACTGTGATATCTAGTTACTTGTCGCGTTGTTCATTACAACCTGTTCTTCTCCCGGATACCACCGCCTCCGCGGGAAAACGACTCCGCCGATCGTTTTTATATCTGAGTATAGCGGCCGCGCGTTTTTCACTCAGTGATCCAATTAGTTGGAAAGCGAAGTTCGCGTTGTTTTCGGGATTCCAGGAGCAGATCCCCGGGCAAGTCATTTTAGTCTGACACCCGCGGCACCGTGTTCTAGGGCATCGTTGGCCTGTGACTTGTTGGGATTTTCCCCCACTAGCCATCCCGTTACAGAATTATAAACCATATTTTCATTAATAACAAATAACAGGCTAAAGATAATTTAAATTTAAAAAAATGAAATTGTAGGTAATTTAAAGACCTTTTAATAACAATTTAGTTTATTAAGTAATACTAGCTGAACAAAATTAAAAAATCAAAAAAACGAAAAATTCAAAATCGTTTTTTGGTTATAAAAGAAAAATCTATAAAATCAAAAAGTAGGTTATTCTATCTCTATTCTGCGCCGAAACGAAAAGAATACGCCTTTTCCGATGTAAATCGGTCGATCGGTTCAAAAGTTATTGCCTGTACACACACACGCCCGCACACACACATGCACGCACGCACGCACGCACGCACACACACACACACACACACAACACACACACACACACACGCACGCACGGATTTTAGCGCCAAAAGTCTTAACTTGAATGTTATGAGGAAAAAGAATTGATTGTAACTTCCGATAATGTTACAAATAGAGGAATAGCGAAAAATAACGCCTGGCAGCCAGTCACAGGCGGGCTTTAACAAGACGTGCCTTTCTGAATGAATAAGGAGGAACAGGTCATTTTAAATCTGGCTTTTCGTCCATTCGTGCAAGAGATCTAAAGAACACAACACATTATACAAAGCACACTATGAGTAAAATAATTATTGTGAACATCTCAAAATAATTGAAATAAATATTAAAGTATATTTTGTTTGTAACGAAGGCAATCATGCCTCGTTACTAACCTGCAATTACACGCCGCGACCCGCGCACCAGAAATAGGTTAGGTCCGCGCCGCGTGCTCTGGATGTCCAGGAACATGTGCGCGCGCGCTCACGCCGCCTCATGTAAGTTCGCTTTGTCCACGAACGTACGCGCGCGCGTACTCACGTCGCTCTATGTAAAGCCGCCTTGTCCCGAGATTGCCGCGACTCCACACCGGCGCGCGCACACCGCGACCGATGCGACTTCAGATCGGCGCGCGCATCTTATCACCGAATCTATACTATATAAGCACCTCACATACCGACGACGAGACAGACCGTGACTGACCGTCCCAGGGACTGGAACTACCGCCTTCCTCTCGTGAGCACACGTGAGGAATTCGGTATCGCGAGCCATCGGACAACACCAATCACCAGGACACCTGCTGTTACTACCATCGTGGGCACACGAGGTAGTCGGAGACCGTGTACCCGGATTCGCTGTTCCTTAGTCCTCGTGTGCACACGTGACTAGCGGAACACGAACATACGTTTCCTCGCCTACTGACCCCCGGCACACCTGCTGTCACTACCGTCGTGGGCACACGAGGTAGTCACAGGCCGTGTACCCGGAATCGCTATTCCTTAGTCGGCGTGCGCACGAGGTAGTCGCTAGGCGTGTTCCTAGAGCCGCTGGGATATTAGTCTGCGTGAGCACACGTGACCAGCGGAACGCGGACTAATTGGACCGGCACCAGGAAAGCCGGAACGAACCCTGATCCTACCCCGTGAGCTCACGAGGTAGGCACAGACCGAGTTCTCGAGGCTGCCAACCCCCCTTAATCGGCGTGTGCACACGTGACTAAGGGTAAGGGGGCATTCAAGTACCGTAGACACCGGAACAGGACTTTACGACTTTGACGCCGACTCACCGCGCTGACGGCACCGTGACTCGACGTACGCGTTATAGCAAAGCTTAGCATAACCGAGGCCCTCCTGCGAGAGGGCGCTGCGATAGCATTTAGTCTGTAAGTTCCGCGGACTTGGTCGTACGCCGAAGTAAGCACGTTTGTTTTGATTTACATGTTTCAGGTGGCGAAATAAGGCTACTACGGCCAGTGGTGGTGAATATTGTTGTTTCAGTTTCTCATATATTTTCATTATTTAGTATTTTTCATCTTTGTTAATTAGTATTTTTAATTAGTCAAATAAACTAGCCTTTCCCTTCCACACCCTGGTAAACTCCTGAGCGTCTGGCAGGGGGCGTATCATAAATAGTCACTGAATTAAATGTTATCATTATTCTGTCTTGGTAGTTCACCAAAAATCTTAAGGTACACAGATTGCAGCTGGAGTCTTCTAAATTTGATAGCGAATATTTCAATAAATTTTGAACAAGCTACAAAATAGATCCTAGATATTGGCAGCAGTTCCATCTGGCTTAGAATGAATCTTTAAATATTTTTTAATTGAGCTATAGTTATGTTAGATTAGGCGAAAATGAGAAATATAATTGGAACAAGAAAGAAATAAAAAGCTTTATAATTGTTTTGTGTATATTTTTAAAACAAAAATAGATAATGTTTTAAAACAAAATTATTCATATTCTTCAAGTGTTCTAGTAAAATATGTGAAAAACATAAAATCGATTTTCCGTTATTTAAAAGCAGCGCCTTAAGCTACGATTTATTTTCATAATACTAATAATCTATTGAGTTAAATAATAACCTAATTTTTATTTTTAAAGTAACGCTTAAATAATATTATTTTATTCCAAAAATATCTTTGCAAATTAAAGGTGCTTTATTTCTTTTTATCGAATACTCATTTATCAATGTGGTTCAGTTTAACCTCTTGTTTTGTTTCCGCTAACTAAAGAACGTGGAAAAAATCAAACGGACGTTGTCGCCGTTTGAATATAGCGCTGCACTGCTCCACACTTGCAGTGCGGCCAACTCGAATGGCTGACAGCCCAACCCATGGTTTATGTGTCGAACGAATTCTACTTATTTTGACATCACTGGCCTGCGCCCTTTTTTGTTCGGGTACTGTCCACCATATCTGGGACTGGCTGCCTAAGCAGGCCGTCGTACAGGAGGTTCCAGATTGGGGATCCCCGTACCAAGCCCTGAGGCACACCTACTGTGATCTTATAGGAACACGTGCCGTCATCGGTGTCATAGAGAAGGGTTTGGCCTGTGAGGTAGCTCGAGATGACACTTCGAAGATAAAGCGGTATCCATAGGTCTTCCATGGTCAGCATGATTTCATCCCACCTAGCCGTGTTAAACGCACTCGAAATGTCTAATCCAATGATAGCACACATGCGTTTTGTACACCGGCTGCCACTAACGGCGTTCTTGGCTAGTGTCACAACCCTGTCGATGGCTTCGATTGTTGAGCGACCCTTCCTAAATCCGAATTGGTTATCAGGCAAGTCTAAAGCCTACTGTATAGCTGCCTCTATTCTAGCACATATGATCCGCTCAATTAATTGCCCGATAATATTCAGCATATATAGTGGTCGATACAAGGATGGCTCATCCGGAGGTTTATTTCACTTAGGGAGGAGTACCAACCTCAGCACCTTTTACTGAGCTGGGAAAACTCCTTCATTCAAGCATGCTTAAAGTGTCCTCGAATATACCAGAACATTCAGAGCTGCAGCCTTTATAACCATATCAGGGACACCATCCAGTCCAGGAGTCTTTCTTGTGACAATCTTCGTGGCATCTATCTTCACTTCGGTTTCGATAACATCTGTTGACGTACCTGCAATGTTAAGCCAGTGCTAGTTTGCGGTTCAATCACTCTGTCGTGAAATGTTGGACAAGATGAAGCGCTGGTGCTTCTTGGTTTGATTTTGTTCGTAACCGTTTTGTACGGTTGTCCCCAGGGGTCATGATTCACTTGCTTGCAGAAATCCTGCCAACCATTTCTTTTGGCTGTCTTGATCGCAACTTTGAGCTCTTTTCTCTTTTGCTCATAGCTCTTCGTACCGCGGTCCACGAATGGCTCTTTGGTGCAGTCTTCTAGCTCGAAGGCATTCTCTGCGTATTACCACAATGTTCTCATTTCACCAGTGGACTGGCAGGCGTCCGCGATGATTTGTCTTCCATAGGCTTTGAGCCCTAATCTCAGCTGTTCGATAGGATCTTTGGAACTTTTCTATGAAATCGCTGGGTGGTAGGTAGCAGCTGTGTAGACTTATGCCACTTGCTCCATCCAGATGAATTTGGGCAGGGGGATGTCCACCTTTTTGGATATGTGAAGTTCTCCGTATAACCATATGGCCACCGTGCCGGTACAATCCCTTACCCTGATTCGTTCTCTAAGATCTCTATACTGCTTGCTGACGATGACTATGCCCGCTTTTTCCTCTCGAATCACTTGGGGCACCAGGTCCTGGGCTACTTTACAGTGGTTCAAATTGATTTAAAGCACTTTAGCCATCCGTCGTTGACTGCTCTTTGACGGTCGAACAGTTCACTGCCTTTTGGTCCTCTTTGCTACACCGGAAGCACAGAGATGACCCTATAATGCACTCTTAGAATTCTTTTCCAGGTATACGATTTCATGACATTTGAAGCAACAAGTGAGAATTTCGCGTAGACAGGCCGACCCTACGACCCTATTGACCCATACTATTCTGAGCTTATCAGCTTTTTTGTAGCTTTTTTGTTGCTGCTACGGACAGCAGAATATTGGCTACTTAAGTTACACTGTAAGACGTCCTAAGTCTGATAGTCTCAGTGGTTACTAGTCCGGGGCCGATCATTACAGTGATTGCCTGTGTTACCTCTTCCGCTGTTGGTCTTTTGTCCAGATCCATGATATCGATTGCCTCCTTGTGGAACAACCTTTGTACCTGCGCTGACCCTGCAAGAGTGAACGAGATCAACTTCTGCAGTTCATACGCCACAATACCAGGCCTGTCCAACTCCAAGAGCAACTCTCCTGCTTTCGTGCGTCTGATGCGCGTGACCCTTCCTTGCAGAGCCTTCAAGTTAGATGCCCTTTTAATCTTATCTAGGATTTCGACATACGAGGGATCACCGCACTTCCTCATTTTGAGAGCAGTAGGTGGAGCAGGTCTCAGCCCAGTCGTGATATATGCTTGCACTGTTTTCTCCTCGCCATTATTTTTGGGCCAGATATTTTCCATATCCGCCTTTTTACCACAGTTGTTCAGTCAGAATGTCCTACCTGCGCTTCCAATTTTTGTTCCAGCATTTGTGGGGTTGTCCGGATCTTTGCCTTCTTTTTCGACGCCTCTGGTAGCAGCAAGGGACGGTCGCGTTACGAAGTACTATCGATGCCTTCTCTTTTCCAAAAATCGGTAATGTTTGACACCATCCAGCAGAACTTGCATATTTTTCCTGCATATGTTTTTGATTATGCCATACCTTGGCGAACTTTTTGAGTGACCTACTGGTGGCTCTTGCAATATTTTTCAGCTCCGCGTTCTTCTTTCTCTGTATAAACTCCACCAGAGACTCGACTTTTGTCTTTAATTTTTTGAAGGACTAATCCTTTTTGTCCGGCTCTGACGCGATCACCGGGGCTTTGACCCACTCGGAATCAATGGCGGGATTTCCCTTACAATTGAAGATACCCGCTTGGGGTAATGTGATTTCTTGCACATCTACTATATTTGGTTTCTTATTTGGGATGCCTTTCCCTATCTAGTTTTAGTCCACCCCAGGTATTTTATTTCCCCGGTACCCTTCATATCTGACGAGCTTTACCCTACTCGCCACTTGGGGCCTGATGCGAGACTAGCAACTCGACACGGGTGTGTGTGTGTGTAGGTGTTGGTGTGAGTGTGTACGCGTGCAGCTGTGTGTTGGTGCCTAATTGGAGGTCAGTGATTTTTCAAGATCAAGAGACCTACTGAGCATCAGCGACCTTCATCATACTTCTATTCTCAACGTCAAGTGAGGAACAAATTCTTGAAAATTACTTAATTTTTGTCAGTTTTAGATGCGAAGCCTTAACCGTGTATTACGAAGGTTGACTGAACTATCAAAGCTCAAAAGACCAACCATGCATCAACAACCTTAACTTTTTCAAGGTCATAAACTTGCCTCTCACTATTCGGGATGCTTAATTAAAGTGAATTCTCTTTCCGTAACGAGCCCCTTGGACGTTTGAATTTCCAGCTAATGCATCATTGTCTTTCGTCTCTGTTTCTCCAGTTCGATGTTTGGGTCTTGTAGTTTTCCATTTAATCTGGTTGGCTTCTATCATGATTCCTATGATTGCAAGTTTTATGGTCAAAAATTGATTTTGGTGATCTTTATTGCCATCGCTATACCAAACTTACTAATTATTGCCCTGTCTGCCTTTCAAGCACCCCGCATAGTAAGGGGAAAGGGGACTCATTTTAAACAAGAGGTACCCTTTAAACGCAAACACTTTACCCCAAAGTATACATGATCTTATTACGTTCACATTGTTGTCCCTGGGTAGTGCTAAAAATAGGAAGTTTATGACCTTAAAAAAGAGAATGTCGTTGATGTATGGACTGTTTTTGTGCTTTGAAAGTTCATTCAACCTTTCAAATACACAGTACAGGCTTCACATCTAAAACTGACAAAAATTAAGTAATTTTCGAGAATTTGACACTCGCTTGACCTTAAAAATAGGCGTATGATGAATGTCGCTGATTACCTTTTGTACTACACAGTAGAAGCTTGGAATGTCAACCGACAGAATTAAAACCATTTCCGTGTATTTGATCTTCACTTGATCTTGCAATGACCTTCACAAAAATATCATATTGTACGTAAAATTTCCAGTTTCTCTCTACTCCGGGGTCAAAAATAGGGGTTCCCATTTTTAAAAAATCACTTTGACCTTCAAATGACCTTGAAAATTGCATTCAAGTAGCATTTCGTGATCCTCTTTAACCTCTACAATTTTTGTTTCAAACATTTCACTGTATCTAACCTCTATTTCAAGATATTTCCCACCATAGATTAAAATGGCCCACCCCGTATACACAGTTTTATTCCCGCACTGTGGTCTTCGTGACACATTCTTGGTCTTGACCTGGTGTCTGTGGTTGATGTCAATTTTTTGTATCACGGGCCGTAGCAAAGAATATACTTTTCTGAATAGTTCAAAGTTCCTGAGATTTTTATTTTAGTACATTTAAGGCGGTCTTACACCTAAAAATTTTGAAAAAATCAACTTTTTTTATTGAATTTTTTAATTATATATGTTATTCTGAACCTAAAAAAACTAGTTTGGATCAAAAATTAAAATAATTAAAAATGATATGGTTAAAAGAGCTTTCTATCTTCAAAATGACAAAAAAATAGATTTTTTTTTATTTTGCCTTTTTTTGTGCTTTTATGCTTCTGATAGGAAAACGTTTACTTAAATGTGTTTTCAAAATATCAAAACACATTATTTAAGCCATGCTAGTATAAGGATAACAAACTAATTAAATTTACATACGGGATTTATTGTAAAAATAAAATAAACCATATTGTGGAATTCGAAATCCAGTGGAATCATCTTGTGACAATTTTGCACTTCTGTTCTAGTAAAGTGACCATTCCGTGACCAAAATTCGACAGCAATTTACTATATATAAATACTACCTTATGTACCTATATATAACTTGTCTGCTAATACCAGTGTAAACACAGTTGCACAGCTGACAGCTCATATATATATATAAGCAAAGATACATAACAATGTGATTTCAACAGTTTGTTTTGCAGAGTTTTTGCTTTCTGATAGAGAAAGATTTTTTTCTTAGTGCTTGATTATTTGTATTCACAAGTGAATTTAGGACCAAAAATTTAATGTATTGTGTATGTGAAGATATATGTCTGAAAAGTGTAAGTGTAATTATAATACAAGCGTGCAGTTTTGTTTAAATTTGGAAAGTAGTTTCAGTTCAAGATGGGAATGCTGTATGAAATTTAATACTGAAAAACATGTGCATTGGCAAGATTGAATTCAGTATTTTAAAGAAGAGACAGTAAAAATTTTTATCGCATAAAAATAAATACATTTTTTTTCTAAGAAAGATGAAAGTGACATATTAAGTCTAACTCACTATAGGATATATAATTCAATTTAGAAGATTTGTGAATAGTAATAAGTGTCAAGATGTATCTATACACATAAAAGTGACAAGCCTGCTCACAAGAATACAAGCTTAAATTCAAGATATTTTTAATATTTAATATGTGTAATCAAGTGATCATTGAAAAAATGGGCTTATCGGTTTTTATGTACTTACGTACTTTTGTCTATGACAGTGATGGCTTCTTAAGATTCGATTTGGATGGTTGGAATTTCATATTTCATAAGACCTGGCGCATATTCTATATTTATCTTAGTATTATAAATCGAACTCAGTACAATGTGTTAAAAAGTGATTCAACAGTACATGAATCAAAAGTACAAAAGAAGGACAGATTGAGCAGTAACTTTTAATGGAACGAATGCTGCTAGCTTAGCAGTAACTTTTAATGGAACGTATGCATGCAAGATGCCAGAGCTTCTGTTTTAACCATTTTACATGGGAGAACAGACAACAGATATACAGGAAAGTGAGTTTCAAGAAGGAAAAGAATGGAGATCAAATGGCTGATTATTTTTGGAGTTTTATAGTATTTTTCTTTGCAGGCTTATTTCTCAAAATGTCATTTTATAAAGTTTGTCGTAACTTTTCTCTGAGACCGGTCGATAACTTTTCATGAGACAAAGGGAAAATTATTCTTAATATATGTAGTTATGGGCGTAAGAGTTGCAATTTTAAGGTTTTCATGTATAAGTATTTTTTTCATGGCAAAAACCCTAAAAATTCAAAAAATTATTGCAAAAAAATCAGTTTTTGCCATGAAAAAAATACTTATACATAAAATCCTTAAAATTGCAATTCTTACGCCCATAACAACATAAATTAGGAACAATTTGCACTTTGTCCCATGAAAATCTATCATGCAGCCTCAGAGAAAAGTTACGACAAACTTTTTTTCTTGAAAATCCTATAATTGAGGATAAAATGAGTTAAGGACTTCTGTCTTGGCTTATTTTATTTAAAATAAGTTATATTTACTGAAGGATGTGGAAGTCTAGGAAGCTGAGTACGAGGGCACACGTTAAATAAACTGTACTTGGATACATTAATAAATAGTTTGAACTTTATTTATCTGATTAGAGAGAGAGTAAAAAGGCGAGGTACTTAGCACGACTTGATTTTGCGTCTATACATGACCGCGTCGGAAATCAGAGTGCTGCGCACGAAGTAAAATCAGTTAACGTTCAAAACTGTTACATAATGATAAGTACTACGAGGATCAAAGATCCTTACTGATTACCGCGCGAATATTCAAACATAGTTAAATAATTGATTGTATCAAGACAGAAAATACATCATTTACAATATATTTTGATTATTTTATTAGGCACGACCGCTGCTCGGGAGAGCCTTATAATTTCACCAGAGCGAAAATTGTCTGACTCCAAACACTAATAATTTGATACAAGAAAAGTCTTTTCCAGTCAAAATGAGTGCGTTTTAAGCGTTTTCTCTGATGTATGTATGTCTGTACGCCTGTATGTAGGTAAGTTCCTCGATTATCTCAATGAATTTTCAACCGATTCCATCGGGATCGCGAGAAAATACTCCTCTAATTATACCTAAGTCCTGGTTCTCAATTGAGATAGATCGATGAAAAATTTAAAAAATGCGAGCACAAAGAAATATTTCAAAATATCGATTTTTAAGCTTAATGACTAGAAAAATTAATTTTAAGCTTATATCTACAGGTCTAACTGCTAAAACTAATTAAAATACACCTTTTATCTGTTGGACACTTTTTTCTACGAGCAATATTTGCCAAGATAACTGCGAAAAACGGCAAAAAAGGTCAAAAATGGGCGATTTTCGGCTATCACTTGACAGAATTTGATTTTACACAAAAATGTTAAATACAAAAATTGGAGATAATATTTAAACAAAACTTTTTCCTATTTATCACTTTTGTGTAAAATGAACTCCTGATAAGTTACACTTATAAAAACGATTTTAAACGCCAAAATATACATAAAATGGACGATTTTCAGCTATAACTTGACAGGATTTGATTTTACACAAAAGTATTAAATACAAAAGTTTTAGATAATATTAAAACAAAACTTTTCCCTATTTAACATTTTTGTTTAAAATCAACTCCTAATGAGCTAATCCGATAAAAACGATTTTAAACGCTACAATATACATAAACTGGACAATTTTCAGCTATAACTTGACAGTATTTGATTTTATACAAAAATATTAAATACAAAAGTTGTAGATAATATTTAAACAAAACTTTTTTCCATCTAATATTTTCATGTAAAATCAATTTCTGACGAGTTAGACTTATAAAAACGATTTTAAGCGCTTAAATATACATAACTAGTGATTGGCGTACTAATAGTAACAATAATAATAAAACCAAATTCGCTCTATCTTTTGTAATTAAATGGATATTCCTAAAAACTCCAATTGAAACAACCTCTCTTATAATAACGTTATATAGTTCTAATGATTTACGACGTAAGGAAAAAAATCTAACTAGGGGGCTGCGCCCCTAGCGTGCCTTCGGCACGCCATCCCCACCGCCCCCACACACACCTGCTCCTCGCTTCGCTCGTCGCCCCCCCCCCTCCCTATGTAAAAACTTCGTTTTTAGGCACGACCGCTTCTCGGGAGAGCCTTACATTTTCGTCAGGGCGAAAATTGTAACACTTCAAATTCTGAAAATTTACAACATAAAAACTATTTTCCACCCAAAAGAAGTACATTTTAAGCGTTTTCAGAGATGTATGTATGTCTGTACGTATGTATGTGATCAAGTAACCCGATTATCTCAGCGAAATTTCGACGGATCCAAACGGGCTTTGGGGAATATACTCGTCCAATTATAAGTAACTGAGTTCTCTACCGAGCCAAATCGATCGACAAATAAAAAAACGCCAGAGCAAATAAAAATTTGAAAAAATCAATTTTTGAGCATACGGTGAACAAAATTAAATTTAAGTCAAAAACAACAAATGCATCTGCTAAAACTGATTAAAAGACGTCTTTTTTACATTGAACATTTTTTTTCTATGAACAATATTTAACAATGTAATAGCGAAAAAATCGCTAAAATCATCAAAAATAGTCGTTTTTTTCTATTACTTTACAGGATTTGAATTTACACAAAAATGTTAAATACAAAAGTTATAGATAATATTGAAACAAAACTTTTTCCTATTCGACATTTTTTTGTACGATCAATTCCTGATGAGTTAAATCCAAAAAAACGGTTTTTAACGCCTAAATGTACATAAAATGGCTGATTTTCGTTTATAACTGAGCAGAATTTGACTTTACACAAAAATTTTAAATGTAAAAGTTATAGATAATATTAAAACAAAACTTTTTTATATTGAACATTTTTTGCTACGACCAATTCCTGACGAGTTGAACTCATAAAAACGATTTTTAACCTAAATATACATAAAATGGACGATTTTCGGCTATAACTTGACAGGATTTGATTTTACACAAAAATGTTGAACGTAAAAGTTATAGATAATATTAAAACAAAACTTTTTCCTATTAAACATTTTTTTGTACAATCAATTCCCGACGAGTTAAATCCAAAGAAACAATTTTTAACGCCAAACCATACATAAAATGGACGATTTTCGCTTATTTCAACGATTTGACTTTACACAAAAATATTGAATGCAAAAGATATACTTATGGATAACATCTAAACAAAACTTTTCCCCAATTAATATTTTAATGTACAATCAATCCTGATTATGTAAATCTATAAATACGACACTTTACATATTCAATGTTCGCTTATTTAACATGATTCGATTTGACAAAGAATTATTCAATGCAATAGCTTTAAATAATATCGGAAAAATCAATATAACATTCGAAAGATCATATAATTATAAAAATATAATCATAAGATATAAAATTACATTTAATTACAATGTTAAAATAGTACATTACGATACTGCCACTGAAATCACATGTATCGTACGATATTTTATAGCACGTTTACCTAAATCCGCTGTCACGCCTATCCGTACCTTAATCAGTCCACTCGCTACGCTCGCGCGCTAACCTCACGGTGCAATAATCGACTACTTAAGTCACGGGTAGGCGTGACTTAAGTGCGGACTTAGGTCGCACTGTGCTATAAAATGAGATAAACACATTGAAAACATAATTTAAAAAAAAGAAATATCTATTGTTTACAAAATGCCAAATATTATGTAAACTAAAACACTAATAAAAATATATAATAAGAAATATAAATTGATGTTGAAGTAACAAAAATTAAAAGATTAAATCCCTAAATGTTTTTTACTTAAAATTATTCTAAGTTGGTCCAAGAAACAAATTATTTTTTTCTAAAACTTGGTCGTAGACAGGCAGCTAATATTGTATATAATCTAATCTTCTATTAACAATGTGATTAATAGAAGTTCTTCAAGTTTAAACCTTAAAAATAAAATTAAAAAACAAAGATTAAATTTTTGGTTAAATATAAAATTGAGCCAAAGAATAAGCAAATATAATATTCCATCCTCACGACTCGTAACCATATTCCCGATATCACACATTAAATGATATTCGATGACGAATGAGTCTACGAAATCATTTTGTGACCATGAATGAAAATCCTTGAGGATATAGTTATTATGTTGAAATGTCCCATCTAGATAAAACAAAATAAAAGAAACTATAAAGTTTGTTGTTGGTAGGTAATGAGGTATGGCGGGTTTGACGTGGGCTGCAGGGCGGGGTCCAGGGGCGGAGCCCCTGGTGGGGGTGTAGGGGGCGAAGCCTCCACTCAGGGGGGTGTGGGGGGGCGAAGTCCCCCCACCTGAAATAAAATTACTGATATATTAAAAAAAAAAAAAAAAAAAATATATCAACAGCGATATATATAAACTTCTTTCTGAAATACGACCTTACTAAAGAAGTTAATTATTTTATTTTAATTTATTTACACTTTATTTAATCCAACTAAAAAAAAAGAAATTTTACTTTAATAAAGTTGTAGCTATAAAATAGATAGAAAAAAAAAAACCGCTGCCAATTCATTGGCCCGTAGCTTCCTCAACCGTAATTTGTTGATTCCTTTAATTAATTTTTAATAACAAAATTTATAATTTTTTAAAAAATTTATTGCATAATTATAATTAAATTCATTTATGAATATTAAAAATTGTTAATTTTTAAATTTATTTATTTATTTATTATTTATTTATATCAAATTTATATAAATTTTGAGCTGATAAATAAAGTTATCATTTGAAATAGAAGTAAAATATCTATATTTTATAATAAAACAAATAGCTATCACGGTTGTTTTGTTATTAACAAAAACGTGTTTTTTTAAAAAAGTTCATAACTCACAAATAAATTATAATAATGCAGAATATAATGCATTCATAATGCATAATTTATAATTATAATAGATTATAATAGATATAATTTTTAAACATTTTAATTCATTTTGTTACACATCATTTGAGTTATGAGTTTTTAAAAAAAAACACGTTTTTGTTTTTGATGATAACTAAAGAACCGTGATAGATAGAAAATTAACATTTCTTAGAAAATATAGGTATTTTAATTCTTTTTCGAATGCCACCCACCCCATTCAGATACATAGAGCCGTTCTCGAGAAATTACAATTTTAAAAAATGTCAAAAAATTTTTAACCTCAAATATCTCTGAAATTTATGGACCAATCATTTTGCCCAAAGAACTCGACCGAGAACTATAAAAAATCTACCTCTAAAAGGAATTTTGAAGCCATTAAGTCAATTTTACTCTTGTAATCGTTGGACATACAACACTGATTTTTTTCATTTTTCAATTTTTTACTCAAAATCTAGCCTACAGAATGTATTCAAATTTTAACAGATTATAGCTATTTATATTCTGTATTATCATGATTTTTCTCAAAAAAATGACTGTTCAGTTTAGGAGTTATAAGCTTCTAAAAGAAAAACACGTTTTTGTTTATAACAAAAGAACCGTGATAGCTAGAAACTTTTTTTTCGTTTAGAAAATATAGGTATTTTAATTCTCTTTCGAACGCTACCCATCAGATTCGAATAACTCGATCCTATCATTAAAAAAATCAAAAAACAGTTTTGAGAAAATCGAAAATTTGAAAAAAAACAAAAACGTATCGTCCCAATCAAAAAGCGGATTTTTGACCCGCCATCGCGCAAAAAAAACAAAAAAATGAGACCTGTCCGGTCAAAATCAACCGAGTAGAAGCTGAGATCCAGGCGTAACACACACACACACACACATCCATACAGACATTTTTCAAAAACCATGTATTTTGATTCCTAACACCTCGGAACAGAATTATAATATGTTTTTACAACAACTCAAAAATTTAATGTCACAAAGCTTCCTCTAGGAGGAAGCAAAATGTTTAAGTTGTTGTAAAAACATGTTATAATTGTGTTCCGAGATGTTAGGAATCAAAATACATGGTTTTTGAAAAATGTGTGTGTGTGTGTGTGTGTGTGTGTGTGTGTGTGTGTGTGTGTGTGTGTGTGTGTGTGTGTGTGTGTGTGTGTGTGTCTGTGTGTGTGTGTGTGTGTGTGTGTGTGTGTGTGTGTGTGTGTGTGTGTGTTGTTAGATGCTTATAACTCCCAAACTAAACGGTCAATTTTTTTTTGAGAAAAATCATGATAATGGATAATATAAATAAATATATAATCTGTAATGTTTTAATTCATTTTGTTGATTAGTTTTTTAGAAAAAAATGGAAAAATGAAAATTGATTTTTGTATATCCAACGATTACAGGAGTAACAATGACTTAATCGCTTCAAAATTCTTTGTAGTCGTAGATTTATAAATTTTGTTATTAAATATTAATTGAAGGAATCAACATATTAAGGTTGAGGAAACTACGGGCCAATCAGTTGAAAGAGGTTTTTTTAATTAATGAATAAATATCGATAAAAAATTTATCGTACTAATACATTACGATACAAGTGCGATAAGTGGCCCATTATTTCATGGCGTAAAGTTAAGGCCCGAGCGTAGCGAGGATCCTTTCACGGCGTGTAATGTGTTACTTAACGCATTAGTATCGTACAATTTTTTATAACACTGTCTGCCTTAAGTCCGCTGTCACGCCTATCCGTGCGCTAAGCAGTTCATTATCGCACCGTGAGGTTAGCGTACGAGCGTAGCAAGTGCGATAAACACGGTGAAATAATGGACTGCATATCGCACGGATATTTTTTTTTATTAAATTATACCTACTTCTAGAAAGATGAAATTTGCTTAAAAAAACATACGATGCCTGAAATACATTATAGAAGCAGAGTTCTATTATTTTTATACTTAAGCACATTTACGCCAACTAAACATCGACAACACTGAATGATGAGTACACCTGCTAAATCTGACTGGTGGTTTTTATAACATTACAGCAGCAGGATTAATTTATCTTTTCATGTTGTAAATTTCCGACTAATTAATTAAATAGGTTTTCTCTTATGAAATCTGAAGGGCCATGTAGTGTGGTCTGTCCGAAAGATTTATAGAGTGTGCTTAAATAAATATTCTGGAAACCTGTCAGAATTATGAAAAGTTCACTATAACCTCTAAAAGTCAATTAATACTGGTAGTTAATGGATAAGCTCATTGTTCATTAACTACTACAATTCGACTGAATTTTACAGATTAAAATAACTTTTTTCACAATTTTTACACGTACTCAGATTTATTGTTATGGCGGGACAAGCTATAGATGTATAGAAGTTTCAGACACACTCACACTACACTACACTAAAGTATACGAAACAAAATTAAAAACTTAATAAGAAAATTCATCCAGCTCCTACAATATAAAAGCCACTTGTCAGATTTAGCAGGTGTATTGAGCATTAAATGTTATCGATATTTACTTTGAGGTGATGTGTCCGTACTTAATCCAAAAGACTAAGAATGATAGAAACCGGCTTCAGTAATGCATCTCAGATATTCCATGTATTTTTGAGTTGACTCTATCTTTTTGAAAGTACATGTAATTTAATAAAAAAAATAAAAATACAGTTCTATAAAAAATACACAAGCAGTGCCTGAATTAAATCTGAGAAATTGCATGACTTATTTCTTTCTTTTTATTAAATTATACCTACAAAAAAAAAAAAAATAAAATCAGCATAAAAATACATAAGATGCCTGAAATGCATTATAAAAGCAGATTTCTATCATTCTTATGTTCTTCTAAATGAAGTTTGAAAAGACATCCTCAAAGTAAATATCAACCACATCAATGAATGAGGAATAGATCTGTTAAATTTGACCAGTCGCCTCTTATAGTTGCTGCTTTTTCTGAAAGGATAATAAAAACCCTGAAACAAAAAATGAAGCTATAGTAATGGTTGAAAGCAGTAGATTACTGAAATAATAATTATTCAAAGAAGAGACCACAAAGTGGTCACAGTGAATTAAAATAAATACAGACTAGATCAACTTCCATTGATAATCTATAGAAAGATGAAGCTGCCAAGATGTGTGCATCAGGAAGCCCTTCACTCAAGGTTACCCACTGTAATGCCATTGTTGAGTTTCTCAAAGTTGCCATTCCCAATTTGGTCCTATTTTTTTGAAAGTCTCCTGCTTTATGATGGTCATATAATGACGCCCTCGAGGAAAGAACAATTATATGAAGACGTGTTGTCTTCTGCAGGAACTCTTCGCCCTAGGCCAAAAACATAATTACAACAAGAATAACTTGGCAACGGAGGGAGTACAGAGAAGCCACACTCCTGTCAAAGGGGTAGGAAATTATTGCAGGATAGATACTAGTAAAAAGTATAAACCAATAAACTTTCTTACAGTAAGCTACTCACCAGGTAATTTTTTCAACGAGTTCAGAGGTTGTCAATGTCCACATGAAATATGTCAATCAATCCAACATATAGTCCCAATAAAAAACGCTATCTGCAGGTGTTTAGGACGCCGTGATGTCGTCTGCAGGAGCTCTTCGCCCTAGACCAAAAACATAATTACAACAAGAATAACTTGGCAACGGAAGGAGTACAGAGAAGCCACACTCCTGTCAAAGGGGTAGAAAATTATTGCAGGATAGATACTAGCTGTAAAGTAAACGAGAAAACATTCTAACAGCAAACTACTCACAATATAGTGTTAACGTGTCGATAAGATCATTCATAGCACTATATATTTACCAAGATATGTTGAGAGAATTGAAAGGGATCTTTGCACTCAAAAGTCGAGAAAGCGCATGTGTATTCTCAACTAAGACCTCTTCACCCTCACTTAAAGTTTACGAGAATGTTCACACACAATACAATACATACAGCGGGATTGTGTATGCAATTTCAGATCGACTCAATCAGCCGGTACGGAGAAAATGACATTTTTCTCAAAAATTTCTTGAAAAAGACACAAAAATTGCAATATCTCCAGACTTGCTGATTATGCATATCTAAATCTTGATATGCTGTCCCTCAGCATGTATTCCATCATGTATAGAAAGTTGAAGATACTTGTAGGAAATGGAAAGGGATCTTTACACTCAAAAGTTGAGAAAGCGCATGTGTATTCTCAACAAAGACCTCCTCACCCTCACTTAAAGTTTACCAGAATGTTTACACACAATACAATACATACAGAGGGATTGTGTATGCAATTTCAGATCGATTCAATCAGCCGGTACGGAGAAAATGACATTTTTCTCAAAAATTTCTTGAAAAAGACACAGAAGTTACAATATCTCCAGACTTGCTGATTATGCATATCTAAATCTTGATATATTGTCCCTCAGCATGTATTCCATCATGTATAGAAAGTTGAAGATACTTGTAGGGAATGGAAAGGGATCTTTGCACTCAAAAGTCGAGAAAGCGCATGTGTATTCTCAACTAAAACCTCCTCACCCTTTCTCAAGATTTACAAGAATGTTCATACACAATGCAATGCATGCTGAGGCATTGTACATTAAGTTTCAGATATACTCAATCAGCCAAATTGGAGGAAATTACTTTTCTTTCTTAATAATTTCCTCAAAAAGCACACAGAAAATGCTGTAACTCCACACTTGCTGATTATTTAGATCTGAAATATGGTATATAATCCCTCAGAATGCATGATATGGTGACGTGTGTAAAGCTGAAGATATTTTCAGAGAAAGGAAAGGTATTTGTATACTTGAAAGTCTTTGTGAAAAAAAGATGAAAACCCTGCAAGATTAGAAAGGAGCTAGTATTATTGAAATAATACTTACTCAAGGATAAGACCACAACTGAATTAGCAGAGAACTCGACCAACATCAATATCGATCCATACAGCAATTTAGGAAACACAGTGACTGCATATATAAACATTGATGACTGCCGTCTGCCGGACTGCCGTGCGCACATGGTTGACATGGTGCGGGTGAGAGCCAGATAGGAAGCGAAGCACTGTAGCGATAATACGCACGTAGTAGGCAGCTTTCTTGTGTTCACTCCGCACTGAAACTTTTTCACTAGAAGTTCGGCCCAGCCTTTTTCTCGCATCATCCGCGGCGCCGTGTCGCTTGCGCAAAGAAGCTACGAGCTATCAGCTGACGAGCCAGACGTGACGAGTAGGTGAGCTGCAGCGCATGCGCATGCGCGCACACTCACATGGGTAAAGCCAACAAGCCAGCAGTGTCACCGCCATCACGTGATTGGCGATGCTATACACGTTACCCATGTGAATAGATGATGTTGTAATTTTTATATCGTTTATTGCGATTATTGCGAATTGCGTAAAATCAAGCTCGCATTGTCATCACTGCACAAACAGCTATATATTATACGTAATACGTTATACACGAACAATATGACATGACTTGATAACCATTGCGCGGTAACATGTCTCTAAGAGACGGTCACTAATGTTTTTTAGACGGTAAATTTTTCGCTTATTAGCTTTACTGTTTGCCATATGGTAACAAAAACTATTTTTTTTTTTTAATAGTATGCAAAATCATGAGTGCATTGCCCTTCGTAATGACATTATTAATCAATTTTCGCTTTTATAAAAATACAAGGTTCTCCTGAGTATTGCGATCGTGCCTATTATGTAAAAACGAAGTTTTTTACATAGGGAGTAGGCGGGCGACGAGCGAAGCGAGGAGCAGGTGTGTGGCGTGCCGAAGGCACGCTGGGGGGCGCAGCCCCCTAGTTATAATAATAATTTTTATCATTTTTTTAAGTAATTTTGCCCAGAAAGGTCTATAGGTGTAAGACCGCCTTAACTACTTTTGTTAGTAAATCAAAGCTTAAACAAAACCTTCTGCTTACTGCTATATTTTCATAGTTATGATGGGTAGAAGTAATATTATTCTTTGTAACACATATTTGGTATGAAATAGCTTATAAAAGTGAGGGATCATGTAATCTAACTGTGGGTACCGAGCATTATTTTTAAGTACTAAAAATACACTTTTAATGTTCTGAGATATTTATGAAAGATTTTTGTATTAAAAAAGTACTTCAGGCTCTGCAATAATTACTCTGAAATTGCTTTATCACTCTTTGATTTTTAAAATAAGAGTTAATTATTCTGCTGATATCATTGATATTGATAATGAGAAAAATAATCTAAATACTTTTCAGATGGGCAGTATCTACGGTAATGTCAAGACAAAATGTAATTCCAAGTGAAAATAGTACAGAAATGCTACACAGTTTAATTCCGATGTGGGACATGTGTAATCATGAAGAAGGAAAGGTACGTATAATCCATATTTATAAGAGGCCTGCACTGTAAAAAACTGTATCGACGAAATTCATGACACATCAAAGATATAGATGAACAACGTAGTGAGACAGAAGGACCAATTATAGGAGAGAGCAAGAGGGGGGCGAGAGAGAGAGAGAGTGAGGGAGGGTGGGAGAGAGAGTGAGGGAGGGTGGGAGAGGGAGGGAGGGAGGGAGGGAGGGAGGGGAGAGAGGGAGGGATGGAGGGAGGGGAGAGGAGAGAGGAGAGAGAGAGAGAGAGAGAGAGAGAGAGAGAGAGAGAGAGAGAGAGAGAGAGAGAGAGAGAGAGAGAGAGAGAGAGAGAGAGAGAGAGAGAGAGAGAGAGAGAGAGAGAGAGAGAGAGAGAGAGAGAGAGAGAGAGAGAGAGAGAGAGAGAGAGAGAGAGAGAGAGAGAGAGAGAGAGAGAGAGAGAGAGAGAGAGAGAGAGAGAGAGAGAGAGAGAGAGAGAGAGAGAGAGAGAGAGAGAGAGAGAGAGAGAGAGAGAGAGAGAGAGAGAGAGAGAGAGAGAGAGAGAGAGAGAGAGAGAGAGAGAGAGAGAGGGAGGGAGGGAGGGAGGGAGAGAGAGAGAGAGAGAGAGAGAGAGAGAGAGGGAGAGAGAGAGAGAGAGAGAGAGAGAGAGAGAGAGAGAGAGAGAGAGAGAGAGAAAGAGAAAGAGAGAGAGAGAGAGAGAGAGAGAGGGCATCGCTCGGAAGTGTGCGGAATGTTCACCTATGACTTCATTTACTGTAGGCACGTAAAAATCCGTTTTATACTTATCAAATAGTTTTCTAGCATTTACAGGATTGTGAAAAACACATATGGGATATTTCAGGTGAAGTCAGCAGCTCAAAATTTTAAAATCGCTCAAAACTCATTTTCTTTTAGTTTTTTATGAAAAAAAAAATGTTCCTCAAATTTTAGGTCGATATTTGCAAAAATAAAAAAGCTATGCAAGATTGAAAATTCAATTTTTTTGCAATTTTTGGTTAAAATCCAAGATTATTAATTTTTTAACTCAAAATCTTGAAAATTTTTGTATAGAACATTGATGGTCAAAAAGTTTGCATTTTTTCTGTAGAATATACCAGTATTTATTTTATAACCCTTTTTGAAAGTCTCTGATTGGCTGTTTCTTAGTATACCTTCATCAAAGGATATTGAGGCTACGGCCAAATATTTTTTATTCAACAAAATTTTTTTGTATTCTTCTTCGAAAACCCTTCAAAATGCTTTTTTGATCAATACTGGCTGAGCAAAGGGAAAAAAGTTACAATTTTTTGAAATATCAAGAAAAATCCATAATTTCAATTTTTGATTACATGATTAATGAAACTGAATATTATTCATACATCTTATGGAATGGATCGTACCACTGAATTTTGTTAAAGCATCAAATAGAACATTATAAATATCTATTTTCAATAATATTAGGTTTACACAATAAGCAATACCTAATTATGAATGAAATTATGAGTCTGTAGCCTGATTTCATTTTGATAGCTTCATTAACTTCTATAGCTTAATTTATTATTAATTTATAATTAGGTATCGCTTATTATGTAAGCCTAATATTATTGAAAATAGATATATATATATAATGTTCTATTTGATGCTCTATCAAATTTCAGTGGTACGGTCCATGCCATAAGATGTATGAATAATAGTCAGTTTCATTAATCATGTTATCAAAAATTGAAATTATGGATTTTTCTTGATATTTCAGAAAATTGTAACTTTTTTCCCTTTGCTCGGTCAGTATTGATCAAAAAAGCATTTTGAAGGGTTTTCGAAGAAGAATACAAAAAAAATTTGTCGAATAAAAAATATTTGTCCATAACCTCAATATCCTTCGATAAAGTTATACTAAGAAGCAGCCAATCAGAGATTTTCAAAAAGGGTCATAAAATAAATACTGGCACATTCTACAGAAAAAATGCAAACTTTTTGCCGATCAATGTTCTATACAAAAAGTTTCAAGATTTTTAGTTAAAAAATGAATAATCTTGGATTTTAACCAAAAATTGCAAAAAAATTGTATTTTCAATCTTGCATAGCTTTTTTATTTTTGCGAATATCGACCTAAATTTTGAGGAACATTTTTTTTTCATAAAAAAATAAAAGAAAACGCGTTATGAGCGATTTTAAAATTTTGAGCTGCTGACTTCACCTGAAATATCCCATATATATACAAATAACTCGTACATAGCTTTCGGAAATTTGTATTGTGATGCTTCTTGTAGGCAACTGCCCCATTCTTCATCTGTTGCATTTTTTTTCTACTGTTTTGAAGTGTTCAAGAGAGGTTGCACCACCTAATAATCTTAAATAAAAACGCTTTCGTTGTTGAGGACTTACTAAATACATTCTACTTAAAACTTGTTTTTTAAATTGTTTTCTTACATTCCACATTTTGCATTTTTCAGCAAAAACATAATAATTTGTAATATTACAATATAAATATTTATTTGCTGCAGCATCCTTTTTATCAAGGTAGTTCATCACACATATATAGCAATATATATAAACTATTCGTAATGAATTTTTTTTTGTTTTGTCTTTTATATTTGATACAACCAGATCAAGTTTATTCGAATGATGGGTGTCTAAAGAAGTAGAAAACATTTTTTTCATGTAGTATTACCTAGTATTAGCGCTAATATCAACAATTAATTATTTTGAAATTTTACTAACACGTCGCTTCTACGCAAATTTTTATTATACATGCAATCGTATCGATCAAAGTTTAATTTTGATCCTTATGAAATTTGAGAGTAGGTTCGCGGTAACGACATTGTTGTATAACCGATCTGAATGGCGCTAGATCTCATTGTTTATCGAAATTGCAGTGAATTTCGTGAATTTTCGATAAACAATGAGTTCTAGCGCCGTTCAGATCGGTTATACAACAATATCGTTACCGCAAACCTACCCTCAAATTTCATAAGGAATAAAATGAGACTTTGATCGATACAATTGCATGTAAAATAAAAATTTGCAAAGAAGCGACGTGTTAGTAAAATTTCAAAATAATTAATTGTTGATATTAGCGCTAATACTACGTAATTCTGCATGAAAAAAATGTTTTCTACTTCTTAAGACATCCATCATTCGAATAAACTTGATCTGGTTGTATCAAATATAAAAGACAAAAAAAAAAAAATTCATTACGAATAGTTTATATATATTGCTATATATGTGTGATGAACTACCTTAATTTGAAACCACGCCGTAAGAGTTGTATCTACATTTTTAGTATTAATTTCATCTTCACAACCTTCTCTAAAGAACACGTTTTATTCATTTTCGATATGAACATCTAATCTATAAATTGTATGCGATAATTCACTCATGTTATATTCATACAAGCGATGTGTAGCTTCTGGAGGACATACATATCTAGTTGTTAATATGTTGTTTTATTTCATCATATTCAAGTTCTACATTATCTATATCATTAGTATCTACATTGTCACCATCTGCAATTTTACTATGAATTTTCATTTGAATCAAAGCACAATCATGACCTTTATAGCAATATTTAAATAAGTACTTGATGCTCAATGTAGTTGAACAGACTTCAACATTGACATGACAATTAAACAATAGCAGCAAATAGGGATTATAAGGAACGACAAATCTATTGTCTGCCCATTTATTGCCGGAATAATATGTTATTGGGTCCTTGATTAAGTTCTCGCTGTTTCCTAACAGATGACGTTACCAGAACTAACAAGGAGAGGGTTTCAGCTGCAGGAAACGGATTTTAGCGGGCATTAAAGAGTCGATTTCCGATACCTAAAAATTAAGCCCAGTGCTCACATTTCCGTCAAATGGGCCCTTTTTCTTGAGATATGGGCAATTTAATCTCAAATATCGTCCATTTCGTCAAAAAATGATGTCTCTTCTATTGACTGTCACATTGCAAGTATTTAAAATACGAAAACGAGAAAGAAAAATTATAAAAGTAGACAGTAACTGCTAAAATTTAAGCCCTGATTCATTAAAAAATATTGATCTTCCAGGAAGTTACAAGCAATCAAAGATAGGGTACGAAAATGGTTAAAAATACGATCCATTTAATCGGTTAAAATGAAGACAAATTTTTAACCATTTTCGTACCCTATCTTTGGTTGCTTGTAACTTCCTGGAAAATCAATATTTTTTAATGAATTAGGGCTTAAATTTTAGCAGTTACTGTCTACTTTTATAATTTTTCTTTCTCGTTTTCGTATCTTAAATATTTGCAATGTGACACTCAATAGAAGAGACATCATTTTTTAACGAAATAGACGATATTTGAGATTAAATTGCCCATATCTCAAGAAAAAGGGCCCATTTGACGGAAATGTGAGCACTGGGCTTCATTTTTAGGTACCAGAAATTGACTCTCCAATGCCCGCTAAAATCCGTTTCCTGCAGCTGAAACCCTCTCCTTGTAAGTGTATGTAATTTCAGATGCTAACGCATCTATAAGGAAGTACTGTCGGTAAGCTTGAACTTAAGTGTTCACCATAGTGTAAACAGAGATTTTTGTTCTTACTACTAAAAATGTCAAGTTTTGTGCCAAGTAAAGAGTATTTGCGGGGAATTTTGTTGCACTGTTAAGTCTTGAGTGTCGAGGAATCTACTCTTATATGTGTATTGAAATTTGTATAGTTTATCTTCAAATTATATTTGAATTATATTCAATTGATATATGGTTTATATTACCTTTATTCTGGGCGTAGGCTCTCGTAAATAATAAACAGCTGATTAGTTAGATGCACTATTTATTGAATGATATAAGATTTATAAATAAGACTATGCGATTTACAACTTATTAACTTTGTTAAACAATATATAATACCGATAGATTATTGATTTTATAGATATAAGAAATTCTCTTCGTAATTGAATGTAGGGTATTTGACCCGTATAAAATATTCGCTACTCCTTTTGTCGACTGGAGTTGTACGGAGTTCGCAATCTGTTCACGATGACTAATTTGTGTGGTGAGAGTCTCCGTATTTATTAAGCGATTAAATTAGGTTGAAGATGATTTTGACGTTGAATCAAAATCATCTTTTTAAACAAATTTAGTAAACATTTTGACATAAATCGTTCGGTTTCGAAGTTAAGAAATGCTGAATCTACATAAAAGTTTCGACGAGCGTACACCTTCGTGAAGTAGGTGGCTCGCTACGTCACGCTGTTTCGTAGCCGAAATGCTGCGTTTTCAGATTTACAATTACATCAGTTTGTGGGTCAGAAAATTACTGATGAGAAATATGCATGTAAATTGATTTTAGAAATACGTCACGGACGTAACACCTCCCCCCTTAGACTGTTGAATGTCGTAGAGATTCAACAGATATTAAAATATTTTAAACATCAGTGATTTTCTGTTCCAGAATTTTCAATAATAATAAAATGATAGTAAGATTTCGAATAATAAATTCACTAATTTCCTTCATAACACCAGAATATACTTAATAAAATTGTATCAGTGATTTTAGAATTTGATTTATGAGAAACACTAAAATAATAATTAATCTTAAATTAACGCTTAAACATAATAATAACTTGTATAATATAAAAATTTGTAATAATCGTAATTTTTGGATTCTGTTTCTATTTAATATAATAGTTGTGCTATCGTATGAATATTCTAAGGAAATGCTTTTACAATAAATTATAAATAAAATGCAAAAATTTCGGTATAAATTTCGGCAGTATAGTATTGAAAAAATGCTAATTTTGAAGAAAATATAATACGTTGTTTTTCTTGAGGCCGGTGACTCGTTACGTCAGGATGTCACCTGAACGAAATGCTGCGTCGTATAAAATTGCGTTCTCGTCGATGTGTGTCAGGAAATATCTGATAACATTAAATTTTAAATAGTATTCTAAATTCCATAATGCGTCTCAGGACGTAACACCTCCCCCCTTAGACTGTTGAATGTCGTGGAAATTCAACAAGTGTATTATTAAGCATCAGAGATTTCCGTTTACAAAAATTAATTGACGTTTGTTAATTATATTGGGTGTCTCGCTTTTTTATGACAGAAATTACGTAGGCGCAGGCCGTAAGTAGTTCGAATTGCGGCATTTGGAAGTGCTGAATTCACAAAAACTGCTGCACGTATACTTTTCGATTACTCGCTTCATTGCGGTGTTATGTGCACAAAATGCGAATATACACAGTTTCTACATTCGAGAAAATGACTGACGCTGATTTTTTCGTTACAAAAGATTCATAATAAAAACAATAATTAAGATTCAAATAAAAATAATAATAAATATTTAATAATTTTAAATAAAATTTCGTATCGTCTATATGTTTCTATAAAATAAATTAATTATTTTCCTTCCTAAAACTAGTCTACACTTAACCTACCGTTTGACTTTGTATCTCACGTTGAATACCGACTTTTCTAGCATTCAAATTTCGAAGAATTCATATAAACATGTATATCTTAATTTTACATAGCATTTCGATAATTTAATTATTTTGTTATCGGTAATTAGTAATAGTTTTTGTTTTGCTGTTTTTACATAAAATAAAGTCATTGATTAACAAAATTTAGAAATAACGTGTATATTAAATAATTTTGTAGTAATTAAAAGATGAGGAGAATTATATAGGGAATGATTCAAGTGATCATTTACTTCCCTCCCTGCTGAGATATTTGGCAAAAGATATATTTTTTTCTTTCTTTAAGTAGAATAATATTAAAGGGATTTTGATATTATTATAACAGAATTATTTTAACAATCATATTATAATTATTTCCAAAAGAAAAATACAATTTGTGTGGGTTTTTTTTCGTAAAAAAGGAATGGAAATAACTCGAAATGATTTTGATAAATTTTGACTTGTTATAGCTTTTATGCATCATTGTATTTTACCTTCGTTTGAAAATTTTCAGCCATATCAAAAGTTCATTTTAGAACTTAATCTTTTTCTGGCATAGCTAGCATTCACGTGTTTGCTTTAAAGAATACGCAATCTGTTAGAGTAGAAAAATATTTTACATACTCAATTCGATGCAGAATAGTGTATCTTATAGGATGATCATGTTAAGATATGTCTGAACTGATCACTTCCAATACATATATTCTATTTAATCTTAGCAATGTGAACGTAGCTACCTAGACAATTTTTCCTGTTCTTAAACGCTTTAAAAAATTTTATGAGTGCGAACAATTATTTTGTTTTTTAGGCAAATACAGTTTAATTTTGCATAAAATTATAGTCAAATTATTTTTTTTTTATCTTATGTGAAAAGGTTTGGTAATGTTTTTATATCTTTTCCTTTTGGATTAGTTCTATATTTTCTTATAAAATCATAAGTTATTAAATTGATCCCTCTAAAATTGTTCTACTTTGTGACTAAAATTTCTGTTAAATAATTTTTTTATTATTTAATAACACATCATTTTTACAAATAAAATTTTTGCTTGTTTCATTATTGCAGAACGAAAATTGAGATATTTTAATATGTAATCATAATTATTTTGTTTGTTGTTCTATATATTTCAAATTATCAACGATATTATTATTAGTTGTAGTATTATTTCTAAAATTTATCATGTATGAAAATATTCTTATAATTTCCTTATTTAAACTTATCTTATTTCGATCACGTCTTTCTAAAATTATTATCTTACTTAGGGAATATAGTTACTTTTTACAAAATACTGATAAGTTGATACGAACAATGAATGATAAGTGATTCTAATTTTAAATTGTATATTTGATAAAATCTAGATCACCTTAGGTTTATATACTAGTTGGCCAAGAAGTAGGATGATTTTACTTCATATGAAAAATTAGGCTGCAATGATGCTATTTATGCAATGATGCTATTCCCTGTTGCTGTATTAAAAATTTTGAAAAATTAGTAGAGGTTATAATAAATTTTGAGTATGCTGTCCATATCCTAAAACAAAAATGTTGTATTATTATTTGTTATTATCTTTGCTTGTTGATATTATTTTGTTCCAATAGCATTGCGAATTCTTGTGTTGATCCCTTTCAACTTGTTCATATTTGGTTTTTTAATTGGCCATGTTTTGTCCCCTCTTTTGAAAATTTTCATGGTTTTGAATTTATTGTAGCAATCTTTAGATTTCAATTTTAATCTTGTATTTTTTACAAATTCATTAAAATATTCTTTATAATTAGATATCCATTTTAGTTTTCTGACGTTTTTATTAGATTTTACTTTGATAGGATAGTTAAAAACTAACTGCAATTGGTGTACTTTATTAGGATTTGTATTTGGATTGATTATTACGTTATGATCTTGATTATCCAAGCTTTCTTTAAGTTGACTTTTATTTTCTAGATGTTTTTGAAGTTCTTGATTTTCAAACATATATTTTGATTTATTTTCATTTTCAAAAACTACCTTGTTATTATTTAATAAGTTATTCACATTTTTTGTATCATTTAATAAAGAATCTTCGGAATATATTAATCCTACATTCTCTTTTAACAGATTTTCAAATGGCTTTTGTTCAAATTTAGTTTTAATTTGAACATATTCGGAATTAGATGACTCGGCTAAACCAGAAATTTCGAATAAAATGCCCTTAAGATCATCATAAAAAGTTACTGTTTCCAATGAATTATTATCTTTTTCATTATTCTCATTTGAATTTTCATTCTTTTGGTTATTTATATCACATTCAATTAAGTTAATTTCATCATCATCCTCATAAGTTTCCATATTAGATTCATTGAAATTCATTTTATTATTAGTCTCATAATCTTTTACAGATTCCATAAATTCAATTAAATTTGTTTCCATAATTTTTTCAATTTCATGATTATTTTTGTTAAAGTCTATAAAATTAATTTCATTAATGTTTTCATGATTTTTTATAATTATATTATTAACTTTTGGTTCATCAGTGATTTCATTCATTTTTATAAAAGGTTCGACAATTAAATTAATTTCTTCATCATTATTAATTATTTTAATTTCCTGTTTATTTTCTGTAATTAGTTTATTTTCATCGTAAATTTTAATATTAGTTGCATTAATTTTATTTTTCTGTATTTTGAAATCGTTAATTGATTCTTTTATTATATTATTATGCGATTCAACAGTATTATTATTCGGGTATTGTTTGAGTGACTCACATTCTTCAATTTTACCCAAATCTTTAAAAACCTTTGAAAATAAAGTTTTCGCCTCTTCACAATTCGATGCGTCGTGATCTTTTCCTGAGCAAATTTCACACCAAATTATTTTTTCCGTAGGTCTGCAGTAAGGCGATGAGCATTTTTTGGCTGAGTGATTCGTGAGTACCCAATGATAACAGCCATGTTCAAATTTGATTCTAAGAGAACATTGCATAATTGTATGTCCTGTGCTTTGACAATACTGGCAATGAGTTAAATTACTTTTATTGAATTTACATACGTTTATAGTGTGTCCCTGTTTATTACACAGATTACATTCAAGTTTCAGTTTAATGTTGACTGAATCGCAGTAGTGTGATATGTGGTTTCCACTTTTGCAATAAATACATCTTGTATATGGGCAAAGTAAAGCTTCATGACCTTGATTTTTACAAATTTGACAAAGGACTATTTCGGATGGTATTGAAATTTCCCAAAAAGAAATACTGGTTTGATTGTTTCTGAACATATTTATAGTTTGTTCTATTTGAACTGCTTGTTTTATTTTTGCTATGCATTTGTTATTCTTTTATAGTTTAGAGTTTTCTCTTCTTTATCTTTTTCTTTTATGTGATTCTTATTTATCTTTTATGTTTATACATTATTTTCTTATTTTATTATATTTCTCTTTGTAATATCGTATTATATTTTTTTCCTTTGTAATATTCTCGTTTGTATTGTAATGTATATTTCCGTTGGCAATTACTTATTTGATAATATAGTTTATTTATTTATTTATTTGTCACTTTTATATCTCTATGGATTTTTTTTCCGTTTACGTAGTATTTTAATGTTATTTATTTGGTGACTATTCTTAATTTTTTGTAATTATAATTTGTTATTATAATATTTTGTTTATATATTGTAATATTTTCTTTTTGTTTCGTTATTTTTTTCTTTTAAATCTTTTATTATTGATTTTTTTTCTTTTTCTTATTTGGCATTTGGTCGCTATTATTTTTCGCGTAAGTAATATATTTTGACTTCACTATGTAATTTTATTTTGTCACTTGCTATTTCAATTATAATTTGTTACATAATTGTGATTAATAATTGTTTTATTACTCCTTGTAGTGTCCTATTTTTTTGTTCGATTGTAATATTTTTATTTGTATTGTAATATGTATTACGATTTCAATTTTCTAATCTGTGTTAGACTGCATTTGTATTTTGCGTAATGTATAAAATGTCATTTGTTTTGTAGAAAATTATTCTCATTTCTTGTATTTATCATTTGTTAGATATTTTGTTAATAACTCGACGAGCCGTACGCATTTATCTTTGGTAGTTTTGGTAATTCATGCTATAATGAATGGCCCCAACTACTTACTGCAAAATGTGAAGCTCGGACTTATTTTATGTTAGTTTATATAAGAATATTTCCCTCGTCTTTCAAGAGCTTATTTGATCTACTTTAAAACGTTTAAAGTTTGATTTAGCTGATCTAACGAACTTTTCGTTCGACTGTGTACCGGAACCACTGTTAAGTTCCGGAGAAAAGTTATTTTTATTCTTTAATTTGAAATAGTCTAGTGAACGATTGTTCGATTCGTACCGAAACCACTGTTAAGTCTTGAATGTCGAGGAATCGACTCTTATATTTGACTATTAAATATATTTTGGCTTATTTACCTTTTTCCTGTTGAGGGTTTAGAAATAAATACACTGCTGCAGTTTCAATCAATTTCACTTCTAATTATTTAACAATTAAATAAATGAACTTTTACAATGAATTGATACAAAATCGCTAGTGCTTTACAACTAATTATATTTGATTTGTTCGATTGATGGATAAATAGATGCGTAATATACGCGATTAATTAATACCGATATGTTATTGAAATTATTGATATAAGAAATTCTCTTCGTAATTGAATGTAGGGTATTTGACCCGTATAAAATATTCGCTACTCCTTTTGTCGGCTGGAGTTGTACGGAGTTCGCGATCTGTTCACGATGACTAATTTGTGTGGTGAGAGTCGCCGTATTTATTAAGCGATTAAATTAGGTTGAAGATGATTTTGACGTTGAATCAAAATCATCATTTTAAACAAATTTAGTAAACATTTTGACATAAATCGTTCGGTTTCGAAGTTAAGAAATGCTGAATCTACATAAAAGTTTCGACGAGCGTACACCTTCATGAAGTAGGTGGCTCGCTACGTCACGTTGTTTCGTAGCCGAAATGCTGCGTTTTCAGATTTACAATTACATCAGTTTGTGGGTCAGAAAATTACTGATGAGAAATATGCATGTAAATTGATTTTAGAAATACGTCACGGACGTAACAGCACTATTTTATCAAAAAAAAATCTGCAGCTGAAGCACACAGGATTCTTATTGAAACTTACGGTGACCATGCTCTGTTGGAAACGACATGCAGAGACTGGTTTCGACGCTTCAAAAATAACGATTTTGATCTTGGAGATAAAGAACGTGCTGGTGCACCAAAAATGTTTGAAGACGAAGACTTGGAGGAATTACTAAATGACGACTCATGTCAGACGCTAGCTGAACTTGCAAAATCATTACGAGTAGATGAGACAACAGCTTTGAAACGTTTGAAAACGTTCTGAATGATCCAAAAGCAAGGATATTGGGTGCCGTATGAATTGAAGCCGAGAGACGTCGAACGGCGTTTTCTCACGTGTGAAGTGCTGCTTCAACGGCAGAAAAGGAAAGGTTTTTTGCATTGTATCGTGACTGGCGATGAAAAGTGGATACCGTACGATAATCCTAAGCGTAAAAAATCGTAGAGTAAGCCCGGCCATGTATCAACATCGTCCGCAAAGCCAAATATCCATGGTTCGAAGCTTCTCTTCTGCATTTGGTGGGATCAGCAGGGTGTAATTTATTATGAACTGCTGAAACCGAACGGAACTATTACGGGAGATCTCTATCACTTGATGTATCAATTGATGTATTTGAGCCGAGCCCTAAAGGAAAAACGGACGCTGTACGAGCAGAGACATGACAAGGTGATTTTTTTACATGACAATGCTCGGCCACATGTTGCAAAATTCGTCAAAGAAACTTTGGAGGCGCTTCAATGGGATGTCCTACCTCATCCGCCGTATAGCCCAGACATTGTTCCTTCCGGCTACCACTTGTTCCGGTCGATAGCTCATGGCTTAGCTGAGCAGCACTTCCATTCTTATGAAGATGCCAAAAAATGGGTCGATTCTTGGATAGCTTCAAAAGACGAGCAGTTCTTCCGAAATGGAATCCGTAAATTACCAAAAAGATGGGAGAAAGTAGTGACTAGTGATGGGCAATATTTTGAGTGACATGCTTTTTACTACATACTTTAAATAAAGCATCAATTTTCACAAAAAAACAGCGAGAACTTATTCAAGGTCCCACACGGGGAAAAAATACCATTAGACCAACTGCGCTCTCCCGCAACTCTAACTTGAGCTGTTCAGTAAGCGAGATTCAGTAGAATCAACGATAGGAACTCAGGTTAAAGTTACTGGAGTCATCAGTAAAAACTTTGTTTACGTCTCGAGATCGCGGTCATGGGACAGTATTTACTGAACTCTTAAGTAGATTTAACCTGACTCCGCAGTTGTGTCCACGCAAGTAACCACCCAGTAAAAACAACTCACCTAACCTCAGTTACGGCAGCGCTATTTTTTTCCCCGTTCAATACGTTCCCACCATTTCTTCGTCGGTATAATGGATATCCTGTGGTGTTGTACATTGTAGAATCATTAAACGGCTTTGGAAAATTTTTTGTACATTCTTTGTTTCTTTTTTTTTCATCCATGCAAGAATTGATGTTTTGTTTACAACATGGACCAAGTATCATACATTTTTTTATAATACTATTTCATATAAACGTGGATTATTCACATTATCTGGAATTTTAGAACATATATATTTATCCACTTCATTAGCGTTATGTAGTTTATCTTCTGCATCTAAAAAAATTAGCATGTGTATTTTGAAATTCAATTACGTAAGTGAAGGCTATACATTTTCCAACTGCGAAAATGCATTCATTTATAATTTAATTTTTCAATTCTTCAACTTTTTTATTCAATACTTTAACTACAATATCTGATCGGTCAATGGCCTTTTCATTAATAATGAAACTACTAACCAGTAGAAACTTATCAGTTGATGAAACTACTAAGACAGAATACGGAAACTATGTTCAAATACTAAATAAGGTTATAAATAATGCCAAATTAATGTATAATCGCGAATAAATCCGAAAAAATTGCAATAATTTGAGAAATTTATGGAAAATAATAAATGTTGACACGAATACATAAAAAGGTGATAAAATAAACCAAATATATGATAAGAATATGCAAAAAGTCACTAACCCTAATAAAATAGCGAATACAATGACCGACTACTTTTGTAATATTGGTAAAAAATTAAGTAGAAAAATACAACAACCTCTCAATATCGTCATGGATAATTCAAAAATAAATTCTAGAACTATTTTCTTAACACTAACAAACCATCACGAAATTACTAAAATCATTAGCAGCATTAAGCTAAAAAATGGTGGAGTTGATAATATAAATGCTAAAGTGCTTAAAACGGTATCATACTATATCGCAACACCACTAGTGCGTATAATTAGTCTTTGCATTGAAAAAGCGGTCTGGCCAGAGGCGCTTAAAAAGTAGAAATAATACCTATACACAAGGCGAATGGTAAATATCATGCATCTAATTATAGACCAATATCACTTTTATATATATATAATATAGCCAAGATACTTGAAAAAATAATATACAATCGAATCCTTAATTTTATCAATGAATGCAAAATTATCTCTGATAACCAATTCGGATTTGTCAAAAATAAAAATACAAAAGATGCTTTGAATTACTTAACTAATATGATATACAATATACCTTCTTAGATCTTGCGAAAGCTTTTGATACTATTGATCATAATATACTCCTCAACAAACTTTATAATTATGGGATAAGAGGCAATGCTCATAAACTTATGACAAGCTACTTAAATAATAGGCAGCATAGAGTTAAAATTAACGAATATACAAGTGAATTTAACACTGTTACCACTGGTGTCCCGCAGGGAACTATTTTGGGACCATTATTATTTATACTATACGTGAATGATCTCCTACAAAACATGCCTGACAACAGCATAATATCATATGCGGATGACACAGCTGTTATAGCAACAGGAAAAAGTTGAGGCGATATCGAATTAAAGCTAAATAATAATTTAGATAAAATCTCTACATGGCTCGGTCAAAACAATCTCTCCTTGAACATAGACAAAACAGTTCACATGAAATACGAAAGTTGCAGTAACAGTATCCCTAATAATCTAAACATATAAATTTATGGGAAAAATTTAAACAGAGTTGAACACTATAAATACTTGGGTATCATAATTGACCAAAATCTAAAGTGGGACAAACACATATAATATATAGCAAATAAAACAAAATATTTGATTTTCATATTCAAAAAAATATCCAAGTTTATGACAAAAGTAACTCTAAAAATCATATATTACCCCTGCTATAACGACCTCGGGCACATCCACCTCCGCGATTATACGGTTCACATCATCCATTCCCGCACCTTGAACTGTCGCTCCGCTGGTCTCTCTGTCGTTGCAGTCGTTGTGGGCAATTGGCGGCGATATGGTCACAAATCTGCTCGCATTCGAAGCACTGCTTCTTCCCGGTGCCGAGCCTGGGACAATTTGTTGACATGTGTCCAAAACCGTCGCATTCATAACATCTAGCCTTGTCCAAGGCGCTCAAGTGTGCAGATTTGGTATCCTTACCAGCCATGCTTTTTGTCATGAAGTTGATATTCATTATCTGTGTCACTGCTCTTACGACGGCACTATAAAAGGTGTCCTTTTTTTCAATTTCGGGTAAATCATCGACTTCAGTAAGATTATTATATGATCCAACCACGTCCTCGAATCTATCGATAAAGACACTCACTTTCTCTCTAAGTCCCTTCAGTTGCGCCAATTTATCATCAACTTGTTAATCAAATTTAGGTCCCTTACCGCCGTTTCGATTGGCGACATAGTCGCCAGATCGTCTATTATTATACCAAACATAGAACTCTTTTCGTTTATCTCGAGCTCGTATACACAGTCTCCAAATTAGTTATTATATTTGGCAATTGTTTGTAAATCATGCTTTCAGCAGTATAAACAAAAACCATTTCTTTTCTCGATCTGAAATAGAACTTCAGCCAAATTATTACAAGCCATTATTAAGTCCTCAACACCTTCCACGAATACTCTCGCCTTTTCTTTCAACATTTTTTATACTGCGTGCTATAAAACCGTCTACCTGTCGCTTTGATATTAACAGTGGTATCGAATTTCTAGACTTACGTTCAGTTCGCTCATTTGTAGTTCAGATCTAAGAAGATTCCGAAAATATCATTTTATAAACATTTTTATCACATTCAGTCAACATTCAGTCTCATTCAAAATTCAATTTTGATTTTCCGTCTCATATAAAATGTTTTGATTATATTTGATTTTATTTATATTAATTTTCACTTGCATGAAATTTTGAAACTCCCATTATCTAATATATGTGGATTATTCGTCAATTTATTTTCTATCGTATTAACATACGTTTCTGTCGCTCTTTGTCTCGGTCACTCTTATTCTCTATACTCTCTCGTCGGCTACCGCTATCACTTGCTTTCTATACCGAATCTGTCATCACTGTCGCGCTTATTCAGGGATAGTCTCTGTCTCGTTCGCCCGTCTGTATTCCGCCGTTACTTCGAGAGGTATTTTCCATGCCCTTCCGGCAATAAAGCATTAGCAGCGGTTGCCCTTCTACTTCTGCCTGCTCATCCAGCATCATTAATGCCATGCCTGTAATTAATATCTTTCAATAATCAAACCGTGCCGAACACAAACACTACGAGTTTATTTAAGATTTTAAACAGAACAATATTTCAAGGTTAATCATGCGCAATTTCATTTAACCTATTACTGACATTTACTATTGGAGCTGACAAAGTTTAAGGTTGTTATTGTATGCTTGCAATACAATCAATAATTTTTATTAACTTAATAGTTTTGAATTTTTAATCAGACTTCGACGAGCAAATCTCTTATGCGTTAGTCGAATGTCTATTCTCAAATCGAGAAAGGTAGTTTTTTGTTTAAGCTTCCTCCTCTCTCCATAAGAATTTTTTGACAAACGGCGGCACACATAAGAGAAAAATTTTTTTAAAAACGAATAACTATTAATTTCGGAATAAAATATAATATCGAGGAGTTTCGTCCTTGTCGTACTTGGTGGACTCGTCAGGAAGACCTAAGTAGACATATCTTCGACTCCAAAATAATGAAATTACTGTGAATTCTTATAGTGTGTAAGTTGTAATTTTATATGTGGATTTGAAAAATTGGTTTCCATCTAGTGTTAAAAGGTTGGAACTAAGATTATACAAGAAAAGGCATTTTAGTGTCCAAATGCCATTTGATTCTAAATTCTGCTCGTTGAAGTCCGATTAAAAATTCAAAAATATTAAGATAGCACCACGAGCGCTTACAACATATTTAGAATCAAATGGCATTCGGACACTAAAATTCCTTTTGGCGTCTGAACTGTCATTGCAGCTAATCCAGCACGGCCCCACGCATTTTAAAAGAAAATCTGGCACCTGGATTGATCGTCGATGACAATGACACAATCATCAGCGGCCGAAACATTCCAGCTAACTTTCACAGCGTTTACAACCTTATAGATGTTACCATCAAGCTCAACTCAGTTGTGCCAAAAACAAACCAACTTTACTTACAGAGACTACAAAAATATAGCTCCGGAATATCTCGTGGCTCAGTTAGGGTACTGTGACTGGACATGCTTTGATGCTGACATCGTTGACACCGAGGAAGCTCTGGACTGTCTTTGCACCAATCTGACGACCGCTATGATTATCCTGGTCCCGGTGAAAACTGTTGCTCCTAAAAAGGGCAAACTGCCATGGATTTATGCGGAGCTAGCCCAGCTTCTTCGTAGACGTAATACGCTTTACAAACACTACAAACGGATTGAGCAACATGGGCTTTATACGATGAATTTGTCATACTACGGAAACAACTTGACGAACAAATTGACCTTGCCAAGACGTCCTACCTTCAAGCCAGACTTTTAGATGTCCTATCAGATGGTAAAGTTTGGAAAGATTTGCGTGGCCTGGGGCTCTTACCCAAGCACTCTGAGTATCTGAATGGATTTACTCCGGATGAGTCTAACTGTCACTTTACCGGGGTTTCGGTCCCTCCGCCAGATGACAGTGAGATATGTCGCAGAATTATCTCCATGGGCAATTCCGAGGTTTTTTCCTTTAAACCTATAAATTTTAATGATGTATTTATTGCGATATCTCACTTCTCTTCGCAGGTGCGCGTAGCGGACGGCATTCCGCAAAGTGTCATTGTTAAAGCACTGCCAGTCATCGGCAACTTCTTGGTCAAACTTTTCAACTCTTCTTTGAGTACCAACGTCTTCCCAGCCCTCTGGAAGAGGGCAAACATAGTTCCTCTGAAGAAAAGCAAGGCTCCATCAACTCCTTCAGATTTCCGACATATTGCCTTGCTCTGCTTTCTTTCGAAGGTGCTGGAGAAGATTGCACATTCACAGCTGATGGAGCTTCTTGAAACCTCAAAAATACTTGATCCACAACAAACTGGCTTTCGACGATTCAACTCCATGCAAACGGCCCTACTTAAACTTTTTTTTTTCTTTTATTAAGCTGTTTATGAAACCTTTTTTTAGGTTTATTTTAGCTACAAGTTATACATAATTTAGAGTGAATATACATGTTTACATTATTTACGTCTTAATCGCACATTGTTTATATATACATAATTTTTTACAGATTTTGAAAAAAGTACATGGCTTATAAACATAAAGACATTGTTATTTTTATTTGTCAATCTTTTTTCCTTTTTTTCATATTTTTAAGCTAGAGTTTTGGAAGAAGGACATTATGTGTTTATACGCTATTGTGTTATTTTTTGTACTAAGTGTTTCTATGGCAAACGGAGGATTAAGTTCTAATATACGAAGTTCTTTTAATAGGTTCTGTCTTTGCGAAACATAGAGTTCACAATGCCAAAGTACATGGTTTAGATCTTCCTTTTCAGCCTGACATTTGCATTTGGAGTCTGAAAAACCAGGATTTTTTGCTTGTGGAATAATATGATTGGAAGTATTTTTTCCCTGTGTCAGAGCTTTTTTCGAGGATGGTCTTCTCTGTTTTTGTGAGCGTTTCTTTTTTGAAAGACTCAAAGAAGTCAGTGAAGGGGATATGGTGAATGTCTAAATTGTGGGAGTCAGTCGTTGTTTTTGCCAAAGAATCTGCTAATTCATTTCCACTGATAGCTATGTGTGAAGGTATCCAATATACGTAAATATTGTATTTGTTTTGGTTGACTTGTAGGAATTTTTTTTTAATTTGCAGTATGTAGGGGTTGGTTTTGACATTGGTTTTAGACGAAGTTAAGCTTTTTAGTGCACTCTGAGAGTCTGAGAATATAATGAAATTTCTATCTTGGTTCTGAAGGGCAATGTCGAATGCATCCCTTAAGGCAATACATTCGGCTGTGAAAATAGAGGCGCTTTTGTGTATTGCTTTAGTTCTGCAGATATTGAGATCTGGGCATATGGCGGCCGCACCAACACAGACGGCGTTGGTAATCTTGCTTCCGTCAGTATAAATAGCTGTTGCGTTACATTTTTCAAGGAGTCTGTCGAGTAAGGAGTCAGAATTTTGTGTTCTTTTACATTTTTTACCAAAACCTTGATCGTAGGGGAGAGAGGTAGTGAGGGTTTTGTAATCGTGACTGTATAACATTAATTGGTTGCATGAATCTATAACTGTTGTGTGGTCAAGAAGGGTAAGGATATTTTGGATGATAATTTTGTTGGATTTCGTGAGCGTTTTTTTGCAATGTGGTAGAATTTTAGTATCGTGCTTGTAGTGAGAGAGTGTTTATCTGACAGAGTTTTTGTAAGGAAGCAGAGACATAAGTAATTCGATCGATTTTCGAGTGTTGTCAGTTTAGATTCTGCGAGCATAATATTTTTCGGCGTACTTCGTCTATATCCATAGGCTATCCTAATTGCAGCGTATTGAATTTTTTCAATTCTTTCAGCTATACTTTTATGAGTTGCAAAGTAAATATACGATCCATAGTCAATTATGGAGTAGACATAGCTTTTATAAAAAATCATTAGAATTTCAGGACTTGAGCCCCACCACGTTCTACATAAAAATCTGATGATATTAAGAGCTTTAGAACATTTTTGTACTATTGAATCGATGTGAAATTTGAAAGATAGCCTGTGATAAAAATTTATTCCGAGAAATTTAGCTCTATGAGTTCATTTAATTGTTACATTTTTAATTTTAATTTCTGTTGTGCCAGGACGGATATTCTTTCTATTGAAGTGAATGAATTTGGTTTTTTCGGGTGTGAGTTCTAGTCCCAATTCTAATAAGTTCTTATCTATAATTTTAATGGCATTTTCTAAAATTCTTTTACCCCTTGGTACCGTTGCGCTTTTAATGAAAATCGCTATGTCGTCGACAAATAGCGAGGTAACGATACTCTTTTGGACGTTACTTGTAATATTGACTGTGTATATTATAAATAATAGCGGGCTGAGGACCCCTCCTTGAGGTACTCCTTTGCAGACTGTTCGAAACCTGTCGCCGAGAATTTCAGTGGAAACAAATCTTTCGTGCGTAAGAAATTTTATAAACAAGATTAGTCTTTTTGAACGGTCTAGCGAAGCAAGTTTTGATAGTAGAATGTCAATATTGATATTGTCAAACGCGCCTTGTACGTCGAGGAATATGGCTAATAAGTGCTTTTTCTCGGAAATGGCTTCTTCAATTTTAGTTGTTAGAATAGACAAACTGTCCGCGCAGGATTTGCCACTTCTGAATCCTTGTTGGCACTTCGGGAGAATATTATGGTGTTCTACCCACCATTGTAAGCGATTTTTGACCATGGTTTCGAACAGTTTGCAAGTACAAGGAGTAAGTGCAATCGGATGATAGCTATGTCCGTCTGGCTTTTTGATAAAATGTATGTGATAAACATTTCATTAATTATATCGAGAAGAAGTAATTTAAATTTTATCGGCAGGGCTTGTAAAATTCCAAACTCAATGCCGTCCGAGCCTGGGGCCGAGTTTGATTTCTTTGATTCCAAGGCGACATTACATTCCATGAAGTCAAATGGGCTGTCAAAGAATGGGTTTTCGGGATACTCCGGAATCCAGGTAGGATTAGACTGGGCCCAAGGAGGGCTGACTTTGTCTAAGGCAGTGTTTATCTGATCTTTATGTTGTAAGTTGTTAGAACTACGTTGAGGGTGCGTTTTAATCCAACTGTTTTTTAGGATTTTACTGGTTTTCCAAATGTAGTTTATATCAACATTTGGGTTTAAGGATTCAGCAAACTTATTGAAACATTCCTTTTTCCTTTTTTTCAGCGTTTTCTTTAACATGGCAGCATGTTTTTTATAATCGATTAGGTCATCGAGACTTTTGGAAAATTCCCACTTTTTATATTTTGCGCGGCGCAGCCTTATCACTTTGTCGCATTCGTTGTCTCACCATGGTACTGGGTTTTTACATTTGGTATTTTTTTTATTTGTCTGCTTAAAATTTTTTTTTCTGGGAGTCGATTGTTTTATTGCTTTTGTGACAGAGTCAATTATGGCTGAATATTTCTCGTTAGGAGGTAATAGTTCGTGTTCTCGAGACAAAAAGATGTCATAATCTTTGTCTAGTTCTGACTGAAATTTGCACCAATCCGTGCGAACCGACTTAAGCTTAAAGGTTTTTTTTACAAATTGTTGTTTTCCAGAGTCTATATGTATATAAATCGGATAGTGATCAGATCCACGGGTTTCATCACACACAGTTACATTGATTTTGTCAGCGAAATTAGTTGTAGAAAGGACTAGATCAAGATTAGATGTATTATTACGGGAGAGGTTGATATAGGTCGTTGATTTATCGTTGTGCAAAAAGAGATTACCTGTTTCTATTGAGTTAAAAAATCTTTTTCCGTTAGCATCGGTGTGTTTGCAATTCCAATTAGTGTTATAGGCGTTGAAGTCACCCATTAGTATACATTTATTGTTATTGTTAATATTTTGGGTAATAAGATCCCATTGTGCCTGTGTGAGTACGAGACCCGGGGATCTATAACAGGTAAATAAATCAAACGCAGGTTCTACATTGTTGAATCGCAAGCCGCAGATTTCGACCGATTCATCCGGTGTAAGCAAGTTATCAATTTCCGAAAAAGCTAAGTGGTTTCTGATCAAGATTAGTATGCCTCCCCCTGTTGAATTAGATCTGTCTTTCCTATAAGTGATAAATCCGTGTATGCGAACGAGTTTTTTGTCAGTGAGCCACGACTCAACACATACGAAAATGTCTAGATCTTTTAATATGAGTTCTAGCTCGGTTCTGCGCTGGTTGAAGCTCCTGGTGTTCCAGAATAAGATTTTGAGAGTATTCACTGTTGTAGATTTTTTGTAGCACATGATGGGGTGGTGAAGTTAGTTTGTGCATTCTTGGTCATCTATAGAGCTTGAGTCGCTGGCGGAGGATTCGACGTTGGAGTTGGTGAGATGCTTTATAATTCGATTCAGACGAGTCTTGAGGTTCCGATCAGTTATTACATCGTGTATGTCTTTAATCATGACCGATAGTGCTTGCGTATCTTGGGTGTAATTTGAGGCGTTATCTAAGATGTTTGAGATCCCAAAAGAAGTGTAGAGAAACTGGGCTGTGGATTCCAAATCAATAGGATAATTCTTAGATTTATCTCTAATTAAACTTTCAGCTGGAGCTAGTTTCACGTAGATGTCGGTAATGTCAGTTTGGTGGATTTTTTTATTTTTTTTGTCGGTTGTTTTATTTTTATTGTGAGTTTTTTCTCCGTTGTAGTGGTTTGTGAGCTGGTAGATGATGTATCAGAAAGATGTATTTACGCCTGTCGGCGGTGGCATAACTAAATGGTCATAGTGCATTTGCGAAGGTGGAGTGACTGCCTTCTCTTCCAAAAATACTCTATTTGGGAAGTTATCATTTAAGCCTGGTGAAGCTTTAGTTTCGTCTATTTCATGTATAGTTTCAATTTGAGTGGTGTTTACTTGGTCGGACGATTTTGATAAGGAACTTGTTGATACTGTACTGGAGACGTTCTGAGAATCTCCAGCAGGGATTTCTCGAATGCTCGAGTCGTTGGCTGGCTGTTTAGCATTATTATTAATATTTGTGTCAAGTAGGCTCGGACAAAGTTTCGCAATATGCCCCTCCATTTTGCATTGGAAGCATTTTGGAGATTGTGTATACGAGCTCGAGATAAACGAAAAGAGTTTTATGTTTGGTGTAATAATAGGCGATCTGGCGACTATGTCGCCAATCGCAACGGCGGTAAGGGACCTAAATTTGATTAACAAGTTGATGATAAATTGGCGCAACTAAAGGGATTTAGAGAGAAAGCGAGTGTCTTTATCGACAGATTCGAGGACGTGGTTGGATCATATAATAATCTTACTGAAGTCGATGATTTACCCAAAATTGAAAAAAAAGGACGCCTTTTATAGTGCCGTCGTAAGAGCAGTGACACAGATAATGAATATCAACTTCATGACAAAAAGTATGGCTGGTAGACGGTTAACATACGATGGTTTGAAGTTGTATATTATGCAGGTGGAAAGCGTCAGGAGGTAGACGGCGAAGGCAGCGACTGATACCAAATCTGCACACTTGAGCGCCTTGGACAAGGCTAGATGTTATGAGTGCGACGGTTTTGGACACATGTCAACAAATTGTCCCAGGCTCGGCATCGGAAAGAAGCAGTGCTTTAAATGCGAGCAGTTTCGTGACCATATCGTCGGCAACTGCCCACAACGGCTGCAGCGACAGAGAGACCAGCGGAGCAACAGTTCATGGTGCGGGAATGTACGATGTGAAACGTATCGCCGTAATCGCGGAGGTGGATGTGCCCGAGGTCGTTATAGCGGGGGTAAGCATAAGAGCGATAATGTAGATTATCAGAGAGATTTGAAAAGATCGAGACAGGACAAGCAAAGCATGCGAGGAAAACGGCGAGGCTGGAGAGGTTGAGAATAGGATAGTGAGAAGGCTGAAAATATTAGTACTGGAAATGAAGCGAGTGATCGCGGAGCAGCGGGCTTGTAAAGCGACAGATGTGGTTGAACAAAATGTGCAGGTATACAATGCTAAACTTGTTTCCGCCTCAACTGTGAATAGCGATTTGGATAGGTAATAGATGCTGTGGCGACGGAGCATTTCGAGAAATTCGAGTTTGAGTTTTGAATGGTTCTGACATAATATTGTATATAATATTTATACACCTACAAGTATATATTTTCATATTCTATTCTTTCAAATATACTTACTCGCCATTTTTTTATCTCCAATCGGTATGATACGTGGAGAACCCATTCCATGCACCAAATATAGGCATGAAGTACGGGAAAACTGTACTTTATTCTATTTAGGTCGATAGCCAAGCTTGATATAAAATCTATTTGATTAAAGAATTTTATGGTTTTACCATATAGATAATAAGTTTGGCTTGATGAGTCATTTAGAGCTGAAACAACCTATTTAAGAGAAAAATTATATTTTCATTAAAATTAAAACACCGTGTTATAAGGAAAATTAGTATAAAAAAAATTGAGAAAAAAATATTCATTACCTTGCCATTTATTATTGTCACATGACATTCTGGAATGATTGTACATCCAGCAATATTGTAATTTGAAGATTTTCGATTTGATGGTAGATGTCATTTTCCTCTACTTTGCACAATTTATCTGTTTCTTTTTGAAATAAAATTCTAAAAGTTCTGATGAGCCAAGTTGATGATGGCTTGGGATTGATCCAGTAAACCTTCTTAGAATTTAAATCGAAAAGCATCAGAGGTATCGATGATGAACAAAATATACCACCAGAAAATACGGAATTATCGTCGGCTTTTTGCCTGCACACTGCGACATTCGACCCATCAAACCCAATTTTACTAATAAGCGTCAATATAGGCTTTGCAGACACTTGTATAAACGGTATTACACTTATGCAGACGGGTCACGTGGTCTTATACATTGCTCTCAGTATAAGTCCATGTTCATATGATTACACACACACATATATACATATGGGTCGTTCCTGTACTTTTTTTAAAAAGTGTGCGCGAGGGGGTCGCCGATTTTGTCGACGATTTTTTTTATGAAAGTACATATAACAAAAATAGCTTGTGCAAAATTTCAGCCCCTTATCTCATTCCTAATTCCTGCTGGAATTTTTTTAAACCCTGATTTTGACCTGTTTTTAGCCAGTTTTCAAAAAATTCTAAAAGGCTGAAATTTTAACAAAATGAGGTCGGTGAGGTCTCATTTTTTTTGTCTTTCTTCAAATTTTAAGAAAAAAAATACACTGATATGAAATGATGATTTAGGTTTTATTGGCGATCTGTGATATGGCCATTGCATTTCATAATTTTTAGATCATCTTTAAACCTCTATATCTCGTAACTGGTTCCACATTTTTGAGCTCACTAGGTCTCATTTCTTTTGTTTCAACGAGACCTTTAATTTCTTTTTTTGAGGACCTAAATTGATTGAATAGACTTCAAGATACAACCTTTTGAAGACGTTTTTATCAAAAATCGCGAAAATCAACCGTGTTCATGGTCACAGTGTCAACCGAATTTTAATTAAAAATCATTAACAAAAGTATTTTTCATTAGAATATGATGTTATCTAACTATACTCTTTTCCTATCATAGGAAAAAGTCAAAAAATAATTTTTTGTCGAGCATTGTAATATCTAATTTTTCGATACCTAATATAATCAAAAATGGCTCTCTACTGACATGAATTCTACCATCTTATAATTATTTTTGACACGTATACGTAACATAGATACAAAGGTGGTTCCTAGACCTTTAAAATCCGTAGTCGCTGATTTTTCTAGGACCACTAGAGCCAAAGTTATAGCCGTTTTTATAAAAAAATATTTTTAAAGTAGTAAAATTAGAGCTTGTGAAATATAGGAAAAGTTTTATTTACAAGATCAACCATAAGTTTGGCATAATTGTTGTCTCGTCGACGTTGTGCCCGCAAAAATAAAGGGGAGAGCAGTGTGCTTCCCTGCGCATGCTGCGCGCGCGTCATGGGGGGAGGGCCGGCGCCACGCGTCCCCCTCCCCTCTCTGCGTCCGGTGGCGCGGAGAGAGCGGGCATTTCGGGGGGACTGAGTCAGTCTACGCTGGAAGTCCAAGGAAGACGGACGTGAGTGGCCGGAGCTACGGAGGCCCTCTCCTGCTTTCATCGGCCCTTCATGTGTGTAGGTGTGTGTAAGTGGGTGCGGGCTATTCCCGAATGTGTGTAAGGGCTGTTCCCTAACGAGGTGTGCGGGCTGATCCCGGGTATCGAAAGGAAAAGGGCTGTTCCCTTACCAAGGTGCGGGCTCCTCCCGTATGCATCTAGGGCTGTTCCCTCAGTTGCTTCCTCACCAAGGTGCGGGCTGCTCCCGTAGGCATCTAGGGCTGTTCCCTCAGTTGCTTCCTTACTGCACCAAAGATATTCGGAGCGCCGTTTGCGGGCTGCTCCCGCAAAGGTAAGTTGAATTTCCCTTTGGTGGGGGCCAACGGCCGTTCCTGTATAGTTGTTATTCGAATTTATCTTCATGTATTTGCGTTATTTATGATTGTAGCGACGGCTGTTAAGCCTGGCGTGTGTACATATATATTATGTAAGCTCTGTACTATGTAATTTTCCATATGCCGCAATAAAATGTTATTGCGAAGATTGCGTCTTGTTGTTGCATCAACCTCCTCCTTACCTTGGCACGCTACATCTGAATTCTGAGTCAGTTATAAAATGAACAATTGTCCTAAAAAAAGTGCTGAGGCTGCATATTTTGAAGATCTTAGGCCGTGTCTACACTATGCGAGAAGCACGTGCGATCAGCCCAAGCGATGCGAGCAAGCCATGCGCGCATGCGACGCGAGCAAGCGATAGTAATGGCTTTAGGTTGATTAAATTACCTATGCAGACTTTATAGATAATTAAAGTTGAAAATAAGAATTTAAGTAAAATTTTTTTTGTAATATTCATTTTATTTTAACTATTTTATAATCATTATCAAACGAAGTAAGTTTTGCTTTTAATGTTGAATCATCAATGGGTATAAAGCAGTGATATTTTCTTGTATTCTGTATAGTTCGGGTCAATTTAAAACGGCATTCTAGTACTTTACGCCTTTTCTCAATTGTTTCTTGACTCACCCAAATAGATCTAAAAACCAAATATTCTATATTTTTATAACACATAATGATTTATTATTCAAATATATAATCAAATAATATAGTCAAAAAATCTAAATTATATTATTTTTACCTTATTCCATCAATATTTTCACTAACGTAATCATACATCTCTTTTGGATTTAAAATTGATTTTTCTGATGTTCTTTGTAAGGATGCCCTGCGTACTGTTCGTTTAACCACTGCTCCACATCCATCACACGGAATTTTCCCATGGCTAGTAGAAAAAAAGTTGTTCGACTTAACTTTTAAGCCAAAATCCTCCTCATGATGGCAGATATTAATGAAATTGTTCCTACAGTAAATAAATACTATCTTGAAGGTAAAAATTATAAAAAATAAAATAAATCTGTTTAATATTGTGTACATAATAATACAAATTATTTGAACTTGCATCGTAGAAGTTGTTGCTTTTTTTAAATTTGATATACAGAAAAAATAAAGAACTGTTTTAGTAATTTTATCTTTAAAGCTGTTTTCTACATAATGTAAAATTTTAACTCGGGTGTAACCTGTAGGTCCAGGATCTTTATGGATTTTGATGTTCTGGGTCTCAAAATAGTTTTTCACACAAATTAAATATACTTTCAGAATATTACTTTGACATATTCTTAATAATTAAAATTAAATTTTTTCAGGTCATTTAATGAACAAAAATCTAAAGGTGTCTATTTTATTCATATAATACGTATTAATATACTACAATAAAAGTACTCTTACTTGTTTTTGTATTGGATAGGTGCTCCATCTGACATATAATGTACATTCTCAATAAACGGAAAATCTCGTTTTAGAAGTGCAATGAGTTGCCCCTGAAAAGTGTTAACTGCACAAGCATCATGTTTTAAACAATCACTAATAACACATACAGATAAGGTTTGTAATTTGTCGTTATTGTCTTCTTTATAATACACTACAAACGGGTGTACAGTTGCTTGTGTATTATTAAAATAAAATGCTTGGATGAAGTCTTGACAAACAAATAAGAAATTTTCAGCAAAATCTTGAAGTATAATACATGTATCTGGAGTAATAATTGTTTTGCAATGTTTTAAATAACATTTTTGCATTTCAGTCACATAATGATGCTTTGTTAACTCCCATAAGTCATTGGCTAAATTTATAATAAAATTTCTTGTAGGTTCTTTTACCATAATAAGACTGACTCTATTATTAGATTGTGATTCAGCATTATTTACCCAATTATGATATTCAATCTCTGAAACATCTTCGCATGAGCTTGATTCCAATATTTTCAGAATTTCTGCTTTACCAGGACAGTTTTCACAAAGATGTAGCATACAATCGCTCCAATCTGTTGAACAAACACAATCATTTAAAATTACTCGGTAGGCTAAATTTTTGTTGATGGCAGACAATTTTAATTTGACATTTTGGTGTATAGGACATACACAAATTGTATGTGTACCAGGTGCTCCAGCACTAATACATTCTTTTGGCCTTAAAGAAGCAAATATACTGAAACCTGGTTTGCGCTGATCTTTAAAATGCTGTTCATATTCTTCTTCCACCCAATTGTTGTATAGATCCTTCAAATCATACATCAACAGTCTTTTTTGTAACTTCTCTGTGATATTAGTAATAGGATATTTAACACTGATGCGATCTTTAATGCCGCTACATATTCTACTATTGTTTTCATCTCTATAATACTGAGTTACAGATTCTCTAACTTCATTAGAATGAATGCTGTACACTTTACGCTTAATAGTTCCTAAGACACCTGGAAAAATATATTTTGAAATTAATTTCAAATAGTGTGTACTTAATCACAAAATAAAATCATAATAACAATATTATTTTTTTTAATTTAACGATTATCAAGACGATAAAATTTAGCTCAATGTTTATTCTATTTTAATTACTATGACTTGTTATATTGGAAGAAAAGAAATAGTTTAGAATTAATTTATTTTTTTTATTTTTTTTTTTATATTAATTTTAATAGTTCTTTTGAAATCTAATAATTACTTTATTATTTTTTATCTAATAATGAATAACGAAGGGTACCCCATGTTAAGATAGGCAAAATGCCACTATTAATGAAAGCGAAAAATGACAGTGATTTCATAGAAGTATACTAAAAAAAGAATTTTCTACGATTTTTCCGGGGACCTATCTCCCCTCCTTATACCAGTATGGCCTAAAAATCGCATTTTTTGGAAATTATTTTTTTCTCCCGTTCCTCAATGTTAAAAAATTAAAAAAAAAATATGAGATTACAGCTTGTGAACAGAGAGAACATTGAGATTTCTCAAATATAGATTCTTTCTAATTAAATCGGATTTCATTTAAATGTTTAAATTACAATTCATGTATTATTTTACTTAATCTGTAAACAATACTTAAGCAATACGTAAGCAATACGTAAGTAATACATAAATAATAATACTTAATATTAAAAATCGCATTTTTTGGAAATTATTTTTTTCTCCCGTTCCTCAATGTTAAAAAATAAAAAAAAAAATATGAAATTACAGCTTGTGAACAGAGAGAACATTGAGATTTCTCAAATATAGATTCTTTCTAATTAAATCGGATTTCATTTAAATGTTTAAATTACAATTCATGTATTATTTTACTTAATCCGTAAACAATACTTAAGCAATACGTAAGCAATACGTAAGTAATACATAAATAATAATACTTAAGTAATAATACATGAGTAATATAAATAAATAATTATGAGGATTTTAAATTAAATATTTTATAGGGGTACCCTTTATCATTATAGTTGCTTGAACAAAAATTACATAGATTTTAATAAATTAAACTAAAATTTTCTATTAATAATTCTCAAGTGTAATATAATATATGTAACCTAATGTATAAAGGATTATCGATTCTATATGTTTACACTATGTCTATAATCAAGCTATTAAGAATTTATTACAACCCATTTTTTAACTTATCTACAGTAATTTTAAGTTCTTTTGCTTTATTAAACATATAACGTGAACATTGGAAATAATGTTTTGCTTGTTAAAATTTCCAATGATTTGGAAGTAATGTCAATAACGATATTTTTTTACCAAAATTAGTTTCTTCATTATAACACTTAATTATGTTTCCAATCATTCCGTGAAATGACACACTATCCTCTTGTAGCTGTTTAAGATTGCATTGAGTTGGCAAATTAAGATTCAATGTTTTACTAACTGGTGTACAAAATTGCGTATTCATTGATTCTAAAACACTGTATGTTTTATTTTCCAAGCGATAATCACTAAGTTTCTCTCGTTTAAGAGGAGGTTCATCAAATCCATCGAGCATTTTATTTAAACGTTGAAATCCTTGGCTCAATAATATATCTTCTGAACTTTCTGATGTACACACTTGGCTACTTGAAGAAACTTGACTACTTGAAGAAAGCTGCTCATTATTATTTACGTTTAAACCATCATTCCCAGTGTTTTCATCTTTTTCTGCATTTTTGTTATTATTGATGTAATTTTGAACTCACAGTTTTTACAGTACTTATTACCTAGATCTAAATTTATATTACAAATGTTACGAAATTTATCACATTTATCAGCACTAATCATTACTAAATTATTCTCAATAGATTTTGAATGATTATTAAAACAATTGCAACACTTCCTTTGTCTACTTGTATATCGAGTATCATATTTATGAAGATGATGGTCGCAAATAAATTTATTTTCTACATTAATATCAAAATTTTTAATCCTAAATGATAAATACAGCTCTAATTCATTACTAAGATTACTAATTAGATTAAGAGATTTAGTTCTTGTGTAATGCTCTAAATGACATTTATCATCCTCATGCAATTCACCAATATAGCACATCATTTTCTTTCAATTCCTGAGAAGATAACACTTACAAAACACAATTGTACAATTTATAAAACTCAACCGAACCAATACTGATATACTTGGTAATAGTTCTGCTGAACTACCTTCACAATTCTACTTAGAGATATTCATTTCATTTTTTATTGTAACTTGTACTCATTGTTTAAGGACATTCCGTGCCGTGTGTCGTGTAACGGATGACGGGTTCACGGGTGTCTCGCACAGAAAAATGGATGTCTGTCATCTATTAGCTTACGTCAACACAGGTTAAATGAAACTATCTATGTATGTTTCATTTAACCTGAGCTTATACGTATAACACACGTAAAACTATAGAAAACCTGCATTTAAGACCATGTCTATACTAGGTATGCGAGAAGCGCAACCGGTGCGCGCATGCGACATGCCATACGTTTTGCACAAAGTACTTGAAATACTTAAAATGATAAATAATATCGTTGTATACGATTGAACGTAAACGTGAGTTTATATTATTAGGGTTTGTCAGCGAGAAGAAATAAACGGGAAAATTAGACTTCAAGAGTCTATGCAACCAACTCTACTCGAAAGTGAAAGTTGATTGCAGAAAAAGGTATGAACGCTTATGCGTACGAGTAAACAGGCAATAAGGCATTGTATAGGTAAAACGGAAGGTGGTAAGGTAAAAGGAATGTGCATAAAGCACGTAGCGACTAGGCGCCGCAGGACTCTATTTAAGCCCGCTGGGTGATGTTTTTCATAGTGGGAGCGCATCGGACGCTTGCAATCTAGCGGGCACTTTGGATACTTCAATCCCGAACAATCGTAGTAGATCAGTTAGTAGATCTATATTTAGCGATAAATAATATCGTCAATAATATCGTAGTGAAATGATATTATTTATCATTTTAAGTATTTTAAATATTTTGTCCAACACGCATTGCTTGCTCGCATCGCTTGGGCTGATCGCACGTGCTTCTCGCATAGTGTAGACACGGCCTAAGATCTTCAAAATATGCAGCCTCAGTACTTTTTTAAGGACAATTATGCCAAACTTATGGTTGATCTTGTAAATAAAACTTTTCCTATATTTCACAAGCTCTAATTTTACCACTTGAAAAATATTTTTTTATAAAAACGGCTATAACTTTGGCTCTAGTGGTCCTAGAAAAATCAGCGACTACGGATTTTAAAGGTCTAGGAACCACCTTTGTATCTATGTTACGTATACGTGTCAAAAATAATTATAAGATGGTAGAATTTATGTCAGTAGATAGCCATTTTTGATTATTTTAGGTATCGAAAAATTAGATATTATAATGCTCGACAAAAAATTATTTTTTGACTTTTTCCTATGATAGGAAAAGAGTATAGTTAGATAACATCATATTCTAATGAAAAATACTTTTGTTAATGATTTTTAATTAAAATTCGGTTGACACTGTGACCATGAACACGGTTGATTTTCGCGATTTTTGATAAAAACGTCAACTTCAAAAGGTTGTATCTTGAAGTCTATTCAATCAATTTAGGTCCTCAAAAAAAGAAATTAAAGGTCTCGTTGAAACAAAAAAAAATGAGACCTAGTGAGCTCAAAAATGTGGAACCAGTTACGAGATATAGAGGTTTAAAGATGATCTAAAAATTATGAAATGCAATGGCCATATCACAGATCGCCAATAAAACCTAAATCGTCATTTCATATCAGTGTATTTTTTTTCTTAAAATTTGAAGAAAGACAAAAAAAATGAGATCTCACCGACCTCATTTTATTAAAATTTCAGCCTTTTAGAATTTTTTGAAAACTGGCTAAAAACAGGTCAAAATCAGGGTTTAAAAATATTCCAGCAGGAATTAGGAATGAGATAAGGGGCTGAAATTTTGCACAAGCTATTTTTTTTATATGTACTTTCATAAAAAAAATCGTCGACGAAATCGACGACCCCCCCGCGCACACTTTTTAAAAAAAGTACAGGAACGACCCTTATATATATATATATATATATATATATATGCAACGGTTATTTCTGGTAACAAATTTGGTATATAAGCGTTATTTCCGGGACTTACCGGAATTTCCTATGGTATATAAGCGTTATTACCGGTAACCGTCTAGAGTCAATAATCCCAGGGTCCATTATTTCTTTAGTCACTTGTATAGAGCAACTCTGAAGAAATAAACTATAGGACCCTGTATAATCCCGGAAATAACGGTTAAAGCTCTTTATATATATATATATATATATATATATATATATATATATATATATATATATATATATATATATAAGACTGTATATTAGTACCTACAGCCCAGAGTTCCCTATGGCAAGTGACTAAAGAAATAATGGACCCTGGGGTTATAGACACTAGGTTGGGCCGCATAAACCCCTATATTTAGAAATATTATGAAGCCCGGGCTGCATAATCAAAATCAGGCTCGATAAACCCCTATATATAAAAAGCGGGCTTTATAAACCCCTTTCGAGAAATGTATAATATATATATATATATATATATATATATATATATATATATATATATATTAGTGTCTATAACCCCAGGGTCCATTATTTCATTAGTCACTTGCCATAGGGAACTCTGGGCTGTAGGTACTAATATACAGTCTTATATATATATATATATATATATATATATATATATATATATATATATATATATATTTATTTATTTATTTATATATATATATAGTAGGTACTAATATACAGTCTTGGGCTACATAAACCCCGATAAGTGTATATATACTAGGGGGGTACCCCCCTACTCGCTCCGCTCGTCAACCCCCATATAAAATAAATATAAAAATTTTATATATTGGAATAAGAGAACAAATCACCCTGATGTTCATTATTTTAAATTATTACACTTTTATTACTTATAAATTATTACTTATTTTATTACTTACTTTATAAATATTGAACAATGTTTTAAATTTAACCAATAACTGTGTTGCGTTAATTCGTTTTATATAAACTTTATTAACTATAAAGATTGGTTGAAGAGATGAACAGTTGTCCACGTCACCCTGGGGGTACTGTTCATGGACCGTTGGATTGTTATTTTAAGTGGCATCCTTCGCCAATAGCCCTACATTACCACTATACCTAAAATTTTATGAAATTTTATTAAATATATTTTTATATCATTTATATTACATTTTGAAATTTAGGAAAATAATAAATTAAAAATAAATTATATGATTTATAGTATCTTTAATATACCCTTGAATGTTTTTATAAGCTTTTTATTATTTAGAACCATATATATTTATTTGTTCCTTTTATATATATTTTAGCTTTTAAACATTATATTGGATACATGAAAGAATTTAATATAATTTATTGTAAATGATTTTAAAATTAATATAATTTTATTTTCCTTAAATTTCAAATATTCCATTTTCATACTTAATAATAATTTACTTAATAATAATTTTCGTTTATTTCATTGAATTTTTATATTTATTACTTCTATTTAAAATTTACAAAAATATTTATGAAAAAATAATTTTCAAATTTTTAATTAAATTTTTTTAACATATCCTGTGACGTTTTTGTAAGCTATTTATAATATGGAAATATATATTTTTATTTTTTCTGTTATATATATTTTTGCTTATAAACATTATATTGGATACGTGAAAGGAGTTAATGTAAAATAATAGAATTAAAAATTAATATAACTTAATACTATTTTTGTGAAATTTCAAATATTTTATACTAAAAAATTGAGTTTAAATTGTATATTGAAAATATTATGTTTGCTTTTGATTTATTTTATTTTTCATATTTTTTAGATAAATTTTGTAAATAATTTAAATCATATTCTACGAGTAAATTATTACAATAGTTATTATATTTGTTTTCTTCTTTTTCATGGGTTTCTATTATTTCATTTAATTTGTCTAACTTTGTAGCATCTTTTAAATTATATACTTCTATGTATTTATTTTGTGTTGAATCCCAAATTAACGGTGTTTGTATCATAGTAATATTGTTATTATATTCATTGATATAATTTTTTAAATGTATTTCACATTCCTTTTGTTCATTTATATGATTCTGTAACTGTTCGTTTAATTCATTTAATTCTCTTGAGTGTTGTATACTACTCACAATTCAATATACATATTTTGCACAGGATCCCATCTTAATGGACTAGGTTTTGAATCACCTTGTTCAGCCATCTTATATTTTACTAAATAATAGTTAATTACATTAAGAAAAGTAATTAACATTAAATGTATAATTAAAGTAAATTTTAATTATATTATGTAATTAATTATTCTTTTATATTTTTTCTTAAATTATTTTGATGAATTATATTATTATTCTAATATCGTTAAGAAGATCATAATATTAAAATATCATATGAATATTTTATTGTATATTTATTAAATTTTAAAATGTTCTTATTTTATTTATACCATTATTAGTTTATTATATTATAATCTTATTATTTAAATTAATTATCTAATATTTCTTTCCAAACAATATTTGTTACTTCTATTTTATTTTCAGATTCATTTTGTATATATATATATATATATATATATATATATATTGTTTGGATTTTTACATCATGAAAGTGCTACGTACAATTATCCATGGGAAAATAATTGTTTTTTTTTTAAATATTCCTACACTATTAAAACTTTGTCCTTGCGATTTATTAATAATTATAGCAAATACTAATACAATTGAAAAAACCGCTGCCAATTCATTGGCACGTAGCTTCCTCAAACTTAATTTACTGATTCCTTTAATTTATTTTTAATTCCAATATTTAAAATTTAATACTTTATTTTGTACGGTCAGACTATATTAAATGGTTTGTGACTTTCTATTTTGCCTCTTTCTATTTTTTATCATTAAAAAGCAATTATTATTATTATACAATTTTATATTTTACAAAAAAAAAATTCATTGCCCACAAAAAAAAAAACAAAAAAATGATCATCACGACCAGATATTCGAGATTAAAAATTTTTTTTTTAATGTTTTTTAATACTGATATCTCAGAGTATTTGATCAATTTGAAATTTTAACCAATTATTACAATTATTTATTACAATATATTATTATTTAGTTAAATTTTCAAGAGATTACCTTTATTTCTTTTGATAAAAAAAGTTATTTAAAAAAACTTGTGTTTTTATTAAAAAAAAAAGCAGAAAATTTTGTTATAGTGTTGATTCAAAAATTTTTAAAGTTAAAAAAATTTATTTGTCTTTGAGAATTTTCCATTTATTTTCCATTTATTAAGCAAAAAGTCAACGCTCATCGTTCGTCATCGCCTTCGGCTTAGAAATAAATCATAAATATATTCGCTTATTTTATGCATAGTATTACGAAAATTAGTTTATGCTTTTATATTTTCTGAAAACAAGGTTTTATATGTTAGAATCTCTAAGCGCGCTTAGCACGCTGTAATTTTATCAAAACTGCACCACTTTTTTTTTTAACCTAGCAACCCATTACTCCCACCAATCAAATCACGAATAAATTGATATCATAACTAATCCATTATTTTTTAAGATAAGTGATAGGATTAGGAAGTTATAACCTTTTTTTTAAAAAAGCAGGTTTTTGTTTTTGTTAATAACAAACAAACCGCTACAAGCTAGGAATAAATTTTTTTTTTTTAAATATAGGTATTTTAATTATCTTTTGAATGCTACCCATCCGATCCAGATACATAGAGCCGTTCTCGAGAAATTACGATTTGAAAAAATTACGAGAAAAAAAGGTTAAAAAAATTTTAACCTCAAATATCTCTGAAATTTTTAGACCAAATATTTTGCCCAAAGAACTGGACCGAGAACTATACGAAATCTACCTCTACAAGGAATTTTGAAGCGATTAAGTCAATTTTACTTCCGTAAACGTCGGGCATAGAGAAAGCGTTTTTTTCATTTTTCAATTTTTTTCTCAAAAACTAATCAAAGAAATGGATTCAAATTTTTACAGATTATAGCTATTTATATTGTGCATTATCGTGATTTTTCTCAAAAAAATGGACCGTTTAGTTTGCGAGTTACAGGCTTTAAAAAAAAAAAACACATTTTTATCAATAACAAGAGTACCGTGATAGCTAGAGAATTTTTTTTTTAATTATAGGTTTTTTACGCTCTTTCGAATGCTACCCATCCGATTCAAAAATTTAAATCCGATCATTAAAAAAATCAAAAATAAATTTTGAGAAAATCGGAAAGTCGAAATAAAACAAAAACGAATCAGCTCAATCGAAAACCGATTTTTGACCCGCCATCACACAAAAAAAACAAAAAAAATGAGACCTGTCTGATTAAAATCGATCGAGTAGAAGTTGAGATCCAGCTACACACAGACACACACACACACACACACACACACACACACACATCCATACAGACATTTTTCAAAAATCATGTATTTTGGTTCCTAACACCTCCAATAACACTTATAACATGTTTTTACAACAACTCAAAAAATTACTATCACAAAGCTTCCTCTAGGAGGAAGCAATTGTTTTCTATATAAAATGAATGGTAACGATGATGATTCACAAGTATTTAGTGTAATGCGTGGCATAAATACTTTATTTCCTTTATTTTCTCCAATAATGATTTCAGCTTCAATATTATATTTATATAAATTTGTTATTTTTAATCGTGTTCCATTACATAGTCCATCAACGATGCTAAGATTACGAATTAACATAACAATTGCATTTTTTTTTTTATTTTATTTCATATGGAGGTAAACCTTCTCGTATATTATTTAACATTTCTATCGGAAAATTTAAATGTATATTTTCATCCGTTTGATCTACTCCTTTATGTGTTGCATAATCTATACTATAATATGTTACAGTTTTATGTTCAATTAAGTTCAATATTTTATTATTACTTATTCATTACGTGAACTTAATATTACATTTTTTGAAAAATTATAATTTTTATTAATATTTTTATATATTTCATGACAAACATCATTTGTTTTCCATTTATCTGTAATTTTAAAGTGATCAATTTTTCCTTCTCCAATATCCAATAAAAATGATGCAAAAGCATTATCTTGAGTACGAATGTTTATTTTTAAATGGAAAATTATAACAAATGCCAAAGATAAGAATTTTTTAAAAATCTCGAAAATGTTTACGACTCAGCGCCCCCTCACCCCCCTCGTGTCCCCTCGCCCCCCTCGCGCCCCCTCACCACCCCTCAAAATAACGTAAAAATGTGACTGGTTATACGTTTTTTTGAAAGAAATTGTTAGAGGCTTTAAATATTCCTTATTACATGTCCGATATATCTTCCATTTCTTCTAAAATGTCCCTGATAACAAAAGCTTTTTGTCCTTTGATAATTTCCATTTCTTCACAACAATGATAAAATTTTTAATGATATAAATATTCAGTGCTACTGACTATAGATTTATATCCTTCTTAAAGTTTATCCAAAGGAGTTATAGAAGTACCCACAACTTTGATATTATTATAATTTTACACGTGTAAATATAATACATTATTTTGTTATTCTAAAATGTCCCCGATAACAAAAACTTTTTGTCATTTGGTAGTGTCTATTTCTTCAGAACAATGAGATACTATTATGAGAGTGGTTATATATGGCTATTGGCGAAAGATACCACTTAAAATAACAATCCAACGCGTCAATGAACAGTACCTCCAGGGTGACGTGGAAAACTGTTCGTCTCTTCAACTAATCATTAATAATAAATATACAAATAAATAAATATCAATATTATTACATAGAACTTGCGATACTCGACAATTCTTCTAATTAATTATAACATGATTTATAACTGAAACAATTGAGTGGTGGCGAGGAGAGGGAGGGGGCGCTGAGGAGGAGCTGAGGGGGGCGAGATGGCGCGAGGAGGGGGTGAGGGGGCGCGAGGGGGGTGAGGGGGCGGGCCTCTAACAATTTCTTTCAAAAAAACGTATAACCAGTCACATTTTTACGTTATTTTGAGGGGGGTGGTGTGGGAGGCGCTGAGGATGGGGCGATGGAGCGCGAAGAGGGGACGAGGGGGCGCTGAGTCGTAAACATTTTCTTACAGCTATATAATATAGGAAGTTATATATATATATATATATATATATATATATATATATATATATATATATAATTATCCCCCATCCGTTTATGGAGCCCATCCCTGTATATTAGTACCTACAGCCCAGAGATCCCTATGGCAAGTGACTAAAGAAATAATGGACCCTGGGGTTATAGACTCTAGATCGGGCTCCATAAACGCCCGAGAAAAATATTTTATGGGACCCGGGCTCCATAAAAGAAAACGGGCTCCATAAATATGCTCATGTGTATAAAAGGGCTCCATAAATCTGTTAAAACAAATGTGTGTATATATATATTTCGGAAACCGGTACTTTTGAGGATCTATAGTTTTTTTCTCCAGAGTTCGTATATGCTTGACTAAAGAAATAACTCCCTCTCTGCGTTGAAAGTATTAATATAAATCCTCAAAAGTACCGTTTCATACCGAAGGAATTTTGAGGATGTCCTTAAAAGTCCGAAAAATCCTCAAAGTATCGAATCCGTGCTGACATAGATCCTCAAAAGCTGCATTTGATATATATATGTATATAGTTTGATAATCTGGTGTTTTGAATGCGCAACTTCCTATAGATTCTATATGTTCCCATATTAAAAATGCAATCAACTGACGTTTTGAATGCGTCATTCAAAAAGTCAATATATATAGGGATATTATTTCTTTAGTCACGCGATCGTTTGTCTTCGTCTTACATATGGGATTTTGCTATAGCTTCCTGCTAAAATGGCGTCGCGCATTCAAAACGCCGGTTTTATTTTCACACACACACACACACACACACACACACACACACACACACACACACACACACACACACACACACACACACACACACACACACACACACACACACACACACACACACACACACACACACACACACACACACACACACACACACACACACACACACACACACACACACACACACACACACACACACACACACACACACACACACACACACACACACACACACACACACACACACACACACACACACACACACACACACACACACACACACACACACACACACACACACACACACATATATATATATATATATATATATAAACTTGTATAACGTTAGTTCCCAGGACCCCATGTTACTGTATACCTATACGTGACTAAAGAAATAATGTCTCTTATGGGGGCCGATGTCCTCAAAACTGACGTTAAACATATGTAGATTCAGGGACTGTCCCCAAAACTAACAAATGTCCCCGAAACCAACGTTAAACATCTGGAATGTCCTGGAAACTAACATAAAACATAATTATATATATATATATATATTCACATCTGGGACGCATTTTGAGGATTATATAGGTCATATATACCGAATTTTGAGGATTTTGTAGGCATTTTGAGGAGTCTCCTCAAAAGTCCAAAGCACTCGAGAGGCATTTTGAGGATTTTTCAGCGGTTTCCACAATAGTGTGTTAATACATCGATTTCGGAAATTCCGTGATATTTTTCCGTAAAAGCGGGGGCCGCAGGCGTCGTGGTGTTAGTCAGTAACCTTAGGGTCATTATTTCTTTAGTCACGCGCTTGTTTATTGGTTGTTTATAACAATGTTTATATTTGTGTCACCACTATTGTACAAATTCTTTATGAAATCCTCAAAATACCGTACAATGATATATATATATATATATATATATATATATATATATATATTTATCTGCAACGGTTCGTTCCGGGACGTTTACACTGTACATCGCTGTTATTTCCGGGACGCGCTGTTTTTTCCGGGACGTCCCGGAAAATCTGTGTCTGCAACTGTTATTTCCGGGACGTGGTATTAGTCCCACACCCCAGGGATATTATTTCTTTAGTCACGCGCTTATATAGGGAACTCTGAAGAGATAAACTATAGGACCCTGTAGATTACCAGAAATAACGTTTATAAGTCTTTATATATATATATATATATATATATATATATATATATATATATATATATTTATCTGCAACGGTTCGTTCCGGGACGTTTACACTGTACATCGCTGTTATTTCCGGGACGCGCTGTTTTTTCCGGGACGTCCCGGAAAATCTGTGTCTGCAACTGTTATTTCCGGGACGTGGTATTAGTCCCACACCCCAGGGATATTATTTCTTTAGTCACGCGCTTATATAGGGAACTCTGAAGAGATAAACTATAGGACCCTGTAGATTACCAGAAATAACGTTTATAGGTCTTTATATATATATATATATATATATATATATATATATATATATATATGTTATAAGTATGTTATGAAATTAATATATTATAAATGTTACGTGTGTGTACGTATATAATATATCTGTGGCTTCCAGGAATAACGACCTAACCCACTTGTACGTGTTTTCGAGAAATCGCCTTTTAAAATTTGTCATGACACTTCATATGTAAGATCGAAATGCGCGAGATGAGACATAACAATGTAGACATTTACAAAGGTTGTAACATCAACTTCAATGTTACAATAGGTAGTATATAGATATTCGATCTACGAACAGAATACTGTAGTCGAACAGAAAACTCTATCACTCAAGAAAAACCTAGATTGACGAGCGGGCCCTAGCTAGCCTATAGACCTCCCTCTAACACAGCACTTACGTATATTTTCTCTAACTCTACATAGATGTACCTTGTATAAGAGAGTATGCGACTCTCTGTTAGGCTAGAAAAAGAAGATCTTGTAGAACAGCGACAGACTGTATTGCAGGAGGCTTAGCAGTCGTAGCCTCTCAACTGTCCTCCTGTCGCCTCTCCATACCAAGCTTATGGTATCTCTCCCTCATACTTGGACCAGATCGCACCTGAAAATCACATTAAAAACAATTACTACAGGTTATAAACTACTTACTGTACGGATATGTGAAGATAATTGGGCTAAGCTCTTGGAACGATGGCCTTTTCTGTATGATCACCTGTCAAACGCATATGGAGATGGGGATCGCTCGAACAGGAGGTCACCACCCTGGAACTTTCCTCCTGTAAGAAGAACACTAGTTTAAAGAACAGCAAGACTAGAACAACATAGAAATGATACTAACCTGCTGAAAGACACTGCAATAACTTGAAGTGGAGGACTACATATATTCAGCTCCTGGTATCTCGCTCATGGAACATTTAGGGGTAGCGTCTACAGCAGCATCTACACAGGGATCTCCTGCAGCCACAGAAATCATCGGGCACTACTGAAAAGAACTAATAATTAGAAACAGGCAGATTGTGTATGTAGGCGACACACAGACCTTACCTACCGCCACAACAGAGCAACATAACCTCGAAGAGTGATGAAGGTCCTGTGCGATCAGTCTGGACAGAAGTACGCCACCAACCCCGAGGATGACAACGAGGACAGCAGCGGACAGTCTTCCCCAGCAGCAGAGCACCACTAACACTCCGAAGCACGTCGTATTCATGTCGTCGTGTGCCGAAGCGCGTGCGCCCGAGAGCGCCGGTCGATGTGACGCCGATAGCTAGTGCACACGTGGAGAGACGAGAGAGAGAACGAGCAAGCGATGATCAAGAGGGTGAGAGGGGGCACCGGCGAGAGCGCTGCCACAGCTACGGCCGAGACCGGCAGCGCGGGCTCGAGAGACGCGCTCGCTCACTCTGTACTGGGCTTTTACAGCTATTAGTTCGGCTTTGACGTTTTTTTGTACTTAGCGATAGTTTTTAAGTCCGCCTAGAAAAGTTTGTGTGCACACAAGAACGATGGCGATCGTCACAAATATTGTTTGCGCTCTACGGTAAAAGTAAGTTTTGCGTTCCGCGAGTGAAAAGTGCGCGTGTCGATCCTCGCGTCGCGGAAAACTCGTGGATCACCGTGCGGACAAACGTCCAAAATTCTGTGCCACGACTGTGTGGCTGGCGCTCAACAATCGTATGATAGTGTAGTGAACGTGAAATAAAGAAGTTTATTTTGATATATTTAAAATCTTAGTGTTTGCGCACATTCATTTGCCCCCTTTCCAAAATCGCCTTTCCCTCTTTCCCTCCCACACACCTTTCTCCCCCAAAAGTAAATTCATTGTCACAAATGGCGCAGCCAACGTGAGGCCCCGGATAGCTCGAGTGGTATGCGTGCAAATTCGTGATCAAATAGGGCCTAGGACAGAGTGCATCGAAATATAGTACTTAGCGTGTAACATTCGAAACTCGCGCGACGCTCGACACGCACACTGGCAATAGGATATAGATATCCATTTTTCGCGATCGTGGTCGTACAGGAGTACGAGGATACAAGCACGCCGGCGGGCATTTTGAGGCACGGCGTCGCTTTTGGAATTTGGCAAAGTGGTTAACACTGAGCCAAGTAAATCGAAATTTACACCAAAGCAAAACAAAAAAATCAATTATTCATTTACAAAAGTGGTGAAGAAATTTATTGGAATAATAAGAAAATTTGTTGCATTGGAAATACAAACGAATAAATTGGAATCAGAATTGGAAATTTTAAATAAAATAAACTTTGCTGAAGTAAATATTGAAATTAAGTCCACTAAAAACATTTTCAATCAACATCGAATTTGGTATCATTTTGGATTATTAATATATTTTCTTATGCAAACAAATAATATTCGTATCTAAGCTTATAATTACTTATATACATATATACATATATTCCCACATGCTTTGCCCATCATTCTACCCGCCTACCGCTACACTATCGCTTTAATTACCATTACACGTTTACATTACTGCCACACTTTTCCCCTGTAAAATAAACAAATTTTCTCTGCTTGGTTTGAGTTTTGCGAGGAGTTTTGCCATTTCTTTTGCATGAAAATAACATTTCGTGATTCCATAATAGTGAGAACATCCTAATTGCCACTAAGAATTACCAAATGATATTGTACATAGAATTTTGTTAAAAAAGGAAATAAAATATTGAAAGTAGATTTTCAATATTCAAAACTTTATAATCAAGAATTTGAGTCGTAAAATACACATGAGAAATACATACGACAACATCGCGTGTGAACCTTGCAATGTTTACATTGAGGGATTAATGCTTAGAGCACAATAGAATATTCGTATGATTTAAAATAACTATCTTGATTTTGAGGTTTACTTAATGAAATTCTAATCTTGAACATTTTCGAGATCCAAAACCTATGCAATGTCACAATAACAATATCAATTGTTATTAAATAAATTCAATAATATAACATTAGTGATAAATATCTGGAAATAAATAATAATTTTTAGATAACTACATAAACGAAAATTTGTTTGAAATAAAGAAAGAACCATAATAAACAAAAAATTATTTAAAACAATTTTTGAAAAAAATAATAAATAATTCAAATAAAAAATTTTTTTTATTTTTGAATTTCTAATTTTTTTCCGGTAATTACATATTGTATGTATGATTTAGAATAATTTAAGCTAATCGGTATAGAATTGGGATTGAATATTATTTCTTGCTTGTAGTATGGGGAAACATTCGAAATGCTAATAGATATTTAAAATTTTATTTGGATTACAAATACAATTACTTTGAGTAATATAAAACATTTTTTTGTGGTAGTAATTAGTTACTATATTTTTAAGCTTGTTAATATTTATTTGGGTGTAATATATTTTTAGACATTGGGCCATTTGCTTAAAACTCGAATTAGTTAAATAATATAATAAGAATTCATAAATTTTTTTTTTTTAAATTATTTAATATTGGGAGAAATTATTTTAACATAGGAATTCTTGTTTTTGGTATACGGAACGAAAAAAGAAAAAAGGTTTTGACATTTAGAATTTTCTTTTCACAATTGGAATAAACAAGAATTTTGAAAAAACATTTAAAAATTTTATTGGGATAAACAAAATTCTTTTGAGAATAGTAATTATCGTGTATTTTAATTTACTATTTTGGCATTGCAATATACCCGAAAGGCATTTCAAAGCCAAATACCACCGCTTGACTTATCCTTGCTATTTATGAACGCTATCAACTATAACAACCTAGTTACAGTAATTACAATAGCTGGAATTTAATTATTGACGTTAGCACTTGTGGCCTTGATTTTTTTTCCTGCTTACAACTTGCCTGTCGTAAGTGCTTTGATTTTTTTTCCCTCACTTTGCTTGCCACTCAATTGGAGCTTTCAAAGGCTTTAACTGCTTTCAGTTTTGGGATTTGCTCTCATTAGATTTATTTTAATCGGGTGTGAATACAGGTTAACGTAGATTTGGATTTGATGTATTTTCTTTTTGTTGTTTTGAAGTAGTATATTTAACTGAATTAAAATTTTGCGAATAAAGAAAACTTTGCGTTAATTTAAATTTATTTAATGTATTAAAAGATTTTTTTTGAGAAGGCAAGCAAAAGTGAGCTAACAAAGCAACCCTGAACAATAAATCTGAACCCCCGTCGAGTATATATACTCAGAAAATGGTGGACCACATAAGTAAAGGCTTTGCAACGGCTGTCGAGGCGGAGCGGCTAGTTCTGCTGGAGGAATTCTCTAAATGCTCCGATGAGGAATTGAAAACTCATGCACGAAGGTCAAGGATAAGGAGAGATTGAGAAAGAAAAATTCTGATAGACAGATTAATTCGCTTCGACTTGAGGAGGTTGTTTGATCCTGCCGCTGCGGAATGGGACGGTGAAAGGGACAATGATCCCTCGCGCAGATCGGATCGTACGTCAGTGGATGCCAATGACCTATTACTCTCCGATACGATCATAACCTTCGATCAATCGTGGAGCGAGAGAGAGAGGTAGATGGCGCTGGCGATAATCGATTAACAGAAAGCACCTCAGACCAAACCCAGACTCTACCAACCCCCCTCCCCCCCCTCATACCGCGAGTAATATATTTCACTCGACCACGGTAGAACCCCATAGGAAAATGTCAGAACAATTGACAGGTGCGATCGCGAAAACTCCACGAGTCGCAAAGGGGTTAACGCCTATCAATGAGGAGCCGCAAACTTTCCGTAACACCGGAGACACACAGGTAGTAACTACTACCACACCTTCCGGGTCGGATGGCATCGATAACTCGCAAATAAGGAATAGGAAGCCGAGCAACTCAAATGTTCGGTTAGACTTTTCGAATTTGAATTTCCCTCCCCCAAATGAGGGAAGAAGTAGAATACCCTCCGTAACAAATAACTCTTTCCATATATACACAATCAACCCTTGCAAATAATAGGCAATTAAGGTTCTCGACCAGTAACCATCACACAAACCCGGTCCCGGTAGAGTCATTATCGCATCCCCACCCTATGTCGACCGCAGATGTTACTGGTGCACAAACGAATTTTACCCTACCACAAATGCTGTCACAACAGCATAACGCTCAATCACCCTATCAAAATCAACAACCGTATATGATGAACGGAGCGCAGATGATGCCCCCTTATTACCCTCCCTTCATGGGAAATTTTGCTGGCATGCATCCGTATAATTATTTAGGGTATCCTATGAATTTTCACTCACAAGGCTATCAGCCGCATTTAGCATTACCTTTTGGTTCGACCACTTTGCTGCGGGAACACATACCACCCAAGGGGCCCAAAGTTTTATTCCCCAACAACAATCGTTTAATAACACTTTCTCGGCCCAGAGGTTCGATGATCCTTCGTATATTTCTCAATCGAATTCGCTATTTCACCACAATTCCACTCACAATACTAGCGCCACAGTAGCTCACGACGATTCTCGTTTGATTCGTCTATTGCTAGATTGGAAAATTTCTTTTACTGGGAAACCGCAAGAGGATGCGAATGATTTTCTGCGGCGAATTTCGGCGTTCGCCAGAAGTTATAACACCTCCGATCAGACTCTTCTACGGCTATTACCTGTCATTCTTCAAGATAGAGCAGAAAGCTGGTCGCAACCTCTAGCTAGAGACTGGATGACATTTGACGACTTCAAATCAGCTCTTCAACTACAGTATGGGAAGACTGATTTCCAACTTCGGTTTGAAGATGAGATAGGAATAGAACACAGGGGCCAGGAGAAACCATGGCTTCATTCGTAGCAGCGTTAAGACTGCTACTCGATAAAACTGTGCCGCAAATTTGCTTAGAGAGTCAATTGGACAAAGCTTTTCGAAATCTCCAGCCAAGTTACTCAAGGGTAATTCGTTGAGTTCAATTTAATACCTTTCAAGAGCTGTTACAACTAGGACAATAGGAGGAAGTACGAAAGGAACCGGAGAGGAACTATAAGCCCCCACCCTCACCGGACGCCTCCCTGTTTCCTAATGTCGCCTTCTGTCCACTAGAAAACTTACAAATAAGACGTAAGCCGAGGAACCAAGAAGGAAATAAGGTAGCAGTAAGTAAAGTGGAGGGAGAATGGAATGAAAGAGCTGCCCTCAATAATGTGAAGTTCGCGCCACACAACCCACCGAAACAAGAGTCAAACGAGTCGCAGAACAAAGAAGTCTCGCCTAAGGAGATTCCGAAAAATGGGACCAACCCGCCAGTGTCAAAACTGCAAATAACTCCAACGTTGCAGCCACACCAACCACATCTACCTCGGAAAAGGCAAACCAACAAGAGTGAAAAATTTGTTTTAAGTGCGGCAGAAAAGATGAAACCATCAGAACGTGCCCGAACTGTAAAACAAATTCGGGAAACGCCAAAGGGGGAACTCAGTAAGGGCCGAGACAACCCCAACAAAAATCAGGCCCTATCGACACAACAACCGCAAGGAGCGGTAGATAAAGCCTCGAAAATATCGTCGAATAATAATAAAGTAGATTCGAAAGTTGAAGTAAATAGAATAGAAAGTAACCCCAAAGATAGGAAATCATCGTCGAAATCTAGCTCACTCTTGGTAGAATCGTCCCTAGGTAGCATAGCTTCGACAAACACTCAGGGTATAGGGTCCGCTAGTCCAAGGATAAACTTAGAACCAACACTGCACCAACCCCTCGCTCCAGAGTCGCACAAACCTCCTACCGAAACACTACCGAAGTAACAACACACCCCCCCCCCACCACTCAAAACACAAACCTCCTACTGAAACACTACCTACACCTCCACACAGCGGCCCAGAATCAGGATTAGTTAATAGTGGTTTTTCATCACTTGCGAAATTTGACACAGTTCCAATCGCAGATACGAATAATAGGCTATATCTTAGCATAGAGATCGCGGAAAAATGTTACTTTGCTTTGATAGATACAGGTGCTGTGGCATCGTGTATAAGGTCTAAAGTAGCCGAACATATGACTCAGAAAATTACCCCTACTGAATCATATATGACGCTAGCGAATGGACAATTAGAAAAAATTGAAGGTCTAGTGGATATGGCCGAATCCATCTCAAATCAGACAGCCCGCGTATGCCTATTTCACCTATCATGTTGAAATAAAAATATTTATGTTCTACTCGAAAAAATATTTTACACGTGTTTTTTTATTTTTTTGTTTCATCAAAATTTCATGCGTTCAGCGATACCGAAAAATTCCGAGAAAATTCTTTCATTGAGAAAAAAAAAATTTTCCATGTGATTTTCAGACTGCTATTGTTTCAGCAGTTTTTCAAGCTTTTAAACGTGTAACACATAATTTCACTCAGTTTTGAGCCCTCTTTAACGGCCTTAATGTCATTTTCAAAAAAAAATAAAAAATCCACGAGCTATGCACTTTTTACTGAAAAATTCATTTTTTAGAGAAGTGCCTTTTTCTCGAAAACCCCATGTTTTTTTTGCACAATTTTTGTTGTCGTGATAGAGGACGGTAATGCCTAGCTAGACGTATTTGTGAGATTCGGTACTTTTTTCCTGGGATAGCGATCACTAATGAGATAACACACAAACAAATTTTTCACGCTTAACGCTTATATATAGTCAATGATATTAGAGTCAATGTAAAGGTATTTATCTTTGTGCGTATGTAATATACATGTACGTGCGCCTACTTATAGGAGTATATGTACTAGTACATTTGTCCGCTAGATGGATATGGTTTGACTTAACATTTACAAAGAAAAGTTCGGTTTCTGCTATATATCACACATCTCGTCTTATTTAAAACCATCATCTTTTGGAAAATTATTACATATTTACACCTTATCAACTCAACTACGATGTCTCAATATTACTCAACAGAGAGAATCAAATGTGCAGACTTTTAGACAAACACAAACAAATTATTTACAAATCTAGTTCCGTACGTTTAAAACAACTTGAGAATCTTGCTCATCCATTGAAGCACCTCTATCCTCATTTACCTTTGACACCTTCTACATATCTGTGTCAACATTGTTACAATCGTGCTTTAGAATTGGTGAGTAGTACTGACAATGAATTTATAACGGATAATGAAGTTACCGATAACGTAGTTGATAGAGATGAAGATTTTTTACCAAGTACTCCAGAACGCATTGAAGAATTTAATAATGAAATAAGTACATCTTTCTTAGGTTCTGTATCGCCTCTTAAAAGAAAAAATCTTATACATGAAAAATCAATTGAAAATTACGTAACAAAGAAGAAAAAAAAAATACTTTCAACATTGTCTAATACCCTTGATGTGAAGTTGAACAATGTTTATGACGTTTCTATAACAGCAAATGAATCAACTGTATGCCATTGTACAGAATGGATACAAAATCTTGGTCTAGCCTTGCAAAAGTGTTCTACGGTATCAGAAAAAATAAAAATTCTGACTTTGCTACCTTCATCCTTTACAAAACATGAAATTTTATCTTTATTTCCAGAAATAACAATGTATATGATCAACAAATCGAGAAATCTTGTTAAAGAAAAAGGAATTTATTCAGAACCAGATGCAAATTCAGGCCATCCGATTGATGAAAACATGGAAAAAATTGTTATGGAATATTATTTAAATGATGATTATAATTGTTCAAGACAAAGTCCTAATAAATGTGACGTTGTTACAATTAAAGTTAACAATAAAAAAGAGAAAAAAGTTAAGCGTTTTCTTACTCGAAGTTTAAAAGAGACGTATAAAGTATTTAAAAATGATTATCCAGAATTGAGAATTGGAAAATCGAAATTTTATAGTTTGCGACCAAAGTATGTCTTACTTAGCCCCATCAAAGAAGTTTGTCTCTGTATCTATTGCGCAAATTATGATTTATTTCTTACGAGCTTAATTAATTTTAGAGGGAGTAACGTCACAGAGTTGGATGAAAGTCGGTCACAAATAATAAATGCAATAATGTGTTTTGAGCCATCTGATTTATGTTATTTACAAGAATGTAAACTATGTCCAGGGATTAAGGGAATTACGTTTCATGTTTTAAAACTGCAAGATGTAGAAGGCACAGAAGAAATTACATATGCTTTGTGGGATAATGGAAACCTGATTAAAAAGACACTATCAATTTCTGCTTTTAAAGATGAACTTTCGGTTTGGACCATGAGGGTTAGTACTCACATGTATGTAAAAAATATACAACGCAAAGCTATAAAAACAGAAAGAGAAAGTGCTAAAAAAGACTCACATCATTTAGTTCTTCAAATAGACTTCGCTGAAAACTGGGCTGTGATTCATAATAAAGCTGTTCAAGGAAATCATTGGGTTAATGATCAAATTTCTATTTTCACAGCAGTCTCTTATCAAGGGGATTCGACACAAAGTTTCGCAGTTATAAGTGATGACCGAAAACATGATTCAGCGTATGCTTTGCTAGCAGTACAAAAAATTATAAAATTCTTGAAAGAAAATTGTTGTGATTCAATTAAAAAAATTACCATCGTATCAGACGGCGCTGCGAGTCACTTTAAAAATCGCTTTCAATTAGATGAACTAAAACGAGCACCGTGTGATATAAAATGGTTGTTCTCTGCTACTGGGCACGGCAAAGGAGCTGTAGATGGTGTGGGTGGACTTATAAAGCATTATGCTACTTCGCATAATCTTCGAGAGCCCCTTGAAGAAGCTATTCAAAACGCAAATGATTTTGCAATACATGTTCAAAAATATACTGATGCTATTAAAATAATACATTTACAAGATGCTGAAATAGAACAATTCAGAAAAGAAAAAAATATTGATTGGCTTACAACTCCAAAGTATCCTGGAATTCAAAAAACTCATATATGGGTTAAAAAAACATGTGACGATAAAATACATTGTTTGACAGCAAAGACCGCTGATCGTCCGCTTACTGAATTAAGAACAATGAAGCAGAAAAACAAAGGTAGTAAAATAGGTATACAAATGAAAAAAAGGTATAAAAATAAAAAATCAAAAAGACGCAAATAACAAATAAATACATAGTTATGTGTACCTGTATATTACATACACACAAAGACAAATACCTTTACATTGACTCTAATATCATTGACTATATATAAGCATTAGGCGTGAAAAATTTGTTTGTGTGTTATCTCATTAGTGATCGCTATCCCAGGGAAAAAGTACCGAATCTCACAAATACGTCTAGCTAGGCATTACCGTCCTCTATCACGACAACAAAAATTGTGCAAAAAAAACATGGGGTTTTCGAGAAAAAGGCACTTCCCTAAAAAATGAATTTTTCAGTAAAAAGTGCATAGCTCGTGGATTTTTTATTTTTTTTGAAAATGACATTAAGGCCGTTAAAGAGGGCTCAAAACTGAGTGAAATTGTGTGTTACACGTTTAAAAGCTCGAAAAACTGCTGAAACAATAGCAGTTTGAAAATCACATTGAAAATTTTTTTTCTCAATGAAAGAATTTTCTCGGAATTTTTCGACATCGCTGAACGCATGAAATTTTGATGAAACAAAAAAATAAAAAAACACGTGTAAAATATTTTTTCGAGTAGAACATAAATATTTTTATTTCAACATGATAGGTGAAATAGGCATACGCGGGCTGTCTGATTTGAGATGGATTCGGCCATATAACTTTTCACATAGACGGGGAATCTATTACTATTCCTATTAGAGTGGTAAATCGTTTGGATTATGACATTATTTTAGGCATGGATGTATTACCCAAATTAAAGATTAGAGTAGATTTAGAAAAAAGATCATGGTATACGGATAAAAAAATAGTCAGACCTTTCTTTTCTAAGCTAAAAGATCCGGGGGTAATAGTTGCCACCGCGTGCATAGGAGGAGTTTCAGAACTAACACTTAGTCAGGAAAAGGCCATTAATGATTTAACTGATAAATACGTAGTAGCTATAGAAGGAAAATTAGGTACCGCCCGAATAACTCCGCATAACATAGATTTGCAGGGACATCCACCGATTAAACAACCTCTTCGTCGTACTTCTCCAAAACTTCTCAAACAAGCATATGAAGAAGTAGATAGGTTGTTCGCAGAAGGCATAATCGAACCTTCAGAAAGTCCATGGAGTAGCTGTCCTCTCTTGATCCCTAAACCTAATGGTACAAGCAGGATGTGCATAGATTATCGTCCACTAAATAAAGCGACTAAAAAAGACGCTTATCCATTACCACATAGCCATTCAGTCTTGGATAACCTTCGAAACGCTCGCTTCCTATCAAAATTGGATTTAAGCGCAGCATATCACCAAATACCTTTGGAAGAAAAGTGTAAAGAATATACTGCATTTGCAATGCCAGGTAAAGCTCTTTACCAATTTACTCGTATGCCTTATGGCTTAACCAATGCACCCGCAACTTTCCAACGGGGCATGGATCGTATATTCGGGCCAGCTTATCATCCGCATGTCTTTGTATACATGGATGACATAATAGTTGCCACGAATAGCTTCGAAGAACATAGATTTTGGCTCGACAAAGTTCTCAATGAATTAAAGGAGGCCAGTCTCGCTGTAAATCTCGAAAAATCACAGTTTGGATGTACGAAAGCAAAATATTTAGGGTATGTAGTTAACCGCCAAGGGTTAAAGGCAGACCCTGATAAGATCGGGCCGATCTTGAACTTCCCGGCTCCTCGAAATATCAAGCAACTTCGAAGTTTCTTAGGTATGATAGGTTGGTACGCTCGATTTATCGAATCGTTAGCGGAAATAAAGCTTCCCTTAACGAAATTACTACAAAAGAACGTACCATATGGGTGGGGTGAAGAGCAGCAGAGAGCATTTGAGATGCTACTCTTAATGTTAACACAAGCTCCTGTCGCTCCGATTTTAGCAAACCCTTTTGTGTCCAAACGGATGCAAGCAGCTATGCTTTAGGGGCAGTTCTAACTCAGAACTTCGAAAGGGAAGAACAACCGATCGCGTACGCAAGTCGAACTCTAACCAAAGCTGAACAGAACGACACTGTAACAGAAAAAGAATGTCTCGCAGTTTTATGGGCTGTTCAGAAATATAGAGGTTATCTTCTAGGAGAAGAATTCGTAGTAATTACTGACCACTCGAGTCTATTGTGGTTGCATAACCTAAAGGACACGACGGGCCGCTTAGTGCGCTGGCCCATGGCCTTGCAAGCTTACAAGATGACTATTGTTCATCGTAAAGGAGCTTTACATAAAGTTCTTGAAGCTCTCTCTCTCGAGCCTTCGAGGAAGAGTGTCAACTCGCAGTTACGGGTCTAATCGAACCAGATAAATGGTATAATAACCAAATATCCAAAGTTTCAAAGGATCCACAAGCATTTCCGAATTGGAAAGTCGAAAATAACCTCCTTTATAAACATAGGCCTGATCCAATGATCGATCCTTTCGTACCTGATCTAGACAGATGGAAACTAGTACTACCAAAACTAGATTAGAAAAGAGCTTTGTTCGAATGTCATAACACACCTGATGCAGGGCATCTAGGTGTGGACAAAACATATCATAGGTTACTCCAGTCGTACTTCTGGCCGCAAATGAAAAGAGATGTAGTCCGCTATGTAAAACAGTGTATGGAGTGCCAACTTCACAAGGTTTCACAACAGGCCCCTATGGGATTAATGGGTCAGAGAAATGTAGAAGGGCCATGGTCTATAGTTGCAGCCGATATAATGGGTCCCTTTACCCCTAGTAGAAGTCAGTTTCGTTATGTGTTAGTCTTTCAAGATTTGTTTACTAAGTATGTAGAAATAAAACCCCTTCGTAATGCCAAAGCGAAAGACATTATTAAGGCGTTAGACGACTTAATTGTTTTTCGCTGGGGCTGCCCAAAATTTTGAGTTACCGACAACGGAACAGAATTTTCAAATAACTTAATGAACGCAAAATTGAAAGAATTAGGAATTACCCAGACAGCCATTGCTCCTTACCACGCACAAGCAAACCCGGTAGAAAGAACGAATAGAACCTTAAAATCTATGATTGCAACCTTCCTCGATAAAGATCAGAGAACATGGGATATACATTTAAATGAGTTTGCTTTCGCAATCAATACCTCAGTACAAGCATCAACACAATTAACCCCAGCATTCCTTAATTTTGGCAGAAACCCTCGACAAGCTCGAACCCTTAACAAACACTAGAGAAATCCCAAACATTTGAACTGATAGATAGCGTGGCATGGGCGGATAGAATGCAACGTCTCCCAGCAATATATGACTTGGTACAGACTAATTTGAAAAGAGCGAATAAAAGACAAGCTCGATATTTGAATCGTAATCGGAGAAACATTAGTCTTAAAATCGGAGATTTGGTACTTCGTAAAAATCACGTATTATCATCAACGGGAGACCATTTCGCAGCCAAACTGGCACCGAAATTTGTCGGCCCCTGTCGGATTGAACAAGTATTATCCCCAGTATTGTATGTGGTGAGAGATGTTGATGGGATTAAAACGTCGAAAGTCCATATAGAGGACGTAAAACCCTATACTGCCCCGAACTTACGCCCCCTCCCTCCCACAGATCCAAACCTAACCAATCATGCGGATGGCAGGAGCAGGCAAGAAGCCCAACCACCAGACGCCCGGCCAAGCACTCCAAAGGAAGGAGACAAGCCGAGCCATCGACACCCATACCATCTCAGGGGTCGAGATAGAAAAGGCTAGGCTCTTTCTAGAGGCGTCGGAGGCAAAGGCTAGCCCACCACTGGCTCTTTTCCCCGAAGAGAAGGAGAGGAAAGACGTGGGGGAAACGTCTTTGGTCTCTCCAGAAGACAGGGCCAGAGAAGAGGAGTGGGAGGATCTTCCGCTAGCCGACAGTGATTCGGACGTGCCACTGGTAGATGCTGTAGAGGTGGGAGTAAACCTGGAGGAGGTTGAAGAGACACCAACCTCAACAGCAACGCCAGGTGATACCGAGAATGACTCGAGACATCGGACCAAGAGGGCTACAGCGAGAGCCACACCAGGGCGAAGACGCGGTGGTGATAATACCACGGGCGGAGTCCCCCGAACTTGTATACGACCCGACGACGGGGAGTTATGCCCCCAGGTACCCGGCCATTACCCCCCCTACCGTAACGCCTACCGCGCATCCCTCCCACACAAACACCACACCACCTACCGCACGCCCTACTGTCACACATACATACCCCGCCACAACCACAACACAAGACACGATCGATAGGTCAAAGGGAGCCATCCCTAAGACCAAACCCCCGAAACCATCGAGAGCCGAGTCGTGGTCTGATGGTGACCAGATAATCGAGGTTTCGGAGAAGGTGCATTGCCCGGAGCCGTGCCCATTTCGACCCTGCTGGTCTTTGAACACATTCGCGGAGCCCAAAGACATTGGTAGAAAACAAAAGCCGCATAGGGCTATTTATAAAGCGGCAGAACCAGCGTGGGAGAAATCGCCGGTGAGAACGGAGATTCCGGAACTCTCGGCGAGGTACAGATGACGGGGAATGTATGAGAGGCCGGACCCGAAACCTCGAGCTGCTCGACCAAAGATCACTAGGGTGGTCACGCTTACTGAGAGGATCGTGAGCGATCCAACGCAGGGTGAAGTACGCTTAAGAAGGGGCGATGATGTCGTCTTCACTCGCGCGAAGGAGACGCAAACCCCTTCAGAACGCGAGCAGACGATCGCTAGGGGTCGGAGGATGAGGGAGCAGCAGGGTGGACTAGCCAGTTTTATGTTCGAACCATAGAGTAGTATGCCACCCTCATGGGTGCCAACGCGGCTCCTCCTGCGGCGCCCCAAGTCCTTGACTCCTGGCCACCCGTGATACCAGTCACAAACTCTGGGCCATCGGCCGCGACGGTGTTCGCAGCAGCACCAATAGGCCTGATAGAGTGGACGACCGAACAACGTCAAATGGAGCCGGCGGCTCCCATGGACGGATCCAACTCCGGTTCAGAACTTGGGAGGGCCGCCTGGTTCTAGGTCGTCCCTTCCATCTCTATTGGACATGCCCCTCCTTCCACCATCCTCCACGCGGGCCACGGATGCACGGCGAGGCGCAGGCCGAGGGATACCAAACCTCATGGATTTGCGCATCCCGAGGCGGACACCGTTGCTCCCTACGCCGAGCGCCACTGACTTGGGGACCTCTACTCCCCGGACCCTCGTCGGTCGGACTGCCAACCCGAATAAGGTGGGCAGATCGCGACTGGGGGGCCGTGCGGGGGGTGAGGGTGACAGGCACACGAGGAGGTCTCGTTCCCCGGCCTCGAGTGGGAGTAGCGTGCCTGGCGAATCGTCTGGGGGCGTCTGTTGGAACTGCGGGAAGGGTGGGCATGGATATAGGTTCTGCCCCTATGCGTAGACCAAGAGATTTTGCTTCCGGTGCGATAAGCCCGGTGTGGACGTACATTCTTGTATGCAGTGCCCGGAGTGAGTCTCTCTGCGCGTGGGGAGCCAGTACTACGCACGAAGGCATAATCCCGGCCGAACTAGGGACCCCAGGGTCTTGGCAGCACCAGTTGCCGGTGCTGGAGCCATCGAGGCGCCTGCATCGGCTCTGGTTGCGGCAACCAGAGCCCCAACCACTGCTCCTGGGCAGGCGACACAGCCAGTCATGATCATCATACCGGGAGCAGTGGTCAACCTTGGAGCTCACCCACACCTTGGTTGAAAAAAAAAGTTTTTTTGTGTCATTTATGTTTGTATTGTCTGGGGGCACACCTGGTGATACGGGTGCCCCAAACACCTACCGTTACCCTACCTCCTACACACACATCTGCCTACCGTTCGTCCTATCGATTACACACAACTGCCTACCGTTCGCCCTATCGATCTCACACAAAACGGCCTACCGTTCACCCTATCGATTACAAACAAAAACTGCCTACCGTTCGCCCTATGGATTACACACAAAAACTGCCTACTGTTCACCCTATCGATTACACACACATCCGCCTACCGTTCACCCTATCGTTTACACCCAAAAACTTGTATACTGTTCACCCTATCGTTTACACAACAAACTGCCTACCGTTTACCCTATCGTATACACAACAAATTACCTACCGTTTACCCTATCGTTTACACAACAAATTTACCTACCGTTTACCATACCGCATACACAACAAACTACCTACCGTTTACCCTATCGCTTACACAACAAACTACCTACCGTTTACCCTATCGTTTACACATACCATGCCTACCGTTTACATTACCGATTATACACTAAACTGCCTACTGTTTACCCTACTGCCCACCCCAACCTGCTTGCTGTTGGCACCACAGCTACACCATAAAATACTTACAGTCCACCCAATTGCCTACACACTATTGCCTATAGCCCAGATCTGCGCCTACTCACCAGGCGAACTCACCTCTCACTCTTGATGACTTGGCTTATGACGTGTTGTATGTAACCCGCACATGCAGCCATCTCCTCCAAACCACATGATATGTATACTACCCCGTAAACCCTGAAGTACAGGAGGGAAGGAGAAACCCTGTACGAGGAAATGCTTGCATAAGAAAAATGGCTCATTGAAAAAGGTACATAGTATTCTAATTTGTATTCTCGCGCGTAATAGAGGTAACACCTAAGTGGCCAAGGCTATCTATATATAAAATTCTTTTCAGTAGATAAAGTTCATCCAGCAACGAGCAATAAAGCCGACAAGACGGCAGCACACAAGGCTCACTTACTCTGGCGATATAAGATCTTACCGTGTTATGTATTGCGTACAAACTATGTAATAGTAATTAAGTGATTGTCATCGGTTAAGAGAGGCACATTGACCTCCTACCGTAATCAATTCAATCGTGCGGAAGAGTTAGCTTACGTAGCGTGGAGATATATTTTGAAAACGTCGTATTAAAATTTGAGTTGCCATATCCCGCGAATAAAGAATATTGTACACTCGTTACGAAAGAACGGGATCGAAATGGGCTCAGACACTCGCAGTGATTTTTTTTTTGTTAGGCTATTATTAATGTAAATTGTAATACTAGAGTAAGGATAATATTACGATTTGTATTTGGCGATAGTTAGGTAACTCACTATGTGACACAGATATAGGTATAACTTGCTAGGGAAACTTCCCCCTCTTATTTGAAGCGCTTTTGTCGTAATGGTAGAAAATGAGTGTCGATACTAATTAGAGCCAAACAGGCAGCTCGGACATAAAGAACATTGTACTAGAACCATGACTCGCGCAAGCGCTCCTCAAATAAGGGAGGAAGAGTTTGTAACATCAACTTTGATGTTACAATAGGTAGTATATAGATATTCGACCTACGAACAGAATACTATAGTCGAACAGAAAACCCTATCACTCAAGAAAAGCCTAGATTGACGAGCAGGCCCTAGGTAGCCTATAGACCTCCCTCTAACACAACACTTACGTATATTTTCCCTACTCTACATAGATGTACCTTGTATAAGAGAGTATGCGACTCTCTGTTAGGCTAGAAAGAGAAGATCTTGTAGAACAGCAACAGACTGTATTGCAGGAGGCTTAGCAGTCGTAGCCTCTCAACTGTCCCCCTGTCGCCTCTCCATACCAAGCTTATGGTATCTCTCCCTCATACTTGGACCAGATCGCACCTGAAAATCACATTAAAAACAATTACTATAGGTTATAAACTACTTACTGTATGGATATGTGAAGGTAATTGGGCTAAGCTCTTGGACGATGGCCCTTTCTGTATGATCACCTGTCAAACGCATATGGAGATGGGGATCGCTCGAACAGGGGGTCACCACCCTGGATGGAACGTCCCTCCTGTAAGAAGAACACTAGTTTAAAGAACAGCAAGACTACAACAACATAGAAATGATACTAACCTGCTGAAAGACACTGCAATAACTTGAAGTGAAGGGCTACATATATTCAGCTCCTGGTGTCTCGCTCATGGAACATTTAGAGGCAGCGTCTACAGCAGCATCTACAGCGGGATCTCCTGCAGTCACAGCAATCATCGGGCACTACTGAAAAGAACTAATAATTAGAAACAGGTAGATTGTGTGTGTAGGTGACACACAGACCTTACCTACAGCCACAACAGAGCAACATAACCTCGAAGACTGATGAAGGTCCTGTGCGATCAGTCTGGACAGAAGTACGCCACCAACCCCGAGGATGACAACGAGGACAGCAGCGGACAGTTTTTCCCAGCAGCAGAGCACCACTAACACTCCGAAGCACGTCGTATTCATGTCGTCGTGTGCCGAAGCGCGTGCGCATGAGAGCGCCGGTCGATGCGACGCCGATAGCTAGCGCGCACGTGGGGAGACAAGAGAGAGAACGAGCAAGCGGCGATCAAGGGGGTGAGAGGGAGCACTGGCGAGAGCGCTGCGACAGCTACGGCCGAGAGCGGCAGCGCGGGCTCGAGAGACGCGCTCGCTCACTCTGTACTGGGCTTTTACAGCTATTAGTTCGGCTTTGACGTTTTTTTGTACTTAGCGATAGTTTTTAAGTCCGCCTAGAAAAGTTTGCGTGCACACAAGAACGACGGCGACCGTCACAAATATTGTTTGCGCTCTACGGTAAAAGTATGTTTCGTGTGCCGCGAGTGAAAAGTGCGCGTGTCGAGCCTCGCGTCGCGGAAAACTCGCGGATCACTGTGCGGAAAAACGTCCAAAATTCTGTGCCACGACTGTGTGGCTGGCGCTCAACGATCGTATGATAGTGTAGTGAACGTGAAATAAAGAAGTTTATATTTATATATTTAAAATCATAGTGTTTGCGCACATTCATTTGCGCCCCTTCCAAAATCGCCTTTCCCTCTTTCCGTCCCACACACCCTTCTCCCCCAAAAGTAAATTCATTGTCAGAAGGTATCGAATAGCTTTCGAATCCCACTATCAGCTGCCAGAATACATTTTTATTCTTTGTATAAACAAACAAAATAATGCAGTTAAGTTGATATTAATATATTTGAATTAAGAATGACCAATACAAAAATATTCAAATACCAAAAAGTATATGTATTTAGCTTCATTGAATTTAATTTTAATTCACTAAACATAATTTTCAGCAAGAAAGAGGCAGTAGCAATAATTTTAGTTCTATTGACATACAAACTCTGTGCTCTTTTATACTCCAGCTCACAAGGAGAGCCCGTAATCTTTGAAACCTGAAATCCAATTTTGACCCAGAACATTAAATACAGAAAATAATGAGACACCAGTGCTATTTAATAATAGTGTAACGCGTGCCCGAGTTAGGTAATTCGAGTTTCGAATTACCTGCGCCGAGCAGACGTTCTCACTGGGGGCGCGAGCATTCTGACCGGATTAGAACGGTCTCGCGACGCGTAATATGCCCGTCGCGTAGCCGCGAAGCTGCTACGGCTTTATGCGAGTCACGGCAGCCATCTTCGTGTCTGCCATCATGCCCTGAATTTCTCTCCAGCGTGTCTCTCAAAAGTTACCTCGTCCGCGCTGTCCTATCTTTTTATAGTTACCGCGAGTGTAGTGGAGGCGCCGAGCAGAGTGTATGCGTGTGAAAGAGAGACAAAGAGAGAGCGATCCCGAGTCGCGTGAGCCACACGAGACAGCGAGCGATGAGCCGGCAGCCAGCCCGCCTGCCGACCCGATACAGCGAGTAAGAGAGAGAGAGAGAGAGAGAGGGAGAGAGAGAGAGAGAGAGAGAGAGAGAGAGAGAGAGAGAGAGAGAGAGAGAGAGAGAGAGAGAGAGACTTAGCGCGCAACTACTATGCGAGCGAGAGAGAGCGAGAGAGAGTCGAGTGCACCGGCTGCTCCTTCCAAAAGTAAGTCTTATACTCTCATCTCTCGCGTTAAATGTAAAGGTTTGCACGGAAATCGCCCCGTGCAAACTTTCTGTGCCGTGTACGCGCAGGTGTGTGTCAGCTCGCCGTTCTTTAACACCGCGCGCGAGAGTAGCAGCTTCGCCGCGCGCCGTATCGTTCACCCGTTTGAATCTTAACTGTCGCGCGCGAACTAACTTATTGTTTTAACCAGCACTTGCTAGGTGCTTGTAATTACTATTGGTTTTAACATACTGTGATATCTAGTTACTCGTCGCGTTGTTCATTACAACCTGTCCTTCTCCCGGATACTGCCGCCTCCGCGGGAAAACGACTCCGCCGGTCGTTTTCATACCTGAGCGTAGCGGCCGCGCGCTTTACTCTTCGAGCGCGCGCTTTTCACTCAGCGATCCAATTAGTTGGAAAGCGAAGTTCCTGTGCGATCTTCGCGTTGTTTTCGGGATTCCAGGAGCAGATCCCCGGGCAAGTCATTTTAGTCTGACACCCGCGGCATCGTGTTCTAGGGCATCGCTTGCCTGTGGCTTGTTGGGATTTTCCCCCACTAGCCATCCCGTTACAATAGTTTTTAATAACTCACCATATCAATGTTTATTCAACATATCATATTTTACTGCTGTACAAATATAATAAACTAATGGTACAGTGCATGTTGTTGCATTATTTACTCTTGGGTGGTTAATATTCAAAAATGATTATTGAAGTTTAACATTCTCTGATTAATATTTCCCAAGTCGATATCGAAACATCTTAATATCTGAAAAAAATAGAATAACATGCAGAACACTATTAGTTTATTATATTTTTACAGCAGCAGAATATTATGTGTCAAATAAGCATTGGTATGGTGGAATGTTCTAAATTATTATTATATAATGAACATTAATAATAAATAATTAAATGTAACAGAGCCTGCACATGATATTTAACTAAACAGGAATCAATCATTAAAGTATTAGTGTATAAAATAAATACATATTGGAGATATTGCACGGATAACCAATATAAGCAGATAAAGCTCTCAAACAGCACGTATCAGGAAGCCTCTCATACAAGGTTACCCACTGCGATGCCATTGTTGACTATGCAAAAGTTACAGTTCCCAGTTTGGAGCTGTAGTCTCAATAGCCTTCTGTCTATGACATTGATGGTCTTGTAACTTTCAATCGATGCTGCAGAACTGTGCTAGGAACAAATTTTGTTTATTAGTAAACAAATTTTATTTTACTATCTTTTAGATTATATCTATTTTTCAAAAAGTGATGCTCGTAAGAAGCATTGCATTTGTGATTGGCGTTTGAATCAAAGGCATAAAAATTCAAAATTAAATATACATTTTTATTTAATAATTATTATTTAGTGAAATAAAAGTAATTAAAGGGAAAAGTATTGAATAAATAATAATGAAAGTTATTGCTGGTTGTATGTTGAAAAAATAAATAACATATGTTTTACTTATTTGATAAGTGATGGCCAAAAGTACAAAAGCATTTGAAAACACAACATGAATAGTACACGGTATAATTCAAAACAATAAGCAATATTATATAAGCAATGTTAGAAGAATGAATTATGTTAATATTACATTAAATTATGTCAATACTATGTCCAAATTTTATTCTTTACTCAATACTTCATAAAAAGAAAATATTCAAGTAATCTAATAGTTTCTAGCCTCAAAATTCAGTATATTCATGAAAAGTAAATGTAATTTTCAATTATGAAAGATACATTAAAATTAAAAGAAAAAGAATCCCGGCTTATCCCTAATAAATAAATTATTATGACAAATATACATGTAGCGGCTTCGATTTGAGTACAACCCAATGCGTAATTTGTTTTTTAGATTTTATTTATTTAACTCACCAATGCTTTATGTATATTTTTTGTAGCTTATTGGTAATCAGATTATTAAGTTAATCAACTTATACTTTGATTAATCAATTGTACTAACGCATCTAGCGCAAACTTATATCTTTATATACGTTTTAAGGAGTGTTTTATTAGTTTTCGGAATTTCGGCCTGTTTAACCACCGACTTTCGGAATTTGTACCCATCTGTGATGTGATGTAACCGTTGATAGTTTTTATTTCGACTATACAACCTTTCCGACATTTGATTTTCGTTACTATGAATCATTGTCAATATTATTTTCGGAACTTTTGAGCATTTGTAATTTTCTTGTAGGAATTTTTCCTTTTCGATTAAAACCTTATTCCGATGATTTAGCTATCGGTTAAATGACCTATCGGGATTTTCGCTATCGGAATTTCTGACCATTGTGATTCTTAAACCCCCCCCCCCGCCCCCGTAGGCGGTCCGACCTCCTACTCCTCTTCTTCTTCAGACCTTACGCTTTCCGTCACCTCCCCCTAGATTTCCAACGATTCCTCCTCTTCTCTCACCTCTTCAACCCTTACCTCCCCTTCTTCCTTCACCCCCACCTCCACTTCCACCTTTTCCACCGCCTCCTACACCTCCTACAGCATCTCCATCTTCGCTACCGCAACGACCACGTCTCAGCGCCGAGGTACGGGCCTTTCTGGCTCCTATAAAGCCAGAGGAGCGGGCACGTCTCGCTCGGATGCCGCTGAGGCAGGTGATGGAAATGAAGGTGAAGGAGTGGCTTCGCGAGTGGCGGGCGGAGAGATCCCACGACCGCCAGTAGCTCGCGAGAGATAGCAGGCTACCTTTAAATCAGCCCTTTTCAGGGCTAACATAATCAAATTATCTCTCTCTCTCTCTCTCTCTCTCTCTCTCTCTCTCTCTCTCTCTCTCTCTCTCTCTCTCTCTCTCTCTCTCTCTCTCTCTCTCTTTCTCTCTTTCTCTCTCTTTCTCTTTCTCTTTCTCTCTCTCTTTCTCTCTCTCTTTCTCTCTCTCTTTCTCTTTCTCTCTTTCATATGTCGCGTTTTTTCTTCTTTTTACGCGCGCCCCTCTCATCGCTGGCGAATACCTCCCTCCCACCACGGACGCGCGTGTCCCTCTCTCGTCACTCGTGGACATGCGGCTCTCGCCGATGGCGCGCGTGCCTCTCTCTTGCCACTGGTGCGCGTATCCCTCTCTCCTCGCTGGCGCACGTGCCTCTCTCACCACGCGTGTTTACATGCAGCTCGTATTACTGGCGCGCACGTCCCTCTCACGGTTGGCGGCGCTTGATTGTTTTCAAATACGAAGTTGAGTTCTTACATCTATTTCACAAAACGAACTCGTATTTTTTTTTGTTGACAAGGAATCGCAACTGTCCCAAATTATTTTATACATATACATTGCAAAATACTGAGCGATATTTCTTGGATTTTACTTTAGAACCAAAGCGAAATTAGTTTAAATTAATACGAGAAATAGCGAGTTGATAATCGATGAAATCTATTTCTTTACTAATTTTGCGTTTTAAGTCACATTAAATAAATTATTACAAAGCTATGAAAGAAACAATTTATAGTACTTGTCTTTTATTAACTATAAACGAGTGTATGCTTTAATCATATTCTAAAAAATGTGTTCTCACTAGTTAACTAAAAATGCACAATCATCAAAGTAATCGAAAGAAATCTGTTTCAGGTAGTATTAAATAAAATTATTACAAACCCTATTAACCCATTAAGTCCTGAATGGACAAATTTTCACTAAAGTTTTCAACGCTTATATTTTATGTGAAAATGAATTGTAAAAAGTATATGGATAAGCGCATTCGATGTAAAATTTGATGAACTTTCAGAATCTTTTGTTAGATTTTTCAAAAAATTAAACTGTCGAACACTGTACATGATTTTTTCCAAAAAAACATGGTTTTAAAAAAAAAAAAAATTATTCATTTCGATTTTTCAAATGGAATGCATTTAAGATTTAATGATCAAAATGCAGAAAACGTGGCCTCGAGACCTAAACTTGAAAATCTAACGATTTAGGTTTTGAAAAAAAATTTTAAAACACATAAAATGGCGGCTGAGACGCAGAAAAATCATAAAAATCTTCTGGAATTATTTATTCGAAAAAGATGGACTTTAGAGAAAAACTTTACTGAAGAAAAAGTTCTTAGAATTGATCAGAGAACATGCTGGAATTTTTCCAGAACCTTTTGGCAAATTTCAGAATTTTTCAAAATTTTCAAATTTTGAAAAATTTAAAAACGCTTCTTATGTTTCTGAAAAAATTCCAGCGTGTTCTTTAATCAATTTTAAGAACTTTTTCTTCAGTAAAGTTTTTCTCTAAAGTCCATCTTTTTCGAGTAAATAATTTCAGAAGTTTTTTATGATTTTTCTGCGTTTCAGCCGCCATTTTGTGTTTTAAAATTTTTTTTCAAAACCTAAATCGTTAGATTTTCAAGTTTAGGTCTCGAGGCCACGTTTTCTGCATTTTGATCATTAAATCTTAAATGCATTCCATTTGAAAAATCGAAATGAAAAAATTTTTTTTTTTTGAAAACCATCTTTTTTTGGAAAAAATCATGTACAGTGTTCGACAGTTTAATTTTTTGAAAAATCAAACGAAAGATTCTAAAAGTTCATCAAATTTTACATCGAATACGCTTATTCATATACTTTTTACAATTCATTTTCACATAAAATATAAGCGTTGAAAACTTTAGTGAAAATTCGTCCATTCAGGACTTAATGGGTTAAAGAAAGAATTTTTTAAAATTTATATTCCTTTCATTAACTATATCAAGTTCATGTATTAAGTTTACGTTGATGAAATTAATATCACTCAATGAAAATAATTATTCGAACTTTTAAAATATTTATGGCCCTGAAAAGGACCGATTATTATTATTATTATTTTTTTTTTTTTAATAGACGTTTCCATGTCCACCGACGACTCGGAGTGCATATGTATTATGCTCCCGCACGCGTCTAAACATATGTAACAATAATTCGCTTACTAACATATAACGTTTTCTAACTTGATATGTTAATCATTGAAATTTATAGTAATTAAAAGAAAAAAAATTAGTAATGTTCAGTCCAATCAGTAACCATTACTATTGCTATTTTCTCAATATACTAATAAGTTGTATATCTTGTGAACAATTTATAGGTAGATAAATTATTTTGATGAGAGAAGCTATTTGCGTGTAATATATGTTTTCTTTGTATGCTCTTTTTAATTTATTGTTTTTACTCTCTTTGTAATATTTACGGATTCTGAATCGGTTCACAAATATTTTACTCTCATATCTCCCTATGCAAGTATGATTAAAAGAATTTCGGAGCAATGTACATATATTTAGCTGCTTGTACCAATAATATGTTTGCTTGCTGAGCAAATATTTCCTGTTGATTGATTATGAGCGCTTTCTATACTAGCTATGTTAAGGTTTTCATGCGTTATGCGATTCCATATTTCTCCTTCAATCAAACATATTTTGTGTAAAACCATTCTGCGCTGCGTCTTTCAACATTTGTATACGAGGATTTGTTGAGCCTTTGAAGTTCAACGGTTGCTGCTGTGATTGCTGTGACTATTGCGACTGCTGCGACTACTGCGACTGCTGCGACTACTGCGACTACTGCGACTGCTGCGACCGCTGCGACCGCTGTGACTGCTGCAACTGCTGTGACTGTTCTCGAACGAGAGCGGCAAAGCGAATGAGGTTTGGAGCTTCGTTCGCCTTTTTATATTCAGTTAAGTTATCCCCACCATGCTGCTCATGACCAATCACGATTAATTTCTCCCTCTAATTTTAATATACAAGCGATATTCAAACGCGCTTCGCGCGTACTTTTCTGGTTTTGAGGTTATGTATGCTATCTTCATTACGTTTTACTTTTAAGTTATTTAAGTATTTTTTCAAAGTCAGAACTTAATCATTTTTATACTACTCTAAATGTAAAAATTCCATTAAAAAATTCAAATATTAAATTCCAAACAGTAAATTTCTCGCGCCTTCTTCTTATCGACCAATCAAAATCAAGCCTTTAGATGATTCAACATGCCCGCTCATCACGTTTTTAAGAAGGGAAAAGGAGCTGCATTTGAGAGGAAAAGTCAGTTCGCTGCTCCGAGGAGTCGAAGCAACATCGTAAAGTTGCATGAATGGTTTTTCTCACCATATTACCAGCCTTCACGTTACTACTCACAAATAAAGAAGTTGTACTTGAAAGAAAAAAGAATTAGTCTACTGCTCACAGCAGTCGAATATTCTAGTTAAAAAAACATATCGTGTGGTCTTTGACTAACTTCGCCACCTCTCGGTCGAAACAACCAATCATAATCGATATCTTCTCTTTAAAAGGAGGTACTGACAATGAAACTTGCAAAACTCATTTCATTTCTTGAAGTGATCCGAAGCAGTTGAAAATGGCTCAGCACTTAAGAGAGACTTCTAATAATCTATGGAAGTTATATCAAGCATCTTTGACTGGTGATGTCGATGAAAACGAGATTGATACTTGGTCGGAGTACTGTTATAATGCTATACAATCAACTCAATATTCATTAGGTACTATAAATAACACAGGCCCACAAAAAAAAATCTGTCGGCTCTGGGATGGAGACTATACTTTTCTTTTGTATTATTTCCCGCTGAATCCGAATCCGGCGTTAAAAGTAGGGGGTTGGCCGCATATTTTAACATAACCTCAAAAAACTGTCGAAAAGCCGTGTTTCTGTGGAAAAACTTGAGAATACAAAAAAAACATTGTTTCCATCACATCAAAAATACTTTATTTTTATGTATTTTGGCTTGCTGAATTCAAATTTGTTATGGAAAAAGAGGTTTGACCGCCGGGTTTCGGAGATAACCTCAAAAAACTGTCGAAAAGCCGTGTTTCTGTGGAAAAACTTGAGAAGAAAAAAAAACATTGTTTCCATCACATCAAAAACACTTTCTTTTTATGTATTTTGGCTTGCTGAATCCGAATTTGTTATGGAAAAACAGATTTGACTGCCTAATTTCGCAGATAACCTCAAAAAACTACTCAGTCAATTTGCACAAGAACTAAATTGGCTTATGCTTGCGTATACGCTTGTCATCGAACGACCTATGCAAAGGATTTCTACGCCGCTTTTTGTTATTAGATTGTACATCTCTTTTTAGCATCCAGCAATAGTCCACCATCATGTTCACGCCATATTTTCCTTGCCACCTACGTTCAAATTCCTTCATATCCTGATGAAATCTTTCACCATGCTATTCACTGTAGTCACCAGGACTGGTGGAAATTCATTAATTTGCGAATCGAGAAAGTGGAGTTTTAAATTCATTAAGCAACCTCATTTTTTGAAGTTTTGTACCATAGTTTCTGCGATGCTCTTATAGTTCTCATCTTTATTGTTACCAAGAAATTTTGTTGCAACATCTTTGAAGCTCAATCAGGCTGCCTTCTCGGTATCATTCATACTTTTGACGAATTCTTCGTTCCTGAACATTTTGCGAATTTGAGGTCCGTCAAAGATACCTTCCTTCAATTTAACCAGAGTTATATTCGTAAAGATGGTTTCTAAGTATTTGAAGCATCGCCCTTCTTTATAGAGAACTTTAACAAATTGTTTCATCAGCCCTAATTTGATATGTAAAGGAGGTAAAAGGATTTTGCTAGGATCGACAAGAGGACGATTGATGACATTGCTGGAACCTGGAGTAAGTGATGGCTTCGCTGGCCATACTTTTGTATTATAGTGTTTTGCTCTCTCTCGACTGTCAAACATGCATAAATAGCATGGGTACTTGGTAAAACCTGATTGCTGACCTAGTATCATGGACAATATTTTCAGATCTCCGCAAATTAATCATTCGTGCTCACTATACTTTATTTTATTTAAAACTTTTTCGATGTTACAGTATTCTTCTTTGAGTACAGTTGAATGAGCCAATGGTAACGAAACATACACATTCGTATTGTGAAGAAGAACTGCCTTCAGGCTTCGCTTGAATTAATCGATGAATAACCTCCATTCTTCTGTCTTGTATAAATTTGGTTTGAACTCATTAATAAGTCCTCGTACATCCGTGCAGTACACTAGATCAGATTCGCCAGTGAAGTATGTTCGAAACGCTTCTTCTCGGTTTCGATAACCATTTGTTAAAGCTCTCGATAAAGAAGGGCGATGCTTCAAATACTTAGAAACCATCTTTATGAATATAACTCTGGTTAAATTGAAGGAAGGTATCTTTGACGGACCTCAAATTCGCAAAATGTTCAGGAACGAAGAATTCGTCAAAAATATGAATGATACCGAGAAGGCAGCCTGGTTGAGCTTCAAAGATGTTGCAACAAAATTTCTTAGTAACAATAAAGATGAGAACTATAAGAGCATCGTAGAAACTATGGTACAAAAATTCAAAAAATTAGGTTGCTTAATGAATTTAAAACTCCACTTTCTCGATTCGCACAATTTAGTTCTTGTGCAAATTGACTGAGTAGTTTTTTGAGGTTATCTGCGAAATTAGGCGGTCAAATCTCTTTTTCCATAATAAATTTGGATTCAGCAAGCCAAAATACATAAAAATAAAGTATTTTTGATGTGATGGAAACAATGTTTTTTTTTACTCTCAAGTTTTTCCACAGAAACACGGCTTTTCGACAGTTTTTTGAGGTTATGTTCAAAATATGCGTCCAACCCCCTACTTTTAACGCCGGATTCGGATTCAGCGGGAAAAAATACAAAAGAAAAGTATAATCTCCATCCCAGAACCGACAGATTTTTTTTTTTTTTGTGGTCCTGTGTAATTTAAAAATATCTGACAAGCAAAAACTTCAAACCACTATTGTTCTCATTAACACTGTTCGACACTTGTTATGAATAAGAATAGGTGTGATAACCAACTTAAAACATCTCGACTTAACAACTTTCATGAGAGATGCTAAAAAACAGTTTATTCTTAAAGTAAATGAAGCACTTGAGAAGCATTCTGCTCTGAAAGTTACCACAGTTTTGGCTGCTGAATATGGATTGATGAAAATTACGAAGAAATTACAGATGTCATGCACTTTGATAGGAAGACAACTCCGATATATTTATCAACTCACTTAAATGAGTGATTTGTTGTAAATGTGCAGTACCGAGTTTCAAGAGTGAGAATCAGGCTGGTCACTTAAATCTATTTTAAATTTAGTTATAAACATTTGTAAGTTTAATCCAATAAGGGAAAGCACGTATATAGATTTACCTCCATTTATCAAGAAAAAAGAGGCTTGCATCAATGTTAGAAACGATGATGATGAGTGTTATAAATGGGCTATTCTATCAGCATTACATCCCGTAAGTAAAAATATAGATCGTATATCATGTTACGGTTCATACAAAGATGAGCTCAACTTTGATGGGATTGAATTTCCAGTATGTCCTAACCAAATTAACAAATTTGAAAAAAGAATGATGTTTCGGTAAATGTGTATTACTTAAAGAAAAAGGGAAAAATTTTTGACGTCTTACCGCGGCACTTGACATCTTGTAAGAAAAAAAGCATGTTAATTTACTTTTTGTGGAAAGTCATTATGTAGACGAGGAGGAAGATGACGAGTCTCTTGACGACACTGACATAGTATTTAAAAATCATTATGTATAGATAAAAGATTTATCAAGAGTTGTACGAAGTCAGATATCATCTCATAAAAGTAAAGCCTATATCTGTGACCGACGCTTGCATTTTTCCTGGTCAAATGAAAAGCTATTAAAGCATGCTATCGACTGTTCAGAAATAAATGAATGTAAAATTTTACTTCCCACAGAAAAAAATTATAATATATTACAGTTTAAAGGGGTGCCATGATCGTACCATTACCGACAGAGCAATTCACACAATTACAACCTGATTAAAAATAAAATACGTCGAATCACAAAAAATCAAGACAACACTCTTCTGTGTTTTTAACATTCTACCACCCAGTCAAAGTTTGGAATCGAAATATCAAGACGTTTTTGCAAAAACTTTGAACAAAGCGAAATTTAATTTCGTTCAAAGTTTTTGAAAAAACAACTTGATATTTCGACTCCAAACTTTGACTGGGTGGTATAACGTTAAAAACACAGAAGAGTGTTCCCTGATTAAAAAAAAATATTAAATCCTATTGGATCCTATTAAATTCCCTATATAGTCCATGTATTAAGTCAGTAAAAAATCCTCATTAAAGTCGATTCAACTAACAGCTTTTTAAAGGAATGAATGGGTTTTTTTTAATCAGGGTTGTCTTGATTTTTTGTGATTCGACGTATTTTATTTTTAATCAGGTTGTAATTGTGTGAATTGCTCTGTCGGTAATGGTACGACCATGGCACCCCTTTAAACTGTAATATATTATTATTTTTTTATATATAGACTATATCTCTTATCTCCAATATAGCAAAAATATTTGAAAAACTATTACACAAACGGTTACTAAGCTTTCTAGATAAAAACAAAATTATATCACAGAAACAATTCGGTTTCAAAAAAATTAAAGTACTAAAGATGCACTAAATGCTCTAACAAGCTTAATATACAATCAAATAGATCAAAGTGAACCTATAGCAGCCACCTTTCTTGATCTTGCCAAGGCATTTGACACAGTGGATCATAAGATACTTCTCAATAAACTATACAACTATGGAATAAGAGGTAAAGTTTACAAACTACTAAAAAGCTACTTAGATAACAGAAAACAAAGAGTAAAAGTAAACAATTCAAATAGCAATTTCGATACAATACAAATGGAAGTCCCCCAAGGAACAATATTAGGACCATTATTATTTATTATTTACATAAATGACATGTTTCAAACCATACCAGAACTTTCAATATTGGCTTTTGCTGATGACACTGCAATAATTGTAAAAGGAAAATCATGGTTAGAAATAGAAATAAAAATGAACCTATACCTAAATAAAGTATCAAACTGGCTGGCTCGAAACAAACTATCCTTAAACATTGATAAAACAGTTTACATGGAATTTGGAAGTACACGAAACAGCACTCCGGAAAATTAAAATCTCTGTATACAAGGAAAACAAATAACAAGAGTTGACAGTACCAAATACCTAGGAATAACCATTGATAGTAACATGAGATGGGAAAACCACATCACAAAAATTTATAATAAATCAAAATATTTAATCTTTTCTAAGAAGGTAATGAGTTAAGTCGATCTAACGGAGGCGAGGATTAAAAATAAAAAATTCAACGATTTCATTAGAAAAAGCAACGTTTCGTTGGCTTGGTCTGCCAACCTCTTCAGCCTACAATTTTTTATTCAACAGAAAAAAACAATTAATACAATGTAATTAATAGAAACTAAAACACTCGCGTGATACAATAATTAATACCTTAAATTATAACGTGTGTTACGTAGTACACATGAAGTCGATGTTAACGCAAAACATGAGATTGGTCAGTATTTATAGTATACACAGTAAAGGGTTGGTGTCTGTGTTTACAAACAAAACGCAGATACATATAGAAAGAAAAATCAAACGACAACAAATTTAATTTAAAATCTCAATAAAGGAAAATAAAACGTATTTAAAAATTTAACGTCTTCTATCTTATTTATGTTATTACTGTTGCACTTAATGTGAATCATTTCTGACAATATACGTTTTTTGTAATTAGCTTCCTGATCTAGAATTTTAGTATTGTCCCAGTCAAAATCATGGAGAAATTTATTCCTCCATTTTTCTAATGAAATCGTTGAATTTTTTATTTCTAATCCTCGCCTCCGTCAGATCGACTTAACTCATTACCTTCTTAGAAAAAATTTGGGAGTGCGATATTTTACTCATATTCTACATATTTAATCTTTATTTTTTATAAACTCACTAAAATACTATCGCAACAAAATCTAAGGATGCTCTATTACGCTCTTTTTCATAGTATCATGTCTTATGGCATAATTGCATGGGGAGGAGCATACATAAACTCTTCAAACTCTACAGTACAGAATTCTCAAAATAATAAACAAAAATAACTTTTTAAATGAAAAACAGCCACTAAATTTAGATCAAGAATTCACTTACGAATCTCTATTATATCATTACGAAGATTTAAAAGAAAACTTTATAAAATCAAATAGCATCACGAGAAAGAAATGCATCATAGTTCCAAAACAAAACAAAAGAATAAGTAACAAGATCAGTTATTTAAGGGCCATTACTTGTTATAACAATCTGCCTAACAATCTCAAAACACTAACAAACAAAAACAACAGAAAAATTTGAACTAAGAGAATGGATAAAAATAAATTAAGATCAACAAGTTATGAACGCACAGCATGAGAAGAAATTATAATAGACTGCAATAAAATCAGAACAATCTTACATGAAGTAAAATACACTAGAAAGGGCTATGCCCTAATATTACAATATAAAGGAAGGATAACAACAGTCAAGTATGACTGTCTAACATCGGAAGTCCATGTGGATAAGACTATGCTTGACGCATTATTATTAGATACTAGAACATACATCTTCTCGATAACCAAATGCATACGACATCAATTTCACTCACACCAACGAATGACAAATTATAACTACACCAAATTAAAAAAATTCAATAATGATAGATACTTGCAAAATATAAACATAATCGCAGACATTTATTATCCAGTTATTTACTACAGAATCGGAAGAAAAAATTAAACAACCAAAAAAAGTAGATTTATTTATTTATTTATTTTATATTTATTTATTTATTTATCCAGTTATTTACTACAGAATCGGAAGAAAAAATTAAACAACCAAAAAAAGTATATTCTTTTATAAGGAAATTTACTAAGTGGCACAACTCGAACAGTAATCCACAAACAATAACATACAACAAAAATTGTCCTTATTGCCATGATCCTAAAACACGTGGAATTAAGCATACCCATTTCTTAAAAAGCACTGATACAACTGAAAATCAAGGAAAAAATAAAAAACTCACCAAAACAGAACATAATGGAATAGAAGAAATATATGATATGATTGACAATTATGCCAATGAAAATAGCATTAAATTACTACAAAAACCAGTAAAAACAGAACCAGGAAACAAAACAACTAACTACAAACAACATCCGTATGACATATGGTGTTATTAACTACCTAGGATCAAACAAAGCCCTTTTTTATTTTGATAGAGGGATCAGAGGCAAGCAAACTTTTACTAATTAAATGTACCCACTAGATGCACAACCAAAACACAAGGATATAGTAGTAATAGATGAAATAGTCTTCACATCAAACTGTAAATACGATTCGAGTAACCAACACAGGGACATGTTCCCTCATTATAGGGTCACTTGTGCAGTTGGGCTTACATGCCCAGGTCGACTCAACAAACATGAAAGGGTAATTTATGCAAGAAACAAGAATGCAACAACAGAAACACCTACAACTGCGAGATCTATGCTAATAAGATATTGGTGAGAGTGGTATTGACATATTTTTATTTATAGTTAAAATTTGTTTCTCCCTGTAACCAAGTTACAGGAGAGTAAACAAATTCGCTCCAAAAGAAATGTATTAGATTGTAAGTTTAGCTTGTAAGTTTATTATATATACCAGACCAGCATACAGGAAGTGACTTCCTCTGCTGGACTACTTTTGTAATGTAATTTTGTATTACTCTGGTTAATAAATAAATAAAAAATAAAAAAAAAATAAAATTATAAGGTTTTTCTGAGCATTGCGGTCGTGCCTATTATGTAAAAACGATGTTTTTACATAGCGAGGGGGCGGGCGACGAGCGAAGCGAGGAGCAGTTGTGTGTGGGGGCGGGGGGGGGGGGGGTGGCGTGTCCAGCGCAGCGAGACACGCAGGGGGGCTCGGCCCCCCTAGTTAAAATTCATTAAACTGTTGTTGAACTACTGGTAAACTATTGTATTTTTACAATTTGTAGATTCTTACTCTAACTATCGTAGAACTACAGGAACTATGACATCTTTTTGTAATGTATTAAGCTGTACCGAAACCACTGGGTAACTACAGACAAACATTCGCATTTTTATAATTCATGAAACTGTTGTTGAACTATTAATCAACTACACATCAACTACTAAATTTTTACAATTTACAACATTCTGCTTTAAGTATCCAGAAACTACAGGTAAACTATTGCATCGTTCTGAAATGTATTATTATTATTACACTATACTGAATGTACTGAGTTGCTGCAGATATATATATATGAGATCTTTTTATGTGCATTTGGATATGACCATTTTCAGGGTGAGATAACAAGATAACAATATTTTATGGAAGCTCATTTACAGAGTATTTGCAAATCTTATTGATTGTAGTATGATCACTTCTTCTGAATATGTGACAATGTTTGAACTTACCGTTGAACAATTATTAGACTCTGTAAGCTTTATATATCCAAGGGTCTTTAATATAGTCTGGACGCTGAGGAAAGTCCAATCGGTATCTTGATGATCTTTTATATTTTTGGATACGAAGAATCTAAAAATCTTGGTTACCAGGTTCAAAAGTTGCCCCCTTGGTTCTGTTACGGATGGATATCCGTACAAATATGGAGAATAAGAAGAGGTAAGTAGTACGATTACAATGGGAGAGTGATTATCAGAAAGCCGAGACTAGTTCATACTGGGCAGGTACACAACCCCCCCCCCCTTCCTACCCGCTGAAAACGTATTTAATTGAATCTAGAGGGTAATATATTAGAATTAGTGTAGGATTCTATTTTTTCAAAGAAATGTCATTTTTCAATTGAGCATGTTCTGTAAGAAGTAGTCTGTAATACCTATATTACGCATCATCAGAGAAAAACCATACCAATTTTCCTCCCGCGATGCGTGTACTGTTTCCCAGCATACCCTTGCCGAAAATACCACATTCGCATCTTTGAGCTGTGGGCGAAAGTGGTACTTTCGGCTAAGTTTTGGTGAAATATTTTTCCGATCTCTGTATCTTTGTCTCTGTGCCTCTGTCTCTATGTGTCAATCGTAACGTCTCTGTCTCTACGTTTATGTCTTTACATTCCTATCTCTCTGCCTCGGTCTTCACGTCTCTGTCTGAACATCTGTCTTTACGTCTCTGTCTCTACGTCCCTATCTCTGGCCCTAAGCCTCTGTCTCTGTTCCCACGACTCTGTCTCTACGTTTATATCACTAAGCCTCTATGTTCCTGTCTCCTTATCTCGGTTTTCATTTCTTTGTCTCTATGTGTCTTTCTCTACGTACTGGTCAGTACATATGTGTCTACGCCTCTGTCTCTACGTGTCTGTCTCAATGTCTCCGTCGCTGCATCTCTATCTCTACGTCTCTGTCTCTACGTCTCTGTCTTTTCCCTTAGCTTCTGTCTCTGTCCCGACGACTCCTTCTCTATGTCTCGATTACTAAGTCTCTGTCTCTATGTCCCTGCCTCCTTATTTCCGTTTTCGTTTCTTTGTCTGTACCTGTTTTTCTCTACGCACTGGTAAGTACGCATGTGTCTCTACGCCTCTGTCTCTACGTGTCTGTCTCAATGTCTCTGTCTCTACGTGTCTGTCTCAATGTCTCTGTCTCTACATCGCTGTCTCTACATCCCTGTCTCTACGCCTCTATCGCTACGTCTCTGTCTCTACTTTACACTTTTTCTACACCTGTGTCTCTGCGTCTCTGTCTCTACGTCTCGGTCTCTCTGCTTCTGTCTCTAGGTTTCCGTCTCTATGCCTCTGTCTCTACGTATCAATCTCATCGGCTATCTTTTCGTCTATGTCTTCACATTTCTGTCTCTCTGCCGCTGGCTTTGTTTCCTCTACGTCTCTGTCTCTCGATACCTGTCTCTGCCCTTAAGCCTCTAGCTCTGTTCCCACGATTGTCTCTATATCTCTATCATTAAGTCTCTCTCTATGTCCCTGTCTCCTTATCTCCTTATCTCCTTATCTCTGTTTTCATTTCTTTGTGTTTATGTGTCTTTCTCTACGTACTGGTCAGTACGTATGTGTCTCTACGCCTCTGTCTCAAAGTATCTGTCTCAATGCTTCTGTCTCTACATCTCTTCCTCTACGTCTCTGTCACTTCATTCGTGCCTCTGTTTCTCTGTCTCTACATCCCTGTCTTTGCCCCTCAGCCTCTGTTTCTGTCCCCACGACTCTGTCTCTAAGTCTCTATCACTGTCTCTGTCTCTATGCCCCTATCTCCTTACCCCCTTATCTCTATTTTCATTTCTTTGTCTCTATGTGTCTTTCTTTACGTACTGGTCAGTACGTATGTGTCTCTGCGCCTCTGTCTGAACGTCTCTGTCTCTACGCCTCTATCTCTACGACTCTGTCTCTACATCTCTGTCTCTACGTCCCGGTCTCTACAACTCTGTCTCTACGTCCCTGTCTCTAGAACTCGGTCTCCACCTCTCTGTCTCTTCAACTCTGTGTCTATGTCTCTGTCTTTCCGACTCTGTGTCTACGTCTATGTCTCGGTCTCTGCGCACCTGCCTATACGCGCTTGTCTCTACATGTCTGTTTTAACATCCCTGTCTCTATACCCTATGTATTCAACGTCTCGAACGTTCGACGCCGAAAGCGTCTCTCCCTCCATGGCTATCTACGACTCGCGCAAGAGAGCGCTCTCCACGCGCCCGTATTATCTCCCCGCCGTCTACCAAGACATGGCCGACGGCGCACAGTGGGCTCAATCCGACAAAAACTGGTAAAAATTCTTGATTAAAAATTCAAATCAATGAAAAATTTTTTTGTAAAGTGATTCTGGTAGGTATTGTGATTACCTATCAGTAACCGTTTTCCTCGATTACCCTAAATTGCATAATTTTGGGCCAATGATCACTATGTAGCCTTTTTTACAATTTTGGCCTTTTCTCAATAAATTATAGCTCCTCAGGGATGCATTTTTCATATAGGCACAATACATACCAGTTTTTAGGAAATTTTCTGAATTTTCCAAAAAAAATATTTGCAAGGCGATTGAATGCAATTTGAATTATGTGAGAGCTATTATAAAACTTAAAATATGAAAAAAAGGTTTCGGTCATCAGTACGATGACCAAAAAATTCATGCAAGTACCTTTTTTTATAATAAAAGTACCTGTCACTATCCCAGAATAGGTCAAAAACTCCATAAAGAGATAAAAAATCAAGAAAATATGATGAACTGCTAAAAAAATCTATTCAAATGCTCCTTCGACTCTTGTAATGAAATATTGCCTTAGCGGAAGCATTACAAAACATTCACGTTACTAATATAAAAGTAACTGTAAAATTTCGTAAATAGCCATTGCTATTAAAATATATAAAAAAAATTAAGTATATCAATCAATTATTTAAAATAATTAATTTATAGGTGTACGTAAGAGATAATTCCTTTCTTACGTATGACTGCATGACTCCTCACTTAAAGAAGTATCATTACAACTTGTATGTTAATCATATTATAAAAGTAATGTATGTATATACAAATATATACATACATAAAATCAGTAAGTAAAATATTTCGTTGTTTCCTCGTACTAAGAAATCGCCAAATAATAGTCGAAAAATGACTTTGAATAGAGGTTACAATAATACTTACAAATTCTATCGTATTTTGAATTTAGTTAGTTTGCTTGTATCCTTCGGCCAATAAGGTACATAACTATTAAGCCCGTATTTATAATTTATGTTATATAATCATGGCTCGTATTGAAATAAAAAATAGTGAAATATATTATATATTTAAAAACAAAGACGGTAGTTTTAATGAAAAAAAAGAAGCTGTTATCAATGAATTATTGCGTGTGTACTTTTTTGAGGATAATGAAGAGATTAGAAATTCTTTAAAATATAGACTCAGAACAACTTTTTTCAATAATTTGCAAAAAAAACTGAAACTCATGCCTAAAAACAAAAAAAAATCTGAATATTTTGAGAGTGCAAATGTGTCCTGGTTAACGTCGAATTTCGTGCTCGATTTGGCAAAATTAAGGAAGCTTGATCATGTTAATGATGACACTGTAGTTGCTTCCTCAGCTGCGGCAGGTGAGAACAATCAAGCTTTTTGTATCCCAGGTGTAAATGGAAAATATATGTTTCTGTATATAAACGTATATAAATGTATATATCTGTATATAAGTGTATGCAAATGGTGTAATCGGAACACTTTCTACGGGTATATACATTTATAAACATTTATATACGGTTATGTACATTTATATACATCTATACAGAATTTTATATATCTTCTCAATCTTCTTGAATAGTTGCATTGAAAATTCTTGGTTCTCGAATCTATATACATTTGTATACTTTTGTATACATTTATATACTTTTATACACAATTCTATAAAACTTGCAAAAATGTCTTAGAAAGTAAAAATTATAAGAAATGTATAAAAATGTATATAAATGTATATAAACGTATATGAATGTATATAACTTGACTGTATATAAATGTAGAAAATATTCGAATTACAACATTTACATACATTCATATACAGATATATACATTTATATAAATATCCACCAGGGATATCACGTTTAAAAAATGCTTTATTTTATAAAAATAATATCATGTAATATTTTGAACCCGTTAACGTCAAATATGCGTAATTCGTACAGGTAAGTTAAGATGCATTATTTTAAGATAAAAAAAAAAGGGAAAAAAATTCGCGACAGACATATATATATATATATATATCTGACTATTTTTGGGTGTGCTCTTTCGAAATCTGCGGTGAAAAGTCAAACGATTGACGGTGTATAATGTATTTTATATAAATATGAGGCGTTTCACGTCAGCTCTCCAGGCGCGGCGCGCGAGCGCGAAATCATGCTGTTTTCAGCTTGTGTTTGAAGGGCTAAGATGTATCTAAAAAAAATAATCCCCAAGTGATTTCGATGTATTTTTTCTTCAGCTTTCCGATGGTGCTATTAGTTTCTCAAACTTTTTCAATTCTAACCTCAAAAAAACATAAAACGTGTTATATCTCAAAAACTATATTTTTAATATTTTTTTTTACCTGCTAGATCGAAAGAGGAGGAAATTTTACATGGATATAGCCTTTTCCTACATAGGGGTTTTTTGATTTTTTCGAGATATTATTCAAGAAATACTTAGAATTGAAAAATTTTGAGAAACTAATAGCACCATCGGAAAGCTGAGGAAAAAATACATCGAAATCACTTGGGGATTATTTTTTTTAGATACATCTTACAAGTAACCCTACGGAAGTGTCACTCACCGATTTACCTGAGACTTTGCATACGGCTTCTATATCGAAAAATATGAGACACGTATTTTTTTTTAGCTGCCCATAAAGAGTTTTAAGGTCGTAAATCACCAATCGTGAATTTTTATACGTGAAATGAGAATATATCATCAGTAAATCCATAACTTCGTAACCCTTTTCGTGTTCCAAAAAAAATTTTTTTTTTTAGCACACCTATGAGACATGTTTTTTCTGGCACATTACACCTTATATTATAAGGAAAAAACGTTGTCCAATCGAAAACTTTTGGGTGAAATCCATATTTTGCTGAGGAAAATGAGCGATTTTTCCCGAATCCACGTAATTCAATGATTTTTGATTATTTTTAGCGATTTTGAAATGCACGTAACTTGGCGCCGAATTGATCGATTTTAACGATTCTCATCTCAAATTAAAGCTCTTTTTTTACTGTAATCGTTTTTTGCGGAATGTTTGTTGGCCACTTTCATAGATTGCTATTGGTTAATCAACAAGGACCGCACTTTTCGTCCATTTTTCCCATGTTAAATTCCCATAAGAAAAATGAAATGCAGCAAAAAAATGGATGCACCCATAATTTCTTCTTATAATATAAGGTGTAATGTGCCAAAAAACGTGTCTCATAGGTGTGCTCGGAAAAGAAATTTTGGAACTCGAAAAGGGTCACAAAATTATGAATTTAGTAAATCCGATTTACTCATATACCATATAGCCCAATAATAATAAACATCTTCAAGTTATTTTATCTATTCTACCAAATTGAATATGACACGTAAATTTTGGATAATATTAATGATTTTAGACTGATATGCGCCCCATAAAATCTATTTTAGGTACATGGTTACCCTTGCAGTTACAGGAGCCAATATATTAGCACCTTTTTTTTTCTTTTTTTTTTTTTATGTAAAATCCTGAAATTTTTTGCATTGTTAGGTAGTATAAAAGACTTAAATTATAAATCGAATAGGACTTTTTATTAATCCATAATTGTTCATAATTGTTATAAACAAATACACACCAAAAAAAGTTGTTTCTTGAATTTAATTCATAACTAAAACAGTTGAAGAAAAGATCATTTTCAATATATTATTATTGGTAAGAGAAGTAAAGGCAGATTCTATAAACTATTGTTCTCATCATCAGATGTTTGTGTTTATAGTAATGATAATGAAAAGATAATAATGGTAATAATTATTACGTGATGTACTACTTTATTTGATTAGTACTAGAAAGATATAACAAGTGAATATTTTTCTTATTCCAATGTTTTGCAGTTGAGCATTCGATTCAATAACGAATTATTACTACTATTGCAATTAATATTTTTTTTTAGATTAAATAATTGCATTTTAAGATTAGTAAAATCTATTATTCCTGAATCGTACATTATAAATTTATAACGTAATATAGACGATTGTTGCCCTACTCATATTTGCACATATTTTTTAGTTTTCTTTAATTTCTTTGCCAAACAAATAATTCACTTTCAATAAAAAGAAGTTCATTTAGTATTGCAAAATTTTTGTTGAATAATAAAATAAAAACAATACCACATTTGATTTTTTTTTTATTCCTAAGCTTTTGAATGTGGGAGAAACCGGTGCTATAGTTAGACCACTTTCTACATTTTCTTTATTTATTTTTTTTTGTAACACGGGTACATTTTAATTTAAAAATTATGCTAATAATATTGAAAATTTAAATATGAAAATAATACAAAGTGCTAAAATTATTAAATAATTAATCATTATAACCTAAATTACGTTTAAAAATAGATAATTATAATCTTTTCAAGAATCACTGCAAATTTTCTGGAATATAAAATTTACTCCTGTATATGAGAAAATTTTCAAACTTCCGACTGAAAAATAAAACGAATATTCCTCGTTCCAATGTACATGACTAACATCGACAGTTTGACAGGTTTTGACCTCTGTTACTCCAATCACGAGATATTAGCATTGGGCCAACCTACCCGTATGCCAACTTGCCTCGATCTCCCCTATGCATTAATAAAAAATAGAGCAATTAATAGTTATTTAGATAAAATCGAAAGCAGTTACTTCAATTGAGTTTACATGATTTTTTCAATAAAAATTATAGTGGTGCAATTATGTGGAATATAGAAACAGTGATAATTTGACAATTTGTTAAAGAAGTTTATCAAAGTTATTCAACAAAATTTTGTAATAGACGAGAAAGGTGAATAAAAGCTTTTTATTATATTTATTACATATCTCATTTCGTTATTTATTTACTTTTATTGCTAAATAAATATATGAATGATTTAAGGGAACTAAAAATTGCATAGTTTTAATAAATATAATTTTTGCATAGTAAAATCATAAAACAAAGAAAATTTAGAATTATTAGCATTCATTTTTAAGTTTAAGGTGAAAGTCATTCTATTAAATACTTAGAGAAAAAATTATAATAACGTCAATTTTTATAAATAAGAAAAATATAGATATTCTATATCGATATTGTATCGATATTGTACCAATATTGTATCAATATTTTCCGAATATTTAAAAATAACTATGTTTAATAATTAAAGTTTCATCAAATTTTATCTAAAGGTAAATATCTTAATTTAAAAAAAATATTCTTCACGAACAAATTTATTTACTTAAAAAGGATCATCATTAATAAGATCAAAACGTTGCGCAAATAAAATGAATTTACTGTTATAAATCATTAACGTCTTATACATTTTTACATTTAATAACATCACGGCCGTCATAAGCTTCATTTTCAAAATTATTTCATTAATAAATTTTAACGTATTATACATTTGTAAAATAACAAATATTCTTTTTCAGAGTTGTATTAAATAATTTTACCCTGTCAAATAATTACAAATTTTCATATTTAATATTATTTAAAGTTTACAACTTTAATTTTTGCTCTTCATTATTTAATTAGCAATACTACATAAGTACTTAACGATTTTTTTACATTAATTTGTAATATGCATGCATTTAAAAAAATAGTTATTTTCGATACAAGTGCGAAAAAGTGATTTTATCCTCGTGGTGGACATTTGCGCCCGAGCGAAACAAGGGTGAAAAGGCCACACGAAGATACAACCACTTTCTCACTCGCGTATCAAACATTATTTTTTGACACGACGTGTGACAAGCTTAATCTAGGGCATCTTTTTTTATTAGAGCGTGTGCGAAATCGAACTTTGCGCACGGAGTGTAAAAAAAAATTATTTATTTCAGATACAAGTGTATATTTTGCACAATAATGATCAATCCTAAGAATGTGTTAACGCTATTAGGAAAAGCTTTCAATGATTCTCGATTTGACATTCAATCAATTATTACTAAAGAAGAAAAACAGTTTTCGTTAGAGCTTGAAACTTTAATTAAAGATGCAATAAATGATAATTTATTTATAGAAACATATGATACTTTAAATTTTGATGAAGAAAGTGTCATTTCTGATGCTTGTGCTATAGAAGAAGAATTTGAAGATGATTATAATGTAATAAATAATTTAGAAAGTAGCAAAAAAGTTTTGGTACCAATAGATCTAGATTATAAAACCAATGCTGTTAATTTTTGGCGTTCTGGAAGTAAAGGACGTCTTAAACTAACTACAGTTAAACATAGGTTTAGAAAAGTCAATAATGTTAAGACATTATATAGATGGGAGAAACAAATTTCTCAAGGGGGAACTAGACTTGACAAATTATTGAAAATTTCTGAATATGTGCTAGAACAATTTCAAAATGCGCGAGAAAAATCGCTACCAGTTCATGATTTAGATATAAAGAGATGGGCTATTAAATCTAGAGATGATGTTGGTCTATCAAATGAATTATTTACAGCATCTTCAAAGTGGATTTATAAATTTAAACAGCAGCATCGAATTGTATCAAGGAAAATTAATAAATTCGTCACTACATCTAGTTTGAAAAATAAAGTAGCATTATCTGAAGAGACTTCGCGATTCACGGATAAAGTTAAATTTGAAATTTCACAAATAGGAAGAGATAATGTATATAATACTGATCAGTCGGGTTTTAATCTGGAAATGCGTGCAGGGCGTACATTGTCTTTCAAGGGAACTTTGAAAATTGAATCATTGGCGCAATCTTTAAATTCGCTTACTCATAGTTACACCATTCAACCTTTTGTATCTGCAAGTGGAGTTTTAAAATCCCCTTTACTTATAGTAACACAAGAAAAAAACGGTTATTTCGGACCATTGGTAGAAAAAAATTTATACAAAGCAGAAAATATTATTGTGTTTGCTTCAATATCTGGAAAATTAACTTCAAACATAATAATTAAATGGTATGAAGAAACTTTTCTACCTAATGTTGGAGAAACTTCTGTTTTGTGTTTATATTCTTGGTCAGGACAAACTGAAAAAAAATTTCAAGATGTAATTGTTTGTAATAAGCAAGTGAAAATATTGACAATTCCGGCTGGTACAACAGGAATGATACAACCACTCGATGTATACACCTTTAGACCATGGAAAAATTTTTTGAGGTGTTTTTCAGATTTAATTATTTTAAATAGTTATGACATTAATTTACATTTGCGAAATAACATACTGAAACTTCAATCTCTCATTCATAATCAATTTTCTTCACCTAGATTCGTTAATATGTTTCAGTATGCTTGGAATAAAAGTGGATATGTAGAAAAACCGCCACATTTTGAAACTCCAGTAGATTACTGTTTTAAAAATTGCGATGAATCTTGTCAACTATGCAGTAGTATTGCTATTATTAGGTGCGCTTGGTGTACTAAAGCTCTATGTATCGATCATTTCTTTGACCCAAGCAATAGAAGTAATCCGCATTATTGTAAATAATAAAAATACATATTAATTATAAATAAATTATACTATAAATTAGATAACTCATAGTTTTTATATTTTTATTCTCATAACTTTTTTCATTCTCTGATATTCATTTCAGGAAAAATACTAATAAGTTTTTAGTTACCATAGATACATTAATATTACTGTAGAGAAAATAAAAAGTTATTATTTTTTTTATTTAATGTAAAGAAAATAAAAAAATTATTATTATTTTATTTATCAAAATGCGCCTAAAACTATTTTTTTTTATTTCTTGTTTTCACTTTAGGGTACCACCATCTCTCTTTTTTACTCTCTAACATGTGCACTACTATTTTTGACCTAGGAATTGTAAAAATTGGGAAATTTTACATACATATAGAATTTTTTTTTGTATTAGGTCGAAGTAACCTTATAAGATCATGTAATGGTCAATAAAATCTTTTTTATTGGAAATCTAGTGAAAATCGACCTCTAGAAAAGATGCATCATTTAAAGAAAGCGAAAATCGTCTTCAACGTTAAGTTGAAAGTCATTTTTAATTTTCATTCTTCAAATCATAAAACCTTTGTAGAGGTCGAGTTCCAGTAGACTACAATAGAAAGAATGATAGTGACCATTCAATGATCTTATAAGGTCATTATGATAAAAAAGGGGATCCTATTTAAAATGTCAGATTTTGATCTTCAAATATCCTCGAAAATTGTTTTTCGGTCAAATTGCAGATCATTTTCAGATTGTCCTTCTTGAACCATTCAACTTTGGTGAAAGGCAGATTTCGCCTTTGAACCATGCCTTTGAAGCAATTTGCGTGAATAAATTTAATAGGCCTGCCTTGTATATAAAAATTCACAATTGGCTATCCACAACCTTAAAACTCTTTATGGGCACCTAAAAGCATAAAGGTGTCTCATATTTTTCGGTATAAAAACCGTGTGCAAAGGCTCAGGAAAATCGGTGAGTGACACTTCCGTAGGGTTACTTGTTAGTCCTTCAAACACAAGCTGAAAACAGCATGATTTCGCGTTCGCGCGCCGCGCCTGGAGAGCTGACGTGAAACGCCTCATATATGGGTGATTTTCAGAAAACGTGAACTTTTGTATCCTTACGCAGCAATTACACATGATTTTTAAATTTAATATTTAAACCAAAGCTATATTCAAACGCGCTTCACGCGTACTTTTCTGTTAACATATTTAAGTATTTTTTCAAAGCCAGAACTTAGCCATTTTTATACTACTCTAAATATAAAAATTCTATTCGAAAAATTCACTGTTAATTTCTCGCGTCCTTCTTCTTAGCGACCAATCAAAATCAAGCCTTTAGATGCTTCAACGTGACCGCTCATCACGTTTTTAAGATGGTATTTGAGTCAAAAGTAAAACTATTTTTAATCTACGCACATGCAACTCAGTATAATATATTAATATTAATTATTCCACAAAGAGTTGTATACTTAAATTGTAACCTCTCTGGGTGTCCCTTAACAATTCATTGTTCTTTTATAGGCCCATATTTAATTTATATAATAATCTAATTAAATATTACCAGTTTTTTGTATAATACACACCTAACTAATCGTATTTTAGATCGAAATAAAAATTATTTATTTAAAAGGTGTTGTTTAACGTCGATTACAATTTGTCCCTTGCTTTTTGCATCTCTTAAATTTTAAATCAATTTTTTTATCTTAAGATTACAATAACATATCGAAATCATAACTATACAATAATAATTATTTTGTAAAATCTCTGGCAGTAATCTCTCTAGTATTCGTAATATTGGTTGATGATTAAATTTAACTGGCCTTAGATGTTTCCTAGAGTGTACTTTCTTTATTTTCGTGAATATTTATATACGTTTTAGATATCAAAAAGTTCATATTTCAATATTTTTTAATTTTTTAAATAATCTTTGAACATTAAAAATCAAAAATGCATATTTTTTTTTAAATTATCCATATATACATACATACATGCATTGTAATTGATTACATTTCGTAATTAATACAGAATTATATATAGTCTTGTGGTAAATATATTGCATGTACAGCTGCAGAGATTCTGTAACATTTAACGCGCTTAAATAACTAATTTTGAATATGTACATTAAAAAATTATATTTTATTTTTTAAAAAGATATATTTTGTTATGTGTACTATACAAATTATTTATATCACTTATCTACGTAGATAATAATGCTGTTGGTCGAATCAAACTTCCTTACGAACTGCTATCAAAAGAAGGAAAGAGAAAAAGAAATGCGAAATTCACGAAATCGATAGGGCGAGAACAAATTGTTGATTGTACAAAAACAATTTTGCGAAAAGCTCAAAATATTAATGGTTCCAAATTAGTGGATTCAATTAATGATACAGATGAAGCTAACCAAATTATGGAGAAATGGAATGATACAGCAAAACAACCGCTATCTCTCACCGTAGAGGAAGCAATAGCCGTTATTATTGAAGCGAATCTAACGAAACATGGATACAAAACCCTGCGAAGATTTGCTTTGGATAAGAATCACAATCTATATCCAGATTATAAATTGGTATTGTTTTGTTCGTTCAATTATTTATTCTATACCACTCTAGCCTCAAAGTCATAACTTTAATATGATTATTCGACTCTCGTGGTATAAAATACATGTCGAAACTGGTGCGGAAGGTGATTATTTACCGTATAAGACGTTTTTCGCACGAGCGAAGCGAGTGCGCAAAGTCGAATGCGGTAAAAATCACCTTCCGCATCAAAATGTACTATTTCGTATTTAATTATATATTATATACCCACGTCATATTTATAATATATTTATATATACACTGAGAAAAGGATTTGGTTACTGTTAACATGGCATTGTAACAGTTAACTTACAATATGTTACTGGTAAACATTCATATTTTAATAGTTATTATATTGGATTTTACCATAAAAATCTTCTCTATTCAAATATAGATAAGTATGTTAACTATAAAAATATTCTTCTATCAAGTGTATAATGTATATTACAAAATTAATTTACATCATACCTACACTTCACCTACAGGTACCTAAGGCTAAAAACAATTCATACCCGAACGGAATAATTGTGACGAAAAAAAATGCGAAGTTCAGTGATGAGATTCGTATCCAAGATTTAATTAACCATACAGCAGGTCGATTAATAAAATATTTACAAAAAGAAAATTAATTGGAAGGCCTACAGTTGAAGCTGATTTTTAAAATTGGATTTGATGGATCAGATGTCGCAGTGTACAGGCAAAAAGCCGACGATAATTCCGTATTTTCTGGTAGTACATTTTGCTCATCACTGATGCCTCTAATGCTTTTAGATATAAATTCTAATAAGGTTTACTGGATCAATCCCAAACCATCTTCAACTCGCTTCATCAGGCCTTTTAGAATTTTATTTAAAAAAAAAACAAATGAATTGTGCAAAAATGAGGCAAATGATATCGACCATCAAATAAAAAATCTTGAAAATTATAATATTGATGGATGTACAATCATACCAGAATATCATGTGACAATGGTAGATGGCAAGGTAATAAATATTTTTTTGGCTGATGCTATTTGTACCTTGTACAGCAGAAATATAGTACGTTAATTTAGAGTATAAGTTCGAAAATCCCTCGCTGTGACGTTCGCTTTGTTTTCATATCTGACTTAAGAAATCATATCCTATTATATATGTATACACTTTGCATACATAAATCTTCCGTACAAATAGCAGAGGTGTATTTTTTCTCAATTTTTTTTTATTCAAATTTTCCTTATAACATGGTGTTTTTAATATTAATAAAAATATAAATTTTGTCTTAAATAGGTTGCTTCAGCTCTAAATGACTCTTCAAGCCAAACTTGTTATCTATGTGGTAAAACCATAAAATTCTTTAATCAAATAGGTTTGATATCAAGTTTGGCTATTGACCAAAATAAAATACAGAACAGTTTTCCGGTACTTCATGCTTATATTCGGTGCATGGAATGGGTTCTCCACGTATCATACCGATTGGAGATAAAAAAATGGCGAGTAAGTATTTATTATTTTTCATTATTTAGTAGTTCTTACCTGATGACTTAGAACGGCTTCCAGTTTCTACATATGATTTACATTTTGCTATACATACATTACTTATATTATGTCGTAGTATATTAAGACTTTGAACAGGTATAAAAATGTTATTAACATTTTCTGGCAAGTAAGTATATATTGAAAAGAATAGAATATGGAAATATATACTAGTGAGTGTATGAAAGTATTATATGTACATACAGAGTTCTGAAAATATTAATTATAAGTAAGGATATCGCGTTAAACCCCAAAATGCATCTATATTTGATAATTTATGGAGATGACACCGTATACACCTTCATCGGCCACCCAGTGCACGAAGATATCCCGTTCAAACCTGAAATTCGGCAGTGGGTACTCAGTAGGCACATCCATCGGCAACCTAGTGCATCAGATTATTGCTACAATCCCAAAATCCAGTAAGCTAACCGTTATCCTTAAATATCGATGGAATCTTTAATTCTTAGTTAATCGCCGGTTTAATTAACGACTAAAATTTTGATTCTCAATTAAACACCAGTTTCATTGACGATTGAAATTTTCATTAATTATTTGTAATCCTGTATACATATATGCACACACACATTTATATATATATATATATATATATATATATATATATATATATATATATATATATATTTACTATGAATTTGTATAAACAATTTTACAGGTACCGAAAGAATTGATAAAGGCGAGGAAAGAAAATATTCAAAATTTATTGCGAGAAAAAATGGGCATTCTGGTGGATTTTCCTACTCAGGGATCAGGAAATACCAACAATGGCAACACTGCTAGAAGATTTTTTGAAGCCATAGATATCGTCCACAAAGTAACTGGTACTTTTTTTTAATTTTATTCATATACAGTTTTTATCTCAATATTAAAAAAAATTTAAATAATTATACATTTTAAATATTTATAATCAGGCTTTGATAAAGATCTTTTAGTAAGATTTAAAACAATACTCGTCGTTATAAATGCTCATCATAAAATAAATGTTGAAGCATTTAAAAATTATTGTTTGGAAACGACTAAATTGTACGCTAATGTATATGCGTGGTATTATATGCCCACCGCAATGCACATAATTTTGATGCATGGGTATCTAATTGTTGCAAAATTGAAGTTGCCTGTTTCCTTTTTCTCTGAAGAACCTCAAGAGAGCCAACATAAAAATATTAAAAATTTCAGAGAAAAGTTTGCTAGAAAAAATTCAAGGTACTCTGTCACAGCGCTATTTTTAAATGAATGGTTTGACAGTAATTTTTGATTAAATGTTTAAGGGTTGCAACAAATCAAGATTTGTTTTGTAGATTATTTTTATACTCTGATCCTTTGATATCACTGGCGAAGTTACATAAAAAGAAAGATCAGCCATTCACGGAAGATATGAAGGCTCTTATGATTTTTGATGATAAAATCATCAATGATATAGATGAAGAATCTGATCAAATAAATGATGATGATTATGATGATGAAGCACTAGATTTTTTATTGGACGAGAGCAATGAATTTTATCAATTATAATAATTGTTACTTGAAGACTCTTATCTTAGGCTTGAGCTTCGTATAATTTTTTGGTTTGAAACCGATGAAATTAACCTATTAGATTTATATAATATATACATTACTTTTATGATATATGATTATCATACAAAATATATAAGATACTATAATATATGATTATATATCTATTCACATATATGCAAGCATATATTTAATAAATAAGAAATTATGTTTCATTACATATTAAACAATTAAAATTATATTGAGCTCTATTATAGAATAAAAATTTATCAAATATTAATTCTCTTTTTGTAATACTTGCTTGTATAATATCTATTTGCAAAAATTAATTTAAAACTTCCACGAATAAGAACACACACACACACACACACACACACACACACACACACACACACACACACACACACACGCGCGCGCGCGCGCACGCACGCACACAATTATTTCTATGCTGTACTGATACTTCTTCAAACTAACAGTCATGTGGTTATACGTAAGAAAGGAATTATCTCTTACGTACACCTATAAATTAATTATTTTAAATAATTGATTGATATACTTAATTTTTTTTATATATTTTAATAGCAATGGCTATTTGCGAAATTGTACCGTTACTTTTATATTAGTAACATAAATGTTTTGTAATGCTTCCGCTAAGGCAATATTTCATTACAAGAGTCGAAGGAGCATTTAAATAGATTCTTTTTAGCAATTCATCATATTTTCTTGATTTTTATCTCTTTATGGAGCTTTTGGCCTGTTCTGGGATAGTGACAGGTACTTTTATTATGAAAGAAGGTATTTGTATGAATTTTTTGGTCATCGTACTGATGACCGAAACCTTTTTTTCATATTTTAAGTTTTATAATAGCTCTCACATAATTCAAATTGCATTCAATCGCCTTGCAAATATTTTTTTTTTTTGAAAATTCAGAAAATTTCCTAAAAAATGGTATGTATTGTGGCTATATGAAAAATGCATCCCTGAGGAGCTATAATTTATTGAAAAAAGGCCAAAATTGTAAAAAATACTATAGTGACCATTGGCCCAAAATTATTCAATTTAGGGTAATGGAGGGAAACGGTTACTGATAGGTAGTCACAATACCTACCAGAATCACTATACAAAAAAAATTTTCATTTATTTGAATTTTGAATCAAGAATTTTTACCAGTTTTTGTCGGATTGAGCCCGCTGTGCGGCGCCTCGCTGCGCCGGCCGGCATTCATTTCACGCGCGACGGCAGAGAGACAGCAGCAGAAACACTGCACAACGTACGTCACAATAATGGCTCAAATTTCTCCATACGAAACGCCTTTTCATTTGCTGAACCTCTCCAGTCCACCGATCCACATTCAACACAAAACATTTGGTCCTTCGAGCCGGATCGTGGGAGATATCAACAGCGACATGGTCACAACGAAGAAAATTATTTCTATCTTCTACGCTCACTCTCGAGTGGTGTAGAAATGGCAACTTCTTCTTTCAGGTACGCATCAAAGTGTTCGTGGTCGTGAGTACCGTATAAGTCGCATGCGCCCGCATCCCGACTTCGCGCGTTCGTTGCTGTCTCTCTCTTTAGTCTCACTGTCGCGTGCTAGGAAGCCAATCTTTAAGGCTTCCTACGGGAAATAGCACTTTCAATTGCTATTCTCCCCATTTCTAAAAATGCCTTGGAGTGTGCGTTTCTACCAACTCCAAGTCGTAAAAGGAGCGTGCGCTGCTTAGCCAGCTCCAAATCACAAGAGTGTGCGTGTACACCGACTCTTGTGATCGTTCGTCAGCCATCTTGTTGTAGGCAAGAGCAACAAGTGGTAATTTCTGTAGAAGAGCGTGCATTGTAAAGCCAGCTCTAGAATCATCGCGTGTACGATGATCAATTGTCGTTGCCGACAAGTGCAACTACTCTACGGGCTCGCACGAGCCAATACACGGACAACCCGCGTAGAGCCTACACGCTACGGGGTGCTCACTACGCCAGCCACGGATTACCCACATGCAACCTACACGCTACGGGGCTCTCACCAGTCAAGTCAGGAGTTACCCGCGTGGTGTCGGCGCGCTATGGGTTTTCACCCATCGAGTCAAGGACTATCCACGTGGAACCTGGTCGTTGCTACTGCATCCATATAGCGAGCTTTCCACGAGGGAAGGAGAGTCGTTTATAAGAAGATGACCATCTGGACGCCACGTCCGGGAAATCAAATACATCATCGTCAAGAGGATTAGGAGGTGGACGAGTCCAACTTTCGCCACAGGGGGCGCACCAACGGATCAGAGCAGTACTCGGACGAGTCCATTTGCTTCGCTCACACCGCCGATCCGATTGCGCTCGGATGCTTCATCCTAATACTTGAACATACGTATCGTTCCAGTTTTATTTAAATTAAAATTTGTAACTGTCGTCTAGTCATTCCGGTCTCTTTATTTCATTTAACGAGAATTTAATGATCTCTACTTAATATTGTGATTAAGTAAAACTTGAGTGCATATAGCTGGAAATTAAAATTATTTAATTCTATAATTTAATTAGTTAAGTTGAGTTCAGTTTATTGTAATTTAATTTGCGTTGCGAAGCTAGTTTTGAGAAAATTGAATGCAATTTCTTTTGCCTTAGCAAACACTTATGTTACTTGACATTGCAGTTTTATTGATGCTTGCTGATACTTCATCTTGAATGCAACTTCGGTTGCTAGATCACATCTGGATGCATTCCTGATTCAGCTGCTGACTACGCTGCAGGAATAGTTGAATACAACGTCTGCAGTAACTCCTCTTCGAGCAGTCAACGCTGTGGATCATCAGCTGATTCACCGTGGGCACGTTAGCAGACGCACTCAACGTTGCATCTTCAGGCGCATCTCTACGTTCATACTAGCATAAGTATTATAACCTAGGTTAAGGCTTAATTGTAATAACTCTCACTATTTCTTGCTCTACTCTCGAGTGGGCAAGAATAGTAACTCAATAACTAGGTTAAGTAGCCAAATTTATTGCTAATCTAATTACTTTGATCTCAAAATGGAGGAGTATCATACTAAACAGCTTGCCCTCCAAGCTAAAATTGCAAACTCGTTTCAAAACTTCAAGTCCAAAGGTAAAGATAATATGACGAAAGGTAATGCCGAGTCACGTCTAGCCGATCTTGAGAAATATTAGATGACTTTTCAATTAAATCACGAACAAATCTTAAATCTCAGGGATTCGGATAAGAAGCATAGCTATTTCACAAGTGGTCTTTCGGACCTAGTAGAGGATAGTTTTTATGACCGTAGAGGAGACTTTCTTAATTTTTTGGAAATTGTTAAAGCTAAAACTGCTGCTCAAAGCTCTTCTAGTTCTACTACTGCGTCAGTTATTCCAAGTTCTGCCCATACTACTAACGTTTCCTTTCAATCTTTACCTAAAGTAGATTTACCCAAGTTTTCTGGAAAATTCTCGGATTGGGAGAATTTTAAGGATGCCTTTTGTTCGGTCATACATCGTCGCGAAGACTTAACGCTTGTTTTGAAATTGCATTATGTTCGCACTCACCTTACAGGTGAGGCACTTGAGAAAATTAAATCTCTTCCCATCTCGGGTGATAATTATGAACGAACATGGATAACCCTAATCGAATATTACGAGAACCAACGTCGTATTGTTAGGTCCCACATTTCAGAAATATTCTCAGTCAAATCCATGAAGGCAGATACTTCGTTGGAGCTGCTTCATTAGGTAGCGATTTAATCGTTCATTTTACGCTAAATCGTCTTGATTTAAATACATGTAAAGAATAGGAAAGGCAAATAGGCGATAGTTTCGATCCACCCACAATGGGGCAACTTCAATCATTTCTTCGAAGTCTTCTTTCGACATCTAATAACTTATTTTCTATCTTTCTACCACTGTTTTAATCTCCTTCTGCCACTGACTTCTATTTGCTAAGTTTTTTTTCTATCTTTAAAAAAAGGAAACAAATCTGTAAAGTAACTCAATATCATACTAAAAATTTTTTACTTAATTATGGTACTGAAATAAATATTTTGAAATATATAATAAACTGAGTTTCTATCCTTCAGGTAAAAACACAAAAATATAAAAAATCTTTATAATCATTGTAACGTCGTACCTTACCTTTCCCTGGCAGCAACGCACAACTTATTTATACGGCAGGATCCGGAGGCTGACGCTCCGACGGCTGCGGAGTCGGTGGGAGGCCGACTCTTGTGCTGAGAGGAATGGTGGAAAAAAGGCGCACGATAGCAAGAAACACTCACAACGAATACAATCAATTGGCTCTATTTATTAATCACGTAAAATAAAATTTACACCCGACAGAAACGGCAACGCTAAATACCGCGCACACCGGTGCGCGGCCTCTATCGGAGTCCTCGTGGACTCCCCTCTCTATGGTGCAGGATGATCACCGTGCGCTGCCGACTTCTCGGCGCTCACGGCGATACAAACCCTCTCCCTCTCAATACACGCGCGCGCGGGCCACTATTAGGCCAAGAGGCACTTTTACTCGCCTGCCTCGAAGAGAGATGCTGCCCAGGATTCGCCGCTGCCGATGCCTCGAGCACGCTGCCAACGCTGCTCCCTCGTGCCGTCCCTAACTGGCTGCAGCGGCATAACGTCGCTGGTTCTAATGGTGTGGTGCGACGGCGGCTGACGAGAATGGCAGTAAGGTCTTGGCGAGGACGTCGACAGCCAGCCGAGCTGGAGATGTGCAGAACTGGTGGCCACTTCCTTCTCTCTCTCTCTCTCTCTCTCTCTCTCTGTCTGTCTCTCTCTCTCTCTCTCTCTCTCTCTCTCTCTCTCTCTCTCTCTCTCTCTCTCTCTCTCTCTCTCTCTCTCTCTCTCTCTCTCTCTCTCTCTCTGTGTTCACGTAAGAAAAGCGTTCGCGCTTGCGGGCTATCTAGCCGAGACTAATTGCTCGCGGCAATTAGACGCACTCTGTTGCGCTCTCCAGCGTCGCTCCCCTCTCCGATGGTACCTCTGCCTGCGTGTGTCCATGTGTGTGCGTACTTCGCACCTCTAGGACCGCGCTCTCCTTCCCGCTGCGTTGCTGAATTCTCGAAACAGGGAAAAGCCGTGTAAATATGTAGCAGCGACGCTGCGTACATACACGGGCTTGGACAACACGGGCGCCGAGGAATGCGGCGCGACGAGGGCACCGCTGCTAAGCGTGCTCCTCGTCACAGCCCCTCCCAAGCCGCGAATCTCTCTGAGGTCGACGGCTTAAGCATCCCCAGACCCCCGAGTACCCGTCGCCTCGTGTACTCGAAAATTTCTCGCTGTAAGACGCCTCGCTCGTGTACGCGTGCAACTCAGCTATCCGCGTAAACAAATATTTACTTAAATGTTATTATCTTTTTTTTTTTTTAGTCTGTACATTCTCGTCTCCTCATAGATGCAGTCACTAACACCAACTCAAAAAAACACATGCAACAATTTCTCAATGGTGCTATACTTACTTATGTGTCGGTCGGCCTGCTCTCGTCTCTATGCGCCTTGGTGCCTCTCTATCTCGCACCCTGGGCTCCGGGAAAAACCCAGGACGAGCTCTCTACCAGTTGGAGGCAGGCTGCTCAGTCAGAAGACTCTAACGAACAAACCTGCTCCCCCCTCCAAACTCCCTTTAACCGCTCCTGCGTCGCTGGAGACAACCGGCTCAAGCTCTGGCAGAACCTTTCATAGGTAGTGCCTCGGCTCGAGCATGGCTGTGGCTCCTCGGACACGAGCGGCGGGCGCTCTGCTGAAGGCCACGGCTTTGGCGGCGGCCCCGGCAATTCTGACGCAGACTGCGTCGACTTTTTGTGCTTTTTCGCGCGCCGGCACTTTTTCTTCCTGCCTGCGGGTGCCTTAGGTACCATCGCCTCCGCTACCATCACGGAAGACGCCGCCACCTCCACCACCCGCGGCAAGACCGGCGCGACGAAATATCGAATCGCCTGCACGGCCGCCACCACCGCCGCCGCCGCCTTCCTTTCCGCCAGAAACGCGGAGTGCGCCGGCCCACATCGCGGGCACGTGCGGATCGTCACCCCCAGCCGCCCGCAATTAAAGCAGACGAACTGGTTGCGTGGCTGCCTGCAGTCTGCCATGCGATGCCCAGGGAGGCGACAGTTAAAACATGCGAACGGCTTCGCATCCACACGAGGGTCTACTGGGACGTGGGCTAGTCCTCAAAACTGGGTGCCTCTCGCCCGGCACCCATATCGCCCGAACCATTTTCCACGCCTTAATTTCTTTGCCGGCTCGGGCGTCCCCTCGTATGGAGTGTTCTGCCGTCGCCTGTGACTGTAGTCTTCCGACGGCCGGCTCTCTTCCTGGCGCTTCTTCCCGTGTCGGGCTGGAATGCGCGCCGGATTCTGAGGTGCGCATGGCGCCTGCCTCTCTACCCGTCGCCCCTCGCCCCACGCGGCTCGCAATACAGGGCGCTCCAGAGGAAGTGCAGCGGTTGGCACTCTTGAGAGATTTGCACCACTCTCGAGTCCCTCCCGCGCTCTTTCCTCCAGGCTCACCTGTCTCTCTATAGTGCCTGCGCTAAAGAGCACCGACACAATGTCTTCCTCCTGGAAGCTTGGACCCTTGGCCTTCTTCTTCCTCCTCCTTCTCCCAGTCCCAGCTCGCTCCTCGTTCTCTCGGCGACGTTCATCCTCCAAGAACCCGGCCGGCGCGATATTCATGCCAGCGTAAGCGCTCTGCGTACGCTCCGCTCGCTGAACACCGCGCATCTCCGTCGGCAGAACGGAGCGGTTTAAGTTCTACCCAACGTGTAAAAAGGTCTTGAAAAACCAACAAGTATTTGAATTGATTTTTACTACGCGGAAGCTCCATCATATCCGCCGCGACGACCGCCCAGGGCCTCTCCACCACGCGCTTTCCCATCAGTCCTTGCGGTGCAGATTGCACAGATTTATACTGCTGGCACTCTGCACAGCGCCGCATAAAATCGTGCACATCATGCCACACGCCGGGCCAATAATACTCACGCGCGACTCTATCATACGTCTTCGTGATACCGAAGTGCCCCGAAGACGCCTCTCTGTGAGCATTCCGCAGTACTCGCTCTCTATGATCCGCCGGCACCACTAGGCGCCAGCACTCCTCGCAATTACTAACAGGATCGAGAAGACGATCGCTCGTAAATTTATAGAGCATCTCGTCATCAACTCGCCAATTCGGAAATTTCTCTGGTCGCGCGCGTACCTCTGCAATTCGCTTTGCATACCAGGCATCGATTGTGACCACAAAACTCGCGATTTCGCTCTCTTATAAGTCACGCGAGAGCGCGTCGGGGACATGGTTAAGCGCGCCTTTTTTGTGAATTATCTCGAAATCCCACTGCTGCATTTCTAACACCCAGCGCGCGAGTCTCCTCGTCGGCTCTTTCCTATTTCGCAACCAAAAGAGCGCGCTATCATCAGTAATCGCGACAAATTTATACCCTTCAAGATAAGGTCGGAATTTTCGGATTGCAAACAAGAGAGCTAAACATTCTTTCTCCGTCACCGTATAATTGACTTCGGCTGGGCTCAGCACGCGATTTACGTACGTAATACGGTGTTCTCCGTCTTTGAAATTCTGGGTCAAAACCGCCCCCACCGCGTGCGAACTTGCATCCACCTGTACGCAAAATGTTCGATTAAAACTCGGCCGCGCGAGAACTGGCGCCGAGGCTAATGCTTCTTTTAATTTTTCAAAAGCTTCCTACTTGCGCTCTCCCCATTCCCACTCCTGTTCCTTGCGGAGCAGCTTCGTTAGTGGTAATTTGATTTCACTTTTGCTCCGAATAAATCATGAGTACCACCCCACCTACCCAAAAACCTTCTCATTTGTTTGACATTACTCGGCGCAGGATAATTAAGCAAGGGTGCGACACGTTCTGGATTCGGGCGCAACCCCTCCGCGTCTAATAAATAGCCTAAATACGCAACTTGCTGCCAGCAAAACTCCGATTTTTCAAAACTAATCGCGAGCCCCGCGTCCACAATAGCCGTAATACAAATTCCAGCCAATATAAATGCTCTTCGAATGTTCTCGTAATAACAATTACGTCATCTAAATACCCAAACACGTACGGCTGACATTCCAGTCCAAACAGCGCGTCAATTAATCTAGAAAAAATCGCGGGTCCGTTAATTAAGCCAAACGCCATGCGCCGAAACTGCCAAAGTCCCGAACCCTGTATCGCGAAAGCTGTATATTTCGTACTTGCTTCGTCGAGCAATACTTGGAAGTAGGCTTGGCGCAAATCAATTTTGCTAATATAGTGCGCATCGCGCAGCCTATCCAAAATTCCATCGATGCTCGGCATCGGATACGCGTCCGGTCGCGTGACCTTATTTAATTCGCGTAAGTCGATGCAGAATCGGTGCCCGCCGTTGGCTTTTTTCACTATCACCGGTGCGCTGCACCATTCACATGCGCCGCGGCGCACATCTCACCGGACGCGAGCTGTTTACCTCTATATGATAAGTGATCAGAGAGGTGTGTCCGAGCGTCACATCGGGCAGCGGCACGATGCTCTCTACTAGGCGCATTATACGCTCTCTCTCTAAATCGCTGGTGTACGAAATCCGCGCACTCCATGTTGATAGGTACGCTGTCAGCCTCTCGACCAGCGAATTCTCTAAATTCTCCCCCGCTCATGCGCCAAATTCGTTCAGCGAATTTAATTTCCAAGTTCCACAATCTACAAAAATCAATCCCCAAAATAATTTGGTGATCGACCCCCTCAATCGCGCGCACCTCTAAAGGTTTAGCTTGTCCATCTATCTCGAGCATCAAAATTAATTTTCTTAACGCGCGTAACGCTCCGCCGTTTACGCCGCGCACGATCGTCGATGAAGGTACTATCCGCTCTTTACACAACCGCGCTATCTCCGCGCCTACCAACGACACCATCGCCCCCAAATCCAGCAACGCTTTAAACTTTCGCCCTCTCAAATTTACGGTTATCAGATTGCGGTTTTCTATAGCCATTTCCGCAATCTGCTCGCTACTCTGTCCGGTGCTCAGCTGGATTCCCAGTGGCACACGCACAGACTCTCTATTCAGGGTCTTCTGCCCCTCTCGCAATGCTGCGTGTTCCGCGTTGTCCGCAGGGCACGCAGCCTCACTATTCACTGCGCTTCTGAGCGCCGCGAGTTTCGCTCGCCCCTGTACTAGCCAGTCCTCCGTGGGTGAGGCTGCTTCGTAACGTCATGACACGTGCTCGGCACTGCGATGGGCGCGATTGGTTCGGAATTCAAACTTAGTTGAATTTCACGAAGCAACTCACGCCTCTCGCGCCGATCATAACTGCCACATGCTAACTGTTGAGACTGCGCTACCGCTGCCCCCTCTCCTAAGCATCCTAACGTTCCCACCTCTGTATTCGCGAGTAACACGCTACGAGATACTCCCTGGCTATTACTTGGTGCGCCTATCGGCTGTCCCGTGCCTACCGCGCCTGGTCCCTGCGTGCACGCATTCGCATAATGCCCGGGTTGACCGCACGCGTAACACACTGGCAGTGAGCATTCGCTTTGTTTGTGCCCTACATTTTTACACAAGAAGCAACGCCCTTTAAATCCCGCGCCCTCGCGTTTTCCCGTATTTCTTGGTGCGTTCACCGTTCCCCTGGGAGGCACAGTATGTGCAGCCGGCCGTACACTACTATCAGGGCGGCCAAGGTCCGCCCCTGTGTGCAACGGCTGCTGCACCTCACTATTGGCCGCATTTACGGGTACAAACGCGTCCACTCTCACATCCACCGCCGTATTTCCACTGCCGTATTTCGACCGCCGCCTAATGTCGCGCTTCGATTCTCTGCTTTGCGTTTCTTACGGCTTGATTTCGATGAGTGACGATCCGCGTCCTCTACCCCGTCTGCGCCCGTCGTTGCTGGGCTTATTACACTTTCCTCCCGGCGGAAAGCCGTGCCGGTATACGCGACGTCCCTCTCGGTGGTGGAGGTGCGTATCTGTTATCTAACTCGCGTCTCCGCTCGTATTCTACTCCAAATTTCCCTAAATCCTCGAAATTTCTTACCGATTTTCCCTCCAGAAAATGCCTAAACTTCGGATGTACATTTATTTCTTAATACGATCCGCAACTGCTTAGTTGAGGACGGAGGCCGTTCAAAACGTGCGATGATACATCGAACATCCGCCAAATAATTCGCGACCTTTTCCTCCGGAGCTTGCGTTCGATTCCTTAATTCATCATAAAGGTCTTCCCGATCTAACTTCCGAACGAAACGCTCCCGGAAATGCCGTTCGAACTCGCCTAACGACCTCGCGTCACGACCGACGGATCGAAACCATTGCAGCGCCTGCTCCGTCAAAGCGCAAGGGACCGCTTCTAAAATGTCCACGTCATGCAACCGATAATACCGCTGCATTTCACGAATTCGCTGCAAAAATTCCTCGGCGCGATCCGAAGACGACCCCGCGAAAGAATGTGCCAATCCTTGAATGCTTTTACCGCATTTCCCGACCGAAATGCGTCTAATCAGCGCGCTCCGCGGGCACTTCGTCCGCCTGTGCCTGAAAAAGCGGCGCTCGGAACGGTAGCTGCAATTTCTCGCTCGTCCTCACTATCTGAACTCGAGGATTCAGACTCACTAAAGTCCTGTGACCACATCACGGACAACTCTTTATCCGACCCTCGATCGCGCCGAACAGGCCGCGAGAGGGTCGGCTCGCTATGCGTCTCATTCGACAGGCGCGTCGGATCTCCCCGACTCACCCGGAACAGAGCACGCCTCACGACCTCCTCCCAATTAATTAATACGGACCCATTGTCCACGGTCGGCGTACTCGCGCTCGTCATCCGCGCGCCCCAGGGCTGGTCCACAGCCACGTTGTCAACTGGCCTCATCGTATCCGCACGATCCCTCCATCGTCTCACGAACCGCTTCCTCACGCCTACAATTTCCGACGCGCAAGCGCTTCTCTTCTATGAGGTGATTCCCACTGCGCGACAGCTCTTCCCTAAGCTTGCGTCGAAAAAACAACCGCGGCAACGCTGTCAATGCATTCCACATGCGCGACGACGGTGGCGTCGGTGGATGAGGCTATATCACCTCCGCCAGTGCCTCCGAAATCCCCTGTTCCGGTGCACTCGGCGGTGGTGCTCGCAAATTCACCCCCATTCCAGTGTGCTCTGGCATGCGAGAGTTGCCCCCGGAACCCGCCGATGCTCTCTCACCCGGCCCCTGAGGCGCAATCTCCTCGCTAGAGGACTGCATAAGTAACTCGGCCGTAGTTACTGGCAGTCCATCCCTTCGAAAATCGTCGTCATACACCGGTACTTCTAGACCCGGGTACACCTTCATTACGTCGAACCTCAATCTCCGTTCGCGCAATTCCTTGAGCGTACCCTCGGTGCTGAGCCCGTCCTGGTCGAGCAACACCATCAATACGCGCGGCGTTAATTTAACCACGATCTCTTCCAGTACTGACACACCCGCATCGCGACGGAGTCGGCGCATTTTTCGCGTGTGTAACGAGGCTGACATCCCGCATGACTTCCCCCAGAATTTAAATTACAAAAATTAACTCCGAACTCCGAATCCAGGTTATTTCAATAATTTACCCGGCTTCCTGCTCTCCACGCAGATCGCCTTGAGGAAATAAAAATCGAGCTTACAAGGGATTCAGGGCCCCCTCCCCGGAATTGCAGACTCTATGTTCGCGTGCGTACGCAACGCACAGCAAACCTCTCAATCGGCACGCTTGCGCGCTGCCGCTCTCTAGACTCGCGCGTGCATTAAACGCATGGCGCGAGCCACATAAATACTAGCTTTACCTAGCACGACAAACATGGTATAATAAATTAATTAAAAATCAATAAATAAATTCATTAGAGTCAATAAATAAATTAATTAACGTTCAATAAATCTCATCAATTACACACAATACTCACATCACACTTAAAACTGCACGTCACTCCCCTCTACTAAGTAGCGCTGCCGCCCACTCACTAGAGTCACACTATGCCCGTGTGTGCACCGGCACACCGCGGACCTCTCTATCGGTACGCTTCCGCGCCACTGCTCTCTATGCTCGCGCGTGTAATTAAACGCATGGCGCGAGCCTCACAACGCTAACTTTAATTAGCACAATCACACAATTCCATTCACCATCTCTTAAAATGCCATAAATTAAAAATCAATTTCACCCACACACCGAGAAATTCAATACTTAAGATCCGAAGTCTAGTTATTTAAAATGACGTCACACACATTTACTCGCACGCAGCACTCTCACTCTCATACCGAACTCAGCCTACACGCCGAACAGACTCGCAGCAATTTCTCTCTCCCCTCGACTCGGAAAATAATATTCAAAAATATTTAACACTGTGTGTAATATTTTTACATCGAGTTCGAGCTACAGCTATGCTCCGAGTCGTTCGCCTGCCCGACTCAATAACACGACGATAATCCGTCGCCGTAAACACTCGCCGGTAGCTGAGTGTGCCCGCGCAACAATAACAAGGTGGCCGAATTTTCGGCCGACCTTCTCAATATGCGAACAAGAGTCTCGGCTCCCTTCGCCTCGCTATTCGCGGCGTCCTTGAAAATTTCCCACAATTACACAATCGCGGCCGAACTTCTCAACTACAAATTTTCAAATTTGGACGAGTCCAAATTAAAAAATCCGCCATTTTACGCACGAATTTCAGCGCGATTAACGGACACCGCGAAATTTCCACGCAAATTGCCGTTCCTGTCTCCCTTTTTTCACCACCTTCAGCACAGCCGAAATCCTGGCAGGATCGCCATTTGTAACGTTGTACCTTACCTTTCCCAGCAACGCACAACTTATTTATACTGCAGGATCCGGAGGCTGATGCTCCGACGGCTGCGGAGTCGGTGGGAGGCCGACTCCTGTGCTGAGAGGAATCGTGGAAAAAGGGCGCACGATAGCAAGAAACACTCACAACGAATACAATCAATTGGCTCTATTTATTAATCACGTAAAATAAAATTTACACCCGACAGAAACGGCAACGCTAAATACTGCGCACACCGGTGCGCGGCCTCTCTATCGGAGTCCTCGTGGACTCCCCTCTCTATGGTGCAGGATGATCACCGTGCGCTGCCGATTTCGACGGCGATACAAACCCTCTCCCTCTCAATACACGCGCGCGCGGGCCACTATTAGGCCAAGAGGCACTTTTACTCGCCTACCTCGAAGAGAGATGCTGCCCACGATTCGCCGCTGCCGATGCCTCGAGCACGCTGCCAACGCTGCTCCCTCGTGCCGTCCCTAACTGGCTGCGGCGGCGTAACCTCGCCGGTTGTGATGGTGTGGTGCGACGAACTGGTGGTCACTTCCTTCTATCTCTCTCTCTCTCTCTCACTCTCTCTCGGTGTGCACGTAAGAAAAGCGTTCGCGCTTGCGGGCTATCTAGCCGAGACTAATTGCTCGCGACAATTAGATGCGCTCTCTCGCGCTCTCCAGCGTCGCTCCCCTCTCCGCTGGTACCTCTGCCTGCGTGTGTGTCCATGTGTGTGCGTACTTCGCACCTCTAGGACCGCGCTCTCCTTCCCGCTGCGTTGCCGAATCCTCGAAACAGGAAAAAGCCGTGTAAATATGTAGCAGCGACGCTGTGTACATACACGGGCTTGGACAACACGGGCGCCGAGGAATGCGGCGCGACGACGGCACCGCTGCTAAGCGTGCGCCTCGTCACATCATTTAATCTCATTACTACTTATAGCCGAGTGTTTGAGTGTGTTTTTTTCCGTTATTATTATGTATAACTGCTACAACAGATTGATTGATTGGTATAAACTGCCTTTTCCAATTATTTTGCTGATTTCATTACTGGTTTCAAGAGAATTTCCATATGTATTGTCCTTGAAAAATACAATGTTCTACTTGGAAGCTGTAAAAAAACACAAAGTATCAATTCATTTAATATAAAATCAAGCAGTTGAAATAGAGCAACATAACAACTTATCTGACATCAGCTGATTTCAACTCCAATATATGTAACTTGATATCAAAATATAAAAATAAGAAATCTGAAACATATAAACTTAACACAAAAAAATTTGTACATATACTACCAAATATAAATATAAAATAATAATCATTATAACTTACCCAACATATGATAATTTTACAAAACCACATTGTTCTCTGCAGGCATAGTGCACTTGAACTAAAGAGCTAGTCTAATAACACTATGTGTGTAAAAAAATAAGCATTAATACTGTACACAAATGCAAGATTTTCTTTTTAATTTAAAGGCTTTGTTTGTATTAGTAAACGTATTTTTTTTTCTTCTTTTTTTTCTATGTAGTTTTCTTTACAATGTCTGATACAGGAACATATTCAAGGAACAGGACCAAGATGTATCTGCTTTCAATATTACCTCTGGACTCTCCTTATTATCTAAATAAAATTTACCCTGCTGGAAAGAATTTGATGTGCCAAATCATGCCAGACCATGGCAAACTATGTCTAATAGTGCCCAACTTTGCCAAACGATGCTACACTGTGCTACATGTATGCCAATTCAAACATTTGGCAACAATTTAGCAGGGTTCGGAACAGTTTGGCATAGTGTTGCGTAGTTTGGCACGATTAGGCGCAGTATGATACAATACCAAAATTTAAAAGAAAATGGCATGAATCAGCACAGTTTGGCATGGACTAGCACTGTCTGCGATAGATTGGCAGTCTGGCATGGATCGGCACAGTTTAACATAGTATGACATTGTATGGCACATTTTGGCATAGTATGGCACGATTTTAGATTACCGATTCATATCGGGTTGTGCCAGTTTTCTAAAACGATAACGAATTTTTTTCTCAAGACTTGAGATTATGTCTAACTATGCCACACTCCGATGCACTGTGACACACTATGCCAAGCTATGCCATACCATGCCATACTATGTTAAACTGTGTTGATCCATTCTAAACTGTGCCACACCATGCCATACTATGTTAATCTTTATTGATTCATGACAGTCCGGGCCTTTTTAAGGAGCGCGGGAGCACTCCGAAATAAGTATAGACGAGGCCTGAGAATGTCAGCCGCGTACTTATACCTTTAAATGGATGCTCGAAAAATTAAAGCTTTTATATTTTCCTTCTATTCAAATTTTTAGCTTATTCTTAAAAGCAATTTCAAATAACTTGTTTTTATTTATATGAATCCAAAAGTTTCTCTTCAAAAAATTCTTTTGCTCAAAAATTATTTAATGCAGAATTTTTTCATGTGCACTTTCCGATTCTAAATTTTTCTCTAATACTTTCAGATTTTATCACTTCGAAATATTGTTTAAGACTATTCGAATAAATAGTGAATAAATAAATAACAATTATTTTTCCAAAGAAAAAAACAAATGTTCATAACTTTGGTTTTTCGAAGAGTGAGGGTCTAATATTGCTGCTTTCTTTCTGTTTCTACAATCAAAAAGATATCCCAAAGTTTGAGTATGAAAAACAATAGGAAGAGGGGACGTACCGCAATATTGGCAGTATAGCTGTACCCGCGTTTTGTATATCGTCTCGCTTAAATTTGAGACTGGTTATCCGAAACGTATGTTTATGCGGGTTAAACAGGGTGGATTATTTTAATCGATCCTCTCAAATATCTTCAAAAGTAAGCGCTTAACAGAAAAATTGTTTAAACATATGTTATTTAAGACATTGGAGTCACCTTTCAGCATTATTCGGAACCCATACTTTTGTCACCGAATTCTGAAACAGCGCTGCCTTCAAATAGCCTTGAATATCGACCTTATGGTCAAAATCAATAATGCAGAAAGATGTCCCCCATTATCTTCAACAACTTATGTTTAAAAATTTTTTTTTGTATAGCGCTTACTTTTGGAGATATTTGAATGGACCGATTAAAATACCACCATGTATAACAGTCTCTTTCTACTAGCTATTTTCCTTAGCAACACGGCACACTTAGTCACCCGTACCAGAAGACTAAGTATTTTAAAATAATTGCGCGTAACTCTACCTGTATTTGGGGCCCTGATTTTCTCAAGTGGAGGACCCGCTCACAAATGTTTTTAAATTACTCGCATTCCGTGTTCAAACCAAGCACTTCAAACATAATACTTTCACACGTTTAAAAATGATACTTTCTGATACTAGTGCAAGCGAAGCAAGGGTGACTATTACACGAGTCGAGGATCATCTAGCACGCGTATCGAACAATATATTTGATAACGACGGGCGGGAAATTTAAGTTTGCATGCTTGCACACGAAGTGTATATAGTATATTACGTAACTACGGAGATAAAGGTGGCCTTCTATATCCCCATGTCCCCTATACTATTTTCACCATATCCAGGCTGAAAGTACCATATGTTGTAAGCTACATTAAGACTTGGACCCACCGCGACCTTCCGTGTCCCTCATCATCGCTCCGCAGAGAACCCAACTCAAACCAACGTAAAAATCACCGGTTTTTTACGTATTTTAGGCTCTGAGTTGTTCCTCTGTATGTCCCTTCGCATCGCACCGAGTCACTATATAGAGACATAGAGACAGAGATGTAGAGACAGGCGCGTAAAGACAGAGACATAGAGACAGAGGTATAAAGACGGAGACATAGCGACTGAGACATGTAGACAGAAGCGGAGGGACTGAGACCTAGAGATAGTGACTTAGGCCGAGAGATTAGAGACAGAGACGTAGGAACCCTATAAAAAATCAGCTGATAAATCGGCTGATTTATCAGCTGATTCTTTTTTTATAGGGATGAGTGATAAGAGATAGAGAAGTAGTGACAGAGACGTGGAGACAAAGATGTAGAGACAAAGACATAGAGACCGAGATGTAGAGATAGAGATTAGGAAACAGAGATGTAGACACAAGCACGTAGCGGTAGACACGTAGAGACAGGCGTAGAGACAGACGTACTGACCCGTACGTAATGAAAGACCCGTAGAGACAGGGAGATGGAAACAGAGATAAGGAAAGAGGAATATATAGCCAGGGACGTAGTGATAGAGACGTAGAGACAGAAACTTAGAATCGTAAACGTAGAGAGATAGGCGTAGAGACAGAGACGTAGAGAACGTAGTGGAGAGACCGACATGAAGAGACATCGGGCTATGACAGCTCGAAGGGCATACTGCACAGAACACAAGATTAGCATTCGTTAGTATTTCTATAGATATGAAGTACATCGTATTGTGTGTTGTTTTTTGACCTATGTAGATATACTAACCAATGCGAATCTTGTGTGCTGTGCACTGTGCCGCTTTAGCTGTTATGGCCCATAGACTTAGAGAAGAGGACGTAGATACTTAGAGGTGGAGACAGAAGCGAATAGACAGAGACGTAGAGACAAAGAACTAGCGAGAGATATTAGAGACAGTGACGTAGGGAGAGTGATAAGAGACAGAGATGTAGGGACGGAGAAGTAGCGTCGGAGCCGCGGAGAAGAGTTGAAGAGACAGAGACATAAAGACAGGGACGTAGAGACAGAGACGAGGAAAGAAAAATTAGAGTCACGAATGTAAAGACAGAAACGTAGAGACAGAGACATTAAGACAGACACGTAGAGACAAAGATATAGAGGCGCAGGCGGAGAGACCGCGACGTAGAGACAGAAACGTAGAGGCAGATACATAGGACGAGATATAACAGACAGATACATAGACACAGAGCAGTAGCGACAGAAACGTGGGGACAGAGACGTAGTGACAGTGACCGAGAGCCTCAGACTTCGAGGCACAGTCGTCGAGACAAAAAAGTAGAGACAGAGACGTAGAGACAAAGACGTAATGATAGAGATGTTGAGACAGAAAATTTAAAACATCAACGTAGAGATATTGACGTAGAGACAGAGACGTAGAGATAAAGGCGGAGAGACCGAGATGAAGAGATATAGGCGAAGAGAGGGAGACGTAGAGACTTAGACGTAGAGACAGAGACGTAAAGACAGAGGGAAAGAAACCAAGACGTAGAGTCATAGGCGTAGAGAAGAAGACGTAGGAACTGATACGTAGAGACAGAGGCGGAAAGATAGAGACGTAGGGAAAGAGATAAGAGACAGAGATGTAGAGACAGAGAAGTAGCGACGGAGACCGGAAGACAGAGATGTATAGACAAAGACATAGAGACGGGGACGTGGTGACAGAGGCGAAGAGACAGAGGCGAAGAGACAGAGATGTAAAGACAGAGATGAGGAGATAAGGACGTGAATACAGAGATGTAGAAATAGAGACGAAGAGACAGACAGGTAGTGATAGAGTCGTAGAAGTAGAGACGTACAGGTATGTAGTAATAGGGACGAAGAGACAGAGACGTGGGGACAGAGTCGGTGACGTACAGACATAGACGGAGACGTAGAAACAGGGACGTACAGACAGAGACTTAGGAATAGAGACGAAGAGAAAGAGATGTAATAACAGAGGCCGAGAAACCGAGACGTAGAGACACAGACGTAGGGAAAAAGATAAGAGACAGAGACATAGGGACCGAGAAATAGCGACAGAGACCTAAAGACAGAGATGTACAGACAAAGACATAAAGCTCGAGCTGTAAAGATAGAGATTAGGAGAAAGGGACGTGGATACAGTGATGTAGACACAAACACGTAGCGGTAGACACGTAGAGACAGGCGTACAGTTAGAGGTACTGTCCCGTACGTAATAAAAGACACGTAGAGACAGAGAAATGGAAATAGAGATGAGATAAGAGGAACATATAGTCGGTGACGTAGAGAGATAGACGTAGAGACGGAGACGTAGAGACCGAGGCTGAGAAACCGACATGAAGAGACATAGGGCTATGACAGCTCGAAGGGCATAGTGCACAGAACACAAGATTAGTGTTGGTTAGTATCTCAATAGATATGGAGCACATCATCTTGTATGTGGTTTTTTGACCTATATAGATATACTAACCAATGCGAATCTTGTGTGCTGTGCACTTTGCCGCTTTAGCTGTCATGGCCCATAGGCTTAGAGAAGGAGACGTAGATACTTAGTCGTAGAGACAGAGGCGAAGAGATAGAGACACAGAGACGATGAACTAGCGAGAGATACTAGAGACAGTGACGTAGGGAGAGTGATAAGAGACAGAGATGTAGGGACAGAGAAGTAGCGTCAAAGACGTGGAAAAGAGATGAAGAGACAAAGTCATAGAGACAGAAACGTAGAGACAGAGACATTAAGACAGACACGTAGAGACAAAGGTATAGAGGCGCAGGCGGAGAGACCGCGACGTAGAGACAGAGACGTAGAGGCAGATACGTAGGGAGAGAGATAAGAAACAGATACATAGACATAGAGCAGTAGCGACAAAGACGTTGAGATAGAGATGTAGAGGCAAAATAATAGAGACAGAGACGTAGAGACAGAAACGTAGAGACAGGGATATAAAGACAGAAGTAGAGACGGAGACGTAGAGACAGGCGCGTGTAGACAAAGTCGTAGATACAGGTGCATATTGACAAAGGCGTGGAAACAGACATGTAGAGACGGAGACGTATAGTCATTTATGTTGAGAGAGACGGAGTGACTGAGACGTAGAGGCAAAGACATAAAGACCGAAAAACTATTTTCACAATACCGTAGCCAAAAGGGCAGGGGTATGTTGGAAAATAGTCTACGTACCACTGGAGGAATATTGGTATGTTTTTCCTCTGAAGATGTGTAATTCACTATTCCTTAGCTATTATCGTCTACTTATTAAAGTACATGCTCAATTAAAAAACCGCTGCCAATTCATTGGCACGTAGCTTCTTCAAACATAATTTACTGATTCCTTTAATTAATTTTTAATTCCAATATTTAAAATTTAATACTTTATTTTGTACGGTGAGACTATTTTAAATTCAATGTTAAAACTCTACTTTTAAAAAAAAAATTATTTTATAAAAAATTTGCGTTTTCGTTGTCGCACGATAACAAGAGTAAAAATTATCCAATCGTTATAAAATTTGGCACATATGTAGCTGTTATATATCTTCAGATCGAGTTCGTTGCCCAAAAAATCGGTCCATTACGACCAAAGATATTTGAGGTTAAAAATCTTTTTAAAAAATTTTTGAATCGTGTTTACTCAGAATGAAGATAATCTCTTAAAATTTTAACCAAATATAGTCTTCAATGAGTTTAATAAATGGTTGAAATTTTTGTAAATCTATTTTGCAGCAAAAAAACATAATACAACCAAAAAATAATACAATTTTAATTCTACAATTGTCCTTATTTATAATGATTCATATGAATTAAAAAATAATTCGAATTAAATTTATGTATGAATATTAAATATTTTTTTATATTATGTATAAAATTAATCTACACGTAAGAATAATTAAAATATTTAAATTATACATAAAAACAAAACCATTAAATTCTTAATAAATTCCAATAAATTCCAATTTCAAAAAACTGTTCAAAAAATTTTGAAAATTTTCAGTCTTCAATGTCTTTGAAAATAATCGATTAATCATGATCAAATTTTTCACACATATTACCTATCTCAAATGCAAATTCGTCTATAAATTTCAGGATAATCCATCGATCTGTTCTCCACAAATTACGATTTAAAGAAAAAGTTAAAAAAATTTTAACCTCAAATATCTATGAAATTTATGGACCAATCCTTTTGCCCAAAGAAAGCACTCGATTCGTATACAAAATCTACTCCTACACGGAATTTCAAAGCGATTAAGTAAATTTTTCTCTAATTATGCAACGACAAAAAAAAATTGCTAATGAATTTCAATAATAAAACTTTTTTTCTTTTTTATTCAAAGATATTAATATTTATCGCTAATAAAAGATAATCACTTGAAATTTTAATCCAATATCACCCCCACCAAGTGTAATAAGTGGTTGAAATTTTAAGTCTATATATTAAATACTCTCTTTTATAAAAATAGTCACTTTTTTATTTCTAAATCGTTATTCCAAAATACAAAATAACCTACCTACCTAGAGTGTAACTAACACGCATGCACTGCACCATCTATGAGAATCCCTTTCCTACATTCCTATTACCTCCAAATCATTGTACTCCAATATTCTGTATAATAGATAATGTTTGTTGATGAAATTTCACAAATATGTTGCCTGTACCACACACAAAATTGTTTCCATTTATAAAAGAGAAAACGCGACTAATATCGAAGTGCAGTCAAAAGTATTGTTAAACGTCTTTCTCGGCATCTAATTCGTCATCGTATCTATCTAATTTCATATATCGGTGAAGCGCGCTGTAAATTAACCTCAATAAAAAACAAAACCAAGTGAACAACACGCACACGTAGCACGCGTCATTTCCATTTTCTAGTATACATATACCCGAAAAATTACGATATGAAAAGAGGGCTAAATCAGTTTTAACCTCGAATATCTCTGAAATTCGTAAACGAATTCTTTTACCCTAAAGAACACATATAATAAATAATATACACTCTACATCTCTGCCAAATTTTAAAGAAATTAAAAAAAATTTTCTCTAGTTATCCGGCGACAAAGAAAATGACTTTGTAAAATAGGAAAATGTTGAATATCAAAAAGTAATAGTACGATCTTGATGAAAATTCACATACATAATATCTATATCGCATATAAAATTGTCTAGAAATCTGGAGCTGATTCATCGAGCCGTTCTCGAGAAATTACGATTTGAAAAAAAGTTAAAAATATTTTAACCTCAAATATCTCTGAAATTTATGGACCAATTATTTTGCCCAAAGAATTCGACCGAGAGCTATCTAAAATCTACCTCCACAAGGAATTTTGAAGAGATTACGACAACTTCGCTCCCGTAATCGTTGGACATACAAAACTCATTTTTTTCATTTTTCAGGTTTTACGTTTTTGTTAATAACAAAAGAACCGTGATAGCTAGAAACTTTTTTTCTTTAGAAAATATAGGTATTTTAATTCTCTTTCAAGTGCTACATATCCCATTCAAATACATAGAGCCGTCCTCGAGAAATAACAATTTAAAAAAGTGTAAAAAATGTTAACCTCAAATTTCTCTGAAATTTGTGGATCAATCCCTTTGCCCAAAGAACGCTCTCGTTTATACAAAATCTACCCCTACAAAGAATTTCAAAGCGATTAAGCCAATTTTACTCTAGTTATGCAACGACCAAAAAAAAAACACTTTTTTTATAAATTATTTTTTTTCTCCAAAAATAATGAATAAAAAAACATAAAAATTGAGCAAGTTATAGTACTCAATATTCTATATAACCAAAAAAATATTCATGTCAATATCTTTTTTAATTTTGAAATATAACCTATTTATAACCTATGACGAACCTTTTTTTTTATAACTTATGACGAAATATAGCTATCGACTTTTTTTTTTTAATTGCAGAGAATTTTATTCCGTATACAGAGAATTCATAATATATAAAGAATATTCGTTCTAAATATTAAAAAAATCAAAAATAAAAATTTTCAAAATTGAAAAATCGCTATAAAAAACAAAAAATCGACTTTTTCAAAAATAGAATATTGACCCCAACTGTGTAAGCAAAATAAAAAATAATGATCCCTCATTTTTTGTGGGCCAAGAACTAACAATGCTTGCTTTAGCATTAAGCTGCCGCTTTTCAAATGTTCAGTTAGAGAAGGTCCTTTATACTGTGGATTACTTTTCTGAGACCCACCAATTCAAACCCAAGTACAGATTACTAAAAGGCATCGATGATAAAATCAAATTTTTAGAATATTACTATTGCCCTGACTGTCCTTCAATTTTAAATTTTCAAGAGCGTTTAGTTACACCGCAACGTCAATTTTGTAGTACGATTTATGACAAAAGGAAACTAAAAGAAGATGGGATTTTTTTTACTATTTACCTTTGAAAGATCAATTAATGGAGATTATTATGTCTCCATTATTTTTATCCTTCAGAAAACACTGCAATGAAAATGACATAGTGAATGGATCAGTTTATCAAGATGTTATCAGGAAAGGAATTATAGGTCCAAATGATATCACTATTACATGGAATACAGATGGAGTTTCTCTATTCAACTCGTCGAAAAGAGGAATCACACCTATACTAGTTTTTATTAATGAGTTACCTTATCGACTAAGAGAAAATAATCTTTTACTGGTTGGGTTGTTTTACGGCAAGAAACCCTCGATGAATATTTATTTGAGACCCTTTATAGAGGAGTTAAGTGGCTGTCTCTTGTGGGTTTTGACTCGACTACTTACGATAGCAATGAACTGATTACCATCAAAGTGCATACGATAGTGTCTTCCGTTGACTCGGTTGCCCGACCTCAAGTGGAAAATATTAAACAATTTAATGGAATTTATGGATGTTCTTACTGCTACCATAAAGGTGAAAGAGTAGCGGTGGGGAACGGTTTCCCAAGGGTTTAGAGAGGTAGAAAATGTTTATAGTGGTGCCAAAGGACCCACGAAAAATTCAAAGAGCATGTTGTGATAGCGGTGCAAAATAATAGTAGTGTTAAAAGTGTAAACGGGCCGTCTATCGTCCTCAAAATACCGAATTTTGATATAATTCATGCCTTTCCTCCTGAGTATATGCATGGCTGTTTATTAGGAGTTACTTGTTTATTTGCTGAAGAGTGGTTCGATTCAAAAAATCACGAAAAAGAGTGGTACCTTGGGTTATAAGAAGACCAGATTAACGAAATAATACTGTCGATTAAACCTCCAGCATAATTAACAAGAGTAACACGAAAAATTACTGATTCGAATTATAAAGCAAGTGAATGGAAAAATTTTTTACTTTATTACTCTTTCATTTGCTTACAAAACCTGATTCCTAAAAAATTTTTCCAACACTGGTTTTTATTCGTCTACAGTATGCATATCTTCTTAAGAAAAAAAATCAGCGATGAAGAATTTTTACTTGCCGAGCAAGCCTTACACAAATTTGTTTTTGATATAGAGTATTTATATGGAACGGAATTTATGAAATACAATGTACATTTATTATTGCACCTGCCACAGTATGTGAAAATGTACGGATCTCTTTGGGCATGGTCCGCATTTCCTCCAGAACATTTTAATGGTGTCATCAAACATCTATTTCATGATACTCAAGCCATATCTCTGCAAATTTGCAAATCATATTCTCCACTTCGACACATTAAAGCAAAATCCGAAATCTTTTCACACCCGAATGCTAACGAGGACGGACGAAATCATTTTATTTATTTAATGAAACAGTGCAAAGTGAAACACTGCATCGAATATGGTGATAATTATAATTAAATTTAAAAACCATAATCGAGGAAGATTTAGGCTATAGTATGGAAGAATCAGCTTCATCTTACGATAGATTTATATATAAAAATACTTTATATCATACCATCAATTACGCACGTTTAAAGAAAAGAAATAATTCAACAATTATAACTAACGAAAAAAATATAGCTATTATTACAGATCTCATGGTAATTAATCGTATAGATACTACGGATGACGTTTATATCATCATTGGTAAATTGTTAAATACAGTTGATGAAGAAATATGTAATTATCAACAAAAGTCATCAAAACTCATTTCATCTATAGCAATAGAAACAAATTCTACTATGAGCATTAAACTGACATCTATCAGCAGCAAATGTGTATAAATTCTAATTTCAACCAATAAATTTTGCATTATGCCATTAGTTAATATTTCAGAAACAGATTAGTTGTTGTTGTAAATGAAATGATAATAAAAATATGTAAAAATCTATGACTTAGCATACAAGATGATTTTCAATAATAGCGATAAAGAAAGAACGAGAGAGAGAGAGATGCAGAGAGAGAGAGAGACGCAGAGAGAGAGAGAGAGAGAGAGGGGTGGGGGGGGGGGGGGAAGAAAGAAAAAGCAAGAAAGAGCGAGGGAGAAAAAAGAGGGAAGAGACTCTAAGTAAACGTAATTGAAAATAATGGGGATGTAGATAACATTAGTTAATAACTCCCGTTATTAAAGACTACTTTTATAATTTATTATACTATAGCAATTGTGTGTCAGCGAAGAGTTTAATGAATTGTAAGCTTTATACGTTAGACTTGTGCTCTAGAGCTCCTCATTATTGGCTGTCTCCTAAACCTATAACATATCCTATTTCCCACTCTTTTCTATGTGGGATTCGCTCGGAGATTTATTTTCCCCATTTTAAATTTCTTCGAAATTCGCTTCTTATTATTATTATTTATTTAAAAAATACATATCTAATTGCAATGTTTTTAAATTTTAAAAATCTAAAAAATTGAAATATTCATCTGCAGTTACTCAGTAGTTTCAGCACAGGTTAATACATTCCAGAAAGATGCAATAGTTGACCTGTACTTGCACGATAGTTCGAGTAAAATTCTGCAAATTGTAAAAATAAAAAAGTTTACCAGTAGTTCAACAACAGCTTAATAAATATAAAAAATTCGAATGTTTGTCTGTAGTTACCCAGTGGTCTCAGTACAGTTCAATACATTCCAGAAAGATGCAATAGTTGACCTGTAATTGCACAATAGTGAGAGCAAAATTCTACAAATTATAAAAACGCAATAGTTTACCAGTAGTTCAACAACAGCTTAATAAATATAAAAAACGGCATGGCTATTTGTACGACAGATTGTATTCGTGGTATATCTATATATACAGATACGACAGAAACGCGTATCGTTTGAGTGCGGAAATTTTGATAGAGCAGGTAAGAAAGAAAATAGTTACCACACAATAAGGGATATTATTTCTTTAGTCATCTATCAAAGTTTGTCTAATTTTCAAAATTTTCTAGTGTACTCCTTTCGTCTATTGATATATTTTGAGGTTAGGAAATCTGTCGTACAAATAGCATCAGCCTATAAAAAATCGAATGTTTGTCTGTAGTTACCCAGTGGTCTCAGTACAGTTTAATATATTTCAGAAAGATGCAATAGTTGACCTGTAGTTGCACGATAGTGAGAGCAAAATTCTACAAATTATAAAAATACAATAGTTTACCAGTAGTTCAACAACAGCTTAATGAATATAAAAAATTCGAATGTTTGTCTGTAGTTACCCAGTGGTCTCAGTACATTTCAATACATTCCAGAAAGATGCAATAGTTGACATGTAGTTGCACAATAGTGAGAGCAAAATTCTACAAATTATAAAAACGCAATAGTTTACCAGTAGTGCAACAACAGCTTAATAAATATAAAAAATTCGAATGTTTGTCTGTAGTTACCCTGTGGTTTCAGTACAGTTCAATACATTACAAAACGATACAACAGTTCAACTGTAGTTCTACGATAGTTAGAGCAAAAATCTTCAAATTTAAAAATACAATAGTTTACCAGTAGTTCAACAACAGCTAAATGAATATAAAAAATTAGAATGTTTGTCTGTAGTTACACAATGGTCTCACAAGGAAGGGTATCGAACCCGAACTCACCGATTTCAAAAATTTCGATATATGTTGTAGATCATGAAAAAATATGAGACACGTGTTTTTTCTTATCTGCGGAAAAACATATTTAGGGGGTGAAAACCACCCCTAAAGATAACCCCCAAAAACGGTTTTTTAAATATATCTCGGCTTCTACTGCGTATTTCAGAGTAAAACAAAATAGAAATTACTTCTTATAAAAAAACAAAGATAACTGAAGCAATTTTGACCCTAAGGGTTGCAACCCTTATTTTTTATTTTCAAAAAGCTAATTTTTTGATCATGTATATTGAAAAATTGTACATAATAAAGAATACTTCTTAAACCACGGATTACACAAATTGCAGATAGCGAACTACACACATGTTCCAGAAGTGAGTCGGAGCGCAGAACACAGCACAGAACAAGAACAGAACAAGAATAGAACGCCAATGTGGCTTAATAGCGAGAAATTTCAATAAATTGCGTTCAGTTTGCATGTGTACTAGTAGTCAATTTTTCAATTTTGTTATCGTTTTGGACATATTTTCGATAAAATGTTTTGTATTGAAAAAATGTAAATACTTCTTTTCGGCACAATTAAATAGATTAAAAATTGACGAAGATAAGTAACTTGAAAAATAGCATATTTTATAAAATCTCAAAAATAGTGATTTATTAACGCTAGAATTTTATATAGATAGGATCGGATGTCCATGCCCAGAAAATATTATTCGTTATTATACATAATATATGCTACTTAGCGGAAAAATTTAAAAAAAAAGGAGTTTCTAGACCGGAGATCTAGATACTTGAAAATATCAAAAAACACTATTTTTACGAAAATCGCAAACTTTAAAGCTATGTAAATAGGTCAATTTTGTTTTTTTTTTAATACTCTCGAAAATGCATTGTTTTCTTTGTATCTCATAAAACTTTATTAAAGACTTCAGAAGTATATTTTGATCAAACATTGAAAAAAGTCTTTTAATTATTCCAAAAGCTTTAAGGAAATGATATATAGAAATGCAGAACGTCCTTAGTAATATATAGCATTGAAATCGAAAAAATATCGTAATTCATCAGCTCTAATCAATAGAAAATCGTTCGATATCCATGCCCGGTCCAATTCAACTTTGTTAAGGTATGTCTAAAGAAGATTTTCTGATAGTTTTCAGCCAAATCGGTGTTGGTAGAAAAATTTCCCACGGGTTTAAATTTCGTGAAAATGGCTGTTTTTTAAAAATCTGCTAAATTCAAACTCACATACGCGTTAGATTTTTTAATTTTTTTTTAGCTCAATCCCAGTGAAATAGAAAGGCTTTTTCACTCTCCTTCGATCGCACTTGGGTAGATTACAGTGCAATTGTAAATAATACCCGAAAAATCACTTCAAAGTATCATTAAAATGGTAAAAAGGTGACTTTGAGAATGTTATAATTTGATAATGTATACGTACATTTTATTTTCGAAAAAAATCTATCTGTTAAGTTCAAGTCAAGACGAAGAAAAAACCCAGTGATAAATTGCAAATTGATGTGAATGAACTTTTTGAATAAAAGTATGAGAAACATGAAAAAATGCTGAAGAAATGCCCTTTTTTGCACCTTTATGATGGACTCCTCACGTCAATTTTAGATATTGTATCCCAAAAATTGGCAAACATTATTTTTTTGGTAAGTTCTAAAAAATCTCTCAAGGTCGCAAAAATCGGCCACCCCCGTGAGCGTACTTTTTTAAAAAGATACTTTTTTGATCCATGTACATACCAAAATCCTGACCGAAATCCATAAATTAATTGCCATTTGAACCGAAACTGTTCCTGTTTGCATTTATAGTCATTTTTTTACATCTATATTTAATTTTATAACTTTGTTATATTTGATACTAGAACTTTGTTATAGGAACTCAAGGCAAAAATTTAGATAATTGCATATAGCATATATACATATTACTGTTTTAGAAATTTTGATTATACTGTTAAAAAAATTAAAGAGGTTTTACTTAATAGTGTTAAGAATTAGTTTTAGTTTTAAGTAACTTTATACTCCGGACCTGCGAACAGGAAATTTATTTTCCTCTGCAGGGTTACCCCAATGTAATGAACTTCTATAATGTACTCTGGATAAATAAATAAATAAATCTACTATTATATACTAATTCATCGATTTTACTACTACTTTTTATTAAACCGTTTCACAATAGGTATACAAACGAACTGCAGGTCCCTATTATGAAACAGTATAAAAGAGCTTTTATTAAGAATCTCGTTACTTATTTTAAGTCGATATCATTAACAATCTAGTTTAAATACAGTTTATTTCTATTATTTGTGATTTTAACTAAAAATATTAATCATTTGTATATAAACCTAACCTGCAAATCGTGTATTAACCTACCGTTACTGTATATCTGAGCTGCTAACGGCGATGTAAATAATAGGTATATTTGCATAGAAATAGATATAAAATTTGTCTACACATTTTGCATAGGCTTATTCATGATATATTGAAGACTAATATGAAGGAACCGGCACTTGTAGGTACATATAAAAAAATGCTTATACGTTTCAGATTTTTTAGTAGTTTTTAGGCACGACCGCTACTCGGGAGAGCCTTATCTTTTCACCAGAGTGAAAATTGTAACTTCCCAAAAACTAGCAATTTACTGTATAAAAACTATTTTCCTCCCAGAAAAAGTTGTAGACAACATTGAAATAAAACTTTTTTCTATTTAACATTTTTGTCTCAAATCAATTCCTGACGAGTTAAGCTTATAAAAATGATTTTAAACGCTAAAATATACATGAAATAGACGATTTTCGGCTGTAACTTGACAGGATTTGATTTTACACAAAAATGTTAAATACAAAAGTTGTAAATAACATTGAAATAAAACTTTTTCCTCTTTAACATTTTTGTGCAAAAATCAATTCCTGACGAGTTAAGCTTATAAAAACGATTTTAAACGCCAAAATATACATAAAATAAACGATTTTTGCTTATCGTACAAAGAATTGCTTTCCAATAGAACTCTTAAATACAAAGGATAGATATCGTTTAAATACCTATAAAAAAACTAAAACAATAACTAACAAAAACTGTTACATAAAAGCTGTCAAAACTTACAATTTCTTGTCAATGATCTAGAGAACTTAGTATGTAGTAAAATCAAAATTGGAAAAATCTTACTGTTTTGATAACAAATAGAAATTTCATATAAAATTACACAGCTTAACCTGTTAATTATGTTCACAGAACCTAAGCGATTGAACTAAGAGAATCAAAATTGTCTAATATTATAAAAATACATGTTAAAGTAATATTATATTACGCAAAAAAAAAAACTAGTGGAATGTATGTCTTATAGATTTTGTAATATAGTAAAGTTCAATGTATAAAGAATGCAATGTTGACTTTGTCAGTCTTACTGTGTGCTGGAAAACTATTAAATAGGCAAGTCTCACTTACATTAGTAAAAATTTGTGAAATACATAAGGATGTATTTTAAAACAACAGATATCCTGAAATGAGTCCGTATACCCTGACTAAACTCAGAAATTAACTAGATGAGCTAATATGACCAGCGACAACTGCTTACCCGTATCGCATCTAACCACACACATACAGCACTTTTATGATATCCCCCAATTCCTAATTATCTATCTCCTCACATTCTAAAGCACCAACACTTGAACATCACTGATAGAGCTGGAGAAGCTGCAAAATGAGGCTGGATGGCCCAGGCCGGGCACTACTCCTAGGATGACAGTCTGCTCAGAATTATCTAATAGCCATCTGGGAGGAAAATACTGATAAAGACTGTCATGTGTGTCTCAATCTCAAGGACTGCCTCACAGTAGGGATGAACAAAACACATGAACAGATCAGCCACTGATCTGGGAGACAAGCGAGGAGAGTTGAGCACCTAGAAATCACATATGACTAATGAATAGATGACACAAAAAAACATTACTATATAAAAGAAAAGTTTGGTTGTTGTTCGCTATTCTCGCTGCACCAGCTACCTGTAACAATTGGAGGGGAAAGACTGGTGGGAGCCTCATTCGTTGTTTCATTGCTGAATACACCTCCAGCCTGAGAGTCGCTGAAGGCACCAGCAGTAGATTTACTATACACAGAGCCACTAGTATAAGAGTCAAACACACACATGGAAAATTGAGTATCTGAAAACCACATATGACTAATAAATAAATGAGCCAAGCAACATCACCACACTCAAGAAAGATTCTGCAGCAGTGCCCATCGTTTACACTACTCTCATCGCCAGATACCTGCAACAAGAGAAAGTACCATAAGCTTACCTATCAGAGAGGTTAGGAACGAGAAAGGGCTTACGAAATTTGCTCTCGCCGTCGACACGCTGCCTTCCTGTCTCTGACGAATATCATCATTAACCAGTAACACGATGAAAGGGACGACATTCTCCAGTACGGCGATTTGAAGCAGCCACCGTCATCACTGGGAACGCCGGGAGCCGGCGATTGTTGACATCACAAACCCAGTACGTCGATATGCTACTGTAGTCTGACTCCTGCGCACTAGAGCTCTTCGCCGATTGGGCGCTCGGTAGGCGGCCGAAAAGTACGAGTGGTACGACTGTAGAGCGCGCGTTCAAACAGCGAGCGGAGGACTTGGCGCGTGACACGAGGGACACACATATAACGGAGTTATGTAGATGAGCGCTACTAAGCAAGACGAGAATAAAATCATTTCTAAACCCATGTAGGCGCGGGACGCAAAGTCCATGCATATTAGGAAATTACATAAAAGTGCTACAATAAGCAAAACAATTATTTAAATAATTTTTAAACCAAAGTAGCCGCGGGATACGAGGTCCACGTATGTGAGGGAATTACATAGAAGTGCGACAGTAAGCAAAACAATGATTTAAATAATTTCTAAACCCAAGTAGCTGGGGAATACGAGGTCCACGCATATTAGGGAATTACATAAAAGTGCTACAATAAGCAAAACAATTATTTAAATAATTTTAACCAAAGTATCCGGGGGAAACGATGTCCACGCATATTAGGAAATTACATAAAAGTGCGACAATAAGCAAAACAATTATTTAAATAATTTTTAAACGAAAGTAGCCGGGGGCAACAAGGTCAACACATATTAGGGAATTAAATAAAACTGTGACAATAAGCAAAACAATTATTTAAATAATTTTCAAACGAAAGTAGCCGGGGGCAACAACGTCCACGCATATTAGGGAATAACATAGAAGTCTACAATGAGCAAAACAATCATTTCAATAATTTCTAAACCAAAGTAGCCGGGGGAAACATGGTCCACACATATTAGGGAATAACATAGAAGTGCGACAATAAGCAAAACAATTATTTAAATAATTGTTTTGCTTATTGTCGCACTTTTATGTTATTCCCTAATATGTATATTAGCAAATTACATAAAAGTGCGACAATTAGCAAAACAACTATTTAAATAATTTTTAAACCAAAGTAGCCGGGGGACACAAGGTCCACGCATATTAGGAAATTACATAAAAGTGCTGCAATAAACAAAACAATTATTTAAATAATTTTTAAACCAAAGTAGCCGGGGGAAACATGGTCCACACATATTAGGGAATAACATAGAAGTGCGACAATAAGCAAAACAATTATTTAAATAATTGTTTTGCTTATTGTCGCACTTTTATGTAATTTGATAATATACGTGGACCTTGTTTCCCCCGGCTACTTTAGTTTAGAAATTATTTAAATAGTTGTTTTGCTTATTGTCGCACTTTTATGTAATTTCCTAATATGCGCGGACCTCGTTTCCCCCGACTACTTTGGTTTAAAAATTATTTAAATAATTGTTTTGTTTATTGCAGCACTTTTATGTAATTTCCTAATATGCGTGGATCTTGTTTCCCCCGGCTACTTTGGTTTAAAAATTATTTAAATAGTTTTTTTGCTAATTGTCGCACATTTATGTAATTTGCTAATATACATGGACCTTGTTTCCCCCGGCTTCTTTGGTTTAGAAATTATTTAAATAGTTGTTTTGCTTATTGTCGCACTTTTATGTAATTTCCTAATATACGTGGACCTCGTTTCTCCCGGCTACTTGAGTTTAGAAATTATTTAAATCATTGTTTTGCTCATCATAGCACTTCTATGTTATTCCCTAATATGTGTGGACCTTGTTTCCCCCGGCTACTTTGGTTTAAAAATTATTTAAATAGTTGTTTTGCTTATTGTCGCACTTTTATGTAATTTCCTAATATTCGTGGACCTCGTTTCCCCCGGCTACTTTGGTTTAAAAATTATTTAGTTAATTGTTTTGCTTATTTTCGCACTTCTATGTAATTTCCTAATATGCGTGGACCTTGTTTTCCCCGGCTACTTTGTTTTAAAAATTATTTTAATAATTGTTTTGCTTATTTGGTAGCACTTTTATTTAATTTTCTAATATGCGGGGACATCGTTTCCCCCGGCTACTTGAGTTTAGAAATTATTTAAATCATTGTTTTGCTTATCGTAGCGCTTCTATGTTATTCCCTAATATGCGTGGACCTTCTTTCCTCCGGCTACTTTGGTTTAAAAATTATTTAAATAATTATTTTGCTTATTGTCGCACTTTTATGTAATTTCCTAATATGTGTGGACCTTGTTTCCCCCGGCTACTTTGGTTTAAAAATTATTTAAATAATTGGTTTGCTTATTTTAGCACTTTTATGTAATTTTCTAATATGCGTTGACATCGTTTCCCCCGGCTACTTGAGTTTAGAAATTATTTAAATCATTGTTTTGCTTATCGTAGCACTTCTATGTTATTCCCCAATATGCGTGGACCTTGCGCCCCCCCGCCTACATGGGTTTAGAAATGATTTTAATTCTCGTCTTGCTTAGTACCGCGCATCTACATAACTCCGTTATATGTGTGGACCTCGTGTCATACGCCATGTTCTCCGCTCGCTGTTTGAACGCGCGCGCTACAGTCGTACCACTCGTATTTTTCGGCCGCTTAGCGAGCGCCCAATCGGTGAAGAACTCTAGTGCGCAGGCGCCAGACTACAGTAGCATATCGACGCACTGCACACACCATGTAGGCCAATAAACGAAGGTCTGAAATCGACTTTCTCTGGTGAATGGCTGCATTTCGGATATTTGGTAAAACACATCGTCTAAAAACGATGGTCAAAAATGCAGCTTCCAAAAACGCCGACGTCACCCCTAATTTGGCGAAAAACCACCCCCGAAAACGGTTTTTCGCTTATAACTCGCGAACGATAAGAGATATCGAAAAAAGTCCCACACAAAAGTTGTAGAGCGTGAAATTTTACATAAGGATACCTATCACTTTTTTGCATTTGATAAAATTAAGCCTGAGAAAAGCACGCAGAAGTAACAAACAGCAAGCCGCCGGAGGGGCAGGGAGGTTGGGCCCGCGGCCGCGCGGCTGGGGCATCGGCGGCGTGCCTCGGCGGCAATGTAGACATGTGAGCGCGCGCGTGGACTGCGTGTCTCTGCGCCGCTCGAGTTGTTTTTCACTTTTTAGCGATTCTAGCTGGCCCAGGCGCCGGAAAATTTTTCGCTTCTGTCTCCCCCTGTACACCTGCTGACGCAATTGCATAAAGTAACCATCGCCTTTTATAGATTTTGATTCGTAGAATCTAAATTTCGATGTTACAATTTAACAAAATTGCAAGAACTTTGATTTAAATGCATTTGTTTGAACAAAAACGCTATTTAAACAAATAAAAACAATATTTTGCGATCAGAATAATTTCTTCTTGAAAATTCCGGCAATGTTAAAATAAAATGTTTCATTCAACATCTACGAGAAACCAATATTCAAAGATTTATAAATTTTCAAAATATTAATTCTTAGCATTCAAGAGATTTTTAATAATAGTCACAAAATTAAACGTCAAGTAAAAATTGTTACAGTTACTAATCGTTTACCATCTAAAAAGAGATGTGCATAGTTCATATTACTTTGTATTATATTTAATTCACATTAATATAGGTACGAGTAAATCTCAGGAACTCTTAACTTTTTTGGGAACTCCAAAGTTTAAGCAGACAAATGAATCAACGCTCAAAATGTTTGCCTTGCAATAAAAAAAATAAAAAAATCTATTATAAATAATGGTAACGAATCAGCTGCGTTCATAAATGAAAAAATTGTTGTTAATATGCTTTTCCTATCGATATATTTATCTATATAGGAACAGGAACACACTTACGATCGTTGTACAATTTGTTTAGCTTTTTTGTGTGTCAAAATCTTGAACTCGAGTCCTGGTAGGTCGATGTGCTATAAAAATTAGCCGAAATACAAGATTATTAATTTTCTAAATTTTTAAAGGAATTTTAGGGATAAAAAGTTATTGAGATTTGAGAATACGTATTGATTAAATTATCAAGGGGAAGACTAATAGCCTTATCTATATCTATATGTTTTGCAAAGATATTCCCTAAATATTAGTATTTGTTAAAAGACAAAATATTTTAGAAACATGGGTTAGCAGCGAAGCTCCACAAGTTTTCTATTAAAAAAATTAGTAGTGACAATTCGTACCTGAACCTTAATTTTTTATCCGTCAACTGCTTTATAGAGAGACAAGAAAAATAAGTTATACTAATTTTCTTATTGTCTTTATTTGATATAATGAACATTTTTTCTACAAGATGCAATAGTTTCTTACAAACATGTATTATTATTATTTAAATAAAATAATTTTCTATTTAAAGCCAAATTATACTTTGACAAAAGAAATTACCTTTTCAGTCTAAATCTCTGTAGATTCAAAAACAATTTTTCTTTTTATGAAGACTCCATTCCTACTATCTGAAAAGTAATTATTTTTCTTCGCGCAGGATTTTCTTCTTAATATTCGTAATTAATATAAGATAATAAAAAAAATATTCCTTTGGAAAATAGATCATATTATGAGTATTTATGACGGAGTCCTTTTGCAGCAGAAAATATGAGTATGCAATACAAGTAATTAATTACGATATTAACTACAATGCAATTTACTGTTTGTATTTACATTATATCTCTACATTTTAATTTACATTTAACCTGCAGGTTGAATCTTATTTAAAAAAAATAAATTTTAACAATGAGAAATTATAGAGATATGTAAAAGTTATTTTTATTGACATATTTCTATTTTAGCAAGTTTCGGTCAGAAACTCTCGAGAGAAGTTTCTCACGTCTGGATTGTGGATGTGGATACAATTTCAGAGTGTAATTTTGTAGCTCTAAAATGACATCATCAAGTTTTAATAAAATCCATGCTCAGGAAGTTAGAAGCTCTTATTTTCAGCTAGTTATCATGTTAAAATACTATAAAGTCTATGGTTTGATTACCCATAACTGCACCTCTGGATCTATCTCCGAATAACTTTTTTTCCAATTTTTTTGTTATAAGTGTAAAAATTCGTCATAACAATAAATGGCAATAAGTAAAACATTTTTTTATTAAAACTTTTTAACAGAAAATGTTACTATAGTGCTTCGGGGAGGGAGAAATTTACTCTTTATACAAACAGATTTCGATTTAAAAAGATTTTTGTCTAGAGTCAAGTATAGAATTAATAATTCTAATACCTATCTTATTCAAGAATAAACCCTCTTGGGTCAAATGGACTGTTTTTGACTAAATGAAAAATTTTCTCAATGATCATTAAAAAATTCTTTTACTGGTGATTAGTATAAATCGACGCTCCCTACGAAAACTATCGCGATTCAGATTGCCACGAAGACTAGTCCATTTCAGCATTGGCCGCGAAGACTAGCACGCCCCATTGATTTACGTTGAAGACTAGCCCGATCCGCTTGATTGCGGCGAAGACTAGCACATTCCACTGCCTCTTATGTAAATTAACACGGTGACGCGAAGTGCTAGTTTTCGCGGCAAGCTTGCGAATCGTCTTACTTTTCGTCGCAAACTCGCGAATCGTGCTACTTTTCGTCGCAATCTTACGAATTGTACTATTATTCGGCGCAAACTCGTGAATGATGCTAGTTTTCGCGGTAACCTCGCGAATTGTACTAGTATTCGCGGCAAAGTCGTGAGTTATGCTAGTTTTCGTTGCAGTTTTCTGAAATGTGCTAGTCTTCGTGAGGAGGCCAAAAAAGGTGCTAGTTTTCGTAGGGAGCGTCGAAATGTTCAACTACAATAACTAATATTTTAACAAAGCTTCTATTTATTTCTTTTTAACACACCCCATCGTAAAATTCGTACTTTATCACCGCCAGAGCGGGAAAAAAGTGCTACGTTCATTCCCTACCCTCACTCTTTTTGCCAGCGCAACGCACTATTTGTGCCCGAGCCGAAGGCGAGGGAAGGCGAATAAATATGCAGCACTTTTTCCCTTTTCAGCGGGGAGCGAGTACGAATTTTACGATAGTTGTGTTAAAAAATCGTATACGTATTGCACTCGTGAATAAAGTGGGTTGTGCGAACCTGCGCATTTGACAACTCTCGCGCAGGGGGCACACAGCCCACTTTATTCCCTTGCTGCATAATATACTATTACAAACACAATCATATAGCATATAAATAGAAAGTGTGTTATACAAGATACCTATGTGTATAGTGTGTCCATACTTCTTCTATTTTCTGTCAAGATAGATAAAAAACAGTGGGCTAGTTTTGTTACTTATAAAATAGTCAGTAATAAACTCGTTGCTACGGCAATGAGTAAATGAGCATTTCTCTGGAATTTCTAACTTTTAGCTTAAAAGAAATTTCAAAAGTTAATGTTGAGGCACATTCACTAAACGTTTTCATTTTTAAACATATTTTTTCCTTACTGCATGTTTATGCACGTGCGAGTAAGAGTGAGAGAGGAGGAATTTTATCAGAATGGCAAAATGTTAGATGGGTATTTTCTCAGAAAAACAGATTGCATAAAATTATAAAGATACTTTTTACTAGAAAAATAAAATTCTGAAAAATCTTAGTCGTCCATTCCTATACGATTTTTAGCTCATTTGCCGACGTTATAGCTTTTCTAAATCACTGCATTTTCTATAATTTAATCGTTGGGTAGAAATGGCATTCGGAAACTTGATGTTACATATCATATACAAATAATTTAATGAAAATATCATGGCGTTCTTGCCAAATTTTTTCGAATTTTTATGTATTATACATTTTTAAACCTTAGAAAAAGTTACCCTTCTATCATAAGATATTCTATTTTTTTTACCTTTCTGAGAAAATACCCATCTAACATTTTACCATTCTGATAAAATACCTCCCCCTAAAAATTGTATAGGAATCTATATAAGGAAAATATATAAGGAAATAATGTTTTTAGGAGTCACATTTTTCGGAGTTTTATTTTACTAGTAAAAAGTATCTTTATAATTTTATACAATCTGTTTTCAATTTTTATAGACGCAAAGTTTTCTGATATTTTTTTCGAAAGAAATTCCTTGTGTGTTCTGAAGAGCTCCTGTTCGGAATTTATAGTATCAGATTCGGAGAATGTTTTAAACGATAATACATTTTCTGAGAAAATACCCATCTAACGTTTTACCATTTTGATAAAACACCTCCCACCCCCCCACACAAAACTGATGATTTCTTATACGAGGGTGCATCGACATCAAGTTCTTTAGAAGACCATGATTCAATTTCTATAAGTGGCATACTAAAAAGTGGCGCCGAAAAAGTATACTATTCAATCGGGCTTGTAAATAATTTTTTTCACATTCAGAAAGGCTTAAAGAACAAGAAAAACTTTGTTCAGTAAATGTACCTTCAAAATTAAATCCTTTTTTCAAGTTTCATCGTTTAGAAAGAAAGCTGAAATTTCCGTCAATTCTTTTCAATCCAAAATTGACTTGAAAGTGTCACCAAAAAATGATATCATTAAATCGAACTTGTATATATTTATTTTCACATTTAGAAAAGCTTGAAGAACAAGAAAAACTTTGTCTGATGGGGGTGCCTTAAAAAAAAATTATAATTTTTTTCGAGACGTAACCCTGGTGGAAATTTGTCTATGTGAAATGGCCAACAATCTCAATAAATAGGTAGAAAAAATGGCTAGTTAATAGGCTCCGGTGAAACGCTTTTTCTCCCATTATTCGCACATTTAATAGATTGGACATAATCTCCAAATTTTCGTTTTAAGTTTACTTAAAGAATTGACGTTAAATTGGACGGTATTCAGCTATAACTGATAGCTTACTAAAATATAAACAATATGAGCAGACAGAAAAACCATTTACAGTAGTCCTTTTGAAGATATTACGTAGAATGTATTTATTGCCATTAGATTCTGTCTCTCTCACTCCTTGTCATACAACAGGCCTTCTACTAGCCATTTCCAGACTAAAAAAACTGATCAGTTTTAAAACCTTTAAAGTACTCAAGAACAAGCTTGTGTTTGTCTTCGCAAAACTCATTCTATTTTTCAATCTATTAAATGTTCGAATAATAGGGAAAAAAGCGTTTCACCGGGAGCTAGAAACTGGAAAAGGGAAATTCCCATTTTATAGCAAGTTTCTAATATAAATGGCCAGTTAATAGTTAGAAAATGTTTTGGATTTCCACCAGGGAAGAGGGGAATAATTTTGGAAATAGCGCATATACTATTCTATTTTACTATTCTACCATATCCTTACCGAAAGTACCACATTCACGGTTTCAGCCGGAAGCAAACTGCGAGAGTGGTACTTTCAGCCAGACGGTATGGTGAAAAAATTTTGTATTTCGGCTAATTTTTATAGTACATCGACCTACCAGGATTCGAGTTCAAGATTTTGACACACAAAAAAGATAAACAAATTGTAGAACGATCGTAAGTGTGTTCCTGTTCCTATATAGATAAATATATCGATAGGAAAAGCATATTAATAACAATTTTTTCATTTATGAACGCAGCTCATTCGTTACCATTATTTATAATAGATTTTTTATTTTTTTTTATTGCAAGGCAAACATTTTGAGCGTTGATTCATTTGTCTGCTTAAACTTTGGAGTTCCCAAAAAAGTTAAGAGTTCCTGAGATTTACTCGTACCTATATTAATGTGAATTACATATAATACAAAGTAATATGAACTATGTACATCTCCTTTTAGATGGTAAACGATTAGTAACTATAACAATTTTTACTTGATGTTTAATTTTGTGACTATTATTAAAAATCTCTTGAATGCTAAGAATTAATATTTTGAAAATTTATAACTCTTTGAATATTGGTTTCTCGTAGATGTTGAATGAAACATTTTAATCTTAAAATTGCCGGAATTTTCAAGAAAAAATTATTCTGATCGCAAAAGATTGTTTTTATTTGTTTAAATAGCGTTTTTGTTCAAACAAATGCATTTAAATCAAAGTTCTTGCAATTTTGTTAAATTGTAACCTCGAAATTTATATTCTACGAATCAAAATCTATAAAAAGCGATGGTTACTTTATGCAATTGCGTCAGCAGGTGTACAGGGGGAGACAGAAGCGAAAAATTTTCCGGCGCCTGGGCCAGCTAGAATCGCTAAAAAGTGAAAAACGACTTGAGCGGCGCAGAGACACGCAGTCCACGCGCGCGCTCACATGTCAACATTGCCGCCGCTGCCGCAGCCGCGCGACCGCGGGCCCCACCTCCCTTCCCCTCCGGCCGCTTGCTGTTTGTTACTTCTGCGTGCTTTTCTCAGGCTTAATTTTATCAAATGCAAAAAAGTGATAGGTGATCCTTATGTAAAATTTCACGCTCTATAACTTTTGTTTGGGACTTTTTTCGATATCTCTTATCGTTCGCGAGTTATAAGCGAAAAACCGTTTTCGGGGGTGGTTTTTCGCCAAATTAGGGGTGACGCCGGCGTTTTTGGAAGCTGCATTTTTGACCATCATTTTTAGACGATGTAAGTAGGTAAGCTATGAGAGTTCTAGCCCACTGGGCCAGAACTCTCAGAGAGTTCTAGCCCAGTGGGCCAGAACTCTCATAGCATTTTCGATGCTGCGCATCGAATTCTACGAGCCCCGTTGACCCAACTGGGCCAGAACTCTCATAGTATTTTCGAGTTAAACATAAAATTTTATGAAGCCTGTTAACCCCTACTGAGCCAGAAGCCCCTACTGAGCCAGAACTCTTATAGCATTCTGAGCGAGCTCTGGTATAGCTCGATGAGGTAGCGCATATTTAAAATTAATGACTACTTTAGTCTTTTATACTTATCGCGTTCGGGTAAAGAATTCGTATTCGTGGAATACTTTTGGGAATATTGTTTCCATTTTGAATCCTCCTTTTTCTCTTGCTTAGAATCAAGGAGAGGAGTATAAGCGCTTGAGCTTGTGTTTTGACCCATCTTGTTCGACGTTAGGGACACGAATGAAGCACCTACTCCCAATCCATAGACGTCTCACACGTTTCGTAGAATTTTTTCAGAAGTTTGACGTTATGAAGAGCACAGCTGGTTTTGTAGGCGCCCTCATGGTTAGGACAAACTGTGACAAGCTTGATCTTGTCCAAGGGTGGAAAACCCATCTCCGTTACATCGTGGACGTTGAATTTGAAGCGTTCGAGCCATTTTTTCTTGATGGAGCCCATAACGAGTATCTGACTAGCATCATGCAGACATTCTCGAAGAACACTTCCGATGTCGGTGTAGGGACGGTCACCTGACTTCCAAGAAATACCGTGATAGAACTTCTTCAGCCAAGTATTTTCTCTCTTATACTTATCGGTGAGTCGTTTCCAAGGAAAAGGTTCCTTGAATAAAAAGACTAGAGGTTGATCGTCATAATCCAACGGAACTATTGCCAGTTCTTTCAAAACAAAATCATTACCAGGCTGTTTGAAGCCCTGCATATCAACGATATATTTCATTTTTACACAAGCTTCTTCACGTCTCCGCTGACGGGACTATACTGAACGATACGGTCGTGCAGAATGAGACAATACGCGGCTGTTCCAGCTGGAAAATTATTTCTTGATTCAAACTCTAAACGCACGTCCACAGGAGCGTTTTTCAAAGATTCGTTTTGTTTGGAACAATCGATCACTATCAAAGGTAAGTATTTTATAAAATCTACTTTATTCAAAAGAGGTTCGGGATTTTTTTCATAATAAGCACTCTGAAAATTTGCATACATATCATACAATACAGCGTACTGGTTACGATCTATATCTAAATTTAAATTTCCATACGGATAACATTGTGAATTTAAAAAGAGTTTAACATTACTCAAGTGGCAGTGATCGAACTGACTCGCGTTTACCTGCCTCCGAGGTTTCTATTCGTTTGAAAAGCAAGAATAATGAAGCGTGGTTTTTCCAACTGATTGGATATTTTAACAGTCCAAACGTGTTTAGGAGAAGATGGAAGGAGGGGATATTCGTAGAATTCCCAACTGCGGTAGCTCATAACCACAAGTCTGTTTTTCTCGATATAATTGAATAGAGGAATCTTTCGCTTATCGGAGAGAAATATGTATGGCATCAACCACTCTATCTTCGTGAACTCAATTTTAAATTCTTCATAAGTATTGTCTGGTCCTGCTGTCTGTATGATGGCATTGATATCATTTCTCGATCTAGTGAGTATGAGTTCATGCTTAACATTTACTAAAATTTTTCTATAATCTTCGGCAAATCCAAGAATCATACAGAGAGGTATAGAAAGGTCGAAGTAGCCATCATCGTTGGTAAGTTTTTGCGTTTCTTCTACATCGAGCCACCCAGCGTTCTCGATGACTAATTTTTGACTAGGATTGAGAGAAACCCAACCTTTCATGAGAGTAGTTAACCCTACATTTTTACATTTATCAATTTCAATGGCATTTATCTCATATCTGATTTCTTCAAACATATGACAGATGGCGTTGTTGACTAACATAGAACGTTCGAGTGGTGTACCATCCGGTTTAACTAATTTACCACATACATGTAGTGAACTTTGTGATGGTAGAAGACATAAATCTTGATGTTGAATGGCGATGCGAATTTCATCGCTGTTTCCAAACGATGACGTGATGTAGGGCTGATGTGCATGAAGTTCGTAGTGAGCCACTGACTCATCAAATGTTACAGGTGACTGAATGTTTAGAATTTCTTCCATCTTTTTGTAGACAACAGAAAAAAATACAAGTTATTTTCCACCAGCGACGACTCTTAGGCCGAGACTTCTCAGGAACTGAATGTTTTGTCGTGTTAGCGCTCTGCTTGCTCGCGGACGACTGATGGTCTGTCGACATGTTGACTTCTTTATATAGCCCTTACCAACCTTGCTGTTGTAAACGATCCCCATCACACTTGTTTGATGTGAAGTCTGATTGTAATGGTTTCTCCTCGAAAATTAACTAATCGTCCGTCTTGATCGACTATGCGTATTTGTAAGTGATCTATGCTTTTAACTGTAACTGGAAGGTAAATTACCTGTGAGGGTACTTCAATGATCTTATATCCCGGTGGTACTGCTGGAAAGAATTCGTGTATTGTATGAACCTTAGAGCCGTTTATATATGCTCCTGAAGTTATATTACACTCAACTCGTAAGGTGTTGATTTTAAGAATAGCTACAGGCAGATCTGAGCTATGAGTAATGTTTGCTTGTAGTAAACGTTGAGTAAAACCTAAGAGCTGACCGATGGAATCTCGAGGACGAAAGTCAATAGACTGACTACACTTTATTACACTGCGAAGTGTATTATTATTTGGCTTTAAACTGATTGAAATACCTTTGGGTGCTAAAGTTTCACGAAGAAAATTTTCTATATCCTCTATCTCGTAACTACCAGTCGGTAAATATATTTCTTCCTTACCGACGTAAAACTTATTATTATCAGTATCGATGTTGGGTATAGAGTTAAATGTTAAAAGTTCAACCAAACCGAGAACGTAATTTTTATTTGGTGAAAGTTCAATAGGTGGAAAATACTGCACTTCTAGAACTAATGAATTACCGGAGAGACTTAACGTCAATGAATTCTCCATGACTATTCAATCTAGAATGATTAAACTATCATTACGCTCGCCTTTATATAGCCCGGCTTAGCTTGTTACATAAGAACTTGAGACAGAGGTGACCGCAGTTGAATATATTATAATCTTGATATCTCTCATGATTATATTTAACTTCATTCACTCGCAGATAAAGCAATAAATCAATAGGTGGTTGAAGATCTCCAAAGCTGTCGAAGTAAATTACATTGTCTCCACGTTTTCGATATGCTACCCAATGTGTTCCAGGCCCATCTTTATCATCTAAATTTACAATGGCTGATTCATGATTATGAGGACCACTAGCAGGTAAAGCATTTCTCATAAATACTCCTCGAAAATATGGAATTTTTAGAATTTTAGCATACTTAATTAGATCGAGATCTGTGAGAGCCCTCTGTGGTAATCTCACTTCGAGGTTCTTTTTTTTCTTTAACCGGAATTTTTTTTATTATCGCCTATACGAAGGCCTGCACCTGTTTTATATGGTTTCAGAAATAGACCCTTTCCCAATGCTATTTCTTCCATTTTCATGTTATGCCTCTGATTTTCTTCTAATTGCTTTTTAGCTGTACTCGCATCATTAACTTTTTTTGCTATACCAGCAGCCCCACCAGCCACAGCCCAAACAGCACTCAGACCAGCAAATATTGGTACGAGAAACGGTAGAAAACCACCTACTTTTGAGGGTACAGGTAAAACCCGTGGAATGATAATATTACGTTTTCCACCTGCTTTCTTGACAGCAAAACGAGCACCTTTCAAAGCAGAGAGAATTACCTTGCGAGCTGAGTTACTTTTAACCATTGATTTTGAAGCAGCTTTTATTATCTTGTTCAGCATCGTTGGCGGCTTTCTCTCCATGCCCATTCCTAGTTTTGATTTGGCTTTCATAATATTTGTGATTACGTAAGCAGCTACTTTCTCACCAATACTTGAATCTTTAGCCTTAACTCTCTGCCACGCCTTATCTGCTAAAACTTTATCTGCGTTGTTTATAGCCTCAATGTTTTCTCTGTTCTGAGAATAAGTTATGTCATGCTCTTGACAAGCTCTATCAAGTAGATTGATACCTTTATCACCTCGAGCTAAACGTTTTGCTAACTTAGTACCTGGTCCGCAGTACTGATATCCTGGTAAATGAAGTTCTACTGGAAGACTGTTGAGAATTTTATTGATTAAACCACGACCTCGACGTCGTCTGTATACGATCATCACACCACGAAGGTTCGATGAAGACTGAACCCCGCGAGTATAAAAGCGCTCTATTTATAGCCGAACGATCAGTTGCGATCGAGACCTTGTACTGTACATATGAATTTCAAGGAACACTCTGTTCAACTCCCGGTATTTAATTTCGATAATATCGTGGAGCAAGAAAAAAAGACAAAGTGGCATGGAGACGTACTTCCAAGCAGTATTAGAGCTATATTTTGTGGACCGTCAAATTGTGGAAAAACCAATAGTTTGCTTGCACTCATTACACATCCCAATGGTGTTCGATTTGAGAATGTTTATACATATTCAAAATCTTTGAATCAACCAAAGTATAAATTTCTTGAGAAACTCATAGAACCATTAGAGGGCGTACAGTATTTTCCCTACAGTGAACACGATGAAGTAATAGCTCCTGAAAATGCTCTTCCAAACTCAATCATTATATTTGACGATATAGCTTGTGAAAAACAGAATCATGTCAAAGCATTTTTCTGCGTGAGTAGACATAAAAACGTAGACTGTTTCTATCTTTGTCAATCATATGCCCATATTCCTAAACATCTCGTCAGAGATAATGTAAATCTTTTGGTAATTTTTCGTCAAGATGATGTAAATTTAAAACATTTGTATGAAGATCATGTTAATTCTGATATGACCTATATACAGTTTAAAGATTTATGCATCAAATGCTGGAGAGATGAGAAATATGGATTTTTAATGATTGACAAAGATAGTCCAATCAATGGAGGTAGGTATCGTAAGGGCTTCGACTGCTTTGCTATAAATATGGGAGACACTTAGTCTTTCATTCACAGTCTACAACTGAACGTTGAAGCGATAACATGGCAGAGTTTCGTGAAAAGAAGGATATACTTCATGAGCTTGTAAAAGCTCGCAATGCAGTTAAACGTAAATATAATCTGTTAAAGTATGGAAAAGATACGTTTGAAAGAGCAATGGAAGATACTTTCAAACCAATTGTTGATCCACTTCAGAAACTTGTTGAAACGTCAAAAAACCATATTCAAAAAATGAAGCTTCAAAGAATAAGGAGTTAAATAATACTCTAGATAATAGTCATTTTACGAATAAAAAAAGAAAACTTGAGAATACTCTAGATGACGATTCTTTCAATGATAATACATTTGGTTTTAATAATGATACTTTAAAAAATAATACTATTGAAAATCTTAAATTAGATACTTCGTTTGAATCAGCAACCAGTGAAATTGAAGAGGCTTCATTAGATGATAAATACATACGCATGCTCAGTCAGAATAGTAAGTATATTGATAAAATTTATGGAGTACGTAAAGAACAAGGACATATGTTAATTGGTAATACACCAATACAGTTTGATAGTGATTATGTTGTTATAGAAGATGAAAAATATCCAAAAACTCGAGGGCTTTTGGAGTTATTAATAACTAAAAATCCTGAGCAGAAGTATGTAAGTTCAGATGACTTAGCAAACTATTGCAGTATTCTTGAGATAAGTAATGTTCACAAGAAGAGATACAGAGGTGATGAATCTATTCGTAAACACAACAGTAAGAAATTTGATGAAATCATTCATCCTCTTTTCTTCGAGACTTCTAAAAAGCGTAAGAAAACTCCTAATAAAAAGAGTGGTTTTGGCATCATACCAAGATATAAAATTGCAAGAAAGGGTTCAATAATGGATTATGTATACTGGGATGATCCAAATGAACTTGTGGATCGTCTTCGTTTACTAATTGCAGAAAGGTCAGCTGGAAATCAAAGTCATACGAATGAAATTTATTCAATTATTGAAGAGCTCCGTGAGGTGGGCTATATATACTGAGACGAATTAGTGAAAGGTTTAGTATCAAAATGAGCGTTGACGTGTTCGGACGAAATCTGAAAGAAAGAGAGGGCATTAGAGGTCCTCCAGGAGTGGGATATAAAATCACATTCGATGGGCAGTTTGATCTTGAAAATAAGAGATTATGCAATGTAGGAGCACCCAATGATCTACACGATACAGTTAATGTGCAATCATTACAACTGATAGTGGGAGAAGAAGTACGAAAAATTAAAAAAATTACAAGTGGTTTAAGAAATGAGTTAAACAACTTAGATAATATTATGAATGCAAATCGTGATGAATTAGATAAAAAAATTGCTGATCTTGAGAGGGAAATCGAGAGTATAAAAGTGATGGTACTTCAATTGTCACATAGCAGTAATTCGCTGGACACCAATGAGTCAACATCGAAGCATGGATCATCAAAAGAAAGTAGTAAAAGAGTTGCATAAACCTGCTCGAAGAAACTATCAACGCCGTAAGTTTGATATGCGAGGCATAGATGAAACTTGGCAAGCTGATTTAGTTGAAATGCAGCCTTATGCTAGAGAGAACAAAGACTACAGATATATGCTTACTGTAATAGATGTATTTTCCAAGTACGCTTGGGCTGTACCGGTTAAGCGAAAATCCGCAGACAACGTTACAGCAGCGATAAAATTAGTTCTGTCTCAAGGTCGAGCACCAAAAAATTTACAGACAGATAGAGGTAAAGAATTTTACAACTCAAGCTTTCAGAATTTGATGAAGCGGTATAAGATTAACCTGTACTCCACATACAGCAACTTAAAAGCATCTATTTGTGAGAGATTTAATCGAACGCTGAAAAACAAGATATGGATGCAATTTAGTTTGCGTGGAAATTTTAAGTGGCTTGACATCTTACCTGATTTGATTACTGCTTACAATAATAGGAAACACAGAACTATACATATGAAACCAAAAGATGTAACAAAAGCCAATGAAACGCAGGTTCTAAGACAATATTCCACCAAGTCTCAACCTGTAAAAAAGCAAAAATTTAAAGTTAATGATAGAGTACGTATAAGCAGATTAAAGCAAGTATTTGAGAAAGGATATACACCTAATTGGTCGACTGAGATATTCACAATAGTTAAAATATCGAAAACAAATCCTGTTACTTACCATTTAAAAGATTATCAAGATCATCCAGTTTCAGGTTGCTTCTATGAAGAAGAACTTTTAAAAGTTAAATACCCAGATATTTATCTCGTAGAAAAAGTTATCAAGAAACGCGGTAATCAAGTTTACGTAAAGTGGCTTGGGTTTGACAGTTCGCACAATAGTTGGATTAATAAACAAGATATGTAATTTCATTAGTAATAATTAAATAAAGAGAAAGTGGTGGGAGCCCCAACCAACGCTCCCTACCTATGAGGAACAACCGAACATTTTTCCTCTCCATAAACTTTCTCTTTATTTTATTTATTTTACATGCTTATTAATTTTAAGTTACATTACAAAGTTATTAATTAAATTACAATATTAATTTACACATTTAATCTTTACGAAATTCAAAATATTGTTCACCTTGATACAATAAAAATAATTTGTACTTATTAGCCCTCTCGGCAAGCTCATCGAATAAATTCCCATTGTTCTCGAGGGCCTTTGAAACTCGATTGGGAAGGAAGATTTGAAACTCTCCATCGATGACGACAACCGCTTTCAATCCATATTTAGTATTCACCTGCTTGATCTCTGTCACTATATACATCTCACCTTTCTTCAAATCCGATAGATTCTTCTTTGGAAGATAGGTATTTGAGCAGATTCGGTTTAACATGGCAAAGTCCATTCTGAAACAGAGAGAGAAAGAGAGAATACTGAATATTTGTAAAATATATTACAAGTCAATAAATGAAATACTCACCTTAAAGTGTGTGTGGAATTGTTCAGAGTCTAAGTCGTTTGCTGGGAGGCTCTCCGTTCTCATCAATCGAAGGACTGTACCGAATGCTCTGTCGACTCTGCTTATGTAGGCCTCCGTCGGCTTCCCCCTCTCCATCATGCTCACTCATGATTGGCTCTTCCACCTCCATTCCTCCCCGTCTCCATCATGTTCATTCATGATTGGCTCTTCCACCTCCATTTCTTCATCTTTTTGAATTAAGTATCGCAGAAGTTGTATATCTTCCTCATCGAAGATTGCATAGTGTCCCCATGGTAATGTATCTGTGCTGTTTGCTAACAGATGGCGTTTATCATCGTGGGGACTGAGAGCCACTTTGTTTTCGTTCTCTGTATGAACAATATGATTCTTGAAATGAATATTATTCTGTTGACATCTTATTGTTTCTTCATTAAAGAGACAGTCTCGATAGTTTTCAAAGGTGATGGTTGTTTTCACAATTAATGATTTTACACCCTTGGCTTTCTTTATAGGTTTCTCATTTTGAATGAGAACGCTATACATTTTACTTTGTAGTCCAATAAATTCAGTCATGATATTACCATTACACTCATCCTTCATGAGTCCAATAACTTTTTTGTTTTGCAAAGGCAGCCCAAACTGATTGTCTTTTGAATAATCTGATGTATCTAACATGTGGATATCCTCTTTCATAATATCATACATATTCACTCCTTGAATTTCGTATATAAGACTGTCTGTATCGGTGTAGAAAAGTTTACTCCTGTTTCCAACACGTTTTCTCATATATGAGTAATGGACATCATATATAAGAGTTTTGGAAATGTTGAGAACGGAGAGACCAACGTAGATAGGTTTTTGAATTGCGATTTCCGTTCGAGAAAGTTGTATGGCAACCAAGTTTTCATCAAAAATCGAACGACTGTGAAAATTCGGCTTAGCAATCATCACCTCAGCTCCGTATCGACCTTTCCACTTATTAACGAGTTTTACATCCACTCGTTTGCGTTCATTCTCCATAGTCTTACCATACACAGCGTTAATTAAAAGTTTAAAGAAAAGTTTTTCAAACTCATTCTTTGCCTGCTTCCTCTTCTCTGTGTTCAAATCAACGTAAGGCTTGAGTCATGCACTTTGTTTAAATTGTAGTACTCTATGAATCTTCTTTAGAACTAAACCATGCTGGAGAGCTTGTTTTAACGCTCGATAATGAATGATATACTTACTTTTGTTAAATAAAGTGGTGAGTAACTTCTTTTGCCGAGAGCCTGGTGGAGCCATATGTTCCGGACATAATGGTAAATCCTTATGATAATCGTGAATATTCGTTGGGTATTCTAAATCCACCTCTAATATATAGCCAATTGAACTATCATCTGGAATGTCAAAAAAAAATCCAGGCTCATCAAAATATTCAAGCCAGCGAAAACCTCCTTCTGGTAAGTACTGCGTCATAGCCCATCCGTATAAATTATTAGCATCATGGTACATTAAATACTTCTCCTCTTCGTTTGGATTGTAATCCTCAGTCATATATTTGTTATTAGCCTTGGCGTAACGGTTCGAACATTGGCTGACTCCACCTCTAATCCCTCTTTCAACGAATAACAGCATATCTATGTCGGTAAGTAATTGAAGTTCGACTTGTGTGTATTTTAACATAGCATCCCACGTTAGTCCTGGAGTAGTGTAGTAATGCGCAGGATCCAAGCCATAAGCCTCAATGCACGTCGTCCGAAAATTCTCAAAGACGTCTGCTAATAGAAGTACATCTGTTTTCAAATATATGTCAGAATACTCACCAAGCGTACTAATATTGAAAGTATTCCAGACCGTCTCCGCATAATTATATTCAGTATCAGCAATGCCAGAGTCAGTTAATTTACTGTAAAAATCTTCTTTTGAAGGCAACTCTTTTTCCTTCAATTTTTCGAGTGATGAAACGTAGTCATACGGGAAAATGCCTTTTCTCAGCAACAACTTTATTTGTTCCTCTGTATATCCATCTTTCATAAATACACTGCTGGTAATGTTTTCTTCGTCCAAATACGACGCCAATTTCTCCAAGGATGATGCCATGAACCTGAAGGAATCTATAAATTTAAAATTGAAATCGCTACCTTTGATATATTTTGTGAAAGATATATATCGTTCTTTATTTTCAGCAACAAGTTGTACACGTCCTTTTAAAATTTCATCACTTGCAAGTTCCTTAATGATAGAATGCGAGTCATAACCTGTCAGATTATGAAACACTACTGGGATAAACCTGGCATCTTTAAAGTTGATGTTACATCCCTCATGAGCAGCTCCTCTATACCTGAAATCATACACATAATTAATTTAATATATATGTTTAAATAACATGAATTAATAATAATGTAGTTTACTTACTTTCCAGTAATATGGCAGTGGTCTCGTACTTTTTTATCCTTGATAGAAAACTGCTTACTGCAAATATGACATACTTTAGCTGCTTTAAAGTCTTCCATCTCTTCAGTAGTGAGAATCATAGGTTTAGGGGCATTGTACATCTCTTTCAAATGAGTAGCCAATTCTTGAAGTTTTACAATGAACCAGACAGCAGGGCTCATTTCACCATCTTCTTTCTGCCGATAACTGTGATAGCCTGATCGATTACCATCGAAATTACATTTTAAATAATATCCAATACTATAAGCTTCGTGTTCTTGAAATGCACGTGATGCTTCATCTTCTACAGGTTTCAGGAAACATTCGAAATCCGCATAGATAACATAAGGTACTTTTGTCTGTCGATTATAATTTTTAAATGAAAGAATATTATCTTGGGGCATAGGTAATTTAATCTTACACTTATTTAATTGTATACAGTCGACTTCATGTTTTTTCAACTTTTCTTCTGAATGAAAATAATGTAGACATCGATCACAGACATGACATTTTCCATTATGCTTTGTTAATTGTCTCGTTACCAAGCGTGATAAGTTTTTTATCCAAACGTAGTGAAACTTTGGCATTGGAGCATTTGGATTATCATTACTTTCTTCTTTTTCATTTTCATCCACATAGTAGTTTTGTATAAGTAGTAAATTAACATGTGAATTTTTCTTTAGAGATGTAAGATAGCACGGATGAAGCTTGAACTTCCCATTATACATTTTTAAAATATATACGTTTATAGAAACACAATTTTGGTTTTCAAATTTATTTATCTGCCTCAGCGAGATAGGAAACTCTATGCCATTGAAGTTTAGTTCACCGTCAAATTTTGTATACTTACTAACTCGGTCGGCATGTTTCTCTTGAGGATGTAGTGCAGCCAAAATGGACCACTTGAAGCATTGATCATCTTTATTTTGTACATTGACACAAGCCTTCTTCATAAGTATTTCCTTTGGTAATGCTATGTAGGAACTTCCTTTCATTGGCTCATACTTATTGATGTTGATTGTTAGACTTAAAATTTGTTGTAGACTCCATCCAGAACCTCTTTCTTGAAATTCTTCCATCTCGCGCTGGACAGCTTGTTTAATATTAACATCAAACCATTGTTTTAAATCTGTAACTTTATGTATTGATGCGTTTTCAGTATTAAAGTATTTAACTTCCGTATCTACCAAGTCACTTTTTTGAATTATGTATTCTGCTGCAAGTTCGGCATTCACTTTAATTGCATTATATACCTTGAGAGCCTCCGTTATCTTCGATTCAAAGACGATTTGTGCATCCTTCATGAATGAGACGATATCCATATGAATCAGATTGGATATTACACCTGATCTTATACGTCTCTCAAATGCCGAGAACACATCATCCCATTTAACGCTTTGGTCGTCTTCCTTACTTAATGATGGTGATGAATTTTGCAATAAGCGACCACCAGTTTTTAACAAGCTGCGCAGTTTATTTTGAATAGTGAGTAAATATGTCATTGATGTTTGACATTTCTGCTTGTTTGCTCTGGTAAGCGTTCCCGAAGAGGTTAATTTCTCTAACGCATTAATAGCATCACTATTTAAATTAAGCCAGTTCTTTATATCAGTAGAAGTTGCAACTCCTTTGTTTGCACTCTCTAATGATTTCAATGATAATTTAACTATATAACTGAAATACTCAGGAGATGTCATTCTCACCCAATTGTCTTTATCCTAGATGACTTATGTTTTTTCTATAATACTGGCGTGATGAATCCTGATAGTAGACCTTACACTAGGAAGTAGAACACGATGTATCCTCGTAGTAGTCCTTCCACTGTGATGTAACACTCGATGTATCCTTGTAGTCTATCTTGCACTTGGAAGTAGCACTTAGTGATTCGATTCAATCGACTGATGGCTCCGTAACGATGCGACTGCTCTTATAGCCCTTCAATGGTGCGATAGTGGGAGGTTTCAAGGAAGGAAAGAACCTTCGAGAAGGGAAGGAAACTTTGGAGGAGGGGGGAGGGATTCATGGAAGGAAGTTTCGCGAAAAGAATCTCAACTATAAAAGAGCGCTCGGTACTCCGCTATCTCAGACGAGGAGGACGCGGCAAGACAGCAATAGCTCTTCATCAGCAGCAGAGAGAATGGAGTACATCGTAGACGTCCAGGGTTTCAAAAGATCGTCGAACTTATTCGTCGTGAAGGAGTTAGCCATCCTCGAGCTGTCTGAAAACTCCATTCCATCAGTTTATCACTTTCAGCCACCTTGTCAATGGAAACGTCTTCTACATGAAGAAAAGATGGCGAATGAGTGGCTCATAAAAAATTATCATGGAATGGCGTGGGAGTCTGGAGTGTTTCCATACAGTCGGACAATAGAGATTTTACAAAGTAGACTCAAGAACGCTACGATAATCCATGTAAAAGGGTATGAAAAAAGAAAGTGGATTGAAGAAATGGTTCCTGGAAAGTAAGTATTAAAAAAGGAATATTCTTACATAATTTTCAATAAATACATTTATATATATATTTCTTTTTTTTTTAGACTAGTTAATAATATTGAAGATTTTGGATGTCCTGCATTGAAAAAAATTCGTAAGGATGAGAAAATTAGATGTCCGAAACACCCGCTCTGTGCAAAACCGAAGTGCGCTGTAAAAAACGCAGATTCATTGAGATGGTGGTTGCTGGAAAATGTTTACACCCGCGACGACTCACCTAACATATCCTGGGAAGATAAAGATGTTTGCGGTTGTAAAGAAGAGCATTGTTCGAGCTGTATATCTATGCCTCGAACAGAAAGTGTGAATATACTTACCAAAGAATTATTTGATTCGATGTATACATAATTATAAGATTATTTAATAACGTATGAAAGAGAGAGAAAATTTTGGAGAGGAAAAGGTAAAATATTGTTGTTGTAAAAAGGTTGTTCTTCACAGGTGAGAGCGATGGTTGGGGCTCCCACCATTTTTTCTCTCTTTATATAATATAAGTATATACACACCTGCACTCATAGACATGCATGTTTTCCATATTAAACTTATTCAAACTTGTTTAAACTTGTTTAAAGTTGTTTAAACTATATTCAAACTTGTTTAAACTTTAATTAATCATTCACATACACTCTCATTCACATACACACTCTCATTTACATACACTCTCATTTACATTCAATCATACAGTCACATTTACATACATTCAATCTTGCACATACAGTCAGACTTCAGTTATACACTCTCATTCACATACACTCTCATTTACATACATTCAATCATACACATACACATACACTCTCATTCACATACACTCTCATTCACATACACACTCTCATTTACATACACTCTCATTTACATACACTCTCATTTACATTCAATCATACAGTCACATTTGCATATATTCAATCATTCACATACACACTCTCATTTACATACAGTCATACAATTTTCTACAATTATAAATACAAAATACATTTTTTTTTATTTTTTATTAAAAAATACATAATTTAAGAATTATAATAAATATAATAAATATAATAAATATATAATTTATTTTTTTTTTATTGTATGGCCGCGGGGCCCAGTATCCGGGATAGCTAATCCACCTCTGCTGCATGTTTCTGTAAAACCAAAGAATATAATTAAAATAAATAAATAAATTAAAATACATAAATTAGAATAAAATTGAGTAAAATATCTCACCTATCAATCCACCGCCTTTGCCTCTCCACCAGGTGTGGCGCAGGCATCAACTACACCACCTCAATGGAGGGTGATGGTGGTGTCACCAATGGCCTCGGTGATGCATGAGGTCCCTGCATTGGGACAACCGAGGCCAGTGGGTCATCATCACCATCACATTGTTCCTAGAAAAGAAAAAAATTATTAATATTATATATATATACACACAGTAATATATAATCAATTAATCATTTATACACACACACACACACACACACACACACACACACACACACACACACACACACACTAGCACGCCCACACTACCACCCGCGCACAAATAGATATATTTACGCACTCGTATTTACGCACTAACACCCGTACACAAACGGACACTTGTATATGCATATTAGCACTCGCGCACAAACGAACACCGTACACCGCATAAACGAACACCCGTACGCCCGCACACTAGCACCCACACACTAGCATCCGCACACTAGTAAACGCGCACAAACGGACACCGGCATAAATGAATATCTGTACGCCCGCACTTTTACACCCGCGTTCATACACGTACTCCCACTATGCATTTAAACACATACGCTGCGCTTTTTTACATCCCCACACTATACCATACATATAAGCCCTCACACTGCACTACACATTTAAACATATAAACACCATCACTTGTACACGCACACACTGCACTCACTTTCAACAAGCATTTGCACTCACACCCGCACACTGCATCGTGTATTATAGGATATACATCCGCAAACTACACTCACTTTGCATAAGCACCACACAATGCATCGCGTATTGTAATATATATCCGCCCGCACACGCGCACCTTTACACATATACACGCATACGTATACGCGCAATTTTACACCCGCACGCGCGTATATGTATTCTAATATACCCGCCCGTACACGCGCACTTTGACATGAATACCCACATACGAACACGCGCACTTTTACACAGCACATTACATCACATAAAATTACATACCTCAATGTCCAATTCGGGCGATGGTAGCCACATTATATGCTCCATCGGTGGCAGCGGCGGCAGCGGTGGTGAGGAGATCGGCAGCGGTGGCGAGGAGGTCGGCAGCGGTGGCGAGGTGGGCCACGGCGGCGTCAAGGCGGTGGAAGACGGCGGCGGTGGCAGCGGTGCCGAGGGTAGCGGTGGAGGCGAGGAGGCCCACGGCGGCGTCAAGGCGGTGGAAGACGGCGGCGGTGGCAGCGGCGACGAGGAGGGCAGCAGCGGCGGCGGCGGTGGTGGTTGCTGCCACGAGGACGGCAGCGGAGGAGGAGGTGCGGAGGCCCACGGCGGCGTCGAGGCGGTGGGTGGCTGGAAGGGTAGCGGTGCAGAGAGCAGCGGCGGTGGTGGTGGCGGTGGCTGCTGCCACGAGGAAGGCAGTGGTGGCGGCTGGCACGAGGAGAGCGGTGGCGGAGGCTGCTGCAGCGGCTGGCATGGCGGTGGTGGAGGCTGCTGCTCTGCTGATGGCGGCGGTAGCAACGAGGATGGCGAGGGTGGTAGATCCTCACAAAATGTGTGAATAAATTCTCGCATATCTTGCGAGGCCACATCCTCGTTGTCCTCAAGCAGCGCTCGAAGCTCCTGGAGGAGCTGCCGTGATGTCTTTTTCGCGTCAGCCTCACCTGCGCTACGTCGCAACTCCTCCAGGAGTTCGAGCGAGATGTCCTCCTCTTGCTGCTGCTGCGGCTGTTCCTGCTGTGGTGGCTCATGCCGCTGCTGTTCCTGCTGCGGCGGCTCTCGAGCAGTTCCATTGCCATTGGAAAATTTTATGAGCTCCTGGATGATCTCGTCTTCCATATCACCGTTGATGAGATCATCCAGGAGATAACTTGTTGCTGCCGGCTCCATCTCGCGAGTATGTATGCGTATGTGTGTGCGCGCGATAGAGAGAGCGAGACTAATGAGGCCCATTAACGCGTCGAGCCCTTATTTATTGGGAGCGCTCGCAGAATTCGGCGACGGTTACAGCCTTCTCGAATGTTGTTGTTGTTGTTATACAACTGAACATTCGAGGCGAGCGTGTTGATTCATCGTAGAATTCCGCGAACTACATCTCGAAGTTTCCGTGCTCGCGCACTCTCACTATAAATAAGGGCGCGCCGTGTTAACGGTCTCTCATTACTCGCGCTCTCTCATCCATCGTACATACGCACGTGGGGAGCAGACGTCATACACCGGTATGCACAGCGCGCGGCCATGATGCTATCGAGCACGTGGGATAGTCTTCCCGCGCGTGATCAAGTCCGCCGCGCGTGCGCGGTGTAGTCGTGAGAGAGGGAGTGCACCAAGCTCATGTAGCGGCCTGTGGTCGACCGAACGGCCCCACCACTGCGCGGTATAGCTGGGAGAGCGCCAGACTTATGTAGCGGCCTGTGGCCGACCGAGCGGCCCCACCACTGCGCGCTGTAGCTGAAAGAGCGCCAGGCTCATGTAGCGGCCTGTGGCCGACCAAACGGCCCCCACCATCGCGCTGTGTAGTTGAGAGAGCGCCAGGCTTAAGTAGCGGCCTGTGGCCGACCATACGGCCCCACCATTGCGGCTGTGCGTTGGCACTCGCGCTTATTAAAAAATGATTGCGCGCTCTTATTGACTTTGCCTTAACAGGCTCGCATATTATCAATCATGCTTTATATATATATACTTCATTAAAATAATAAAGTAAATAATGTATAATTAATATTTAATTAACTAATATAATTATCTCTATCACAATATATGTTCAATAATATAAATCTTAAATATGCGCTACATCATCGAGCTATACGAGAGCTCGCGATGCATCGGGCTCGAAAATGTTGGGAGGATTCTAGGAACCGTGTGAGATTTCTTGCATAGTAGTATTCGATGCGCAGCATCGAAAATGCTATGAGAGTTCTGGCCCAGTTGGGTCAACGGGGCTCGTAGAATTCGATGCGCAGCATCAAAAATGCTATGAGAGTTCTGGCCCAGTGGGCTAGAACTCTCATAGCTTACCTACTGATGTGTTTTACCAAATATCCAAAATGCAGCCATTCACCAGAGAAAGACGATTTCAGACCTTCGTTTTCTGGCCTAATGGACATATGCGCGGGCACGCCGCCGTAAGGCCGCAGTCAACACAGGCCACGGTCGTACACACAGGTCGGGAAACTCCTATGGAGAGAGTGGGCCTCTTACGAGCAGCACTCATACTTCCATAAGTGGTCACAGAGGTGGTGCGCTGTGATCGAGTTAACTTCTTTTTAGTATATTTCGATACTGGTGCCGAAGGTGATCATTTACTTCATGTGACGTTTTTCACACGAGCGAAGCGAGTGCGAAAAGTCACATGAAATAAATAATCAACTTCCGCACTCGTGTCGAACGATATCTTATACCACGAGCACCGAAAAATCATATCAAAGTTGTGATTTTGAGGTTAGAGTGGTTTAAAATATATTAATTGCATGTGGGATAAAAATCATTTAAAATACTTGCAAGATTAATAAAGCACTATATATTTTGTTTAGGTTTTAATTTCAATCTATATAATTAATTTTGTAAGCAAGATTACTGTAACATAGTGATTGTATGTTAATTTAATTCAGAATCATGGAATTTTAAAGGAAGTAGCAGGTATAAATTGAAAAAAGAAAAAAGTACAGTTTTTATTCAACCAACAATTTGTCTATTTGATTTCAATTTTTATCTAACAAATAAGTTTAATAATTTCTTAATTTAAAAAATATTATTTATATCTGACTGCTTTCAACTGTAACACCTAATAATTAGTCAACTTCGACATTTTCCTTTTAACTAGGACTGTTTTTTAACCTTCTGGTTTTCTTGAAATATATATTGACGCATTCTTATCCGAACATAATAATAAATTGAAAACGCTAAAATATCAGGTCCATGAATTTTACAAGAAAATGTTATTTTATAATTTTCCAATACTTCATCTACAGTAGTAGTAAAAACATCTTTTTTATGCGCATGCTTTGCAAAACATGACTCTGTATAAAAAATTAAATTAAAAAAATGATGATTAGCATGGATTAATCTTCCTCGTGATTTCAAGTCCACTAACTGTTCAAGAGCAGTTTTAACTTTGCTGGTACTTATTGATTCTACACAAGATGTACATTTACTGTATTCTTTATTTTTCATCACTTGCTTACAAAGATAACCTATACGACAAGAAAATATTATTAATGACTACTTTTTATATTTATATAAATAAAGTTATACATAAGTTTTACTTACAGATATTAAAGATTTGACACATTTTCTATATATAAAAAGAAAAGAGCAATTACAAACATGAACTTCCCAGACTTCAACTACATTCGTGGAGCATACGAGTACATTACAATTTGCAAATATTTTTTATTGACCATATTTAATAAGAAATATTTGCAAATATTTTTATTGACCATATTTAATAACTAATATTTGCAAATTTTTTTATTGACCTTATTTAATAAGAAATAATTGCATATATGTATCTCTTTCAATGTTATCTTGAATGTACTAAATATCGTAAATTATAGCAATGCTGTCTGTAATAAATAATATTGTTATAATTAATAATTATTATCACATTTATACAAATTTAATGTATCTTTTTCGAAACTCTTATTAAACGTAATTTTGTATTACGATAAAATGAAATTAAAGCTACTTTCAACGTCTGTACAAAAATAAGAAAATGATGTACGTAATGTAAGTGTTATTTTTGACTGAGTGAAACTTGTGTGATATTTGAAAAAATATCAATAAGAGCGCTGGGGAATGTACGGACAGAAACTTCTATAAGCGTAAAATTATAAGCAAAGTGTGTTAGTAGCATTAGTAATATGATTTTTTACACATACATTTAAGCAGCTATCAAATAAAATATTGTTGAATATAAATTAAATTGCACTCCCGTTGTATGAGGATGCTGTTTGTATAGAATCGATTGGATGGAGGCAATGGAATGAAGTAAAAAATTTTTTATTTCACTTGTTAAGCGACGTTTCGTCGGCCTAGTCTGCCGACCTCTTCAGGCTTTATTTAAAAAGAAATTAAAATTACAGAAATTATTAATACACTATCAATCACAGATATAAAACAAAATAATAAACAGTCGGTACCTTATTTAGAAGTTAATGTGTCATATAATACACATTTCGTCGAAGTGAGCGCATGAGATACAAATTTAATGCATTTATATAGTAAACAATGCCAGTGTTCAGGTGCATGTGTTTACAAACAAAAATAAATACATATAAACAGAAAGGAAACGACATATAAATTTAATTTAAAATTCTTAATAACGGAACATATGAAGAATTGAGAAATTTCACGTCTTCTTTTTTGTTAACGTTGTATTTGTTACATTTAATATGAATCGTTTTTTATAGTTTCATTCATAATCTATAATTTTTACGTTATTCCAATCAAATTCATGTGAAAAGTTTTTCATGTGTTGATACACAACAGCTTCTGGATTATTATTCTTTTTATGTTCGTTAATTCTAGTTCTAAGCGCACGCTTAGTTTCTCCTACGTATGACGCCGGGCATGATTTACATGCGAATTTATATACAATGTTCGTCCGATCCCATTTTTCAGTAACATCTTTACCTAATTTAATAATAGAGTTAAAACTTTTTTTGACTAACGGTAAAACTCGAAAATTGAACGGTTTTAATATTGATGCTATTTTACCAAATTGATCATTAAACGGTAAGGAAATATAAGAGGTAAATCTATTGTGAGTAAAAGTGTCTTTTTGTTGTGGTTTGTGTTTTATTCTATACAACCTATTGTGTATGTACTGATTGATGAAATTTCGAGGATAATTGTTATCTTGGAGTATTTGGATTACGATATTTAGATTTTTCTTATGAAATTGTTTATTTGACAAAGAAATGGCTCTATCTACGAGGTTGTACACAATATTTATTTTTTGTTGTTTTGGATGAAAGTCATGTCTAAGAAGTTGATTTTTTTGTCTTGTTCTAATTCATATGTAAATTGTAGTTTGTTGTTATATGTGTTAAAAGTCTCTACGACTAGATCAATGTGTTTTTTGTTAATGCACATGATCGTGTCATCTACATAGCGGAAGTAAAATAGTGGGTTGACGTCATGGTTTTCTTTCAAACTTCTCAAACAGTAAGTTTCCAAGTCATCCATCACAATATCCGCAAATAATGGTGAGATGGGGGAACCCATCGGTGTACCATCAATTTGTCGGTAGTACTCGCTATTAAACGAGAAAAAGGTGTTATTGAATAAAAATTTGGTGCACATAACGATTTCATTAAACGGGATCTTGCATTTGTTATGTATAGCGTCAAATCCTCTATCTAAGCTGTCTAATACTAGTTGTAAGGGTATATTTGTAAATAAGGAAGTAACGTCCAGCGAAAGAAATATGTAATCAACCGGAATCGTAAACGAATTTATTTTAAGTTTTAAATCTAGGCTGTTGTTGATATGAGATGACGGTAATTTAATAGAAGACTTAATTTCATTATAGATTGTTTTAGATAAAAAATGGGTCGGACTATTAATTAAAGAAATTATCGGACGAACGGGTACATCTTTCTTGTGAATTTTCGGTAATCCATAACATTTTGCTAGTGTGGTATTGGTACATGAGAGAGAGTTGTTATGAAATTTTGTTCGCAAATAATTATTGTTGTTAAGATTTTTCAAAATTGAAGAGGTATTGGTTTGTAATTTTTTTAAAGGATTCTTTTTGATAATTTCGTAGGTCGCTGCATCCGATAATAACTTTGACATTTTTGCTTGATATTCATTTTTTGGTAAACATACAGTTACGTTTCCTTTGTCTGAAGTAGTAAACATTATATCTGGATTATCTGTAGTGAACGCTTTTGTCTTTATTATTTTGGTATTTAGACTTTTATCGTTAATATTAACATGTCTTTGTTGACTAAAATCTGTTCTGAGACTTAAAATTATTTTTTCTCTAATTTCTGATTGTTTAGATGTAGGTAAATCAGAGTTTACTAGACTGATCTCTAAATTTTTGAGTGTGTCAACGATGTCATTCTTTTTGATTTTTTCCTTAATGTTAAATTTTGGTCCTAGAGAGACTATATCTATAATATCTTCGGGTATATGTACATTGGTCAAATTTTTAAAGAAATGCTTAGGAGTTGTCTTAGTGGTTTCTAATGTATTGCTGTACAAATATTTGAATTTTTGTTTTAAAATTTGGTTATGTTTATGTAGAATGATTTTAGTTTTTTTGTCTGTATAAATAAAAAAATTATTTATACTTGTCGTATCTATGTTAAGTTTTAAAATCAAATTTTTAATCGAAGATAGTGATCTATTCAAAAAGTTTAAATGGTAGTTAATATCCCGAATTTCAAGATTCAAAAGCTTACTCGACAAGTGTTTATGAATGTCAGAAAGTTTACGTTTGCTAATCTGGCTATGGAGCGAGAGAGTTTGAAAATGCTTACTTAAATTAACGATGTGCCGAGGAAGGTGTTTTCAATATAGTTGAAAAAGGATCTTCTTTGATAGTCTATGTATGAGTCCATGTCTAATCTAAGACTCCTGTGTATGTTGAACGTCAAACAACATCTCAAGAAGTGGACTAATATCAACTATCATCTCGCAGAATCTATTCCACAACGTTGGTTCCTGCTCAGGTGCAGATCTAACGACATTTTTCCTAGTAAACTCTGATTTACCTACATCTAAACAATCAGAAATTAGAGAAAAAGTAATTTTAAGTCTCAGAACAGGTTTTAATCAACAAAGACATGTTAATATTAACGATAAAAGTCTAAATACCAAAATAGTAAAGACAAAAGCGTTCACTAAAGATAATCCAGATATAATATTTACTACTTCAGACAAAGAAAACGTAACTGTATGTTTACCAAAAACTGAATATCAAGAAAAAATGTTAAAGTTATTATCGGACACAGCCACCTACGAAATTATCAAAAAGAATCCTTTAAAAAAATTACAAACCAATACCTCTTCAATTTTGAAAAATCTTAACAACAATAATTATTTCCGAACAAAATTTCATAACAACTCTCTCTCATGTACCAATACCACACTAGCAAAATGTTATGGATTACCGAAAATTCATAAGAAAGATGTACCGGTTCGTCCGATAATTTCTTTAATTAATAGTCCGACCCATTTTTTATCTAAAACAATCTATAATGAGATTAAGTCTTCTATTAAATTACCGTCATCTCATATCAACAACAGCCTAGATTTAAAACTTAAAATAAATTCGTTTACGATTCCGGTTGATTACATATTTCTTTCGCTGGACGTTACTTCCTTATTTACAAATATACCCTTATAACTAGTATTAGACAGCTTAGATAGAAGATTTGACGCTATACATAACAAATGCAAGATCCCGTTTAATGAAATCGTTATGTGCACCAAATTTTTATTCAATAACACCTTTTTCTCGTTTAATAACGAGTACTACCGACAAATTGATAGTACACCGATGGGCTCCCCCATCTCACCATTATTCGCGGATATTGTGATCGATGACTTGGAAACTTACTGTTTGAGAAGTTTGAAAGAAAACCATGACGTCAACCCACTATTTTACTTCCGCTACGTAGATGACACGGTCATGTGCATTAACAAAAAACACATTGATCTAGTCGTAGAGACTTTTAACACATATAACAACAAACTACAATTTACATATGAATTAGAACAAGACAAAAAAATCAACTTCTTAGACATGACTTTAATCCATTATAATAACACCATCATCACATATTGGTTTAACAAACCTACTTCATCCGGCAGATTAATCAATTTCCGCTCAAATCATCCAAAACAACAAAAAATAAATATTGTGTACAACCTCGTAGATAGAGCCATTTCTTTGTCAAATAAACAATTTCATAAGAAAAATCTAAATATCGTAATCCAAATACTCCAAGATAACAATTATCCTCGAAATTTCATCAATCAGTACATACACAATAGGTTGTATAGAATAAAACACAAACCACAACAAAAAGACACTTTTACTCACAATAGATTTACCTCTTATATTTCCTTACCGTTTAATGATCAATTTGGTAAAATAGCATCAATATTAAAACCGTTCAATTTTCGAGTTTTACCGTTAGTCAAAAAAAGTTTTAACTCTATTATTAAATTAGGTAAAGATGTTACTGAAAAATGGGATCGGACGAACATTGTATATAAATTCGCATGTAAATCATGCCCGGCGTCATACGTAGGAGAAACTAAGCGTGCGCTTAGAACTAGAATTAACGAACATAAAAAGAATAATAATCCAGAAGCTGTTGTGTATCAACATATGAAAAACTTTTCACATGAATTTGATTGGAATAACGTAAAAATTATAGATTATGAATCAAACTATAGTTTGATTCATATTAAATGTAAAACGTAAAAAACGATTCATATTAAATGTAACAAATACAACGTTAACAAAAAAGAAGACGTGAAATTTCTCAATTCTTCATATGTTCCGTTATTAAGAATTTTAAATTAAATTTATATGTCGTTTCCTTTCTGTTTATATGTATTTATTTTTGTTTGTAAACACATGCACCTGAACACTGGCATTGTTTACTATATAAATGCGTTAAATCTGTATCTCATGCGCTCACTTCGATGAAATGTGTATTATATGACACATTAACTTCTAAATAAGGTACCGACTGTTTGTTATTTGTTTTATATCTGTGATTGATAGTGTATTAATAATTTCTGTAATTTTAATTTCTTTTTAAATAAAGCCTGAAGAGGTCGGCAGACCAGGCCGACGAAACGTCGCTTAACAAGTGAAATAAAAAATTTTTGACTTCATTCCATTGCCTCCATCCAATCGATTCTATACAAACACCATCCAAATAAAATATTATTAAGATCCTGTGACATAATAAATAATACATTCAATGACAGGTGACTGAGCATAGTCGTGATCAAATATTTCATCTGCTTCATAATCATCATAGTTTATAATATTATCTAATTTTTCTTTTAAATTGTTAAGTGCCGTTTTAGATACAGATTAAGATTTCTTGTAAACTTCTTTGATATCTTGAATGCTAATCAAAGTTGTCAATATCTTTTCTGTTACTGTACAGTTACCAAACTTAGGAGGTTTTATCAAGCTATATACAGATAGCATGCGGTATAAAAATAGGAAAGTCGGACATGTTGGATGCTCATTATTTCCACCTGCTCCACGAATCATACCAAAAAATTTCTGCAATAGAAAAATATAATCATGACTATTGCAATTGAGTGGAAGAAAATCGTAACTATTGTGCTAAATATATTTATTAAAAAAATTCTTCGTGTACCCAAAGAAACAAAATGAAAAATTAAAATACCTCTAAATTATCTTGATTAACTTTTCCTGTGAGTAAGTATTTAAAATCATATTTTTCAATTAAATAATCGCATATATTTAATGTTGATGTGATGGTCACGCGTAAGCCATCTGCAGTTTCTTTAGTGAGGAATTCGTCTTCCCGTAATATTTTTTTTTCAAAAACATCTGTTTCCCACTTATCTAATTTTATAATAGCATCCTTTAAAATCTACGATAAAATTAAACGATATTTAAAAAATAATAATCGAAATAGTTCAATTGCAAGAATAAAACCTTGTAATCTGAAGATGCGGGTGTCAATCCTTCATTCGGCTGTTTTCGATTTAGCGCATCAAATAAATCATTCATCCAAAGACAAAAATTGACAGTAGCTTCACAATTTTTGAAGTCATCATATTTATGAGCTAGATAAAATTGCAATCAATTTGCCACAGATCTACAGAATATGTACGTTGACAATCAAATAATTAAAATATTATTGGATTCATTGAAATATGACGAAGTTGACATGTGACTTGAATTTTTTTTTAATTTATGACTACTCTTATCTGCGTTGCCAATTTAACTCTCATTTTATCCGTGTTATCTAGATGTATATGTCTTCTTGAAATTTTAGGACACACTCTTGCATTACCGGATTGGATGATATCGGTATAATAGAGTCGAACAAAATATTCCAATTTAATATGGAAATCATCTTTTTCAATCTGTAAATAGTAGAATATTAATTATGAAACTGTACTTTAGAAATTATGTCAAATCACTAGGTGTAAGTAACAAAACAATTAATCTATTATTAAATTAAGTTTAAGAAAATATAATTAAATTTTACATTCAACAAACCTTAAGAGAGCCATTATTATATAGTCTATTTGGAATACATTTAAGTAAATGTGGTGTGTCAGAAAAAATAAAAACTTTTCTGTCACTATCTGACTGATGAGCGAAATAATTTTTTAAGGTATTAACACATCCACTGATGCCCAGTATTTTCTACATTTTTCTATTAGTAGAAGCTCCATCTGCAACTATACCATGTACAAAAGCTCCAGTGCTTTCTAACAAGCAAATGGCTTATACAAACAAGCCTGGCTAAATCTTCGCCAGCTACTGTATTGTTTGACGCAAAAACAGCAATAGGTTGCGTGAATTTGTCAGTTAAGGGGGTTTCACCCAAAATGCCTTTTCTTAGAAATTTCTCTCATTTTGACCAGGTGTTGATAATACTATTGTCTATAAGATATTTCTATCTAAAAACTCCTAGCGGTTTAGTTCTCGAGATATTAAATATCAAAGTCGCACATTTTAACACAGCGCCTTATGGGACGGCCCGCGCGAAATGAACGTTTTCGTTTGTAACTCGAAAAATTTTCTTAGCAATTTTTCTAAAAACCGAAATGTTATTAATGACATCTATTAGAACAAGACATTCAAATCTGAGAAAGCCCAGCGGTCTCGTTCGTGAGATACGTTAATTGAAAGTGCGGAATGTCAGGTTAGATTTCACGCGCGCGTGAGACGCATGCATGACGAGGGGAGAGAGAGCGGGAGCGCCGCTGACGCGCACGCTTACTGCGCACACACAGGCAGGCGTCTATCGGTGTCTGTGCTCAGTCCCGTAGCAAACAACTCTCAACAGAAAGAGAGGGGGAGCGCATGCGAGAGCCTGTACGCGTCGCACGGGGCGCCGTGCTCTGTGCGTTCGGGCCTCATTGATGAAACCCCCTTAAGGACTGAAACATAAAAACAAGCCCGTGTGATGCTAAATCCTTTGTATCTGTCCCTCATGAACCGTCATCTCCGTAATCAGTTAAACCTTTGTACGTTAATGTTTTAGCACAAACAGCAACTGATTTTCTTAAATTAATTTCGTCTAATAGTAAAACTCCATGTCTATGCATTTTATCCTTTTTATCGAACGTTTTTTTTAGAAGTTTTAAAAAATTTTCATCAACTCCGCATTTATTATCTATCACAGACATATAATCTCTTATCGTTTTTGTACACGGTAAAGGGATTATGTCGTTACTTCTTAAAAATTCGTAATAACTTTTTGATTTCATATTCATTAGTAAACATAACATAATAAATTCTTCAGTATAACGCCGACCTCTATAATCCTTTTTTCGGGAAGTATTTATGATTTCTTGGATCACTATCATCTGATTTTTCGAAATCTTATTTAAGCAGTCATTGGGTAATGATGCAATTTGTTGTTGTCGATCAGCAATAGAATGTCAATATTGTAAGTCTGCATTTCAAACGTTTTGAACGTCTAACTTGCATCCTTAATTTTTTTTCATTGCATTTAATTTATATTTTTCAGTTGGACTTCTTGAAGAAATATGTTTTACAGTGTGCAATTTTCTCATTTTTATAATTTTGTTAAAAGATGCATAATATTTTTTACACTCTTTGCATCTTTCGCTATTAAAAGATAATAGCAAACAGTTCTTATGACGAAAATCCTGTACATGTTCTTATAACCGAACTTTGCAAATACTGTGGAATTGCTGATGAGATACCCTTACAAATATGAAAATCTTTGAATTTTTGAAGAATATCTGGCAATGCAACAATATTATCTAATCTTGATGGAAGTTTAGTATCTGATACATTTATTGTTGTGGAATATACCTCGTATAAAATTTCTTTTGAAGTCTTTATAATAACACTTTTTTCAAAAATATGATGTTTAATTTCATCATTTGTGCTTTCTACGACGTACGTACGTATTATAACTTCTTCTTCTCCAATTAATGATTTCTGAATACCCCATGGTTTCGGTAGTTTCAGTTCAATCTCATTTTGAAGAATTTTCTTGCCTGTATGTATATTATCAAAGGACCCCGCAAACAATGTATGGGAAAAAATCATTCGGTCAAATTTTGGGGGGTTTTGCCCATGAGAACTTTTGTTCAGGACCTCAAGATCTATATTTTCCCCAAGTTTGATCCAATTTGACCGAATGATTATTTTCCATACATTGTGTGCGGGGTCCTTTATTAAATATTTTTTTACGTAGAATTTAAAACTTTTATATTTATTATTCTTAAATTTGAAAATAATTTATATGACTATCAATATATTTGCAATTACTTACGTTGATTATCGAAGTTAAAGCTAAAAGTACTTTGGATATTTGTAGATTTTATTTTGATATAATTCCCTCGTTCATAGCTGATTTCCAACTCCACATTTTGCGATGATATATCTTTGCAAATTTGGTGTGACATTTCTGCATATCTTCCAACTAAAAATAGTACTAATACTATAAAGATTCAATATTTATAATATCTGCATTTATACACACAATTAAAATTTGTACCTTTGTCATTTTCAGCAGTATCATCACTCAGTACTCTCATTGCAAGTGATAGTTGAATCATTTTCACCATTCAGCGTACTCTCATTGGAAATAATTCTTGAAGAATCTATTTCACTTATATTGGATTGTAAATCATTCTCTTCTATATTATATGTTAAATTTGGTACAGCTATAACTTGAAATATTAACAATTAATAATCAATTGTCTATATGCGTCAAGACATTTCTTATAATTCAAAATATATTTCTTAAATAGTATTACATTAATTACTGATACATCAAGATATTTGACTATTTTATTATGTATACATATAATATGGGTCTGAAGTTTGCAATGTTGTAGTGCAACGAAATAAAAAATTATTTGATTTTACTTCAAGTTTATAATAATTAATATTACTTTTGCGTGTAGATTTATTGTTTTATAGTATCAAATAACTTTGTAACAAAGATTTAGATAAAATTTACATTACTTCATAACTTTAATTAATTGTAAAAAATTATTTCATTGCACTCCAACGATGCAAACTTCAGACCCACCATATAATATATATATACTTACAATTTGCACTCTCTTTATTTACATATGGTTTTTTTTTGAGGGCTTCTTTCTCGGTTCACATTTTTTATCAGTACCATTGGCACAGCTCCTAATATTAAACGTGGATATTTAAATGGCACCTATAATGTATAATACAATAAAAATATTAACAATAAATTATTAAAAGGTTATGAATTACTAAAAAAGGGGAAATATATTCATTTACCTGTGCAATGATTTTATGATTTTCATCATATTTCACATATTCTCGCGTGATAGATTGTTCATCAAAATGTTTTTCGCACACTCGATCCGACGAACGTAAAATATTCACTCCAATTATGATTCTCCATTTTTCACGTTCAGCCGTGTCACTTGGCACTTAAAAAGTTGAAAATTTTTCTACTTTTCTTTTTTTATTTGATTCGCAATTCGGTACAATACACCAAGACATTTTTTTGCAAGAGAAATGACAATCATTCCAGAGCCAACGGACTGTTATTGTTTACGTCTGAATCGTAGTGAACTCGATTGCAGCGCTCCTCTTGGTGGCGAGTTTGAGAAGCTTAGGTTGCAGTACGTAAGGGACCCCACTCTCACTGCAGGAGTTTCCCGACCTGTGTGTACGACCGTGACACAGACTCACTAGGGCTAGTAGCAGCAGCATCTCTGGTAGCAGAAAGCGCGCGCGATCCACATATATATAGATATATAGATATACCATATCTTATATACAGGAAGCGCTCACGGTCACGTGAGCATATAGCCTCAGCCTATAGCCGAGATAGCCGTTACGGCTTCTGTACTCTGCACGCACGCAGCACCAAAACAGATTACCATTGCCGAATGCACCAGTGTTGGGTTTTCTTTTTTTGTTTTTCTCCTATTCGTGGTGTTAGTGTATGTGTGCATGTGCCTCGAGTATTTTTTCGTAATTGAGATTGTATACGGTATATGTATAAGTTATACGAATACCAGTGAGCGATTAGTCTACAGTTTTCGTTAAAACTGTGTAAAATTTAACTTTATATTTTTGTATTAATCGGGAGTAATGAAACGGTATTTTTTCTTATATTATTCAAAAGCATTTTATTTAACACAAGAATTTCAAGTACAAAAGTTGTGGATAACATTGAAATAAAACTTTTTTTCTATTCAACATTTGCATAAATAAAAATAAAAATTATCATTATAATTCAAATAGAAACTATGAAAACAATGTTTTTAATTTTAAATATAATTGCAATCATAGTACTTATACATTTAATATTCCTATGTGTACTTTAATCGTATCAATTAATAATACTTAATTAATTTATATGAATCATAGACTATTTGAAAAGTTATCTACATATATCTATATGTGTAGAATTAAAAGGCAAATTTTCTACAAAAAATAATAAATATGTAATAGTAAACGCATAATTTCCATTTAAATTTTACTGCAGAGATGTATTTAGTTGTATTCTAATGATAATAACAATGAAAATAGGTATTACAATTAATGCTATAATAAAATTATAAGGTTTTTCTGAGCATTGCGGTCGTGCCTATTATGTAAAAACGAAGTTTTTACATAGGGAAGGGGCGGGCGACGAGCGAAGCGAGGAGCAGGTGTGTGTGGGGGCGCGGAGGTTGGCGTGTCGAGCGCAGCGAGACACGCAGGGGGGCTCGACCCCCCTAGTTCCATTATCTTGAACTATACAACCATTAATACAAAAAAAAATATCACGAACAATTAAGAAAAATGTTCATAATAGGGAGATATTTTATAGTATCAGTAAGAAAATAGCGTTTCATACTAATAATTTCAACACTATTTTTTTATGAACGAAACGATTTCATACAATTAATTAGTTTAAACAAATATTGTCGAAAATAATAGGGTCCTTTATCTTATTAGCTTGAAAAAATAAATAAGTTTGTTGTTGAGATTTGTAGGTCCTGAAAAGGACCGATTAAGTTAGTCCTGAGAAAGGTATAAACATTTGTGAGTAAAAACGAGAGAGATGGTAAAGTATAAAAGACTCGCGAAAAAGTTTGAGTCTCTCAGCGTTTTGAAGCGTGCAATTCTCAAATACGCAGTTGGTTAAACACCTAACTGCGATTTAAAAACGTTGAAATAACATGCATGCGGAGAGGAGGTTGCGAGACTTATGTAAAAAGAGTCTCGTTTTCCGATACATTTTCAAATATGCAGTCGGTTAAGACACCTAACTGCAATTGGAAAACGTCGAAATAATATGCGTGCGGGGAGAGAGCGAGAAGGTTATGATAGTAAGAAGATGCGCGAAAAAAGTCTCGTTTTATATCACATTCTCAAATACGCAGTCGGTTAATATACCTAACTGGGATTTGAAAACGCGTGTGAGAAAACGTCGAAATAACATGGACGCGAAGAGAAGGTTATGAAGACTCGCGCAAAAAGAGTCTCGCTTTCTATCACATTCTCACATAAGTATGCAGTCGGTTAATAACCTAACTGTGATTTGAAAGCGCGTGTGAGAAAACGCCTTAATAACATGCACGCGATGGATATGAGAGTAAAAGACGCGCACGAAAAGAATCTCGTATTCTCAAACATGCAGCCGGTCAAAACACCTAACTGCGATTGAAAATACAACCGAGAAAACATGCACATGGCGAGGGGCCTAAACGAGACGCGTTTCACATGTCCAAATATGTAGTCGGTTAAAACACCTAACTGCGATTTGAAACGGCGAAATAACAAGCGTGTGGAGCGAGAGAGAGAGAGAGAGAGAAAGAGAGAGAGAGAGAGAGAGAGAGAGAGAGAGAGAGAGAGAGAGAGAGAGAGAGAGAGAGAGAGAGAGAGAGAGAGAGAGAGAGAGAGAGAGAGAGAGAGAGAGAGAGAGAGAGAGAGAGAGAGAGAGAGAGTTAAAACACCTAACTGCTATTTGAAAACATCGAAATAACATGCGTGGGGAAAAAGAAGGTTACGAAGACGAGCGCGAAAAGAGTTTCGCGTTCACAAATATGCAGTTGGTTAAAACACCTAACTCCTATTTGAAAACGTTGAAATAACATGCGGCGAGGGGTAAAGTGAATAAAAGACGCGTGCGAGAAGAGAGAACTGCGATTTGAAAATTAGCGAGCGCGTGGTCCATCGCGAGGGGGAGGGGGTCGCGCAGCCACCCATACTCGGGCACTCGCGCGAGAGAAGTGTTGTTACAGCTGGGCAGATATCATTTATGAGTAACGTCGAAGCTGCCCCGCCGCGAATTACGAGTCAATGAGCGGTGGCCGGCAGCGGCCGTTGTAGTGGCGTAGACCTATTCCGCAGTAATCGGCGCGCGATTGCATCCGCTCCGCACCAATCACAGCATTGCTCGAGCGGTGGCGGCACTCGCGCGGTGAAGAGCTATTCCACAATAATCGATGCACAACCGCATCTTCTCCGAACCAATCACAACATTTTTTCGAGCGGCGGCGGTGGCGGCAGCTCTCGCGCAGCGGCGAGCAGACCCGCGTTTTATGTATAAAACTGGAGCGCTGTCGCGAATTTGGCACACTTGTCAAGATGAGTTCCCTAAGCGATTTGTGTGAAGTGGCATCAGCGGCGTTGCGTGAAGTAGCGGCTGTGGAAGCGGCGTCTCCCCGACCCTCGGCAGCATCACCATCGTCATCATCGGTGCGAGTCTCGATACTTATACCAACACAGTCCGGATTCTCCGGACCATATGTTGGTATATGATGTCGAGGCTGAGCGTTACATTGAGGAGACTCGGGTTGCGCAACCTACGCAGCAGCCGCAGCAGTCGCAGCAACCGCAGCAGGAACAACTGCAGCAGCAGCATCAACACACGCAGCAGCCACAGTAACTACAATAGCAGCAGTCGCCTGAGGTCATCTGGCTCGACTCGTCAGAGTCATCTTCAGAAGTTATATGCGTCAGTCGCTGTAGGAGCCAGGTGGCAAAGGCTGCGCGCAGCTGTTTTAGTTTTTTGCTTTTCCTAGTCCGCCCTTTTCCGGGCGACAAATATTTTAAACGTTGGAACCAATTGTTCCTTATATAAATGTTTTTTAAAATGTTTCCTAGGTCTCCACGATCCTGAATTCCCAGTGAGCTCGAATCCCCCATGAGCTCGAATCCCCACGTGAGCTCGGATCCCCATAGCCTACCTACTCTGCAACGAATGGAAAACCGCTCAAGCTATCCTCAAAAGTACTGCTAAAAGACAGCCACTCTTGCAATGAATTCTTTTCAATTATTCTGAAAAGGACTATCCAAGGAAGAAACACTGCACCGAATGGAAAACCGCTTAAGCTATCCTCAAAAGTATCACTAAAAGACAGCCCCTCTTGCAATGAATTCTTTTCAATTATCCTGAAAAGGACTATCGAAAGAAAAAAACCGCTGCCAATTCATTAGCCCGTAGCTTCCTCAACCGTAATTTGTTGATTCCTTTAATTAATTTTTAATAACAAAATTTATAATTTTTTAAAAAATTTATTGCATAATTATAATTAAATTCATTTATGAATATTAAAAACTGTTAATTTTTAAATTTATTTATTTATTTATTTATTATTTATTTATATCAAATTTATCATTTAAAATAGAAGTAAAATATCTATATTTTATAATAAAGCAAATAGCTATCACGGTTGTTTTGTTATTAACAAAAACGTGTTTTTTTTATATTTGATAATTCATATTTTTTAAGAAAAAAAAATTTATAGCTATTATTGTTCTTTTGTTATTAACAAAAACGTGTTTTTTTAAAAAAGTTCATAACTCACAAATAAATTATAATAATGCGGAATATAATGCATTCATAATGCATAATTCATAATTATAATAGATTATAATAGATATAAATCTTGTTAATTGTAGCTCGTGGCCAAAATTACTACCAAAGTTTGTCGTGAGAAGGTGGCAAATAACAACAATAGTTTTTTTACGACGTTTCGGACATCCTTTATTGATTATGTCCCTCTTCAGGCAGCTAGTAACAAAGTACAAAATACAACTTTTAACAACAACGTATATTAACTTAATTATGAACACATAATTTTACAAGTAACAATTAACAGTTACAAAGTCTGTATTTTTTCCTGAGTATTACGGAGAACTATCCGTTCGTCAATGTAACGAGCATGACAAAATTTTCCTATTTATACCTATCATTAGTGTATTAGTGTGAGTGTAAGTAAGAACGTAACATGTACTGGCTTAATTGTGTAGAGCTTTTTGGATGTGTATACACAAGATACAACCTTCCATAACCTACTCTCCTGATATCTGTTCCACTATTGTATGTGATATTTTTTGATACTAGGAAGGAGATAGAAATTCAAAATTATTAATCATAGTATTATATTCTTTTGGAAGTTTATTAATTTCAAATTGCTTGTTCATAAATTTCTTTTGTGTGCGTATATATAATGCTTCGAAAAATAGTCTTTTTTCTTTATTTCTTTCATGATCTAATATATTAACAGTGTTGAAATTTATAGTATGATTATTTTCTATCCTATGTATGTGTAGTGACGAATTTTCATCTTCTTCCGTGTATTTTTTATGGTGTTCTTTGATTCTCACACCTAAGCGCCGACAAGTTTGGTCAACATAGGACGCATTACAATTATTACAATTGATTTTTTACACAATGTTAGACTTTTCTAATTTTACATTCTTGTCTTTTCCTAGTACAAAATTCAAATAATGACAACAAGAATTTCATTTGTCTACCATATGTGAAAGAAATCGAAGGTTTTACAAACAACTCTTTTAAACGATTAAATACTAATGTTATATTTAGTACACAAAACAAAATGAACAATATTATAGTACTAGGAAAAGACAAGAATGTAAAACTCGCTACACTCGTGCGCTAACCTCACGGTGCAAAAAAGTACTGCTTAGCGCACGGATAGGCGTGACAGCGGGCTTAGGTTAGGCTATGCTATAAAATATTGTACGATACTAGAGTCTTAAGTAGCCCATTACACGGCGTGATAGGACCCTCGCTGCGCTCGGGCCCTAACTTCACCCCGTGCAATAATGGGCTACTTAAGGCACATGTATCGTAATGTACTATTGTTGGTTGGTTTCTTAAAAATTAAAAAAAAATCATCGAAATCCTACTCAATGACGTTTCCTCATTCCACACCACCTAGCGGTAGATATCACTAATTTCCTATCCATAATTTCCTATGATATAATTTCCTATAATTTCCAATATGGCGACAAATTATCAAAGCACTAGAAAATCCCTTATATGTACGCACAACGCACGACGCACCGCACCGTGTAGGCGTGTATGCAGTCCTGCGGGATTCGTAACTAACCCACAGCTTGTTGGACCCGGCCGGAATACATACTGCACTACACGCTACCCCGATCGGAGCGCCACCTACTCGTATACTATTTTAATTATTCGTCAGTTTTGAATACTTAAATTCAAGAATTCAATTTTGAAAATTCAAGCAGATTACATTTTGACGCCAATACTATATACTTTTATAATATATTGATGATAACATCATTGGAGTTATGAGTTTAAAAAAAAAAAACACGTTTTTGTTTTTGATGATAACTAAAGAACCGTGATAGATAGAAAATTAATTTTTTTAGAAAATTATTTTAATTCTCTTTCGAATGCCACCCACCCCATTCAGATATATAGAGCCGTTCTCGAGAAATTACGATTTTAAAAAAATGTCAAAAAATTTTTAACCTCAAATATCTCTGAAATTTATGGACCAATCATTTTGCCCAAAGAACTCGACCGAGAACTATAAAAAATCTACCTCTAAAAGGAATTTTGAAGCCATTAAGTCAATTTTACTCTTGTAATCGTTGGACATACAAAACTGATTTTTTTCATTTTTCAACTTTTTACTCAAAATCTATCCTACAGAATGTATTCAAATTTTAACAAATTATAGTTATTTATATTCTGTATTATCATGATTTTTCTCAAAAAAATTGACCGTTAAGTTTAGGAGTTATAAGCTTCTTAAGAAAAGTTTTTGTTAATAACAAAGAATCGTGATAGCTAGAAACTTTTTTTTTTAGAAAATATAGGTATTTTAATTCTCTTTCGAACGCTACTCATCAGATTCGAATAACTCGATCCTATCATTGAAAAAACTCAAAAAACAGTTTTGAAAAAATCGAAACTTTGAAAAAAAACAAAAACGCATCGCCCCAATCAAAAGACGGATTTTTGACCCGCCATCACGCAAAAAAAACAAAGAAAATGAGACCTGGCCGGTCAAAATCGACCGAGTAGAAGCTGAGATCCAAGCGTGTACACACACACACACACACACACACACACACACACACACACACACACACACACACACACACGCGCGCGCGCGCGCGCGCGCGCACGCACACAGACACACAGACACACACACACACACACACATCCATACAGACATTTTTCAAAAACCATGTATTTTGATTCCTAACACCTCGGAACACAATTATGTTTTTACAACAACTCAAAAATTTACTATCACAAAGCTTCCTCTAGGAGGAAGCAAAAATGCAGCAAAGGTAAACTGGTCCTGCAATTATCAAGAGATCAACTAAAAAAGCATCTAACTCCTGCAATGAATTCCTAAATTTTCCTGTAAATCTACGCTGTAAATCGGTTTATCACAGGAACAAACAGTGGAGTAGCTGTGGAGAATAATTTTTCGAATAACTTAAGAGATGAAATGAATGTAACAGTTAATGGATCATTCCATTTACTAAACTAATGTGAGAAAATGTGTGGTCCAAACCTAATAAAGTTGGTCATTGTTGGTCACCAAAGGTTAAAGCTTTATTATTATTGCTGGTAATCAGTGGTCACTAAAACTAAAAGTTGGTCATTCGAGGTTTTTGATGGTCACCTACGGTAAGTGCACAGTTGTGACCAAAGGTAAAAGACGGTCATTGCTGGTAATAGGCGGTCACTAAAGGTAAAAGGTGGTCATTCGAAATTTTGTATGGTCAACTACGGTAAGAGACGGTCATTGGTGGTGCACAGTTGTCACCAACAGTAAAGGACGGTTATTGCTAGTAATTTGCTGCCACTAAATGTAAAAGTTGGTCAATCGAGGTTTTTAATGGTCAACTACGGTAAGAGACGAACATTGGTGGTGTACAGTTGTCACCAAAGGTAAAGGACGATCATTGCTGGTAATTATCGGTCACTAAAGGTAAAAGTTCTTTGATTTATTCGGCTATAGCAAATTTCTCGTAGTTCGCGAACGTTAAATTATATGTGAACGTAAATTTTTCGCTCTCTTCATTTCCGGCGTGAAAAGTATGGGGTTCCATTTGAAAGATCGAATTTGACCTTGAAGTAATCTTGGAGGTCAAGGTCTAGGTCAAGGTCACCATCGGATAGCCAGGGAAAAATTCTGAAACTTTTGTATTTAACATTTTTCTCTAAAATGCTCTCCCGCCGAGTTATCTTGCCGTTCCGGTACTTTTGCTATACCCTGTATATGCGATGGGTTAAACAGCACCCTGACTGGACTCTCTCTCTCTCTCACAGATCTGTGGACTGTGGAGGAGATATATAGGATAGACCAATCACGAGAGAGCAACGGTCGAAACAAAACAGCTGATCCAGGTCTAAAGGAAAGAGAAAAAAAAATCTGAAAAGAAGTCGACCCTCGAATTTTTTATCTTAATATAACTTGAAAAACGGCGGCATATTTTTAATTGAAATTTTTTATACATATAATATATCAAAGTAGCTATCCATTGATATATTATATGTATTAGTTAAAACATAATTCCAGGGTGGAAAAAATTAGTGAAATTCTAGCGCATTTCAATGTACGAGTAGTGCGGATCGCTCCTTCAGGCTTCTTCTATGCTTGCCTTCGGAGCGCTCCCGCGCCCCTTGATATGTGGGCGCATCTGATGTACCAGAGTTTTTTCAATGATACTTTTATTTCGAAAGCGCACCTTTATTTGCTTCGACAGAGACTCTATGCTCAAACTCCTTGCTTCCCCGACACTTGGTTGACTCCCAGAACCGCCCGGATTTGCCCTGACTCCTCCCACTTTCGCTTTCAATTTCGAGAGACTTCTACAATTGTAGCTGTTGCTTTAATGCGACAGCTAATTCCGTTCCGGCAGTTAGTTCAGTGACTTATTTGATCTAACTCTCCTTGCCGTCCTTCACATCTTGGGGATGGAGATTGTGGGGTTGAGAAGAAAGAGAACGCTTCGCTTCATCGATAACTAATTATGAGCCCTAAATAAACTACTTGTCGCGGGTTTATGCGTGCGACTTTTGAATATCTTACACACGTTATAATATTATCATAATATTTATTAAATCATTCTTGTATATTATAATATTTTAAATATTACTCAAAACATATTTCTAGAAATATATTTCTAATAATTCAGACACATATAATAAAGTTGGTGTGTATGGTAGAAACTTTTATCAAAGATTGATAAAATATTGAAATCACAAATTAGTTTCAAAAAATGTTATATGTAGAAAGTATAGACTTAAAAATATTTAAAAAAATTTTGCTTCCTCCTAGAGGAAGCTTTGTGATAGTAAAAAAAAAGTTTATGAGATAATGTGTTAGAAATGTTATTTAGCAAATTTGGAATCGAAATACACTATTTTTAGAAAATGTCCGTATGGATGTGTGTGTGTGTGTGTGTATGTGTGTGTGTGTGTGTGTGTGTGTGTGTGTGTGTGTGTGTGTGTGTGTGTGTGTGTGTGTGTGTGTGTGTGTGTGTGTGTGTGTGTGTGTGTGTGTGTGTGTGTGTGTGTGTGTGTGTGTGTCCGTATACGCTGATATCTCATGATCTACTCGACCGATTTTAACGGGAGAGTGATCATTTTTTTAGATTTTGCTTCCACAATTGGGGCCAATATTCTATTTTTGTAAAATTTAATTTTTTTTTTTTATATCCATTTTTTAATTTTCAAAATTTTTATTTTCGATTTTTTTAATATTTAGAACAAATATTGTTTATATATCATGAATTCTCTATATGTAGGCTAAAATTATCTACAATTTAAAAAAAAAAAGTCGGTAGCTATATTTCGTCATAAGTTATTGATGAAAACGTAATTTTTTGTAAATAGGTTATATTTCGAAATTAAAAAAAGATATTAACATGAATATTTTTTGTGGTTATAAAGGATATTAAGTACTATAACTTACTAAATTTTTAGGTTTTTTATTCATTATTTTTTGAGAAAAAAAATAATTTATAAAAAAAAAGTGATTTTTTTTGTCGTTCAATAACTATAGTAAAATTGGCTTAATCACTTTGAAATTCTTTGTAGGGGTAGATTTTGTATACCAATCGAGTGAGTTCTTTGAGCAAAAGGATTGATCCATAAATTTCGGAGATATTTGAGGTTAAAATGTTTTTCATTTTTTTTTAAATCGTAATTTCTCGAGAACGGCTCTATGTATCTAAATGGGGTGGGTGGCATTCGAAAGAGAATTAAATTACCTATATTTTCTAATAAAAATTAATTATCTAGCTATCACACTTCTTTTGTTATTAACAAAAACGTAAAAATTGAAAAATGAGTTTTATTTGTTCAACTATTACAAGAGTAAAATTGTCTTATTCGCTTCAAAATTCATTGTAGAGGTATATTATTGATAGTTCTCGGATGAGTTCTTTTGGCAAAATGATTGGTACATAAATTTCAGAAATATTTGAGGTAAACACAATCAAAGAACAACTTTAGAATATTTTTTTTATTTCGAACCAATGTACGACGAGAAGCCGTTGACAGTGGACTTGAAGAAGAAAAATTTGATGAAGAATAGAACTTGAAGAAGATTGTTTTCCATTCATATAAGGATTAAAATCACAAACAAATAAATTGCAAATGGAACCTCAATGAATAGCCATGAAAAAATTACAAGCTAATATTTTCCATAAAATTTTTCCAATTTTTTTCGTGAAAAATTTATTTTTCGAATTTTAATTTAATAAAAGGAATCAAAAAATTATTTTAAGGAAGCTACGTGCCAATGAATCGGCAGCGGTTTTTTAATAGGTTCCAATCTTTATGTAAAATCTTAGTGAAATCTTTTAATAATATTCAATGCTAATTGGAGTATATATTTGTTAATAATATAACTACATTCTAATATATTTCTTTTTCAGATTACAACGGATTTCGATCTAAATTCAAATAGCTGTAAGTGTTATGCCATGAAGAATTTTAAATCGGGTGATCAAATATTTATTTTCTATGGACCCCGAACTAACAACGAATTTTTCATACATTCTGGATTCGTTTATTCTAATAATAAAAATGTAAGTAATATAACTTGGTTTAGAAAATTTCTCCTCTGTAACTGTAATATTGTAGTCTTTTAATGTTTGCATTTTCTTATAATACTAGAATCATTGACGCACTGCGAGCGCCAATGATAAGATTGAAGGAAGTATTTTTTTTATGGAAAAACTACTTTTAATTTATGAGTTTTATGAATTTTTATGTTTTTTGTGGTTTTCAGCATTTACAAATTATTTGCTTTCAGAAATCTTATATTTCAGTAATATTTTAAGTAATTTGAGCGCTGTCCCACGAAAATCTATGGAATGATTTTCTCAAAAAGTTACACCAATGCCAAAAAATTGAAAATGCTATATCTCTGAGATAGGAAAATGCTATATTTCTAAAGTAGGGGTACAGATTATATCTTGGGCCATTTTATCAGCAATAGTGTATATTTATAGTATATATTGTACATTGTTTAAACTACATCTTTCTTTTTTTCAGCTGATTTCGGCCCCAGAAGCCCCTAAAAACAACTTTTTCCTATAGAAAATTTTTTCGTACAATGAATTGCTGACGAGTTAAGGGGGTCATAGACCTATAGGCCTTTAAGGCCAAACCACTTGAAAAAATAAAATAAAATATAATTAGTTACATATATTAGTAGTATATTATAAGTAGGCACAATTTCTGATAAAATAGCCCAAGATATAATCCGTAGACCAATTTTACTTAGAGATATTGTATTGCCAAGATTTTTCCTTTGGCGTAGTTTTAGTTTTCTACCTAAGAGTTGGAAATATCAAATTTCTTGAAACAAATGTCTTTTTAATGGAAAAAACTACTTTTAATTCATGAATTTTATGAATTTTTACTTTTTTTTTGTAAATTTTAGCATTTCAAAAATATTAGTTTCCAAAAATGTTATATTTCCAACTCTTACGTAGAAAACTGGATGAATTTAAAGTATTTTAGGCCTTGTCCCATGTAAATTTGTCGAGTACTTGTTTTTAAAAGCTACGCCAAAGTCTTAAAAACAATAATTTATAAAAGGAAACCCTGTGAAATGGAAATTCAGTAAAACTTAAAAAATATTGAACCATTTCGTTCCCAATTTTTTTCTCTTTCCTGTAACATAAAAAAGAAATTTTTATAGTTAAATATAATGTAATTTTACAATAAATATATTGCTTACCCATTCTAAACACATACATAATAACCTGTAACAATTAATGAAACTCTGCCAAATACGGTAGTGGTAAAATTATCTTACTCACTATTTATAAGATATCTTTTGAAACCCAGTTAAAGTAAGATTTTATTTTTTTTTTACAAATAGAATATTAACTGATTCTCTGTAACTGAAATCAAGCAGAACAATTAAGCAAAAATTGACTCCAGATTTTTAATCGACAATATTGCAATATAAATCATAAAAACATTTACCTTAGCTTGAGATCTGTTCCCCTATAAAAGGTGATTAACAATACTGGCACCTTGGCTTGCATTCCTTTAAACTTGATATCTCAGCAATGCGAACTCTTGGACTTCTGATTCAACCTTACTCTTAAATGACTTTCCAAAACATTCCATTCAAATGTACTATTAAGTAAAATACTAAGATGAATGTAGAATATTCTACAACAAAAATGTTTCATTTTGTCGAATCCAAAATCTCAATCAAAGCTTATAATAGTACAATAGATTTATAAATTAGCGGTAGATCCATTTTCTGAAACCTCTACTTCACTATTTTGTGTGGCGTATTATATGAAATCTGTAGGTATCTGGTGGATATTACAATAATGCATTACTCTTTCAGGAAATATAAACTTAATTTTATCATAGCGAGTTAGAATTAGTGATCTGTTCTAAAATTTTCTGACCAAAGTGGATGTTTGTATTTTCTTTCGCTCACATGTATTTCTCTTTTTTTTTCTATTCTTTTAATTTCTATTCATAGAGACTGTTGACACTACGGTCTCATTTTGAAGTTACTTAAAACTTTAACAAAACACTCACTATCCACTTGTATTAAACACTTTCACAAATTAATTATTATATGTACTTTTAAATTTAATATAGTGAATCTTTACTTTCGAATCAACTCAAGAGTGCAAAATATTCAAAATTAATTGAGAAATGCCGTATAAAGAAGTTTAAAATCACAGTGCTTATGTGATGTCAGCTGTGTTTACATTGATGCTACCAGTCTGTTATGTGTAGGTATTACTTATAGTTTATGGTTATGTAACAAAAAAGAGAGTAAGTACACTACTATCGACAAATTGACTGATCAATTTCGAGTAAAGTGGTCAAAATTTACGGTCAAAAACCAATCCATTAGTTTTCAAATTAAACCGTAGGTTACTTTTATGTTAAATAGATAATAAAAGAAAATCAAGTTTATCGTCTTTTTATAGGTGTCTATCTTCTTGAGCTATAACGAACATTTAAAATTTTTTTTTATTTATGAACCACACTTTTTTAAGTTCAGAATAACATATATAATTGAAAAATCAAATAAAAAAAAAATTAATGTTTTGACATATTTTAGGTCTATGACCCCCTTAAACCCATAAAACGATTTTTAACGTCGAAATGTACCTAATATGATCGATTTTCGATTCTATTTTGCGACGACGAAATGGACTCCGAAGCTGAAATTAATGAAGAAATAGAAGACGACACTGAAGACTTATTGTTAGTTAAAGAGGGCAGTGACAGTGATGTCAGTTTATGAAGAAGCTATTGAAAAAGAAGAAAGAAGAGAAGAGGAGAGAATCACCCAAGACCCCACAAGTTCGACAGCCATAAGAACACAACGATTAGAACATATCCAAAAAGGTATGGTGATAATGCATTACTAACCTATGAACAAGCCACTACAGGAAATGATAAGCATCGCTGGAAATAAGCCATTAAAGATGAAATGGAATCTTTAAAGAAAAATTAAACCTGTACACTGGTTGATGAGTCAGAGGCGAAATAAACCAAACCACTATCGAACAGATGGGTGTTCAAAATTAAAGATAACGTTAACTATACGGCGGGATTGGTCATACGAGGCTGTGAGCAGAGGCATGAACTAAACTATGAAGAAATCTTCAGCACAGTTGTAGAACAACTGTAATGTGATAACGTTTGATATTAAACAGAATCCTTGTATGGCTGTCTAAATGAAAAAATATTTATGTATCCTCCAGAAGGATACACACATAAAAATAAAATCTGTAAACTCAATAAAGCTTTGTATGGGTTGAAGCAAGCTCTGCTTAGCTGGAACAGAAGGATCATCAACTTCCTAAAATCGAAAGGCTTCAACCAGCTCAACACAGAACAATGTCTGTTCAAGAAAGATAACAGCAGCCTAATACTCAGAATCTACGTGGACGATGGCATCTTAATAGGAAATAATCAAATAGAAATGATGAAACTAGTAAAGGAATTGAATCATGAATTAGAAATGACAGTTTCGATTAATCCTAATATCTTTGTAGGTCTTGAAATTCAAAGAAATACAGAAGAAACAAACCTGACGCAGACAAGAATGGAGAATGCTAAAGCAGTCAGGACACTAATGCTAAAAGATAATCCTGCAGAGGAGGACACAAAGGACACAACTTATCCCTATATAGAAGCAATTGGAGGCCTTCCATATTTTACTAGCAAAACCAGGCCAGGTCTCAGTTACGCAGTTGGATTCTGCAGCAGAAGCGTAGAAAATCGACATCAAAGCAACGTGATGAATGTAAAAAGAACTGAGATATCTAGGAGGTGCTATAGATCATGGAATAACGTTCAAAGCGAACAGCGGTGACGATGAACTAGAAGCTTAGTGCGACTCAGACTTCGCTGGTGATATACAAACGAGAAAAAGCACAATGGGATTTATTATAATGTATTACGGAGGACCTATCAGCTGGTGCTTACGCAAGCGGAGTATTGCCATGCTATCGAGTACCGAAGCTGAATACGTCGCTGCAGCTGAATATTGCAAGCAATTATTATATTTGAAATTGTTGAAAATGGACATGTTATATTGCGCTCGACAAGCATAGGGCGCGACGGCGCACAGTGTACTATTGTCATGAAATTCGTCCGAAAATCAAATAACTTTTGAACGAAAAGGTCTAAAAAGACGATTGAGGTCGCATTTGGAAGCTAAATAGATGTAGAATACAGAAAAACTATCACTTGTAACGGGGGCATGAATAGAAGTAAAGATGGTCGCGTATACAGCGCAGCGAGATTCGAATCTCGCGCGCTTGCACGTATAACGACTCGCCGCGCGCCAAGCGGGACGCGCGAGAGGCGGAGCGAGAAGAAGAAGAAGAAGACGCCGACGCGCCGCTGAAGCGACGCCGCGGTCATTGTTTCGTCAGTCTGATCCTGCCGCGCAACAGGTGCGCACGTGCCCCGCCAGTGCCGCGCCAATCTGGAGTGTCCCGTGCCCCCGCGCCTTCTCTCCGCCACCAGCCAGCCAGCAACGCAACGCCGGCTGCCTCCGCTAGTTCGGCCACTCCGCCAGCCAGGAGACGAGAGCGAAAGAGAGAGAACGAGAGGGAGAGACAGCGGCAGCCGAGGCTCGAGCGACCCCGAGGCTCGAGCGACCACGAGGCCCGGCGCCTCGAAGAGAGGAGGCGAGAGCGAGAGAGAGGGAGAGAGGATCTGCGTGCGCGAGCTGGCCAGCTCAAAAGTAAGTGTTGCGCTTCCTTTATACTTGCCGCGTAGGTTTTGCGTGCGAGCGGCTTCGCGAGTGAGTGTTTCGCGGCTATTCGACGCCGCTTGCGTAGAGGCGAGCGGCCTCGTGTACGAGCGTGCGGCGGCCATTTTGTGGCGTCTTGCGGCGCGGTGACGCCGGCCGTGCGACCGGCCGGCTCCGCGTAAGTCTCGGCCTGCGCGTGAGATTTTATAGCTGATGTTCGGGCTTCGCGCCCCTTAGCGCGATCCTTTCGGTTAATAAACCCTACTTTATTTTACTTTTACTTCGTTAGTGTCGAGTCCTTGATTTTGCGAGTAACCGTTCCCTATCTCCCCGAATACCGCCCTCTACCTTTTCAGCAGCTGTAGCTAGTCGGAGGCATCACCTCCTAGAGGAGCAACGTCGATGGGGAAATTGTAAGTTAAAGTCGCTCAGGTTAACCTGAGCGGCGTTGTACGGGAACACCGGCGAGTGTAGGCAAGGCTAGTACATAGCTAGCCGCCGGTGATTCGTGCGCCGAAGTTGGTAGCAGAGGCAGAGCGGAGCGCCGGTTCTAGTAGAAAGCGGCCTAAGCTTTCTACAGCGAAAGCCGGGCGCGCTTGTTCTGAGCCTACGCCAACGCGCTCCGGCCGGCCGACGGGTCCGTCTACAACGGCGCGCTGCTCTGGGCGTAGTAGGCGCCTGTATATTACCTCGCGCATCCCAGAGAGGGATTAACACCCTCTTTTAAATTCACCCCGTTACACATTAAAATGAGTTTTTTGTCCTTTCAGACTGCTCGCAATTCAACTTTGATAGGTTGTTTGTATGTGTAATGAAACACGTGGATCCTTTTGAGCAAATTAAGTATTTTATTAATTTACTATCAGTCGACGTTTCGGAATCATTGTAGGATTCCCTTTTCCAGGGACTAGAAAACAACGATGTAACTTAATTCGTATGATCTAATTGCGCCACTATAATGACAAACAATACACAACACAAATCTTACCTAATTAATTAAATTAACTAACAAATACGCCCAATTTCATAGCAATGTAGGTGCTCGTCAATACAAAAAGATTGAACACGTAGCTCTCTCAACATTTTTTTCTAACGCACGTCATATTTGCACTGTAATTAAATCGAAAAAATTATGATTAGAAGGCTGAATGTGAATTTCAAATAATCATGAACCGGACGAATTATGAAAAGAACTTACTAAATCAAAAACGAAATCATGTTTGAAAAATTAAAAACTGACAAGAACTGTGGTACATTGACCCTTTGTCAAGCTACTAGTTTTCCCCGGATGGTAGCCAACAGAGCTATCAGAGAAGGACTGCGGATAGGTGACATCGCAGGGGATTATTTATATCCAAAAATCGAGTGGGGGGACACGACAGTACAAGCGGTGCGCCGCTCACAGTGTCCGTGGATCGCCCCACTACTACAAAGTATCCAAGAAACATAGCGAGTCGAGAGGCTTCTGGCGCTCCTCTTCACCGCACACACATGCGCATACGCAGGAACTAAGTAGTGCAACCTCAACATCGCTCATACCATCGTGCTACCCCGACTTCTCAGAATACGAGAACTTGACCCTCTAGGAACTAACTGCTTTTTTCTATCTTTAATTACGTTATTAATAATATCTATGGAAACCTTATAATCATTTTTCAACTTAATAGTATCAGTGATTCTATTCATATTATTTTTTGTATTATAAATGTGGATCATTTCTGAAAATCCTCTTTTACCTTTCTTAATTTCTTTATCCAAAACTTTAATCTTTTCAAAATTAATTCTGTGACGTGTTTCTGTGGCGTGTACGGATAGTGCAGATTTAGTATCGCTATTTTTTACACTCAATTTATGCTCATTCATGCGAATTTTGAGTTTTCTGCTAGTTCGTCCAACATATGTTAGATCACAATCAGAACAACCTATCTCATAAATAACGTTACTCTGCTGCAAACTATTTAATCTATCTTTACCTAACGTGATGAATCTCGATAACTTGTTAATTGGTTTGTTTACAACCCTGTAACCATGACTAGATAATATAGCTTTTAGTTTAAAGCTTAAGGACGTTCTCCGGGTCGAAACAGCAATTTTAGTTTTTATATTTTTATATAATGTTTTATTAATTTGATAATCCAAGAGTAAGTACATGTAACAAATATATACTTGAAAGAACATAAGACAATTTTTTTCAGACAAATTCAGGCAATAGTCACTATGGTATTGTTACAATTAAAGACAAAAACATCAATAAGTTCTTTAATTTTTTTTATTTTTTATCCGATCTTAACGAAATAAAGCTTATTTTGTTCGTTAAGAAATTTCAGGGGGAGTATCGATTGGAAAATTTATGATACGAGTTACCAGTACGGCGCAATATCAATTTGTTTAAGAAAGTTTTGATGAAAACTTGACTTGCTTTTCTTAAACAAATTGATATTGCGCCGTACTGGTAACTCGTATCATAAATTTTCCCATCGATACTCCCCCTGAAATTTCTTAACGAACAAAATAAGCTTTATTTCGTTAAGATCGGATACAAAATAAAAAAATTTAAAGAACTTATTGAAGTTTTTGTCTTTAATTGTAACAATAGCATAGTGACTATTGCCTGAATGTGGCTGAAAAAAATTGTTTTATGTTCTTTCAAGTATATATTTGTTACATGTACTTACTCTTGAATTATCAAATTAATGAAACATTATTTAAAAATATAAAAACTAAAATTGCTGTTTCTACCCGGAGAACGTCCTCAAATCTTTAATAAATGGTAAAACTATAATTTTGTTGTTGTTGGCAACTGTATTCTTTGTCAGTGAACGATTATTTTTTGAATTATCATGATTATTATTTAACTGGAAAATCCTATGTCTCATATTTTCAGAGATAAATTTCATAGGATATCCATTATTTTTAAGAAACTGAGTTGCAATATCTAGATTTTGTCTATGAAATTTTTTATGTGAAAGATTAATAGCACGATCTACAAGGTTGTAAACAATTGCTCTTTTATTTTGAATAGGATGATGCGAATCGAAATGAATAAATCGTCCGGAATAGGTACTTTTACGATACCAATTCGTAATTATATTGTTTTCATCAGTGCGAAATAATGCCATGTCTAAAAAGTTAATTGATTTTTTCTCCTGGTCTTCATTTTCTATCGTAAATTGTAAATAATGGTTAAACTTATTAAAAGTACTTAGGCATCTGTCAATTGCATCATCCTTTACAATCAATAAACAATCATCGACATATCTCTTATATAAAACAATATCCGATTTCATAACATTGAGGCAATGGTTCTCGAGACACTCCAAAGCCAGTTCCCCAAACCACGGACTAGAGCATCCGCCCATTGGCGCGCCATGTGTTTGTTTATAGTAACTATTGTCAGAAGAGAAATAAGTAGAATTCATTAAAAAGATAATGCCATCCAAAAATTCGTTCATCGTCAGATTAGTTCTGTTTCTTAAATATTTCCATTTGTTACGGATACCAGTTAAAACAAGATCGATATTTATATTTGTAAATAGAGATACGACATCAAATGAACATAATCTGTAATTATCCGGGACATGAATATCTGAGCTAATATCAATTAATTCAGAACTATTTTTCAAAGATGATCTAGTCCGTGGTTTGGGGAACTGGCTTTAGAGTGTCTCGAGAACCATTGCCTCAATGTTATGAAATCGGATATTGTTTTATATAAGAGATATGTCGATGATTGTTTATTGATTGTAAAGGATGATGCAATTGACAGATGCCTAAGTACTTTTAATAAGTTTAACCATTATTTACAATTTACGATAGAAAATGAAGACCAGGAGAAAAAATCAATTAACTTTTTAGACATGACATTATTTCGCACTGATGAAAACAATATAATTACGAATTGGTATCGTAAAAGTACCTATTCCGGACGATTTGTTCATTTCGATTCGCATCATCCTATTCAAAATAAAAGATTATTAATCTTTGACATAAAAAATTTCATAGACAAAATCTAGATATTGCAACTCAGTTTCTTAAAAATAATGGATATCCTATGAAATTTATCTCTGAAAATATGAGACATAGGATTTTCCAGTTAAATAATAATCATGATAATTCAAAAAATAATCGTTCACTGACAAAGAATACAGTTGCCAACAACAACAAAATTATAGTTTTACCATTTATTAATGATTTAAGCTTTAAACTAAAATCTATATTATCTAGTCATGGTTACAGAGTTGTAAACAAACCAATTAACAAGTTATCGAGATTCATCACGTTAGGTAAAGATAGATTAAATAGTTTGCAGCAGAGTAACGTTATTTATGAGATAGGTTGTTCTGATTGTGATCTAACATATGTTGGACGAACTAGCAGAAAACTCAAAATTCGCATGAATGAGCATAAATTGAGTGTAAAAAATAGCGATACTAAATCTGCACTAGCCGTACACGCCACAGAAACGCGTCACAGAATTAATTTTGAAAAGATGAAAGTTTTGGATAAAGAAATTAAGAAAGGTAAAAGAGAATTTTCAAAAATGATCCACATTTATAATACAAAAAATAATATGAATAGAATCACTGATACTATTAAGTTGAAAAATGATTATAAGGCTTCCATAGATATTATTAATAACTTAATTAAAGATAGAAAAAAGCAGTTAGTTCCTAGAGGGTCGAGTTCTCATATTTTGAGAAGTCGGGGTAGCACGATGGTATGAGCGATGTTGAGGTTGCACTACTTAGTTCCTGCGTATGCGCATGTGTGTGCGGCGAAGAGGAGCGCCAGGAGCCTCTCGACTCGCTATGTTTCTTGGATGCTTTGTAGTAGCTGGGCGATCCACGGACACTGAGCGGCGCACCGCTTGTACTGTCGTGTCCCCCCACTCGATTTTTGGGTATAAATAATCCCCTGCGATGTCACCTATCCGCAGTCCTTCTTTGATAGCTCTGTTGGCTACCCTCCGGGGAAAACTAGTAGCTTGACAACGGGTCAATGTACCACAGTTCCTGTCAGTTTTTAATTTTTCAAACATGGTTTCGTTTTTGATTTAGTAAGTTCTTTTCATAATTTGTGCGGTTCATGATTATTTGAAATTCACATTCAGCCTTCTAATCATAATTTTTTCGATTTAATTACAGTGTAAATATGACGTGCGTTAGAAAGAAAATGTTGAGAGAGCTACGTGTTCAATCTTTTTGTATTGACGAGCAACTACATTGCTATGAAATTAGCGTATTTGTTAGTTAATTTAATTAATTAGGTAAGATTTGTGTTGTGTATTGTTTGTCATTATAGTGGCGCCATTAGATCATACGAATTAAGTTACATCGTTGTTTTCTAGTCTCTGGAAAAGGGAATCCTACAATGATTCCGAAACGTCGACTGATAGTAAATTAATAAAATACTTAATTTGCTCAAAAGGATCCACGTGTTTCATTACACATACAAACAACCTATCAAACTATCATTAAGACTTTATCTTGATTTTATGACCTTGAAAAAATGACCTTAAGTTGGATAATTTGAAAAAACGCCTTTTCGGGGCTTCAATCCCAAGATTTTACTGTTACTCTTATTTTTGGGCATCCATTTCCGAGTAAAACAAAGTTATATATAATTATATATGATTTAAGTATAAATTATATATAATTATATATAATTTATATATAATCATATATGGATATATATTGATTTTGACCTTATATAAGAATATGATCATATATGTATATCTAAAATTATTATATATGATCGTGTATGACCATATATACTTATATATGAGTATATATGGTCATACGTGATCAATATATTACCATATATTATCCGATAAAACGATATATAAATGTGATGTAGCATCAATAATTTTTCATATGTATGTTGATATATAGTTACACATGACAATATATGACTATATATGTGTGATTCCGGAAGTCTGAGGAGCTTTTTCGTGAGTGTTATGGAAGTTTGAGGATTTTTTGGAAGTTTGAGGAGGCTCCTCAAAGTATTTTTCCGTATTTTTTTGTATTTTTCCGTATTTTTCTTTTTTTTCCGTATTTTTCTGTATTTTTCCATACTTTTCTGTATTTTTCCATATAAATACACTCCTCAAAGTGCCTGATTGTTATATATATATATACTAGGGGGGCTTCGCCCCCTGCTCGCTCCGCTCGCCAACCCCCATTTGTAATGTGTAATTGTTAAAAAAGAATATTATAGAAAAAGGTAACACAACTGGAAACTGAATTGCGTTTTTTAAATTTAGAAATATTTATTTTTCTCTGTTTAAAAAAAAAATTCTTTTTTTTGTACAAATTAGCTAGACATACATTAAAAATAAAATTGGAGAGCTAAACACAGAAGTAATCGAGACTGAAAAGACATAAAAGAGATATAAATGTGATGTTATCTATTGATATAACAAAAGAATACATTATGTATGTTATTCATGTAGTTTATTTTCGGTCAGAATATAAAATCATATTATTTATGTAAAATTTGTATTAAGTATAATGAATAACAATTACAAAAATTTAGATCAAATAAATATGGAAAGTTAGTATTTAAGTTTTATTTATATATGAATTATCGTTATGTTGATAATAAAATGGTAGTTCCATATAATAGTTTTTTACTGCAGAAATATAAATGTCATATTAACGTTGAATATTGTGCATCAATTCAAAGTATCAAATATATGTTTGATTATATACATAAAGGAGATGACAGAGCATTGTGTAAAATTCAGAAAATACATAAAGTAGATGAAGAGACTTCTGTAGTTTTTGATGAAATTTCACAATATATTCACGGTAGATATTTGAGCCCAATGGAAGCCGCTTGGCGCCTAGAAACGTTTCCTTTGTGTAGTAGAAGCCATACTGTCATTCATTTAGCCGTACATACCGAGAATCAACAAAAAATTTTTTTCGAAGAAAATAAAGAATTTGAAGCTTCGCGTAATAGAGAAACTACTTTAACAGCGTGGTTTCAATTAAACAAAATGGACCAGTTTGCGAAAAATATAAAATATGCTGAAATTCTTCGATATTATGGATTTACCAAATCTAAAGCATGGAAACGTAGAGAACGCAATAAACAATTTGATGCGATTGGGCGATTAAATATTGTTTCACCTAAAGATAATGAAAGATTTTTTCTTAAATTACTGTTGAACCGCATAAAAGGTGCTACTTGTTCTAAAGATTTACGAACATTTAATAACGTCTCATATGAAACATATAAAGAAGCAGCACTTGCTATGGATTTAATAGAAGATGATTCCTAAATTTATATTATTTTTGATGAAGCAAGTAATATCATGCTTCCTTTTCAATTACGTAAATTCTTTGCATGGTTTATCTTAGCTGAAAATATGCAAGGTAACTTAATTTGGAATAAATTCAAAAAATTTTTTACTGAAGATTTTAAAGAAAATAAAGAAAATAATGCTTTGTCACAAATTCAAAATATCTTACAACCTGAAGATAAAAGTTGTAAAGATTATAGTTTACCTGAACCAACAATAAATAGTATCGAAGACAGTCCTGAAAATTTAGCAAACAGTAAAAATCTTTTTGAAATTTTGTTTAATCAATTAACTACTAATCAAAGATTAATTTTTAATGAAATTATAACTAACAAAACTAGATTATTTTATTGATGGACCTGGAGGTTCAGGAAAAACTTTCATGTACAAGACTTTAATATATCACTTTTTATCTTTGAATAAAAAAATTTTATCTATGGCTTGGACAGGAATCGCATCTATTTTATTACCTAGAGGAATGACAAGTCATCGTACTTTTAGACTGCCTTTAGATTTAAACAGTATTGAAAGTGCTTTTCTAAAATTAGAATCAGATAAAAAAAAATTACGGGAAGTAGATATTATAGTTTGGGATGAAGCATCAATGATCCCAAAAAAAGTTTTGGAAATTGTTGATCAAACACTCAAAGATATATGTTACAGTGATGTTCTATTTGGTGGTAAATTGATAATATTAGGAGACGATTTTAGACAAATTCTGCCAGTCCTAAAACATGGTTACCGAGACAGTGTAGTACAGGACACAATCAAATTTTCTCATTTATGACCTCTCTTTAAAGTTTTAAAATTAATTGAAAATATTCGCTCAAAAAATAAACAATTTGCTTAATTTTTATTAGAGTTAGGTGAATGTAAAATTAATCCATTTATAGTTCCAAATAAATGGAAGACCGAAAATGTATGTAATAAAATTTATGATGATATCAATCTCGAAAATTCCGTAGATCATATAATATTAGCTCCACATAATGACGATATTAAACTTATAAATAATAAAGTTTTGAACTTATTACATGGTAAAACACATACATATTATAGTTTAGATTACGCAACTCACAAAGGAGTTGATCAAACAGATGAAAATATACACTTAAATTACCCAATAGAAATGCTTAATAATATTAGATAAGGTCTACCTCCACATGAATTAAAATTAAAAATAAATGCAATTGTAATGTTAATTAGAAATATAAGTATATCAGAAGGAATGTGTAATGGTACACGCTTGAAAATTACAGGTTTATTTAATCACAATATTAAAGCTGAAATAATTCCGGGGGAAAGAATTGGTGAAGAATTTTTTATACCACGAATAACATTAAATACTGGAGATTCTTCTTCATTTCCGTTTACACTTTTTAGAAAACAATTTCCAGTTGTATTCGCTTTTGCTATAACAATAAATAAATCTCAAGGTCAAAGTTTTAATTCTTTAGGTATTTACATTAGACGACCTTTATTTTCACATGGCCAATTATATGTTGCTTTGTTCCGATGTAAAAATCCTAACAATATATTTATTGAAAATCTTTTAGAAAATTCCTCAATAATTGATAACATGGTTTGGAAAGAAATTTTTGACGTTTAATCTACAAATATTTAATCTACAAAAAATTTAATCTACAATATTCTATACTTCTTAATATATTTTTTTAAGAATTATTATTATTTCTTTTTGTTTCTTTATATATTTACATGTAAATTTATATAGATTAAAATATCCCCAAATAAATTTATATCAATAATCATTTTATTTATAATATTATTCTTTTACGAAAGTATAAGACATGTTGTACTTTCTTATAAGCATAATATCATATAAATAATCTGATTGTTTTGTTACATATAATAAAAAACAATTCAATATAAATATATTTATGTGAAATATTTTTTTTATTACATGTAATAAAGATGGGAATCAATTTTCATTAAATTAATTAAAAATTATTAATACAAATGGATTAAAATTAATTAAAATTGATAAAATTTATTAATGAAAATTGATTCACATCTTCCATGGTGGAGGAAGGATGGGATAGGTTGGAGTCGAGGAGGATGGAGAGACGACTCCCATGGTTTTTAGGGCTATTGGCGATCAATTCCATGGTTGTGTTTAGACTTATTATATAAAAAATGATTAACAATAATATTATATGATTTTGGCATGTCTCATTATCATATATAATTATTATTATTTGTTATATAAAACACCTAAGCACAATAAAATCAAAAATTCAACGCGCCCATAACAGTACCTCAGTGTTGGTGTGGAAAACTGTTAAATGTAGTAAATAAAAAAAGCTGAAAAACTGACTATACGCAATATATCTATGATGAATTATATACGAAGGAATAGGTGGAGGGGTAGGTGGAGCGGTCGGTGGAGCGGACGTGGAGCGGGGTGGAGCGTGACGGAACGGGGTGGAGTGGGGCGGAGCGGGTTGGAGCGGGGTGGAGCGGCGTGGTTGGGAGGTGGAGGGGCAAACACCCTTCAAAATAACGTAAAATTTGAAAGAATTTCACGGTAAAAAGTGGAGGCAAAGTGGAGGGCAAATAGAGCGGGGTGGAGCGGGGTGGAGGGGGTAGGTACCCATTTTGAGCCTTACAACTATATATTATAGGAATATATATATATATACATATGCTACTTAGGGTTTATGCCGACCTTTGATATATATACCGAGATTTATGACACCTGAAAAAGTTTATGGTGCCCGGAGCACATAAACTTCCTAAATATAGGCTGCCCGACCTAGAGTCTATAACCCCAGGGTCCATTATTTCTTTAGTCACGCGCTATAGGGAACTCTGGGCTGTAGGTACTAATATATAGTGTTGGACGCCATAAACCCCCCCGTAACAAACATCTATTTATACACACACACACATACACACCCACACACACACACACGCACGCACGTACACACGCACGCACGCACACACACGCACGCACGCACGCACACACACACACACACACACACATGCTACTTAGGGTTTATGCCGACCTTTTTTTATATATACCGGGGTTTATAACACCCGAAAAAGTTTATGGTGCCCATTTATGTGTGTGTGTGTGTGTGTGTGTGTGTGTGTGTGTGTGTGTGTGTGTGTGTGTGTGTGTGTGTGTGTGTGTGTGTGTGTGTGTATATAATATATGAGTATACATGATCATATATATTTATATAAGGTCAAATTCAATATATAACCATATATGGACATATATAATTATATAGTATATATAACCATATATAATTATTTATAAATTATATATAATATATATATATATATATATATATATATATATATATATATATATATATAATTATATATTATATTATATATAATTATATATAGTCATTATATATTGAAGTTGAGCTTAGATAAGCATATACAGTTATATATGTACATATAAAACTGTATATACCCGAGTTTAAAAAAAGTTATATATAATTATATATAATTCCGGTACAAATTATATATAATTATATATAACTATATATAATTTATATATAATCTTATGTTGTTATATATTGATTTTCACCTTATATAAGCATATATGATCATATATTTCTCGGTAACAGTACTTATGTTGACTTTTACTCAACCTGAAAGAGACTTATGCAGACTTCGTGCCAATTGTGTATATGTCAACATAAGGGAGGGATTATTTCTTTAGTCAAGCGTGACTTATGCAGACAAATTCATACACGGAACCGTACTTATGCAGATACACTGCATAATTGGAACAGGACTTATGCGGACCGGTCTGCATAAGTATGTATATACAAATTTATATATGTATATACAAATTTATATATGTATATATAAAATCATTATATATGGTCATGTATGGCCATATATATTTATATATGAGTATATATTACTATATATTGTCAGATAAAACTATATATAAATGCGTGATATAGCATCGAACATTTTTCATATGTATGATGATATATGGTTATATATTGATTTTGACCTTATATAAGCATATACGATCATATATGTGTGTATATATATTATATATAAAATCATTATATATGATCATGTATGACCATATATATTTATATATGAGTATATTATACACTTCTCCAAAGGGATTTATAAAGCCCGTTTTTAGGCACGACCGCTTCTCGGGAGAGCCTTATATTTTCGTCAATGCGAAAATTGTAACACTTCAAAAACTGAAAGTTTACGATATAAAAACTATTTTCCACCCACAATGAGTTCATTTTAAGCGTTTTTGGAGATGTATGTATGTCGGTACGTATGTATGTAATCAAGTAACCCGATTGTCTCAGCAAAATTTTAATGGATTCAAACGGGCTTTGGGGAAAATACTCGTCTAATTATACGTAACTGACAGTTCCCTAGCGAAGATGATCGATGGAAAATTTTAGAAATGGAAGCATAAAGAAATATTTCAAAAAATCGATTTTTAACCTTAATGTTTAGAAAAATTATTTTTAAGCTAATATCTACAGGCCTATCTGCTAAAACTAATTAAAAGACACCTTTTTTCTGTTGGGAATCTTTTGCTCCGAGCAATATTTACCAACATAAATGCGAAAAAAACGTCAAAAAAGGTAAAAAATGGACGATTGTCGGCTATAACTTGTCAGGATTTGATTTTTCACAAAAATGTTAAATATAAAAGTTGTAGATAATATTGAAACAAAATTTTTTCCCATTTAACATTGTTTTTGTAAAATCAACTCCTGACGAGTTAGACTTATAAAAACTATTTTAAACGCCAAAAAATACACATAAAATGGACGATTTTCGACTGTAACTTGAGACATTTAATTTTACACAAAAATATTCAATACGTAAGTTATGGATAATATTGAAACAAAACTTTTTCCTATTTAACATTTTTTTATAACATCAACTCCTGACGAATTAGACTTGTAAAAACGATTTTAAACGACAAAATACACATAAAATGGACGATTTTCGGCCATAACTTGTCAAGATTTGATTGTTCACAAAAATGTTAAATATAAAAGTTGTTGATAATATTGAAACAAAATTTTTTCCCATTTATCATTTTTTTGTAAAATCAACTCCTGACGAGTTAGACTTATAAAAACTATTTTAAACGCCAAAAAATACACATAAAATGGACGATTTTCGACTGTAACTTGAAAGCATTTAATTTTACACAAAAATATTCAATACATAAGTTATAGATAATATTGAAACAAAACTTTTTCCTATTTAACATTTTTTTATAACATCAACTCCTGACGAGTTAGACTTGTAAAAACGATTTTAAACAACAAAATACACATAAAATGGACGATTTTCGACTGTAACTTGAGAGCATTTAATTTTACACAAAAATATTCAATACATAAGTTATAGATAATAGTTAAACAAAACTTTTTCCCATTTAAGATCTTCATGTAAAATAAATACCTGACGAGTTAAATCTATAAAAACGATTTTAAACGCAAAAATATAAATAAAATAAACAATTTTTGCTTATCGTACAAAGAATTGATTTCCAGTAGAACTCTTAAATACGAAGGATATAGATATCGCTTAAATTCCAATAAAAAAACTAAAACAATAACTAACAAAAACTGTTACATAAAAGCTGTGAAAACTTATAATTTCTTGTCATGGTCTAGAGAACTTAGTATATAGTAAAATCAAAATTAGAAAAATGTTTAAAAATTGCGTTGTTAAAAATCTATAATTATATTATCTTACTGTTTTGATAACAAATAGAAATTTCATATAAAATTACACAGCTTATCCTGTTAATTATGTTCACAGAACCTAAGCGATTGAACTAAGAGAATCAAAATTGTCTAATATTATAAAAGAACATGTTAAAGTAATATCATATTACACAACAAAAACTCTAGTGTAATGTATGTGTTATAGATTTTGTAGTATAGTAAAGTTCAATATGTATAAAGAATTAAAATGAAAACTATTAAATACGCAAGACTCACTTATATATACAATAGATACCTTGAAATGAGTTCTTATACCCTGACTAAATTTAGAAATTAACTAGATGAGTTAATATGACCAGCGACAACTGCTTACCCGTATCGCATCTAACCACACACAGCACTTTTATGATATCCCCCAGTTCCTAATTATCTATCCCCTCACATTCTAAAGCACTAACACTTGAAGATCATTGTAGAGCTGGGGAAGCTGCAAAATGAGGCTGGATGGCCCAGGGCGGGCACTACTCCATGGATGCCAGTCTGCTCAGAATTATCTAATAGCCATCTGAGAAGAAAATAGTATAGAGACCAACATGCGTGTCTCAATCTCAAGGACGGCCTCACCGTAAGAATGAACAAAACAGATGAATAGATCAGTCACTGATCTAGGAGACAAGCGAGGAGAGTTAAGCACTAGAAACCACATATGACTAATGAATAGATGACACAAAAAACATTACCATATAAAAGAAAATACTGTAGCAATGGTTGTTGTTCACTACTCTCGCTGCACCAGTTACCTCTAACAATTAGAGGAGAAAGACTAGTGGAACCTTCACTTGTTGTTTCATTGCTGAAAACACCTCCATCCTGAGAGTCGCTGAAGGCACCAGCAGCAGATTAACTGTATACAGAGCCACTAGTATAAGAGTCAAACACACACATGGAAAGTTGAGTATCTGAAAACCACATATGACTAATAAATAAATGAGCCAAACAACATCACCACACTCAAGAAAAATTCTGCAGCAGTGCCCATCATTTACACTACTCTCGTCGCCAGATACCTGCAACAAGAGAAAGTACCATCAGCTTACCTATCAGAGAGGTTAGGAACGAGAAAGGGCTTACGAAATTTGCTCTTGCCGTCGACACGCTGCCTTCCTGTCTCTGAGGAACATCATCATCAACCAGTAAACACGATAAAATGGACGACATTCTCCAGGGCGGTTCATTGCAGCAGCCACCGTCATCACTGGGAACGCCGAGAGTCAGACGATGCGATTGTTGACATCACACCATGGACATACGCGCGTGCACGCCGCCTTAGGGCTGCAGTCAACATAGACTCACTAGGGCTAGTAGCAGAAAGCGCGCGCGCGACCCATATATATATATATATATATATATATCATCCTATAGTATATAGTTGTAAGAGGCTTGTAGGGTTCCCAGCCTCTCCTCCCCCTCCCCCCTCCACCCCCTCCTTAAAGCCCCTCCTCAACCCCTCCTCAAAATAACGGGAAAATGAGATTAGAAATAGGAGTTTTTAGTATTACATTTACTCCTCAAAACCCCTCCTCAAAACCCCTCCTCCCCCCTCCTCCTACTCCTCCTCTTAATATTGTATTGTTTTTCTCATTTTGTTATACATTTCATATATATTACGAATAATTTGATATTGTTAATATTATTGATGTTGTTTCTATATTATTAAATAATTATAATATCAAATGTTATCAATTATAAGGTCAAGTTTAAAAAATTTGTATAAGTTCCCCGTTCCTTTTTGCATGTAAGAAGCCTTAATCACATCAGGGTATGGCTTTAATAACGTTACTAATGATTTTTAATCTAATAATAATACATTAATACTATAAATATAGTGTATTTAACATGACTAAAATAATTTTTTTTAACAAAATGTCGATATTTTAGAAACAGCACAAACAATTATTGATAATAAATCCCTATCTTTTTTGTTTCTTAACAAATCTTAATTATCTAGGTCTCATTTTATTCTTTCACGGGGACTTGCCCAAGGAAAAATTCAAAATTATTCAAGACCCAGAAAGTCATAGCCAATTGAAGATAATTATTTTTATAACTTCATTCGTGATTTTATAAACAATTATAACTACCTTAAATGTCATCAAATGTATTGGAGGGGGTGTACCTAAGTGCTGTGCGGTACTGTGCTGTGCGATGCTGCGTGATGCTCGTGTTATTGGTGCGTTGGCTACTTACGGAACTACTTTTCTGATTGGTCGGTATTTAAACATCAACCAATCAGCGGCGTAGTTCTATAAGTAGCCAATGCACCAACAGCACCGGCATCGGAAACGCACCGCACGGCGGTGCGAACTTATACAAAAAAATTTGTATAAGTTCGCCTTTCCTTTTTACGTGTAGTCTTAATGTAAGCCTTAATCACATTAGGGTATGCCTTTAATAATGTGACACATAATGTAGGACACAAAATAGAACACACCCTCATATGATTGTGATATTATGGATTTACTAAATCTAAAGTATGGAAACGTAGAGAACGCAGTAAACAATTTGATGCAATTGGGCGATTAAATATTGTTTCACCTAAAGATAATGAAAGATTTTTTCTTAAATTACTGTTGAACCGCATAAAAGGTGCTACTTCTTTTAATGATTTACGAACATTTAATAACTTGCTATGGGTTTAATAGAAGATGATTCCTAAATTTATATTATTTTTGATGAAGCAAGTAATATCATGCTTCCTTTTCAATTACGTAAATTCTTTGCATGGTTTATCTTCGCTGAAAATATTCAAGGTAATTTAATTTGGAATAAATTCAAAAAATTTTTTACTGAAGGTTTTAAAGAAAATAAATAAAATAATGCTTTGCCACACATTCAAAATATATTACAAATTGAAGATAAAAGTTGTAAAGATTATAGTTTACCTGAACCAATAGTAAATAATATCGAAGAAAGTCCTGAAAATTTAGCAAACAGTAAAAATCTTTTTGAAATTTTGTTTAATCAATTAACTACTAATCAAATATTAATTTTTAATGAAATTATAACTCACAAAAATAGAATTTATTTTATTGATGGACCTGGAGGTTCAGGAAAAACTTTCATATACAAGACTTTAATATATCACTTTTTATCTTTGAATAAAAAAATGTTATCTATGGCTTGGACAGGAATTGCATCTATTTTATTACCTAGAGGAATGACAAGTCATCGTACTTTTAGACTTCCTTTAGATTTAAACAGTATTGAACGTGCTTTTCTAAAATTAGAATCAGATAAAAAAAAATTACGGGAAGTCGATATTATAGTTTGGGATGAAGCATCAATGATCCCAAAAAAAACTTTGGAAATTCTTGATCAAACACTCAAAGATATATGTTACAGTGATGTTCCATTTGGTGGTAAATTGATAGTTTTAGGAGGCGATTTTAGCCAAATTCTGCCAGTCCTAAAACATGGTTACCGAGACAGTATAGTACAGGACACAATCAAATTTTCTCATTTATGTCCTCTCTTTAAAGTTTTAAAATTAACTAAAAATATTCGCTCAAAAAATAAACAATTTGCTTCATTTTTATTAGAGTTAGGTGAAGGTAAAATTAATCCATTTATAGTTCTAAATAAATGGAAGACCGAAAATGTATCTAATAAAATTTATGATGATATCAATCCCGAAAATTCCGTAGATCGTATAATATTAGCTCCACATAATGACGATACTAAACTTATAAATAATAAAGTTTTGAACTTATTACATGATAAAACGCATACATATTATAGTTTAGATTACGCAACGCATAAAGGAGTTGATCAAACAGATGAAAATATTCACTTAAATTACCCAATAGAAATGCTTAATAATATTAGAGAAGGTCTACCTCCACATGAATTAAAATTAAAAATAAATGCAATTGTAATGTTAATTAGAAATATAAGTATATCAGAAGGAATGTGTAATGGTACACGCTTGAAAATTACAGGTTTATTTAATCACAATATTAAAGCTGAAATAATTCCGTGGGAAAGAATTGGTGAAGAATTTTTTATACCACGAATAACATTAAATACTGGAGATTCTTCTTCATTTCCGTTTACACTTTTTAGAAAACAATTTCCAGTTGTATTCGCTTTTGCTATAACAATAAATAAATCTCAAGGTCAAAGTTTTAATTCTCTAGGTATTTACATTAGACGACCTTTATTTTCACATGGCCAATTATATGTTGCTTTATCCCGATGTAAAAATCCTAACAATATATTTATTGAAAATCTTTTAGAAAATTCATCAATAATTAATAACATTGTTTGGAAAGAAATTTTTGACATTTAATCTACACTTTTTAATAAACTTTTTCAAAAATTATAATTTTTTTTTATATATATTTTTATCTAAATTTATATAGATCAAAATAAACCCAACTAAATTTATATCTATAATCATTTTATTTATAATATTATTCTTTTACGAAAGTATAAGACATGTTGTAATTTCTTATAAGTATAATATCATATAAATAATCTGATTATTTTATTACATATAATAAAAAAAATTTCAATATAAATATATTTACATGAAATATTTTTTTCTTAAATGTAATAAAGATGGGAATCAATTTTCATTAAATTAATTAAAAATAATTAATACAAATTATTTAAAATTAATTAAAATTGATAAAATTTATTAATGAAAATTGATTCACATCTTCCATGGTGGAGGAAGGATGGGATAGGTTGGAGTCAAGGAGGACGGAGGGACGACTCCTATGATTTTTAGGGTTAGTGACGATGAATTCCATGGTTGTGTTTAGGCTTATTATATAAAAAATGATTAACAATAATTTTATATTATTTTGGCATGTCCCATTATCCTATCTAATTATTAATATTTGTTATATAAAACACCTAAGCACAATAAAATCAAAAATTCAACGGGCCTATAACAGTACCTCAGTGGTGGTGTGAAAAACTGTTAACTTTAGTAAATAACACGCTAAAAAAGTGACTACACATTAAAACACATATAATAATATGAGCATGACCTTACACTATTAGGCGTAATAAACAGCGCCACCGTTTTTATAAATTTTTTGCACACATAAGTAAAACAGTAAATGTATATGTACTGTACACATATGTATACGAAGTCATGGTGAAAAACCGGCACTTAAAATGCTCAGAGAATCGATCTACAATATAAGCACGCAAATTTAGAAAAGAATTTTTTCTAAATAGAAAAAAACATCGTAGTATTTCTAGATTTAAACAACAAAATTGAGTTTCCAGTTGTATTAAATTTTACTATATTTTTTTAACCATTCACGCTAAAAATGGGGGTTGGCGAGCGGAGCGAGTAGGGGGCGGAGCCCCCTAGTATATATATATATATATATATCTTATATACAGGGCGCGCTCACGGTCACGTGGGTCGCATGCGTTTTTCCGCTGGTGCGGACGCACTATAACGCAGCCTATAGCCGAGATAGCCGTTACGGTTATGGCTCCTGTACTCTGCACGCACGCAGCACCAAGACAGATTACCATTGCCGAATGCACCAGTGTTGAGTTTTCTCTTTATGTTTTTCTCCTATTCGCGGTATTAGTGTATATGTGCATTTATGTATATGTATAAGTTATACGAACATCAGTGAGCGATTAGTCTACAGTTTTCGTTAAACTGTGTAAAATTTAACTTCATATTTTTGTATTAATCGGGAGTAATGAATTGGTATTTTTCCTTATGTTATTCAAAAGCATTTTACTTAACACAAAAATTTCAAATACAAAAGTTGTTGATAACATTGAAATATAGTACATTTCGATACTAGTGCGAGGATTTGATTTTCCCCTCGTGTGACTGTTTGCACCCAAGCGAAGCGAGGGTGAAAAGGTCACACGAGGAGAAAATCAACTTCTCACATAAGTGTCGAACCGTATTTTTTGACACGACGTGCGAGAAGTGAGATTTTTGCACGCATCGTTTAACGCAGCGTGCGAGAAATCGAACTACTCACACAAGTGTCGAACCGTATTTTTTGACACGGCGTGCGAGAAGTGAGATTTTTGCACGCATCGTTTAACGCAGCGTGCGAGAAATCGAACTTCTCGCACGGAGTTTCAAAATAGTACATTTCGATACTAGTGTGAGGATTTGATTTTCCCCTCGTGTGACTGTTTGCACCCGAGCGAAGCGAGCTTCGAAGCTTCATAATATTATCAAGCCCGACTCATACATCGGGGTTTATGGAGCCCGACCTAGAGTCGCAATACCCAGAGAGGGATTATTTCTTTAGTCACTTGTATACCAACTCTGGTTGAAAGGTACTAAGGGCTGGATAAATTCCGATAGATGTATATATTATAACTATATATTGTCAGATAAAACCATATATAAATGCGTGATGTAGCATAAAAAATTTTTTATATATATGATGATATACAGTTTTTATTGTTTTTATACATGACAATATATGACTATATATTAACACACACACACACACACACACACACACACACACACACACACACACACACACACACACACACACACACACACACACACACACACACACACACACACACACACACACACACACACACACACACACACACACACACACACACACACACACACACACACACACACATATATATATATACACGGTGACCCATTTTAATCGCCGCACAGGGATTTCTCGGAACCTAAGCCAGATAGAGAAAAGTGGTTCAGACAAAAGTTATAGGGGACAAAGGGGGCCACATAATGGCACTAACGTCTTTGAACTTGAACTTGACCTTTGAGGTTATTTCAAGGTCAAAGTGGTTTTTTCATATGGAAACACCTAGTTTTGACCCCGGATTCGGAAAGAGAGGGAAATTTTACGTTCAAAATCATGTTGAGAAATTTTTTCCAAGGTCATTTCAAGGTCAAATCTAGGTCAAACTCAGAAAAGTCTGTTTAAAATCGTTTTTTCCATGAACCAAAGGCTAAGCTGGTTCAAATTAATCGTAGGCTTAATAGAGGAACCCACACACCCAAAACTTACACATCCTAGTAAACAAAACTCAAACTCGCACATCCTAACCCCAGACACTTCATGCCCTCACATGCTGAACTGTTACACCCCGGTCTCACAACCATACCCCACACCCCCCAGTCCCACACAACCCTACCCAACACATGCTAATCTCATACACCCCAAACCCACAAATCCTGAACCCTAAAAATTTTTCTCAAGGGCAAAATGATTTTTTAACGGAAACTTTAAGATCGTTGAAGCTTCTGTTATAACTGTATTAACCTTTCTTTTTGCGCTACCCAGAAACAACGACGTTGACGTAGTAAGTATTGTTTCCTTTAGGGTGCTTAATTAAAGTGAGTCCCCTTGCCTCTCACTGTTCGGTGTGCTTGATTATAGTGAGTCCCCTTGCCTCTCACTATTCGGGGTACTTGATCACCCCTAATCTCACTAATGTAAATAAATTTTTACTTAACCTCGAAGCAAGTGTTCGAAATGACGACCATTTGCTTCAAGGCACATAGTCAAGCGCATTTGAAAATGGCGAACGTGTTCTGCGAAGTTTGTCTCGGAATGGCAGCGCATGCCCGACGAATCCTACCCTGCATATCTGCTCTTGTAGTGGGTTGTTGCTCAAAAACAGCATTTTTTAAATACCCCCATAAATAGAAATCTGGTGATGTAAGATCGGGTGAGCAAGCAGGCCAGTTAACCGGACCTCCTCGACCAATCCATCTGTTACCATAGTGCTGATTCAAAAAAGCCCTTACAATTCGAGCGAAATGTGGTGCTGCGCCATCCTGCTGGAGCCACATTCTTCGTCGCATTTCTAAATCAACATCTTCCATCAATCCAGGTAGTTCATCTTTTATTAGCGTCAAATAGGTATGTTGATTTACATTTGCTTCAAAAACATAAGGGCCAATCAAATATCCATTGATAATCCAGCACCATACCATAATACTCCAACGTTTTTGATGGTTTACAGTTCTGACCCAATGAGGATTCACATCAGACCAATAATGGCAATTATGCCTATTCAGTTCCCCATCACTTTGAAATTGTGCCTCATAAGAAAAAAGAACAAAGTTAAAAAAGTCTGGATCATTTTCTATCATTGGTAAAGCCCATTGGCAAAACACAATACGCTGTTGGAAATGTTGAAACTGTAGCTCTTGAACCAAAGTAATATGATACGCGTGATGTTGAAGCACCTTCATAATTCTTAAAAAAGTATTTCTTGGAATACCAATTTCCCTTTCGACTCGACGAGCGCTAATGTGTGGGTCAAGATGAATTATTGCAAGGATAGTTACAACTCGATTATCATTTTCATCATACTCATGGCGCCTACGTTGTCGAACCATGTGTCCACCACGAGCTCTTTGAATTAAACGTCTGATAGCTCTATCGTCAGGATGTCGTCTGTCAGGATAGCGTTCAGCATAAAGTCTTGCCGCACCACAATAATTATTTTGGCTTGCTCCTAAAACCAAAATCATATCAACGATCTCGTTGGGCGCATAGTCAGCCATTTCAGAGCCAGCTATTAATTACTATTAAATTTAAATAGTAAAATGGTATCAAAAATATTAATAATTATAAGGCTCGCCGGTATACGGTCGCGCCTAAAAAGGAAAAACGTTGGAAAATTACGGTAACTTTAATTAGCTAACTGTAATTGCCATAAATACTTCGTTTGTTACACTTTTTTAATTTTAAATTTTAAAATAAAATAATCGTTAAAACATTAAAGGTATCCAATTCAATAAAGCATTATTTCTTATTTTAATTGCAAATAAAACATCTTTAATCTCAATCTTTTGATTAAGTTTAATGCATTTGCATATGCACCAGGCTATAATTCCATAGCATATTATACTATGGAAGAAAGCATAATATATCATTTTTAGAGTTTCTAAACTGTCATAAACTTGGATATTTTTTTGAATATGAAAATCAGATATTTTGTTTTATTTGCTGTGTATTCTATGTCTTTATCCCACTTAAGATTTTGGTCAATTATGATGCCCAAGTATTTATAGCGTTCAACTCTTTTTAAATGTTTCCCTAAATTTGTAATTTTAGATTGCTAGGGATACTGTTACTGTAACTTCCGTACGTCATGTAAACTGTTTTGTCAATGTTCAAGGAGAGTTTGTTTTGAACGAGCCACGTAGAGATTTTATCTAAATTACTATTTAGCTTTAATTCGACATCGCCCCAACTCTTCCCTGTTGCTATATTAATTATATATATATTTGTATTAGTACAAGGGATATAACGCGCGAAGCGCCCGTCGCAGCTCAGTGCGCGCATCTATGCCAAATCTCGATTTGGTCACTAGAATACACGGTGATCATGGTCCGCATCGAGCAGTGCCTTAGTTAACACTGTGCACGCCACTGCCGGCACAGTCTACGGCGCTGTCGGCAGACTGCTGCGTGCAGACCGCCAACACAGCGAGTGACGCTGCTTACTTTTCTCCGTACGGTTAACCGTACGGAGAAAAGTAACGGAGGGCAGGTAAACACGACGACATGCCTGCCCCTAGCTCTCTCATCAGAAAGCGAGGGTAACTCGGTCCAATCGTCTGAAGGGGACAGCGAAGAAGTGCCCGTGACTCAACCGAACGAAGTCAACTAAAAAGCCTGCTCGTGATTGTGGCTTCAAGTAGGAGTAGCCCGCTACAGGCTACGGGCACTCTTTGACGCAGGAGCTTCCTGGACTGAGATGAATTCCACCTGCTTACAGCTCGCTACGGCCTGTGGAAAAGAATTAATCCCAGCCAGCGGCCTAACGGCACAAGTAGCAAACGGGCAGACCATAGCAGTGGTTGGCTATGTGTATCTATGGGTTGGCCCATGGTCATGGTCGGCGTATGCAAAGACGTGCGTGTCGCAATCATGCCAGATCTAGATACGGAGTACTACTTAGGGGTAAACTTCATTAAAAAGTTTAGCGCAATCTTAGACCCCACAGACAACACGCTGCATCTCAAGGACGACGATGCAAGCGTAAAGTTAGAAGTAGCCTCCATAACCGCAAACAACACTGAGTCCGTATCAGCTATAGGGTTGGCAGATCAAAAGGAGGAACAGCGCAAAGAAGCAGAAGCCTTAGTAGCTCAGCTGATCGGTAGCAGCCTGGCACCACTAGGGTGTACTTCGTGGATCGAGCATGCAATAGACGTCGGATCTACAAGACCCATTAAACAGAAGTACTACCCGGTATCTCAGAAACTCGAGGAAGAGATGCACAAACAGGTGGAGGAAATGCTAGTCGCGGGAATAATAGAACCCTCGACAAGTGGCTGGTCAAGTCCAGTGGTAATGGTACGCAAGTCAAACGGGAAGTTCCATTTCTGCGTGGACTTCAGAAAAGTGAACGCAGCGTCAAGGCCAGACGCGTACCCGTTATCATACATGGAAAGCATCTTGCGCAAACTGCAGAAAGCGCGATACATCTCCACGTTGGATTTAAGCAGTGCGTACCACCAGATACCACTTATTCCGGAGTCCAAAGAGACTACAGCCTTCACCGTGCCAGGCAAAGGGCTATTCCAATTTACGAGAATGCCCTACGGTCTTTCGTATGCCGGAGTATCCTTCCAGAGGCTGATTGACAAAGTCATCAACCCCGAACTCGAACCTTTTGCTTACTCGTATCTCGACGATATAATAATAGTCACAGAGACATTCGAGCAGCATAAAGAGGTTTTAAAAAGACTTCTAGACAGGACACAGGACGCGGGCTCACAATATACACATAGTAAATAGAGATGGTTTTAGACCAGACCCCGAGAAAATAAAGCCCATCATGGAGTATCCGGTACCGAAAAGCCTCCGTCAGCTGAGACGCTTCTTAAGAATGGCCTCGTGGTATAGAGAGTTCCTACCAAATTTCGCCGCCATCGCTGAACCATTGACCGAACTAACGAAGAAAGATCGGAGGTAGCAATGGTCAGCAGCACAAGAAGAGACCATTCAGCAGCTAAAAGCGCTATCTTCCACATCGATTCTCCACAGACCGGTATCTAACGTGCTGTTCGTGGTGCAAACTGACGCGAACGATACAGGCCTGGGAGCGGTGCTATACCAAATAATTGTCGGTGATAAAAGAGTCCTCGAGTTCGCTAGTCGAACTTTGAGCGCGGCCGAAAGGAACTATAGCGTGACTGAGCTTAAAGGCCTAGCCATTCTCTGGGCAATTAAAAAGTTCCGTCCGTACATAGAGGCCTACCACTTCAAGGTTATCACGGATCATAGCAACTTGTAGTGGCTCCGTGACCTCAAAAATTCGACCGTAAGATTAGGTCGACGACCTTTGGAGTTAAAAAATCACAGTTTTACTGTCGAACACCGAAAGGGCTCGTTGAACAACGTTCCAGATGCCCTTTCGTGACTGTTTGAGGAAGAAAACCAACAGTCGCTGCGTTAGAACTCAAACGCGATACAAACGACTCCTGGTACCTCCAGACCATGAAATGGGTTAAAGAGTGCCCACAAGACTTCCCCACGTTCAAGCTAGCTGTGAGAGAGAATGTACAAGTACTAACCAAATGAAATCATAGACGAGTCGCTCGGCGGCGACGATGAATGGAAACTAGTAATCCCTCAAGAAGAGCGTCGCGAAGTACTGAGAGAATACCATGACCTTCCAACTGCTGCAATCAGCCAGCGGGCGTACTCGTAGTCGTATTCTGAGTCTCAGAAAAAACAAAAGTCATATATCGATAGATTTTTTCCTGCTCTTTCCAATGATGCTATTGTTTTTACTCTGAAACTCTTTCTTCTCGTCGAAAATTCGAGTTGAACGTTCAGAGCCATTTTTCTCAAAGTATATCATGTTTTTTTTTTCAAAATGCATATCATCATTCGAAAGTACAAGTCATAAGCTACCCTAAATTTTCAAATTGTAGCTTATAACGTACTTTCGAATGGTGCTATGCATTTTGAGGAGACACATGTTATACTTTAAGAAAAATGGTTCTGAACATTCCACTAGAAAAGTATTTGGGAGTAAAAAGAATAGCACCATTGGAAAGAGCAGGAAAAAATCTATTGATATATGTCTCTTGTTTTTTCTGAGAGACTCAAAATACGATTACGAGCGAGATGAACAGAGCGTATTTTGCACGAAAAATGCATCGCGCGCGCCCGCTGACTCGTTTCTGGTGGACGCTCCCACGTATGTATGTCTGTATGTATGTATACATATGTGTGTACGTGCGTGCGTGCGTGCATGTGTGTGGGTGTGTGTGTGTGCAAATCCGCGGACTACAGATAACTGGGGTACAAAACCGGAAAAAATTTTTTTTGAGGGCACACCTACCACATAAGGTGTTTTCGGTTCTTTTGGGGTCCCCCAACATGAAAATACTCGTGAACACTCATTATCTGTTGCCAAGCTTTTTTGCCGACGAAATCAATTTTTCTTATGGAAATTTAACATGGGAAAAATGGACGAAAAGTAGTCATTGATGATTAACCAATATCAAACTATTAAAGAGGCCAAACCAAATTCCACAAAAAGTGATTAAAGTTGAAGAATAGAGCTTTAATTTGAGATGAGAATCGTTAAAATTGGTCGATTCTGTGCAAAGATACGTGAATTTGAAAATGGCGAATAAGGACGAAAATGAGCGATTTTTTTCAAACCCACGTAATTCTTCAGATTTTTGTCATTCTTCGTCATTTTCAACTTCACGTAGCTTTGCACAGAATCGACCAATTTTAACGATTCTCATCTCAAATTAAAGCTCTATTCTTCAACTTTAATCACTTTTTGTGGAATTTGGTTTGGCCTCTTTAATAGTTTGATATTGGTTAATCATCAATGACTACTTTTCGTCCATTTTTCCCATGTTAAATTTCCATAAGAAAAATTGATTTCGTCGGCAAAAAGGCTTGGCAACAGATAATGAGTGTTCACGAGTATTTTCATGTTGGAGGACCTCCAAAAAACCGAAAAAACATTATGTGGTAGGTGTGCCCTCAAAAAAAATTTTTTCCGTTTTTGTACCGCAGTTGTCTGTAGTCCGCAGATTTTCACACATATATATATATTATATATATGGGATAAAAAAACATCTTTTTAAAAAAATGCGCCCACGGGGGTCGCCGATTTTTGCGATCTTGAGATATTTTTTATAACTTACAAAAAAAAAATAGTCTGCAAATTTTTAGGGTCCAATATCTAAAATTGACGTCAGCAGTTCGTCATAAAGGGGCGAAAAGGGCATTTTTTAAGCGTTTTTTTATGTTTTTCAAACTTTTATTTAAAAATTTATTTATATGAATTTGCAATTTATCAGTGGGTTTTTTCTTCGTCTTGACTTGAACTTTACAGACAGGTGTTTTCCCAAAATCAAAATTTACGTATACATGTTCTAATTACAACATTCCTAAAGTCACCTTTTTACCATTTTAATGATACTTTGAAGCGATTTTTCGGGTATTAGTTACAATCACATCCTGATGTACGAAAGTGCGATCGAATGAGGGTGAAAAAAACTTCCTATTTCACTGGGATTGAGCTAAAAAAGTTAAAAAATCTAGCGCGTATGTGACTTTGAATTGAGCAGATTTTTAAAAAAACAGCCATTTTCACAAAATTTAAACTCGTGGGAAATTTTTCTAGCAACCCTGATTTGTCTGAAAACTATCAGAGAATGTTCTTCAAACATACGTTAATGAAATTGAATTGGACTGGGCATGAATATCGAACAATTTCCTATTCATTAGAACTGATAAATTATGGTATTTTTTCAATTTCAATGCTATACATTACTAAGCACGTTCTGCATTTCTATAGATCATTTCCTTAAAGTTTTTAGAATAATTAAAAGACTCTTTTGTTTTTAATAAAACTTTATGAGATATGAAGCAAAAATACATTTTCGCGCGTATTAAAACAGAAAGTGAGGTAGTTACATAGTTTCAAAGTTTGCGATTTTCACAAAAATAGTGTTTTTTGAAATTTTCAAGTATCTAGATCTCCGGTTTAGAAACTTTTTTTTTTACAAAAGTTTTTCGCTAAGTTGCTTATATTATGTACAATAAAGAACAATTATTCCTAGCATGAACATCGGATCGTATCTATAAAACTCAAGCGTTAATAAATCTTTATTTTTAAGATTTTATAAAATATGCTATTTTTCAAGTTACGTATCTTCGTGAATTTTTAATCTATTTAATTGTACCGCAATATAGTATTTATATGTTTCCAATACCAAATATTTCATCGGAAATAAGTCCGAAAAGATTGTTCGGGATTTTAGTACCCTAAGTGCCCGCTAGATGGTGAGCGTCAAAGCGCTACCTAAAGCATCACTCCGAGTATACAAGTAGAGGCCTGCGGCACCTACTCGAGTGACCCATTATTGCCTGTATTATTTTGCCTATTTACCAGATTGCCCTAATTGTCAAACGTTACACATTATTTTGCCTATATTTATTTGCCTACACACATACTTATTGCCTATTTATTGCCTATACTTCGCCTATTTGCTCGAAAGCACCTTACGTTCATCTCCAATCTGCAATCAACTTTCACTTTCGAGTAGAGTTGGTTGCACAGACTTTTGAAGTCTTATTTCAATTTATTTCTCCTCATGACAAACCCTGCTAGTATTTATTTCGTATACGTTCAATCACATACAAAGATGAAAAATTGGGAATTCTACTTGTACAGGTACAAACTGAACGCAATTTATTTTATATTTCTCGCTATTAAGTCACCTAGTGCGAATGCACACGGAGAGTTGATGGCCCATATGGGGCCGCTAATGCAGCCAAGCAGCGTCACCCTAACCCGGAAAAAAAGAAAACTAGTACATGCTACTTTATTACACGTACATTATAGGTCTATTATACGCATCTGAAACATACGCAGGTATTTATCTCCTAATAGATTGTAAACATTAAATCAAATTTTTCCATTACTTAGTTTTTTACATTGAATGTTATTTATGTCGTCATTTTTATGAAGAATATTTTGAATTATTTGACAAAAACAAATTACGTTTTTATCATGGAAACTCCAGTGAAATGTGGTATTGGTATACTTATAAAGGAAGACTGTCATTTGGGAAGTTTGACAAAACAAGAGGTTGTATATAAATTTGAAGATCTTAAAGAAGAAGATGTTAAACGTCTTTACTTAAGAATACCTAATTCTTTGATTTAGAAAATCAAACAGTTGTTAGTCATCATTATTATAAACTTGCCTACTATTATTCTACTTTGTTCGGAAAAAAGTGCTGTGATCCGTAGAACATCCACAACAAAACTATTACAACTAATTTAACAGAAATTAAGTTAGAATTATCAGAAAAATTCATAAGTGTTTGTAAAATTAATGTTATATCAGGAAAAATACTTCGTAAAAATTGTTTGGCTAGATTTGGAAAAGAAAATGGTGATTTTGACGTAGAGCTTACATATTGTATTGATCCATATGAAAGACATAGGCCTAAAATTTTTAATGGATTAGAATTTTTAACATTAGAATATATAACATATATAAAAGGTGTTCACAATGTATTATTTAGTTGTGAACATAAAATATGCAGTGTATGTAAGACTCAGACTAAATCTGATATTACAGAATACATAAAGAAAAGAAATGCATCGGCATCTGTATCGCACAATTCTGTCTCTCAACAGTTTTTAAGTGAATCTAGTGAATCGCAAAAATGCAAAAGTACACCTGAGTACAGGTGTTGAATCGTGCAGTCAGAAAAAGACGTCTTGATACGATATTAAACTTTTTTGATATAAATCCACTCGAACGTAAGAAGTTAAATGATACACTTTTAGTAAATAAAGGTGTTCAAATCCTGCAAATTGTTATGAATAAAGTTTCAGAAGTCTTTGAACAAACCCACGGTATTAAATTACCAAAATTTGAGAATTTAGAGAAAATACTAACGAAAGTTTGTGGTTTCATAATGTATTTGCAAATGTTAAATCTAAATGAGATACATGCAAAACTGTTGATGAAAAAATAAGTTTATTAAATTTTTTTTTACTGATAGCGAAATTGCAGCAAGAAGCAAGAAGCTTGCACAAAGATTTAAAACTGCCAAGACAGTGAAAAATACCAGACAATTTCATTAATTTAAGCCCATTAATAAACAAATGATTGAAGTGTAACTGTTTTCGTTTGATAAAAATATACAGACTGTAAATATAGCTGAATAATAATTCATTCATGTAAGATAAATTGTACAGAGTACCAATTTAATCTATTAATTTTACAACTACATAAATTAACGATCTATAATGGTACATCTATTTTTAATATGCTTAATATACATTTTTTTTTCTATTATTTATGAGTCGAATATAAAAGAGAAAACTAAATCCATAATAATATTCTGCTCTTTTATTACAAATGTTAGGTTACATAGTAACGTATAAGCTCCATAACCTTAAAATTGTACTGTTCTCAATTTTTTTTTTCAATTTTTGCTCATCTTCAAAGTATTGTAGAATTTTGAATTTTTTATCTTTTTCGACTTATTTATTTATTAAATTATTAATTTAATAAATAAATAAGTATAATAGAGTAATATAATAATATAATAATATAATAATATAATAAATTAATAATATAATAATATAATAATATAATAACTTATTACTAACTTATTTATTTGTTTTGGAAAAATATAAATACTATATTTCGGTATAATTAAATAGATAAAATTCACGAAGATACGTAACTTGAAAAATAGCGTATTTTATAAAATCTCAAAAATAAAGATTTATCAACGCTTGAGTTTTATAGACACGATCTGATGTCCATGCTAAGAATAATTGTACATAATATAAGCAACTTAGCGAAAAAGTTTTGTAAAAAAAAATTACTAGACCGGAGATCTAGATACATGAGAATTTAAAAAAACACTATTTTTATGAAAATCGCAAACTTTGAAACTATGTAACTACGTCAATTTATGTTTTTTTAATATGTGCGAAAATGCATTTTTTCTTTTATTTCATAAAGCCTTATTAAAAATAAATAAGTTTTTTAAATATTCTAAAAACTTTAAGCAAATGATCTATAGAAATTCAGAACGTGCTTAGTAATGTATACCATTCAAATTGAAAAAATATCATAATTCATCAGCTCTAATCAATAGGAAATTGATCGATATCCATGCCCAGTCCAATTCAACTTCTTTAACGTATGTTTGTGGAACATTCTCTGATAGTTTTCAGCCAAATCGGAGTTGCTAAAAAAATTTCCCACGGGTTTAAATTTCGTGAAAATGGCTGTTTTTTAAAAATCTGCTCAATTCATACTCACATACGCGTTAGATTTTTTAACTTTTTTTTAGCTCAATCCCAGTGAAATAGTAAGGCTTTTTCACCCTTTTTCGATTGTACTTGGATACATTCGGGTGCGATTGTAACTAATACCCGAAAAATCGCTTCAAAGTATCTTTAAAATGGTACAAAGGTGACTTTAGGAATGTTGTAATTTGCACATGTATACGTAAATTTTGATTTTAGAAAAAATCTATCTGTAAAGTTCAAGTCAAGACGAAGAAAAAATCCACTGATAAATTGCAAATTGATATAAATAAACTTTTTAAATAAAAGTTTGAAGAACAAAAAGCGCTTAAAAAATGCCCTTTTTTGCACCTTTATGACAAACTGCTGACGTCAATTGCAGATATTGGACACTAAAAATTTGCAGAAACTATTTTTTTGTAAGTTTTAAAAAATATCTCAAGGTCGAAAAAATTGGCGACCCCCGTGGGCGCACTTTTTTAAAAAGATGTTTTTTTGACACACACACACACACACACACACACACACACACACACACACACACACACACACACACACACACACACACACACACACACACACACACACACACACACACACACACACACACAAACACATACACACACACACACACAAACACACACACACACACACACACACACATATATATATATTCCTATATTATATAGTTGTAAGAAAATGTTTACGACTCAGCGCCCCCTCACCCCCCTCGCGGCCCCTCGCGCCCCCTCGCGCCTCCTCGCCCCCTCCTCAGCGCCCTCCTCCCCCCACAAAATAACGTAAAAATGTGACTGGTTATACGTTTGTTTGAAAGAAATTGATAGAGGCTCGCCCCCTCACCCCCTCGCCACCCTCCTCGCGCCCTCACCCCCTCCTCGCCCCCCATCCCATCCTCAGCGCCCCCTCAGCCCCCCCCCCCCCCAATTGTTTCAGTTATAAATCATAATATAATTAATTAGAAGAATTGTCGAGTATCACAAGTTCTATGTAATAATATTGATAATTATTTATTTTTATATTTATTTTTTTTTTTAAATTGATTTAACTATAAAGGTTGGTTGAAGAGACGAACAGTTTTCCACGTCACCCTGGAGGTACTGTTCATTGACGCGTTGGATTGTTATTTTAAGTGGTATCTTTCGCCAATAGCCATATATAACCACTCTCATAATAGTATCTCATTGTTCTGAAGAAATGGACACTGTCAAAGGACAAAAAGTTTTTGTTATCGGGAACATTTTAGAATAACAAAATAATGTATTATATTTACACGTGCAAAATTATAATAATATCAAAGTTGTGGATACTTCTATAACTCTTTGGGATAAACTTTAAGAAGGATATAAATCTATAGTCAGTAGCACTGAATATTTATATTATTAAATATTTTATCATTGTTGTGAAGAAATGGAAATTATCGAAGGACAAAAAGTTTTTGTTATCGGGGACATTTTAGAAGAAATGGAAGATATATCGGACATGTAATAAGGAATATTTAAAGCCTCTAACAATTTCTTTCAAAAAAACGTATAACCAGTCACATTTTTACGTTATTTTGAGGTGGGGTGAGGGGAGCGCTGAGGGGGGCGCTGAGGAGGGGGCGAATGGACTCGAGGGGGGTGAGGGGGCGCGAGGGGGGGGCGGGGCCGCGAGGGGGTGAGGGGGCGCTGAGTCCTAAACATTTTCGAGATTTTTAAAAAATTCTTATCTTTGGCCTTTGTTTAAAATTTTCCATTTAAAAATAAACATTCGTACTCAAGATAATGCTTTTGCATCATTTTTATTAGATATTGGAGAAGGAAAAATTGATCACTTTAAAATTCCAGATAAATGGAAAACAAATGATGTTTGTCATGAAATATATAAAAATATTAATAAAAATTATCATTTTTCAAAAAATGTAATATTAAGTTCAGATAATGAACAAGTAAATATATTAAATAATAAAATATTGAACTTAATTGAACATAAAACTGTAAACTATTATAGTATAGATTATGCAACACATAAAGGAGTAGATCAAACGGATGAAAATATACATTTAAATTTTCCGATAGAACTGTTAAATAATATACGAGAAGGTTTACCTCCATATGAAATAAAATTAAAAAAAAATGCAATTGTTATGTTAATTCGTAATCTTAGCATCGTTGATGGACTATGTAATGGAACACGATTAAAAATAACAAATTAATATAAATATAATATTGAAGCTGAAATCATTATTGGAGAAAATAAAGGAAATAAAGTATTTACACCACGCATTACACGTAATACGTGTGAATCATCATCGTTACCATTCATTTTATATAGAAAACAATTTTCAATTGTATTAGCATTTGCTATAACTATTAATAAATCACAAGGACAAAGTTTTAATAGTGTAGGAATATTTAGAAAAGAACAATTATTTTCCCATGGATAATTGTACGTAGCACTTTCATGATGTAAAAATCCAAACAATATATATATACACAAAATGAATCTGAAAATAAAATAGAAGTAACAAATATTGTTTGGAAAGAAATATTAGATAATTAATTTAAATAATAAGATTATAATATAATAAACTAATAATTGCATAAATAAAATAATAACATTTTAAAGTTTAATAAATATACAATAAAATATTCATATGATATTTTAATATTATGATCTTCTTAACGATATTAAAATAATAACATAATATAACTGATCAAAATAATTTAAGAAAAAATATAAAACAATAATTAATTACATAATATAATTAAAATTTACTTTAATTATACATTTAATGTAAGTTACTTTTCTTAATGTAATTAACTATTATTTAGTAAAATATAAGATGGCTGCATAAGGTGATTCAAAACCTAGTCCATTAAGATGGGATCCTGTGCAAAATATGTATATTGAATTGTGAGTAGTATAAAACACGCAAGAGAATTAGATGAATTAAACTAACAGTTAAAGAATCATATAAATGAACAAAACGAATGTGAAATACATTTAAATAATTATATCAATGAATATAATAACAATATTACTATGATTCAAATACCGTTAATTTGGGATCCAACACAAAATAAATACATAGAAGAATTGTAACGCGTGCGCGAGTTAGGTAATTCGAGATTCGAATTACCCGCGCCGAACAGGCATGCTCACCGGGGGCGCGAGCATCCTGACCGGATTAGAACGGTCTTGCGACGCGTAATATGCCCGTCGCGTACCCGCGAAGCTGCTACACGGCTTTATAGGAGTCACGGCAGCCATCTTCGTGTCTGCCATCGTGCCGAGAACTTCTCTCCAGTGTGTCTCTAAAAAGTTACCTCATCCGCGCCGTCTTAGCTTTTTATAGTTATCGCGAGTGTAGTGGAGGCGCCGAGTAGGGTGTGTACGTGCGAAAGAGAGACAGAGAGAGAGCGATCCCGAGCCGCGTGAGTCTGCGCACGAGACTGCGAGCGACGAGCCGGCAGCCAGCCCGCCTGCCGACCCCATACAGCAAGCAAGAGAGAGAGAGAAAGAGAGCGCAACTGCTGTGCGAGCGACAGGGAGCGAGAGAGAGTCGAGTGCACCGGCTGCGCCTTCCTAACGTAAGTTTTCTACTCTCCTCTCGCGGGTTTATTGTAAAGGCTCGCACGAAAATCGCCCCGTGCAAGCTTTCTGTGCCGTGTACGTGCGGGTCTGTGTCAGCCCACCGTACTTTAATACCGCGCGCGAGAATAGCAGCTTCGCCGCGCGCCGTTTCGTTCGCGCGTTTGAATCTTAACGGTCGCGCGCAAACTAACTCATTTTTTCTAATCAGCATGTGCGTTGTGCTTGTAGTTATTAATGATTTTAATATACTGTGATATATAGTTACTCGTCGCGTTGTTCATTACAACCTGTCCTTCTCCCGGATACCGCCGCCTCCGCGGGAAAACGACTCCGCCGGTCGTTTTCATATCTGAGCATAGCGGCCGCGCGCTTTACCCTTCGAGCGCGCGCTTTTCACTCAGCGATCCAATTAGTTGGAAAGCGAAATTCGTGTGCGATCTTCGCGTTGTTTTCGGGATTCCAGGAGCAGATCCCCGGGCAAGTCATTTTAGTCTGACACCCGCGGCACTGTGTTCTAGGGCATCGCTGGCCTGTGGCTTGTTGGGATTTTTCCCCACTAGCCATCCTGTTACAACTGGCGCCACAACGTTTTGGGGGTGGAAAAGGACCCGCGGCGCGTACGTGATACGCGACGAAGCTTGGCGCGAAGAAGCTCAGCAGCGTAGCTGACTATAAGCTGCAAAGAAAGGCTCTCCGTGCCGCAGCTCGTAGGCGCGTGTGTGCGTGTGCGTGACACAGCCGTGCTGTTGCGAGAGTGCGGTCGAGAGGTTAGGCATGCGATAGCCAATAACCCTCGACCTAGAGTGCCGACGAGGAGAGATCTTGATCGCGAAATTTTTTTACGTGGGTAATTGTTTTTAACAATTAAAAATTTTTTTTAATAACAATTAATTTTTTTTAACGACAACAATTTTTTTTTAAGCGATAATTAATTTTTTTAATTAATTTTTTTCTTGACTCGAAAATTTTTTTTTTCTCCTCTCGTATTTTCGATACGAATTATTCTTTAGTGGACGAAAAATAAAATTTTTTTTTCTTTGCTTGTGCTGTTAGTAGAAAAACGAGAGAAAGTCGGCAGGCACTCTCGGAACAAAAAGTTGACTGTGCGCCCGAGTAAAAACTCGAGCGCAAAAATCCCCTCGAACTTTAAAATTGTTTTTTATTTTTTTAGGTGAAAATTGTATTTATTTTTTGTGTTTCTTGGTGATATTGTCCGTTTTGACACATATATATATATATAAATATTTTCACATATATTTATTTTAAAATTACAAGTGCGAGTAGTTGAGCGTAATTAATTACAAATAGTAATTAATTACAAAAATAGCTTTTGTTCTTTTAGAGCCGCGTACGGGAAACCCTCGTGCGTTATCGAGATTAAGAGCAACCGCCGTAGCTCTTAGAAAATAACCCGGGTTCGCGTTGAAAAAGTTAGCTCATGGGTTGAATAGGCAATCTCTCTCTGCCATCAATACAGATCCTACTCGCGCTGGTAAAATAAGTTCGTGGGGAAGCGCACAGCCAATTGACACCATGGCCCGATCATCGCAATTTGCGGAATCTGCGATACTCAATTGGGCCTATACACAGCCCGAAGAGGAAATAAACGAGACCATGCAAGCCCTTGGTCTACAGGAGTCAGATCTGCAGTCAGTAAATATGCTGACAGCGATCAAGTGGCTTATGGGCGATGATAGTGCCGCCGATTTCGTGCCAGAGCCGGAGCTGTCGGAGCAGCAAGCGTTTGCTAAACGCGAGCAGTCCCAAAGAGCGTTCATCGACTTAACGTTGATGAACAAGTCTGGGTCGACTATTGTAGATCCCAATACTGACCCAGACCTTCCGCACCCTTTCATAACGCTCCTTGATGACCCGATAGTGATGCAGAAACTCTCGGAGTCTCAGAGGATGAACGCTCCACAACAAGCACATAATGCAGGGGTGGAGCCAGCGGAAGAGGCAAACGGCCAGGAGGGTTCCGGGACAGAGATATTGAGCTCTGCAGCACCCACCGGGACATCTTCAGCCGAAGCTGAGGGACGGCTTCAACAGCAACAGCTCCAACAGCAACAACTGCAGCAGCAGCAAATGCAGCAGCAGCAGCAAATACAGCAGCAGCAAATGCAGCAACAGCAGTTGGAGCAACAACGACGGCAGCAACAGCAACAACAGCAAGAGCAACAGCAGCGGCAGCAAGTGCTCCTGGAGGAGCAGCGCAGGCAATGACAATGCCAGCGCAACTACGAAGAAGAGTCGTTGTTGGCACGAAATGGGCAGCACGGGTTCTGGCAGCAATCGCGAAACCCGCCGCAGTCGCAAAACCTAGAGTGGCCGCGACAGCGTGAGTCGCGAACCGCCGGGATACCAGTCGGAGACAATATATTATCGGAGCAGCTACTGGCGGTGATCAAAACACTCGTTGAAGAGGTTGAAGAGCTTAAAGAGAATGTACGAATACTTCAAGGAGCTCGACATCCAACCTCAAGTACGCAATTGGAGGGAGTCCAACCCCCAAGCACGGGCCGTAGACGAGGATCACCACATGTGAACTTCCAAGACACGTTTACGTATGCGGAGTATAACAGCAGCAGCCCAAGTCTCCAGTCCCCAACAGAGGCTGGGAGGAATAATACCAGAAATTCTTCCCAGCGCCAGCTAGGAATTGTGCGACCCAGGACCCGTCTGAGAGGCATATGTATTTGCCTCAGCAGACGAACCGTGATGTGGGCCAGATAGTCCGAAAATGGCACATCAGGTTCTCAGGGTCCTCAAAGGAGCAGAGGGTCGAGTTATTCCTAACAAGAATAGAGGAATGCAGAACTCTAGCTAATCTGACACACGACGAGGTGCTTTCGTCGTTGTCAGAGCTCCTAACTGGGGTAGCAGCCACCTGGTACCGGAGTAACCGCCACACATGGGGATCGTGGCCAGATTTCATAGAGGCCATAACGCACATGTATGGCGGGGACAGGGGACATCAGCAGCGCGTCATGACGGAAATAAACGCGAGGACTCAAGGCAGAAACGAACTTACGCGTGATTACGTGGTAAATCTACAAGCCATGATCCTAAAGTTGGTTCCGGTGCCTAGCATCGCTCAACAGTTAGACATGTTGCACCGGAACATGCGGCCAGAACTGTAAAAGATGGTAATGCGAAATCAAATTACGGATTACCAAGGGCTCCTGGACCTGGCCCGGGAAGCCGAATTAGCGCTCGCGGCAGATAAGGTGTATCACTCGCCACCACCGCCCGAGCGCACGTACATGTCAGAATTTGCCTACGTGCCGACTGAGCCGCCCACGGATCAGCGGAAAAAGCAGAATCCAAGCGCGGCGGCGATGGGGCACCAACAGCACGAGCCTCGAGAGAGCCTCGAGGCTATGTTCCGTCTGGTCATGGCCGAATGCTTATCGGCCTTGACAAAGGAAGGCACCGACGAGAACAAAGGGCAAAAGCCTAGCCCGCCGCCAACCAGAAAACCTAAGAAGAAGGGTAACTGGGAAAATAGGCGGCGGGAGGGCGGGCAAAGTACAAACCAGCCTAGTGGGGGTAGTAGCTTGACCCACCAGGCTAGGCCGCAAAGTCCAAGAAATAACGGACCTCCACAAAGGCAAGATTACCGAAGGGAACCCGGATATGAGCAAAAGGGAGGCAACAAGCCCAATGCTGCCGGAAACCAACAGGGAAACGGCCAGGGGGGCAGGTAAACACCAGAGACCGAGGGTAACTCGGTCCAATCGTCTGGAGTGGAGAGCGAAGAAGTGCCCGTGATTCAACCGAATGAAGTCAACCAAGAAACTTGCTCGCGATGGTGGCTTCAAGCAGGTGTAGCCGGTTACAGGTTACGAGCACTCTTCGATACAGGAGCTTCTTCGACTGGGATGAATTCTATAGGCCTACAGCTCGCTACGGCCTGTGGAAAAGAGTGAATCCCAGCTAGCGGCCTAACGGCACGAGTGGCAAACGGGCAAAGCATAGCAGTGGTTGGCTATGTGTATCTGCCCATGGTCGTGGCTGGCGTGTGCAAAGAAGCGCGTCGCAATAATGCCAGATCTAGATACGGAGTGCTACTTGGGGGTTAACTTCATTAAGAAGTTTAGCGCTGTCTTAGACCCCACAGATAACACGCTGCATCTCAAGGATGACGATGCAAGCGTAAAGTTAGAAGTAGCAGCCATAACCGCAAACAACACCGTGTCCGTATCAGCTATAGGGTTGGCGGACCGAACAGAAGAACAGCGCAAAGAGGTAGAAGCTTTAGTAGCTCAGCTGATCGGTAGCAGCCTGGCACCACTAGGGTGTACTTCGTGGATCGAGCATGCAATAGACGTCGGATCTACAAGACCCATTAAACAGAAGTACTACCCGGTATCTCAGAAACTCGAGGAAGAGATGCACAAACAGGTGGAGGAAATGCTAGTCGCGGGAATAATAGAACCCTCGACAAGTGGCTGGTCAAGTCCAGTGGTAATGGTACGCAAGTCAAACGGGAAGTTCCGTTTCTGCGTGGACTTCAGAAAAGTGAACGCAGCATCAAGGCCAGACGCGTACCCGTTACCGTACATGGAAAGCATCTTGCGCAAACTGCAGAAAGCGCGATACATCTCCACGTTGGATTTAAGCAGTGCGTTCCACCAGATACCACTTAGTCCGGAGTCCAAAGAGACTACGGCCTTCACCGTGCCAGGCAAAGGGCTTTTCCAATTTACGAGAATGCCCTACGATCTTTCGTATGCCGGAGCGTCCTTCCAGAGGCTGATTGACAAAGTCATCGGCCCCGAACTCGAACCTTTTGCTTACTCGTATCTCGACGATATAATAATAGTCACAGAGACATTCGAGGAGCATAAAGAGGTTCTAAAAAGAGTTCTGGACAGGATACAGGACGCGGGCCTCACAATAAATCGCGAGAAGAGCGTCTTCTGTCGCGATGAGGTCCAATATCTCGGGGTCATAGTAAATAGAGATGGTTTTAAGCCAGACCCCGAGAAAATAAAGCCCATTATGGAGTATCCGGTACCGAAAAACCTCCGTCAGCTGAGACGCTTCTTAGGAGTGGCCTCGTGGTATAGAAAGTTTTTATCGAACTTCGCCACAATTGCTGAACCACTGACCGAATTAACGAAAAAGGATCGGAAATATGAGTGGTTAACGGCACAAGCAGAGGCCTTCCAAAAGCTAAAAGCGCTAGTAGCTTCTACACCGATTCTACACAGACCGGTATCTAACGCGCAGTTCGTGGTGCAAACTGACGCAAGCGATACAGGTCTGGGAGCGGTGCTATACCAAATAATTGACGGCGATGAAAGAGTCCTAGAGTTCGCGAGTCGAACTCTGAGCGCAGCCGAGAGAAATTATAGCGTGATGGAACGAGAATGTCAAGCAATTCTCTGGGCAATTAAAAAGTTCCGTCCGTATATAGAGGCCTACGACTTCAAGGTTATCACGGACCATAGCAGCTTGAACTGGCTCCGTGATCTGCAAAATCCGACCGGCAGGTTAGCTAGGTGGGCTTTGGAGCTGCAGAACCACAGTTTCACGGTCGAACATCGAAAGGGCTCGTTGAACAATGTCCCAGATGCCCTTTCACGGATGTTCGTGGAAGAAGAGCCAGCGGTCGCCGCGTTAGAGCTCGAGCGCGATACAAACGACCACTGGTACCTCAAGATCGTGAAAGAGGTTCAACAGCAGCCGCGAGACTTCCCCACGTTCAAGCTGGCGGGGGGGGGAGACTGTACAAGTACAACCCTAATGAAGTTATAGACGAATCTCTCGGCGACGACGATGCATGGCAGTTAGCAGTCCCTCACGAAAAGCGACGCGAAGTACTGAGAGAATGCCATGACTTTCCAACTGCTGGGCACTTGGGCCGCGAGAAAACTCTAGAAAGAGTAAGGCGGAAGTATTATTGGCCACACATGTCTCGAGATGTGGCCAGATATGTGAACCAGTGCCAAATTTGCCAGCAGTGCAAAGTCGAACAGCGCGCTCCAGCAGGATTCATGGGACGTCGTATAACACAGCGTCCATGGCAAATCGTGGCCAGCGACATTATGGGACCCCTCCCTAAAACCAAGCACGTCCACGAATACATTCTCATCTTCCAGGACCTGTTCACACGCTGGATCGAAGTAATTCCGATAAAAAGGGCAGATGGCAAATCGGTGATAAAAGGGCTTAACGAACGAGTATGTCTGCGATTCGGAGTCCCCGAGGTGTTTCTCTCCGATAATGGGACTGAATTTAAGAATGCACTCTTAGAGGCATTCTTAAAGGAGAGAAACGTGCATCACACGTTTACACCACCATATCACCCTCAAGCCAATCCCGTCGAGCGTGTGAACCGAACGGTGAAGACCATGATCATGTCTTACGCTGAGGAGAATCACCGGTCCTGGGATGAGCATCTGAACGAGCTGGCGTTCGCGTATAATACGGCAGAACACAGCTCTACCAAGATAAGTCCTGCCATGCTCATTTACGGCCGACAGTCTGACCCACCGAAGACACTAAGGCGGGAGGAAGGCAGGTTAGCCGAAGAGCAAGGGCAGCAAGAGGCGATAAATAATTGGGTGGCGCGCATGGACAAGCTCCGCAAATTGCACGTTCGGGCGGCGGCCGACGCGCAAGCGGAGCAGGCGAGACAAGCCAAATATTATGACGCTCATCGTCGACCTCCAGAATTCTGTCTAGGCGATCGTGTATGGAGAGAGAATAAGGTACTATCCTCAGCAGCTGAGGGGATTTCTGCCAAATTAGCCCCGAAGTACGCGGGGCCCTACACGATTGTGAATATTCTAGGCGAAAAAAACCTATGAGATCCAAGGTGAGGATGGTCTAACGTTCAGTCCCGTCCATGCGCAGCAACTCAAGCGATACGTCTCCGCAGAAGAGCCCAAAAACTACTTCGACAAAAGTAGTCAAGAAGTAGCCCAGTCGCTACCACCGAGGGACTCTTCAGCCGAACGTAACGTGCCAGCGGGCAACAGAGTTAGCCAGGGGAATGTACAGCCTCGGGCGACGGCTAAGAGGCGCGGTCTACCTCGTAAGACCGCGCTGTTAGTTCGGCCAGGAAAGCGTGCGAGCGACGGCCGACAATTAGCCCCCGTCGAACCCGAGCGTCCGAAAAGCGCTAACTGTGTCGTCCAGAAATTGTGCCGTCCGTACTAACCCGTGTTCGTCCTTGTTTTCCGATCCTCAGTCTCACCAATCTCCGGGGTCAATTTACCTGTTGCAGGATATGCAGGGCCTGACTCCAGAAATAGCAGAGACGGCGAAGAAGGTGATTGCTGGATTAATCCAGTGCAACCCTGACCCCGCCGTCATTGACTTCCTGGAGCAGGTAGTGGAGGGCATAGACGCGGTGACACATGCACCACCATCAGTGGAAGAGCCCTCCACACTTGTCATAGAGGAGTTAGAGGCGTCGGAACCAAGAAGGGGACTTTCGGGACCAACCGACGCAGGCGTTGGCCCGTCCCCGCTCCGGTGACCTCATCCTCCGAAGGAGCAGCGGGAGAAGAGCGGGGTTCGGCCAGAAGAAGCACCAGTCGAGCCGATTGGTGCCGGCCGAGTTCCCGAAGAGGAGGCGGCTCGAGCCCATCATTGTGCGCCGGAAGTTGACGCCGGCGCGGCTCGGGCCGCACAAGGAATAGAAGGAGATGCTCCGACCCAGGCCCCAAAAGGAGCACCGACCGATGGAGTCGGTGCGACCTGGGTCCCGGTGGAACAGGCTCTAGAGGAGGCGCGGCGCCTCAGCAAGTCCTCGCGCGCTGCGGAGGCCGCTGCCCTGGCAGCACTGGAGGATTTTCTCCAGTGCCACGGTGAGGCCGGCGAGCGGCAAGCCGGCAAATGGGTCAGAATGGCCCAAGGCCGGCGAGAAGAGCTCGCGGCCGCCGCAGAGGCCAGGGCCGCCAGGCTGCGCCGCGCCGCCTTGCAGAAGGAGGAGGAGGTTCGTCTGGCACGTGCGCAGGAGCGCATGGAAGAGGCCAGGCGAGCCAGGGAAAAGGCGGAGGAGAGGCGCGTCGGGCCAAAGAAGAGGCCCAGCGTCGTCTCCTACGCGAAGAGGAGCGCCTCCAAAGGGCGCTCGAAGAGGAGCAGGCGGCCCGGGAGGCGTTAAATGCACAGGCGCTTCCCCGGTGCTTCATGTGCGGCGAGCTTGGGGTAAAGAAGTCGAAGCACTGCCCCAACCAAGCTCGCCACAAGGGGCGCCGGACTTACTCCCGGGCCAGCTGAAGAGGGCTAAGTCCCGAAGGGTTTCTTTTTTCTTTTGTTTTTTTTTAATAAAAATTAAAAAAAAAGATAATGGGTGACTCCGCTTCTTATACTTCCCTTGTCCCAAATTCCTTCCCGAAAGGCTCCACCGAATTAACGTTATTTTCAGATACGACGACGGCCATGGATGGCAGAGCTGCTCGCGGTCCCCTAAGCAGCGTCTGGCGGGGGGGTGTAACGCTTGCGCGAGTCAGGTAATTCGAGATTCGAATTACCCGCGCCGAGCAGGCATGCTCACCGGGGGCGCGAGCATCCTGACCGGGTTAGAACGGTCTCGCAACGCGTAATATGCTCGTTGCGTACCCGCGAAGCTGCTACACGGCTTTATAGGAGTCACGGCAGCCATCTTCGTATCTGCCATCGAGCCGAGAACTTCTCTCCAGTGTGTCTCTAAAAAGTTACCTCATCCGCGCCGTCTTAGCTTTTTATAGTTATCGCGAGTGTAGTGGAGGCGCCGAGTAGGGTGTGTACGTGCGAAAGAGAGACAGAGAGAGAGCGATCCCGAGCCGCGTGAGCCGCACGAGACTGCGAGCGACGAGCCGGCAGCCAGCCCGCCTACCGACCCCATACAGCAAGCAAGAGAGAGAGAGAAAGAGAGCGCAACTGCTGTGCGAGCGACAGGGAGCGAGAGAGAGTCGAGTGCACCGGCTGCTCCTTCCTAACGTAAGTTTTCTACTCTCCTCTCGCGGGTTTATTGTAAAGGCTCGCACGGAAATCGCCCCGTGCAAGCTTTCTGTGCCGTGTACGTGCGGGTGTGTGTCAGCCCACCGTACTTTAACACCGCGCGCGAGAATAGCAGCTTCGCCGCGCGCCCTTTCGTTCGCGCGTTTGAATCTTAACGGTCGCGCGCGAACTAACTCATTTGTTCTAATCAGCACGTGCATTGTGCTTGTAGTTATTAATTATTTTAATATACTGTGATATCTAGTTACTCGTCGCGTTGTTCATTACAACCTGTCCTTCTCCCGGATACCGCCGCCTCCACGGGAAAACGACTCCGCCGGTCGTTTTCATATCTGAGCATAGCGGCCGCGCGCTATAGCCTTCGAGCACGCGCTTTTCACTCACCGATCCAATTAGTTGGAAAGCGAAGTTCGTGTGCGATCTTCGCGTTGTTTTCGGGATTCCAGGATCAGATCCCCGGGCAAGTCATTTTAGTCTGACACCCGCGGCACTGTGTTCTAGGGCATCGCTGGCCTGTGGCTTGTTGGGATTTTCCCCCACTAGCCATCCTGTTACAGTATATAATTTAAAAGATGCTACAAAGTTAGACAAATTGAATGAAATAATAGAAACCCATGAAAAAGAAGAAAACAAGTATAATAATTATTGTAATAATTTACTTATAGAATATGATTTAAATTATTTACAAAATTTAATTAAAAAATATGAAAAATAAAATGAATCAAAAGCAAACATAATATTTTCAGTATACAATTTAAACTCAATTTTTTAGTATAAAATACTTGAAATTTCACAAAAATAGTATTAAGTTATATTAATTTTGAATTCTATTATTTTACATTAGCTTCTTTCACGTATCCAATATAATGTTTATAAGCAAAAATATACATAACAGAAAAAATAAAAATATATATTTTCACATTATAAATAGCTTACAAAAACGTCACAGGATATGTTAAAGAAAATTTAATTAAAAATTTGAAAATTATTTTTTTATAAATATTTTTGTAAATTTTAAATAGAAGTAATAAATATAAAAATTCAATGAAATAAAAGAAAATTATTATTAAGTATGAAAATGGAATATTTGAAATTTAAGGAAAATAAAATTATATTAATTTTAAAATCATTTACAATAAATTATATTAAATTCTTTCATGTATCCAATATAATATTTAAAAGCAAAAATATATATAAAAGGAACAAATAAATATATATGGTTCTAAATAATAAAAAGCTTATAAAAACATTCAAGGGTATATTAAAGATAATATAAATCATATAATTTATTTTTAATTTATTATTTTCCTAAATTTCAAAATGTAATATAAATTATATAAAAATATATTTAATGAAATTTCATAAAATTTTAGGTATAGTGGTAATGTAGGGTTATTGGCGAAGGATGCCACTTAAAATAACAATCCAACGGTCCATGAACAGTACCCCCAGGGTGACGTGGAAAACTGTTCGTCTCTTCAACCAATCTTTATTGTTAATAAAGTTTATATAAAACGAATTAACGCAACACAGTTATTGGTTAAATTTAAAACATTGTTCAATATTTATAAAGTAAGTAATAAAATAAGTAGTAATATATAAGTAATAAAATAAGTAATAATATATAAGTAATAAAATAAGTGTAATAATTTAAAATAATGAACATCAGGGTGATTTGTTCTCTTATTCCAAAATATAAAATTTTTAAATTTATTTTATATGGGGGTTGACGAACGGAGCGAGTAGGGGGTACCCCCTAGCATATATATATATATATGAGTACGACCGATCATATATAGTCAGATCAAATCATATGCAAATGTCAGATTGCAATTTTGCAAATTAGCAGAAATTGCTATATCTGATCGTATATGATTATATATAAAAAATCGCTGCCAATTCAGTTGCCCGTGGCTTCCTCAAACTTAATTTGCTTATTCCTTTAATGAATTTTTAATAACAAAATTTATAATTTTTGCAACAATTTATGACTTAATTATAATTAGATTCATTTGTGAAGATTAAAAATTATGAATTTTTAATTATGTATAAAATACAACACAATTTGTCTAGTCCTTTTATTTCTTTTATTCTCATCTATTAAATAAGGATTCTCTACAAATGGTAATAATTTTTTTCATGACTGTATAAACTCTCTCCCTCCTTCTCTTTCCCACCCCACTCTCTCTCCCTCCATCCCTCTCTCTCAACATCAGTCAACCTGAGTACCAAAAACTTTAATGAGAGCTTAAATATTTTTTTTAAAACAATCAACACGTTTTTTAAAAGCTAATTTTTATGTACGTTCTATAACAACACAATTTGTCTAGTCCTTTTATTTCTTCGAATCTCATCTATTTAATAAGCACCCTCTACAAATGGTAATAGCTTTTTTCATGACTGTACAAATAATCTATAAAATAATAATATTTATGATTTTGTAAAAGAAATCAAATAAATACGAATGAAAAAGTCTTTTAATTCTTTGAGTCATTGTATGCTGAACAAATTATATGTAAGTAAGTACATTCAAATTGTTCACTGCAAATCAAACAAACGTAAGTTGTGAAATCAATTATCGATAGTCAAGTAATGCAAACAACTCTCGGAAACTACTGTATGACTGTTCTCAGACATGTATTCAAATTTGTTCATCTTTCTGAGCTATACAAATTAAACACAAGAAAGTACTGAAATCAATTTATTGTAGTCAAGTACCGGCCATAAGTTAACTTGACTGACATAATAGAACTTTTCGTATCTCGCGTGTAAAATTACATTTTACGCCCACGTTGTAATTTCAAAATTATTCAGTCAGCGGGCATAAAATACTACTTAGCGCCCAACAGGCCCAATAGCTCACATACTCTTACAAAACTTTATAGAACTTACGCACTTTACGCCCGTGTTGGCGAAAATTATTTTAATTATATAACTATAATGACTTCTCTTTATTTCTAAAATTCATAAGAATTTTTTCAGATATTTACGAAAAGTCAAAGCCTATATAAAAAAAATTACATAGTTACCAACACATCACTATTTTTCATTTCGTGAGATAGCTTTGGATGGCCGATCTGTAGAGTGCGCGGGTTTTGTGTGCGTCAGTTAATGTAATCTTAGTGCGGAAGAGTGCAGTGCCGAATAGTGTGTCCGTGTGTACCAGTAGCAGAAAAGTGCAGTGAACAGACTGGGTAAACAGGCTGTAAAAAACCGTAAAAAAGAGGAGCAGAAAACGAAAACAGAAAAAAGGGAAGGTAGTTGAGGAAAGCCGTAGACCATATAGAATGAGTGGCAACTCACAGGTGAGAGGAAACAGAATACTAGACACAACGGAACGGAACATGAAGGCCAAGTACAGACCTGCTAGCACAGGAACAAGAACAGAACAGAAGGAACTCGGTATATTATATACAGAGAAAGAAGAAACATATTACACACCTATACACAAGGAACAGGAGGAGTTAGTAGATATCAGGATAAGAAGAGAGAGAAGACTAAGAACAAACAACTTAACAGGAACGATAGAGATAGAAGCAGAAGAAGAAAAGGAAAATAAAGAAGAGTACAAAACAAAGAGAAAACTACTATCACCAGCAGAGGTGGAACGAGAAGTAAAGAGATCGGATAATAAACAGGACACTGATCAGGAAATAACAGCAACCCCTAGCAGTTCCCGAGGACATATTTTTGGAAGGAGTACAAAAATAAAGAGAAGCCCGCCAAGCCAACATAAGATGCCGGGAACAGAAGGAGAAACGAAAGAAGCGAACGATGGAATAAAAAGGAAAGACTGGGATGCCCTCATGAACCTAGTGCAGAAAGTAGCGAAAGACCTGGATGACATAAAGCAGACAAGTGAGAATATACAGAAGGAACAAAAAGAAATAAGGAAGGAACAGACCGAAACCCGAAGGGAGATAGAAGAATTAAAGGCAAAGACAGAGAAGAATACCAAAGAGGTAGAAGAAAGATACAAGCACCTTGAAGAAAGAACAGAAAAACTAGAAAAGGAATTAAAAGAAGAAAGAACCGTAAAAGGGGAAGTAGTTAAAACTGCAATAGAAAAGGCAGTAGAAGAAAGGCTAAACGAGAAAGGAGAAGAGACAAAAAAGAAAGAAGAAGGATTAGAGAGACAACTACAGGATTGGAAGAAACTACAAGAGGACAAATGGGAGAGAGACGAACGTATAAGAAGGAGGAACAACATGATAATCTCAGGCCTAAACAAAGGGAATGCGAATGGAAAAAAGAATATAGAGGAGTGGCTAGGAGAGAGGCTAAACGAAAAAGTAATTGTAAACAGGATATGAAATGTACCTGGAAATAAAGGGAAAATAGGAATAGAATGCAAGGACATCGAACAGAAAGACAAAGTAATGAAATTAAAGAAGACACTGAAGGGAACAGAGATTTATATAGACAATGATAAAACATGGAAAGAAAGAGGCAACGAAAGAAGAGTAAGAGCATGGGCTAAAACACAGAAAAAAGAAGACTCAACTATCACAGTGTTAGGAACCCGGGTGAGGATTGATGATGAAGAATGGACGCTAGATGAAAAAACGGACAAAATGAAACCTTTTTTAAAGAAAAGAGAAGAACGCACAAACACAGAATAAAAAGTAGAAAAGAAAGGGTAAGGATGTTGATATGGAACATAGCAGGAGCAAAGAAGAAAACAGAGGAAACATGGAGGTACATAAGAAGCTTCGAAGTAATAGGACTAACGGAGACGTGGTTAGAGGAGAAGGAGGAGGACTGGATAACGGAAAAACTAAAAGGATTCGTAGTTAAGCACATACCAGCACTGAGGTTGAAAAGAAAAGGAAGAGCAAAAGGGGGTTTAGCAATAGCAATTAAAAAGGATATAGAAGTCAAAGAGGAAATCGAATTGGAAATCGAGAAAAAGAACAAAATGGCAGCTATAAAGATAAAAATAGAAGGAGAAGAGATAACATGCATATTAACATACATGAGAATGAACAGAAAAGATAACTGGAAAGAGATAGAAAGGATAGTGGAAAAGAGTATAGGAGAGAAAATTCTAATATGCGGCGACTTCAATGTCAGAACGGCTGAGGAAGGAGGAAGGATGAATGATGAGGACACAGGAAGAAGAAGCAAAGACAAAATGAAAAACAAAGAAGGAGAAGAATTAATAAGAAACATAAGGAACATAGGCTTCTACATAGTAAATGGAGACACGGATGCAGACAAAGACGGTGACTGGACGTATATCGGAGGAGGAGGAAAATCTACGATAGACTACCTGATCACGAACGAGGAAGGCAGGAAAATAGTAGATGATTTGGAAGTCGGATGTAGTACAGACTCAGATTACCAACCGATAGAGATACAATTAAACATAAAAAGGGAAAAGACCGAGAAAGTTGAAGAGGCATGGACAAACTGGACAGAGTCAGGAAAAAAAAGATATAGAGAAAGGCTAAAAGAAGAAGAAAAGGCGGAAAGCTGGACAGAGATAAAAGAGAAGATTAACAGATGCACGATAAAAGAAAACAAAAGAACGAAAAAGGAAAGAAAAACAGAAAAATGGTGGGACAAGACGTGTCACGAGAAGAAAATGGAGTTAAGAAGGAACCTAAAAGAATGCAAAAAAGGGTCGCTAAATGTCACGGAATACACAAAAAGAAGAAAGACTACAGAGAATGGATAAAAAAGAAGAAGATAGAATGGAATGAGAAGATTGTAGAAGAAATAGAAAGAGACAGAAGCATGAAAAACTTCTGGAAAGTGGTAAACGAAAACGAGAACAGAAACCAGGAAATAAGTAACAAGATAAAAAAAGAAGAATGGATGAAATTCCTAAAGGAGCAGTTAAAAGGCATAGATATAGAGGAAGATGATGGCGAAACAAAGACCGAAAAGATTGCGAAAGAAAAATGGGAACAAGACGCAATTAGTACGGAAGAACTAAGAAATGCAATAAGTAAGTTGAAAATGAGGAAAGCCGCAGGAAGAGATGGTATACAGAACGAAGCGTGGATATATGGACAAGAAGAAATTGAGAGCGAACTAAGAGAAATTCTAAACAAGATATGGAAAGGAGGAGAATTTCCAGAGGAATGGAAGGTAGGAATGGTAAAACCGATATTCAAGAAAGGAAATAAAGATGACGTAAAGAATTATAGAGGGCTAACACTGATGGACACTGGATACAAAATATATGCAGAGATCATGAGAGGAAGACTAGAAGAATATTTAGAAGAAGGAAACAGACTAGGAGATACACAGTTCGGATTTAGAAAAGGAAGAGGAACTATAGATGCAGTGTTCGTATTGAAAAGTGTGGTGGAAAACGAGCTGAAAAAGGAAGGAGGAAAGGTATGGGCCTTCATGGCAGATTTGAAGGGAGCATTCGATAATATAAAAAGGGAAGAGATATGGAATGAAATGTAGAAAATGGAGGTATGCAGAAGACTAATAACAAGAATAAAAGAAATATATGAAGAAACAAAATGCGAGGTTGTGATTGAAAAGGAAAAAATAGGACAATTTAAGACAGAACATGGAGTAAGACAAGGATGTCCCTTAAGCCCAACTCTGTTCAATATAAGCATGGCACAGTTAGAAGTAGAAATGAGCAAAGCACAGGAAGGAGGACTAGTGATTGGTAAAAAGAAAGTATATTCGATTGGATATGCAGACGATGTGATCCTACTAGCGAATAACGAGGTAGGAATGAAGCAGATAATGAAGAGGTTTGGAAGATTTATACAAAGAAGAGGATTGGAACTAAATATAAGAAAATCCAAAATAATAAAATTCAGGAAAAAAGGAAGAAGCGGAGCTAACCCGGAGTATAAATGGAAAGGTGAAACAATTGAAATAGAGAAAGAAGCAATGTATCTGGGTTACAGGATACAAAGTAATAATGATGATACGAAACACATAGAACACCTAGCAGGGAAGCCAAATGCCATATTAGGAAGAATATGGAGTATAGGGGAGAGAAAGTTCAAAGAAGACTGGGGGAGAAGGATGAAGCTGTTCGATGCACTAGTAAGAAGCGTGATGTCGTATGGAGCAGAAATATGGGGTTTCAAAGAATGGAAGGAACTAGAAAAGATACAGGACAAATATATAAAATGGACAATGAAGTTAGATAGGACAACACCAAGTCACATACTACACGAAGAAACGAACAGATGGAAAATAGCAATACAAGCAGGAAAGAGAGCGATGAAGTATGAACAGAAGTTGCTACAGAGTGAGGAAGACTCAGTAAGGAAGGATTGCATGAGAATGATGATAGGAGTAAATGCAAATAAAGAAATGGGAGAAAGAAGGAGGAAATTCTATGAGAATAAAGGATGTGCGGCGAATGAAGTAAGCAGAAGACTCATAGAAGGAGAGACAGTGTGGCCGGAGATGATGGAGAGAGGAAAGGATGAGGAAAGACAGAAGAGAGCAACAGAAGTAAGAGATTCGAAATTCGCAAGAGAGATAGGACAAATAATAAACCATCAGGAAACTCCAAGATACCTTCATATCTCAGACATGAAAAGGAGGAAGGAACTAGAAACACAAGCAAGATTCAGGCTAGGAAGTGAAAACAGAAGTGCAAGATACTGGTGCAATGAAAACGAGAGAAGATGCAGAATGTGCCAAAAAAGTGAAGAGACCCTTAAACATATATTCGAAGAATGTGAATTCACCAGAGTACAAGGTAAAAGTTGGAAGGAAATACTAAACGGAGAAAGGAAAAATCTGGCAAAACTAATGGAAACTCAGTGGGAAAGAAGAAGACAAGAAATAGAACGTAGAAGTGAACAAAACAGAGCAGTAGTGGGAGATATAACATAGGCAACCAAGGTAGAAGGACCTTAGGCATAAGTAGGAAAAAGGAACAGTATGGTGGTGAAATAGCCTTAAGACACACAAGCATTTTGGAGGCAAAGTGAAATAGAAAGTGGTAACAGAATGCATAAAGACAAAGAAGTGCGAATAAGGTTAGAAAAGCAGAATAGAAGATAAGTAAAGAAAGTATAAGAAGGAAAAAAGAGAAAAACACAAGAAAATGGAGACCGAAATGCAACAGCTACAAAAGAGATTAGAAGATCTGGAGCTTAGGATGCAAGGAGATTTGGAGAGGAAAATATTATGGGAGGAGAAGATGAGGAAGGAGGTCACGGAACAGCAAATCAAATATGAGAGGAAGATTAAAGAACTGAAAGAGAGAGTGGAAAAAGTGGAAAAGAAAATGGAAATGAAGGAGAAAAGATTTTTGAGAATAGAAGATGTGGATAAAGAGAAAACGCTGATAATTAAGAGAGGTTGGAAGTGGAACGGAGAAAAAGTGGGTGACTGGCTGTATGTACAGATTGGAAAAGAGGAGTGGGAAACAAAACCTATGGAGAATGGCATCGGCATGATGTGGCTTATCTTCAAGGAGGCATTTGTACAGAGATACCTGTGGAGAAAAGCAGACAGAGCAGCAAAAGAAGGGATTTTCACCCTAGACGTGGTACTGACAGCAGCAGAGAGGAAGGAAAGGTGGACAGTAAATCAAAGCAAAATATCGGGCGCAGAAAAAGAAGAAAAAGAGAAGAAAGAAAATGGAAAGAATGAATAAGAACTAAAAAATGGAGAAGAAGATACGAGAAGAAAGGAAGAAACAAGAAAGAAGAGACATAGAGTATAGAAAAGGCATAGAAGCCGAAGAACACACATACAAACATACATATTACACAACACTCACATACACACACTATTTTGTACAAAAGAAAATATAAAGTTTAATTATGTTGAAAATTGTTTCAACATAATTAAACAAACACGGACAGGTACACTGACACAAACACGTATCTCTACAGACACAACAACACAAACACGGACAGGTACACTGACACAAACACGTATCTCTACAGAGATGGCCAAAATGTAAATAAAGTAATGCAAAATATGTAAAAAATAACTAGTCAGTTAATAAAGCACTATTATTATTATTAATAGAACTTTTCGTATCTCGCGTGTAAAATTACATTTTACGCCCACGTTGTAACTTCAAAATTATTCAGCCAGCGGGCATAAAATACTACTTAGCGCCCAACAGGCCCAATAGCTCACATACTCTTACAAAACTTTATAGAACCTACGCACTTTACGCCCGTGTTGCAGTGTGGTCAGGTAAACAATATATACAGTAATAATATTCATATAAAAGTGGCGATTAATCGCCACAATCAGGACACACTGCCGTGTTGGGGAAAATTATTTTAATTATATAACTATAATGCCTTCTCTTTATTTCTAAAATTCATAAGAATTTTTTCAGATATTTACGAAAAGTCAAAGCCTATATAAAAAAAATTACATAGTTACCAACACATCACTATTTTTCATTATTCTTTCTCAATTTTGAACTTTCTATAATATTACGCACCTTGGGAGGAAAAGAGAAGTCTAGAGCTGCTCTACCAGGGGTGGTCCTCCGATTTCCCATACATACTTGGCGGGCCCGACGATTTGCAGTTCAAGGTGTAAGACATGGTCATTTTCATATTAATATTCATATGTTTAAACATCAGATAAAATGTTTAAATGGGTTGCTTCTACATATTAACTATACAATCCCATAATATATAAAATTGCAGACGACATCGCATATGAGATCTGATACGAGATATGCGATGCCTAAAATTCTCATATGAGATCTTATATATTTACACGCGGGAAAAGGATACATAATAGGTTGCTTATAAAACGATTAGTAAAATGTAAAGCAATTTTAAGTAGACTATAAATTTATATGAATTATTTATTTTATTCTCGTTTAAAAAGGACGGACACAAAGAAAAATATTGTGGGTAATAAAAGTAAATCATGATTCTGCACATATAAGGATGTTGTACTTAACTGTACCAATTAAAAATTAAAGCCAATGTAATTATTTATAGTAGACTTATAGGTATAATGTTAATGAATTTATGCAAAAAGTTTGTATTCTATATTTAAGTAACCCACCGGTAAACTGCAAATCGTCGGGCCCGCCAAGTATGTATGGGAAATCGGAGGACCACCCCTGGTAGATCAGCTCTAGACTTCTCTTTTCCTCCCAAGGTGCGTAATATTATAGAAAGTTAGAAATTGAGAAAGAATAATGAAAAATAGTGATGTTGGTAACTATGTAATTTTTTTATATAGGCTTTGGACTTTTCGTAAATATCTGAAAAAATTCTTATGAATTTTAGAAATAAAGAGAAGGCATTATAGTTATATAATTAAAATAATTTTCGCCAACACGGGCGTAAAGTGCGTAAGTTCTATAAAGTTTTGTAAGAGTATGTGAGCTATTGGGCCTGTTGGGCGCTAAGTAGTATTTTATGCCCGCTGGCTGAATAATTTTGAAGTTACAACGTGGGCGTAAAATGTAATTTTACACGCGAGATACGAAAAGTTCTATTATGTCAGTCAAGTTAACATATGGCCGGTACTTGACTACAATAAATTGATTTCAGTACTTTCTTGTGTTTAATTTGTATAGCTCAGAAAGATGAACAAATTTGAATACATGTCTGAGAACAGTCATACAGTAGTTTCCGAGAGTTGTTTGCATTACTTGACTATCGATAATTGATTTCACAACTTTCGTTTGTTTGATTTGCAGTGAACAATTTGAATGTACTTACATATAATTTGTTCAGCATACAATGACTCAAAGAATTAAAAGACTTTTTCATTCGTATTTATTTGATTTCTTTTACAAAATCATAAATATTATTATTTTATAGATTATTTGTACAGTCATGAAAAAAGCTGTTACCATTTGTAGAGAGTGCTTATTAAATAGATGAGATTCGAAGAAATAAAAGGACTAGACAAATTGTGTTTTTTTATAGATTATCCAGAAAAAACGTCTATACTTGCCTTATTTTATACTTTCGTAGAAAGTTTTATATTAGCAATATTATTATTTATACAGTCATGAAAACAATTATTACCATTTGTAAAGAGTGTTTATTGAATAGAAGAGAGTAGAAGAATTAAAAGGACTAAACAAATTATGTTGTTATAGAACGTACTTAAAAAATTAGCTTTTAAAAAACGTGTTGATTGTTTTAAAAAAAATATTAAGCTCTCATTAAAGTTTTTGGTACTCAGGTTGACTGATGTTGAGAGAGAGGGATGGAGGGAGAGAGAGTGGGGTGGGAAAGAGAAGGAGGGAGAGAGTTTATACAGTCATGAAAAAAATTATTACCATTTGTAGAGAATCCTTATTTAATAGATGAGGCTAAAAGAAATAAAAGGACTAGACAAATTGTGTTGTTAGAATTTAACGTATACTTAAAAAATAGCTTTTAAAAAACGTGTTGATTGTTTAAAAAAATATTTAAGCTCTCATTAAAGTTTTTGGTACTCAGTTTCACAGATGTTGAGTGAGAGGGAGAAAGAGGTGAGGGGGAGAGAGAGAGAGAGAGAGAGAGAGAGAGAGAGACAGAGAGAGAGAGAGAGAGAGAGAGAGAGAGAGAGAGAGAGAGAGAGAGAGAGAAAGAGAGAGAGAGAGAGAGAGAGAGAGAGAGAGAGAGAGAGAGAGAGAGAGAGAGAGAGAGAGAGAGAGAGAGAGAGGGGGGAGAGGGAGAGAGAGAGAGAGAGAGAGAGAGAGAGAGAGAGAGAGAGAGAGAGAGAGAGAGAGAGAGAGAGAGAGAGAGAGAGAGAGAGAGAGAGAGAGAGAGAGAGAGAGAAGGAGGGCGGGAGAGACTTGTCTTAGTTTAAACTTTTGTAAAATGTTTTTTAGATATATTTCACAACTTTTTAAGAGAAAATAATAATTACATAGTGTGATAACATTATGAGGGTTTATTATAGTATAGTATATTTTTAATATCATTAGTAAATGATAGTATTGTTATTCACAAAAGTTTTAAATTTGAATGTTTCTTCAAGGAGCTCGATAAAATGATTACTTTAGTAAAATTTTTTGAAATAATATAATCAAATGCGTATATTCTTAGGTATGATGATAATATAACAATAGTATTAATTATTGTAAAGTCATATGAAAATATCATTCTTTTTATGTTTTCAGTTTGCAGGAAAAACTTATATATACATACCTTATTTTATACTTTCAAAGATTATTATTAAGAAGACATATTACATAAATACTAAAGGGATCGATATTTTTTTTAACAAATTAGATCTTAAAACGAAGCTTTAAGTTCATATTTTTATAATTTTTTTTCAGAGCATATTATAAGTATTTTCATTTTTTGGTACTAGAAATTGATTATTAAAGCCTTAAATTAGTTTTACTATAAGACTGCTATATGATAATATCATTAATTATTTTTGTAGCTTCGCATTTAATTATTGGCACCATGAGCCAATAATTAATTATATTATTCTCAACACTTGGATTTGTTGAAATTATCACTAGAACCTGGTCAAAAATATCCAGCTAGGAACCCAGTTGGATCCATGTCACATCGGAAATCCAGCTGGATCCGGGTGGATTTACACAGATTTCAGTAGATTAGATTAGACCACTTGTATTAATAACCCATCATTGCTACACGACTTGTAAAATGTAAGAGAAAAAGCTTTCTTGATATTCTTTTTTAGTAGAGATATAAGTTCTTGAAATTATTATTGAAACTACTTAAATTAATAACCCATCATTGCCACACATAATCTTGTAAAATTAAAAATGCAACCTGTTTATGAACTAAGAATCACTGAGAATAAAAGCTTTCTTGACATTCTTGTATAGATAAAACTTTTTGAAATTATTACCTGAATCTTGTCTAGAAAAATATTTACTAAGAACTCTGAAACATTTTGACGTCTCCCATGGTGAGAAATCATATTAGATTAACTGAGAGCACTTTTATTCGTTGAAATGTTCACAATAACATATCATTTTTACTTTTTTCAGTATTCCCATGTTCATTAGACATAATCTTTTTATTGACACTTGAATAAATATGTTCAACAGCACAGCATTGATATCGACTAAGTTTTTTGAAGATGACAGATGCTTTTTAAACCAAAGCTCAGACTCATATTTCAAATCGGCATCATAAATTATATTGTATATTTATAACTTCACATGTCACTCAGCAATATTTTCTTCTATGCAAAAACTTATTATGAAGATTATGAGCCTCATAACACGTAATTATTCAATAAACACTTGTTCTATTCTCAAAACATTTGAAACTGATTTTTAATAGAAGTTTTAAAATTTGATTATAAACACTTCATGTAATACGTCATACTATATTTTATTTATTATTACACAAAACACTGAAAATTATATTGTATATTTATAACCTCGTGTATCACTCAGCAATATTTTTTTCTATGCAAAAGCGTATTATGAAGTTTATGAACCTCATAACACGTAATTACTTATTAATACATACTTGAGCTATTTTCAAAACATTTCAAACTGATTTTAAGTAGAAGTTTTAAAATTTGATATAACACTTCATGCAACACATTTTACGGGTATTTTATTTTTTTATATTACGCAAAATACTGATTAGATGCCATTTTTTAATCACTATGTTATTTGTTATCTATAACATTTGATTATATGTGCACTTCATGCAACACATCATACCGGTATTTTATTTTATTTAACACTAAACACTGATTACATGCCTTTTTTTAATCACTATGTTATTTGTTATCAATAAAATTTGATTATATATGCACTTCATGCAACACATCATACTGGTATTTTATTTTAGGCTCTTGCTAAACGACCGTCAGATTGTATAGTATGTGCTATCTGACGGGCAAATAAGAAAAAATACGAAACTGTAATACTTTTTACGTATAGGTTCGTCTAGTAATAATAAACATAGTATCTGACGGACAAATAAGGGCGATTAATTATTTTATAGATATAAACTACATTGCCTACATTACATTGACTAACCATCTTTCCTAACCTAGCATTATCAAAATACACTATTGACATCCACAAAACCGGAACGCTCGGTGACACACAGTGTTGCCGCCTATGCCGCGAAAGAAAAGTCATTCCTGAAAGCGCGAAATTTGAATAAAATGAATATAGTCATATCAAATAATTATAATTCTTATCAAACACGCGGTATAATTAGAAATTAAAATTATAACGTTTATTTAAAAATATTTGAAATCTACAATTGTCAAAAAATGTCAAAAGTTGCTGTATGACAAAAAGTTCGAAAAAATTTGAATTTTTAATCTTGCATAGCTTTTTTATTTATGCGAATATCGACCAAAAATTTTAGGAACGTTGTTTTCATAAAAAACAAAAAGTAACAAAATTTTGACCTGCTGACTTCATGTGAAACATCCCATACATAAAAACAAATTTTGCATGCTAATCGTAATTAAAAAAGTAATTCCTGTAAATTGATTTTTAATCGTGCGTGAGGGTGCTATCATATGCGTAACGAAAAATTACACGAAATACATTTAAGCCCAAGAAAGCCTCCACATAAGAAAAGATACAAAGAGGCACAAAGACACAGATACACGAATACCATGGGTTACTATATCTATATATACGAGAAATAGTGTGATACAAATGACATTGTTCCTCATTGCTCTTCTATATATAGATATAGTAAACCACGCTATTCGTGTATCTGTGTCTTTGAACCTCTTTGTATCTTTTCTCATGTCGAGGCCTTAAGAGCGAAGATACATTCGCGGAAGAAACCTCTTTCTTGCTCTCACGGGTTTAGCGCATGGGATAAGCCCTCTCAGTGTGGACAACATAATTACCCGCACGCCGCACGCGCACGTATAAACACCTCTTTTCAATTACTAGAAATAATGAATCCCTCAAAGTGTAGATGGCAGAATTACCCGCACACATACGCGTTAGACTAGAAATTTAAATTTCAAAAATAAACAATCACTCTCACACGGAGATGATCAGGGGTGCGGGTCCTGGATCTGGCTAAAATTGTCGGAGGTTTTTATTTTTGACAAATAATGAGACACGCGTCTCGGAATTTTTGTGAATAGGCCTTTTTTTCCGAGACTCAAGCTATTTTATGTCTAAAATGAACAATTTTCGATAAAAATGTGATTTCTTTCTTTAGTATAGCTTTTTGAATATTTCGGTCATATAAATGAGCTAAAAAGTTTATAAAAGAAGGCAAAAAAAGCTTTAATTTAAGCTGTGCTTCATTAAGAAATGTCGATTTTTAAAAAAGTTATAGGCTATTAAAAATAGAGTACGAAAATCACTAAAAATTTCTCATTTTTTTCAAGCATTTAACGGGTGGCATTTTAAGCTATCTTCTTACGTTATTTTTAATAGCCTATAACTTCTTTAAAAATAGACATTTTTTAATGAAACACAGCTTAAATTAAAGCATTTTTTGCCTTCTTTTATAAACTTTTTATCTCATTTATATAACCGAAATATTCCAAAAGCTATTACTAAAGAAAGAAACCTCATTTTTATCGAAAATTGTTCATTTTAGACATAAAATAGCTTGAGTATAGAAAAAAAGGCCCATTCACAAAAACCCGAAGACACGTGCCTCATTATTTGCCATAAAGAAGTGCCTCCTGCAGTTTTAGCTAAATCGAGGACCCGCACCCTTGATCATCTCCTTGTCAGTGTGCATAGCATAATAACTTACACATGCGCGCATAAATCTCTCTTTTTAATTACAAGAAATAACCAAACTCTAAAAGTGTGGATCGCATAATTACCCGCACTCGAAAAAGTAAAACTCTTTTTAATTACGAGAAATAACCAAACCCTAAACGTGTGGATCGCATAATTACCCGCACTCGAAAAAGTAAAACTCTTTTTGATTACAAAAAATAACCAATCCCTCTAAGTGTGGATGGCAGAATTACCCACAGGCATACGCGTTAGACTAAAATTTCAAATTTCAAAAATAAGTAATCCCTCTCAGTGTGGATAGCATAATTTTCCGCACACACGCGCATAAATCACTCTTTTTAATTACAAGAAATAACCAAACTCTAAATGTGTGGATCGCATAATTACCCACACTCGTGAAGGTAAAACTCTTTTTGATTGCCAGAAATAACCAATCCCTCTAAGTGTGGATGGCAGAATTACCCACAGGCATACGCGTTAGACTAAAATTTCAAATTTCAAAAATAAGCAATCCCTCTCAGTGTGGATAGCATAATTTCCCGGACACGCGCGCATAAATCACTCTTTTTAATTACAAGAAATAACCAAACCCTAAAAGTGTGGATCGCATAATTACCCGCACTCGACAAGGTAAAACTCTTTTTGATTACAAGAAATAACCAATCCCTCTAACTGTGGATGGCAGAATTACCCTCACACATACGCGATCGACAAGAATTTTAAATTTCAAAAATAAGCAATCCCTCTCAGTGTGGATACCATCATTTCCCGCACGCGCGCGCATAAATCACTCTTTTTAATTACAAGAAATAACCAAACTCTAAAAGTGTGGTTTGCATAATTACCCGCACTCGAAAAGGTAAAACTCTTTTTGATTACAAGAAATAACCAATCCCTAAAAGTATGGATCGCATAATTACCCACACTCGTAAAGGTAAAACTCTTTTTGATTACAAGAAATAACCAATCCCTCTAAGTGTGGATGGCAGAATTACCCACAGGCATACGCGTTAGACTAACATTTCAAATTTCAAAAATAAGTAATCCCTCTCAGTGTGGATAGCATAATTTCTCGCACACGCGCGCATAAATCACTCTTTTTAATTACAAGAAATAACCAAACCCTAAAAGTGTGGATCGCATAATTACCCGCACTCGACAAGGTAAAACTCTTTTTGATTACAAGAAATAACCAATCCCTCTAATTGTGGATGGCAGAATTACCCGCACACATACGCGATCGACAAGAATTTTAAATTTCAAAAATAAGCAATCCCTCTCAGTGTGGATACCATAATTTCCCGCACCCGCGCGCATAAATCACTCTTTTTAATCACAAGAAATAACCAAACCCTAAAACTGTGGATCGCATAATTACCCGCACTCGAAAAGGTCAAACTCTTTTTGATTACAAGAAATAACCAATCTCTAAAAGTATGGATCGCATAATTACCCACACTCGTAAAGGTAAAACTCTTTTTAATTACAAGAAATAACCAATCCCTAAAAGTATGGATCGCATAATTTCCCGCATACGTAAAGGTTAAACTATTTTGATTGAAGAAATAACCAATCCCTAAAAGTGTGGATCGCATAATTACCTGCACACATACGCGTTTGACAAGAATTTTAAATTTCAAAAATAAGCAATCCCTCGCAGTGTGGATAGCATAATTTTCCGCACACGCGCGCATAAATCTCTCTTTTTAATTACAAGAAATAACCAATCAAAAAAGCGTAAATCGCTCTTTTCAAATTACAAGAAATAACCAATCACTAAAAGTGTGGATCTCCTAATTACCCACACTCGTAAAGGTAAAACTCTTTTTAATTACAAGAAATAACCAATCCCTAAAAGTATGGATCGCATAATTTCCCGCATACGTAAAGGTTAAACTATTTTGATTGAAGAAATAACCAATCCCTAAAAGTGTGAATCGCATAATTACCTGCACACATACGCGTTTGACAAGAATTTTAAATTTCAAAAATAAGCAATCCCTCGCAGTGTGGATACCATAATTTCTCGCACACGCGCGCATAAATCTCTCTTTTTAATTACAAGAAATAACCAATCACTAAAAGTGAGGATCTCCTAATTACCAACACTCGTAAAGTAAAACCCTTTTTAATTACAAGAAATAACCAATCCCTAAAAGTCTGGATGGCAGAATTACGTACGCGCGAATAAATTTCTCTTTTTAATTACAGTCGTAAATGTCTCTTTTTAATTACTCTCAGTACAGAAAGAATAAAATTCCCTCTTTGGGAGCGTAGAGGTCAGGTTTAATTCGTGAATAATAACCATCCCTATAAGTGCATAATGAATAAAAAAACCGCACTCCCGCGTGTATGTGTCGGCTATAATTGTTAAACAATAACCATGCCTTTCAGCTTGGAAATAATATAAAACAGCTCTAGCGCGCCGATATAAGCTGAAATTCTGGAAAATAACCATCCCTCTCAGCGCTAAAAGAAGACAAAACCGGCCTTTGGCACATTCATTTCAGCTATAATTCCGGAACAATAACCATTCCTGTTGGCGTGAGAAGACTAAAAAGTTACATTCGCTCGCGTAGATCTTGGTTATAATTCTTAAACAATAACCAAAAAGAATAAAATGCCATTGCAAGCTTGGGTGTCCGCTTTATATTTTAAGCAATAATCATATCTATCAGCGCGGAAAGTAGAAATAAGAACCTCACTTTGGCGCGTGACTGTGCTGTAATATGTAAGTACAATTATTTCTCTCAGTATGAAAGGAATAGAATACTACATACGCTGACGTAGATGTCGGATGATATTTTTAGAAAATAACCATTATTCTCATCCCGGTAAAGTAATAATTTCGGCTATGAATCGGCCTCACGCCGATCGCTATCATGCAAATTGGCTGTAATTTTAATGAAATATAAAAAAAATAATTAATGTTTCTGAGATAATTGTAAAGCCGTATTTCACGTGAAGAGAAAATGTTTTCATGATAAAAGAATCATTTGTTTTATTATGAATAAAAGCCGAGGCTGAGCTCACAGGCTTGAAACTAAGTTATATTTAAAATCCTAGGGATATAAGAATATTTGCATGCCACTATTTCTATGAAACTTTAGTAGAATTATTTTATAGCTTTAATAGTACATTATGTCACAAGGGAGGAAAGTGCAGTATTATTCCCGAGGGAAAAGTTTTCAGCCCCGAGCGAAGCGAGGGCTGGAATTTAGTTGGAATGGCTGGAATGTACTTTGCTCCCGTGTGACATACGGTACTTTACTCCCGATCCCCCTGTGACCACTTTATTGACCGAAAACAATGCTCTAATGCCATTAAAAAATGAAAAATTAATCTACTTTAACAGTGCTATTTACAGTCATAATAAAGAAATTATTAAACTTCTAGCTGCTATGTGCAAATATTGTGATAATATTGTGAATATTTATATTAATATTTATATTAATATAAATATTAATATTTATAATAAATAGTGTATTTTGAGTGATACAATGACTGGGCGAAAATTTTTGATAATTAAGTAAATTAATTAATTATTTCAAAATTAAATTCTATTTTTTAAGATTCAATCTTGTAGTTTTCATACATATATTTATTTATATAATTAAATATTATAAATATTGTTAATTCATGTTTTTTTATTAATTGTAGGTTATTCGTAACCTTAGAAATAGAAAAAATTAAAGGAACAGTTGTGCGGGGAATAAAAGTGTCATACGGGGAAGTAAGAAATCTTTATTCCTCGCTGATAAGAAAAATTGAGTCTACGGGGAATAAAAATTTCTTACTTCCCTTAGTAATAATAACTCAATTTCTTCTTTCTTTTGAGGGAAATAAAGTGGTTTTCAGAGGGGGGTCGGGAGTAAAATGAATTTATTCCATTATCATGCGGAATGGCTACTTTTTCCTTCATAAGCGTGACCATAATTGAACTTGTATCTAGCATAAGCGGTAGAAAAGTAAATTGTTTATTTATTTTGCTATAGTCTTCTAAAAAATATACTTTTCACTATTACATGTAACATTTATTAAAATATTTAATATTTAATAAATTAATGTTAGTGTACACACACCGCATCTTTTCATTGGTCCCGCATTCTTAATGAAAAAAAAATCGTTGCGCTTGATCTAGGAAAAAGTACTTTATGCAACTCGGGAGAAATGTCGATGATTACATTGGGTGATCACGCCCACGCTTCATTTCGCTCGCTCGCGCCACGAACCCACCCTTGGAAATCAAGAGCGAGTATTCTTTCTAGGTGCATAATGTTCTATTTCAATACACAATAATATAATTATATCTATATGAATTACACATATTAGTTATTACAGAATTAGTTAAGACAGAATAATAATTATCTTTTCTTTTAATATTATACGTTGGAAGTTGTAGGTATGAAGAATTTTTTAATGAACAAAATTTACGTAGTATTTATACTATACACATTTATTAGTTTTAATTGAAATAACAATTATCAGTACATTAAACAATATTACATATGAAAGTAGAGTAGTAGTAAAAATACAATAGATCTAATTGTAAGTATTACATACATCACAATACCATAAGTCTTTTGCAAATTCACTTTTGAGATGAACGCACTTATACAACATCCCACCAAGATATATAACATTAAGTATAGTAGTAGTAAGGAAACATTACAACAGATCTAATGATTACATTCATCACAGTACCATGTGTCTTCTGCAGGTTCACTCACGAGATTAACGCACTTATAGTGCATCCAACCAAGACATCTATCACATTGGATAGACTTTCCTACCAGACTTTTGATACATTTTTCGCATCTCCACGCTTTTTTCTTCGTAACACTTTTTTTAAATTTTTCATACAACGCACTATCAAGGTACAATCGTAGAATTTCTAATTCAACTCTTGCATCGTTAAACCAGCATACAAGTTTTTCATTAATATCTAAGTCATTCTCTGTAATTTCATAAGATCTACCAAAAAGTTTCAATAAAGTACTACTATTTACGCATTTTTTCAGTACTATATATGCCTTTTCATCGCTACTCATGGTTTCATATTTCTTACAAATACTTGGAACTTTTGGAACTGGGCGATGAGTGGTAGTCACTTTTTTTTTGTAGTTACAGCACATGTTTTCGATGTACTATTTCGCTTTAGTCGAGTTCCAATTACTGACAATTTAGCGCCTTTGGGCCGGCCTTTTGTATTTACATTACGCGTTACAATTATTTCGCCGATATTAATATCATCACATTTTGAAGTAATGTAATTATTTACCGTAGCTTCTGTTTCCGAATTCAAACAAGAAGAAATGCTTTCTTTATTAGTACTTAGTGATATCTCAGTTACTACGATATGAACATTAATAGAGTCACTGGTATCTACAGTTTGTTTCAACGCTGATTTGTGTGCATCACAAGTAATAATAGAATGAGTTCTGCAACTAATAGAGTTAGTTGATTCTGCATTTTTTTCAAATCCAGATGAATCACGATCGCTCAACAAAACAGAAGTTACTTCATAATTAGCAGTTACATTTGTATCGGTATTTTTTTTTAACAAAATAGAACTTACTTCGTAATTAGGAGCTTGAGTTGTATCTGCATGTTTTACGTTTGCAGATACATTAACATTACTTGATAAAATATCAAATCCGATTTCAGAACTAACAGGGTTAATTGTTTCTGTACTTTTAGCAATTGCAGTTACATTAAATTTACTTAATAAAATATGAGAATCAGTTTCGTAATTTGCAGAATTATTTGTAGATACATCTCCAGTTTTAGTGAATGCAGACTCATTTACATTTCTTGAAAAAACATCAAAAGTAATGTCACGATTAGCAGAGGTAATTTCATTTGCAGTTTTTGTCAAAGAAGATGCATTTTCATCACTTAATTTAGGGTTAAAGTGAGTTTTACGATCTGCAGTATTCGCAACAATGGAATCATTTTCTCTGTTTTCATTACTTTCAAGTACTTTGCGATTTGCAACTTGAGCATATACATCATGCAAAAATCGTTGATTTTCTTTAAAGTATTGTATACTCCAGCGTTGCGAATACAGAGACTCGTGAAACAGTGGCATGCCCTTTAATTTACGAATGAAAAGAATGTGTCTACATGGCAAACACATTGACATAAATTGTTTACAATCACACTGAGTTGCAGTGACGGTTCTAGTGTGAGTTCCTAAGTCAATAAGAAAGGTTTCGTCATCTAAACTTGTTACATTTTTGGATTCATAATAACTTATTTTATGATATTCATCTTTAAGTTTAATAAAAGCGAAATTGGTCACTTTAGCACGGTACATTTCTAATGCATCGTATTTAAGAGATAGTATTGATTTTTTCATAATCGAATTACAAGCTACCCCATCACGCTCTTTATAATGTGAGTCGAGATAAATAAAAAATAAGTTTATAAATTCTAAAAAATACAAATCTCTTCCAACTTTGTCTTTTATTACGCCATTTAATGCCTCCAATCTATTGTTAGTGTCATTAAGAAAATTGGTATCAACCAAGGCGTATTTCGACCATTCGTGCCTAATCGCATGCCAATTATTATTAAAATAATTAATAACGCTATTTGGAACATTTTTGCACAATTCTTCGTAATACTTATCATACTGGGCTTCAGAGTAACTATGAACCAATTTTTGCAACAAAGCCAATGAGAGGTCCTTTTCTGCGACAGTGATTTTCATGTTTTCCGTTGTAACAGCATTCTTCATGGCTTTCATAACATGAAAACTACAAATATACATGGGAACGCCCAAAATTTCTTTTATTATTTCACGGCCTACCATATCTTTATCGCCCATTACGCATTTTACACGCGTACATGCCTCTTCGTGACATTTTTTAAAATTTTCGATGAACCATCGAATAACATCTTTCGTCTCCTGACGAACAATGCAAACTGATATTATTTCAGTTTGGCCCAAGCCATCAACAACAGCAATTAATAAGAGCGTAAATCCTAATTTAAGTAATCTGTATGTGCCATCAATGAACAAAATTTCTGGTCAAGCACTGAAGGAGTGTTTCATTGGTTCGTTATAAAAGTATAAACCTTTAAAATTATTGGAATCATCGGTTAAGATTTCAAAAGTTGCTTCTGAAACAGTGAAAAACATGTCAAGATTACATAAATGAAAATGCTACAGAAAAATAGTTTATGAAAAGTTGTTAAAATAAGTTTCGAAAAACAGCAACAATGTTGAATAAAAGTAATATTTATTGAATCCAAAATAGTAAAAGTGATTTCATCATCGTGTGGACGTTTATGCCAGAGCGAAGCGAGGGTGAAAAGATCAAACGAAGTTGAAATCACTTTCTCGCAAGCATATTGAACAGTACTTTTTGACATGACGTGCACAAAGCTCGACTTGGCACATGCTTTTTTATTAAAGCGTGTGCAAAATTGAGCTTTTCGCACGGAGTGTCAAAAAAGATATTTAAAGTAAAGAAAGCTTTCAGTCTTCATGTTTTTGAAAAATACTTACGATTTTTTTGCAGCACTTTAATAACATCAGGTAAACAATCTTTCTTTTGTTCAATTTTCAAACGTTGATCTAAATTTGAAAGGTCTTTTAACGTAGGCCGGTTTCCTAATTCTGACAATTTATATAGTAACTTCATTTTGTTGCATCCTAATTGCAGTCCTTGTACAGCAACTTCCTGTTGCTCTTTGTTCAATTTTCTGTTTTCTGACAGATGATGACTGAAACTCTAAAATAGAACATGTTAGTAAATAGTTCTCGACATTACGAGTTAAAGGTGCAGGTTTGGAATAAGTCAGTTATTATGGAATTAATAATCGAAAAATATACAAATTAAACGTTAAAAAAATACATAAATTACAGGTTGAAAAATACGTAAATTAATCGTTGAAAATATACCATAAAATTATTAATTCGCTCTAATTAACAAAAGATTTCAATAAACAAAGAATATACCTAACACTGATACGAATGAAGTCACAAGGCGAAATCTTTCTGTTAGTATTGAATTAATTTTTTATAATATTTATCAATATTACAATATAAAAAAAGATAAACTAAACGATGCATATAGTATAAAGCTGTTATTAATATATTGTTTGACACTTCGTCGCAAAACTAAATTTCGTACGCGCTTGAATAAAAAAGCGTTAGATAATTCAAGCTTTGTACACCTCGTATGAAAAAATACCTACTATTCAAAACATGAGCGCGAAGATGATTTTAGTCTTGTAACCTTTTCACCATCGCTTCGTTCGGGCATAAACGACCATACAAGGTTAAAATCATTTTTACGCCCTCGTATAGGAATTTACTAATTTTAGTCATTTCTACGTGGAAGAAATGATTATATGTATAATATGTCGAGTTAAATTATTTTACCTTAAATTCATTATGTCCTTGGTGTTCAACAACATTACGTAATTCATAATACATTCCATTACTTGATAATCGAAATGTGAGTAGTCCAGGGCAGTCAAGTCTACGGGTACTGAAAAAATTAAATTCATGGTATAAAAAAACAGTACCAAATATTACAAAATAACATTTTTATTATCGAGATTTTTTATTTTTATGATAAAAATTAATAAATTAAAATGACTCTTGCTATTTGTACGTCAGATGTAAAATATTGATTCAGAGAATAAGTTTCAAAACACCTTGCTGTGATGTTTGTTTTGCTTTGATATCTGAATAGAGAAATTATATTCCATTATATATGTACATATACTTTGTATACATAAATGTGACGTACAAATAGCAGATGCGAATTAAAATTAATATTGAAATTTTATTATTATTATGATTTTTTTTATTATGATAATAATTATGACAAACGCAACTTAATTTTTGCTTCTATAATACTGTTAATTATTTTTCACTTACGAACATTGACGGACCCCATCACTATGACTCTTACGACCTCTTCCATGTACACATTCATATTGTACACTGTATCATTTCAAATTAGGATTTGCTTCAATCCTCGCAGACGTTGTAAGCTTTGACTTTGATTGAGGATCTCTTCTATAATAGGCATCCTTAGTTTTAGTTTGTAGATCGTGAATGAAATCTAATAACTGTTGGTCCGAATGAAACTTAACATCCCCTATCAAAGTTCTCAATGAACATGGTTCCGATGTAGGTATCTTTGCAGCCATGCTAATTACTGTAAAAAAACATGTCTATATGACACATCACGAGTAAAAATCAAATGCCGCGAGTGGTATGAACCACCATATACACAAACACCGCGTGTTTTTAAGAGCAAAAGAAGGGTATTTAATACCGTTTTAATAAAATTACATCGTTAGGGAGTATGATCATGACCACATTAAAATTCACAATATTTACAAAGAATTATAGTAAAAAAAATTCCTAATATTCGAATCATATTTCTTAAATAAAGTTTGTATAAAAAAAAAGAACCATAATATTCTTAGAAGGTCTTGTAATACAACATTTCCCAAGGGTACATTTCTCGCGAATGTAAACAAACTAAAATTCGCGGCGTTCGACGATTCTTAGAATCACAGAAACACAACCGACAAAAACAGATACTCTGCAAATATGCAATTTTATTTCGTTTTTACGCGCGGAGTGTGCTACCATATAAATGGTATACAAAGAGAAAAACTTATACATTAAATCCTTAAAATGTAACATCGTGACGTTCGACGATTCTTAGAATTACAGACACAATCGACCAAAACAGATATACGCGGAAATGGAGCATTTCTCGCGAAATGTACACATACTAAACGTCCGCGGCATTAAACTATTCTTCAAATCAAAGAACACGCGACAATAATATGCGCCAAGTTTTTATGCAAAAAACTATTAAATTAGTAAATATTACTTATTCCATCTCCGCAAACCGCACGAAAATATTCGTTCGTTTTCCCACAAAAATACTTTAAGTACGCGAACATTCATTACAAAACGCTATTTTTAATAAATTAAATAAATACTTAATAGGTATGCCTTCCTCACAATAAAAACATAAATTGCATACTTACAACGAGGCCTCAGCTTCGTCTCGATTCTCGGAATATTATTAGATATTTATAACAAAAAGAAAATACTTACACTAATCTGTGAACTTGCTCGTTCCGCAATAAAAACATACTACTCTGCAATCGTCTATTGTGGTGTGGTTTATTGTAGGCGCACTTTATGATAAACTTCAATATCACTGACACCATCCGTGCAAGTCGCGAGTTGACGAGCAAATGGCATATCAGTGTGCACACCCGCGCGCAGCGCGATCATGTCAAGAATCGACCGGCAAAATATCGCATTACCGATTACTTACTAGTTATATCTTATATATTGTATATTGGTTTCTAATTAGCAGTTAGTGGCGCCAGCTATCGGTGCGGACACCAACAAATGTTTCGGCTGGTATTGTTACCAACCGCACAGGCGCGAAAAAAAACATGTGGCAACGTCGCAAGGTCGCAAGTGGGCATCGGGGCAATAGAAAATAATATGGTTATTTGCCCGTCAGATCTGACGGTCATTCAGCAGAGGCGTTTATTTTATTTATTACATACAACACTGATTAGATGTCATTTTCTAATAATCACAAGATTTTTATTATCAATATAATTTTCAACTAGATAGACGATCTATGAAAATCACAATTTTCTTTTCTTATTTTGAAAAACTTACTTCAAAACATAATACTTCTTTCGTACTTTGAATCCAATACTGCCTAAATAAACATCTTAGTTGTTGTTTGTTTTATGTGTGATTCATTGAAAGCAATGAAACTGTCATTTTCTTCATTGACATCCACGCACTCTATTTGCCCTGTCAAATATGAAGACAAATTTTTAATATTCTTCTAAAATTATATCTTATATGAAAAATTTTCATTTTGAGAACATATAGATACATCTTGAAAAATATTGTTTCGTAAATAGTATTTGCCTGCTCTTCCATAATAATATTGGTTTGGCTTTTCTTTCTTGAGTAGTACTATATTCTTACTATCTTCTTTAATATAAATTATTCTATTCCTAAGCGTCTGTTTTTGTATTAAAATAACTTTTTCTTGTCCATTAATAATAAAATAACCACCAGGGTCACGAGGGCACTCATTCATTTTTGCTAATTCAAAATTAGATTTTGCAGACAGTACCTAATTAGAAGTCAACATTATTGGCTATATTACGTATATCTCTATATTTCCAAAATGAATCGAAAAAAATCTTCTCGTATAATATCTGTAAGATAATAATTAATGAATTCTTCTTTGTTAACTTGGTAATAATCCTACTTGGTAATAATCCTTACATTTTCTGATATACTCTGTAAAAATAAAAACAAGATTTCACAAAGTAACAATACTTATTATAAACTTTAGTGATTTAAAACTTTATAATAAAAGTTTGCTACTTATCTGATTATAATATATTGCTATTGCCCATTGATATTCACAGCTGCTTATATAGGTTATTTTCCAAGCACTTTAAGATTTAAAAATTTCTTGAGACTCATGGACATACAGAAGTTTCGGTTAGCCTACTCTACTTTTTCGATGAACTCGAATAATTAATAATAATTAATGAACTCTTCTGTTAAAAACTATTTTTTAACAGTGATCGATTTACTTGGTAATAATCCTTACATTTTCTGATATACTCTGTAAAAATAAAAACAAGATTTCACAAAGTAACAATACTTATTATAAACTTTATTGATTTAAAACTTTAACTTTATAATAAAAGTTTGCTACTTATCTGATTGTAATACATTGCTATTGCCCATTGATATTCACAGCTGCTTATATAGGTTATATTTTTCCAATCAAATGCAAAATGAAATAATCTGTATATGTTCTATATGTAAAAAATACTGACATGTTATTATGTGTAATAAGGTTAGGTCTACCAGATACGGATGTGTGTGTGTGTGTGTGTGTGTGTGTGTGTGTGTGTGTGTGTGTGTGTGTGTGTGTGTGTGTGTGTGTGTGTGTGTGTGTGTGTGTGTGTGTGTGTGTGTGTGTGTGTGTGTGTGTGTGTGTGTGTGTGTGTGTGTGTGTGTGTGTGTGTGTGTGTGTGTGTGTGTGTGTGTGTGTGTGTGTGTGTGTGTGTGTATAACCGGAAATCGGAAGAAAACGATAGATATATATATATATATATATATATATAGCCGGAAGTCGGATCGAATGGAAAAATATGAAGAAATTTTAGAATCGGAAACCAGACATAAAATTTTTCACTATTTAATATCTCTAAAATGAGAACATCTTTTTACATGAAACTTTTTGTACAACATAATATAACAATATAAAGCATCTTGTTATTTTATTTAAGTTAATATAAAAGCGTTGAAAATTGCAGGAAATATTTCACTTTCTCGGGCGCCCATTTCAAAGTATATGTAGTGCGGTCGTCCCTCAGGCTCTTTCTACATTGGACAGCTACTTGCCTTCGGAGCGCTCCCGCGCTCCTTGATGAATAAAATAATAGGTGTGATTTTTTTTAAATTATGTGTGAAAAATAAATAAAATAATTGATTGTAATACTATCGTCAAAACCTTTTAAAATTCCTAAATAAACTTTACTTCAAATTATATTTTCTTTGTGAAATTTTACACATAGGGTACTTATCTCTAGTAGTATGCCTGTCTGTATTTGTGTGCGCTTTCTGGAATTCCTGATGTAAGAAAAAGGTTCTAACCTTCGAAATAATAAATGGCTATTACAAAACGAAAGCAGGCGTACAACACGCGAGCATGGGCGCATAGCGCATGTCATTTCCATTTTCTAGTATACACAAGTGCGTTTCCGAATAATTACGATTTTAAAGAGGGCTAAAATAGTTTTAACCTCAAATATCTCTGAAATTCATAAACGAATTCTTTTACCCTAAGAACTTTTCTAATAAATAATATACAAACTTTACATCTCCACCAAATTTCAAAGAAATTAAAACAATTTTAACGTAGTTATATTGTGCGACAACAAAGAAATTCATTTTCAAAAAGACTAAAATTTTAAATATCAAACATCTCAAAAAATAACCATATAATCTGGATGAAATTTTACACAGGTATTGCCTATATTGCATACAAAATAGTCTATAAATTTCAAGCTGATATATGAAGTCGTCATTGAGAAATTACGATTTTGAAAAAAACCGTAAAAGAATTTTAACCTTAAATATCTCTAAAAATCATGAGACAATTCTTTTACCTAAAGGACTTATACGATAATATATAGACTCTACATCTCCACAAAATTTCAACATGATTAAACAAATTTTTGTTTTTTCTAGTTATCATGCGCAAAGAAATTTTTGTAAAATACGAAAATTTTCAAAATCAAATATCTCAAAAAGTAATCGTACGATCTTGATGAAAATTCGCAGACATATTATCTATATCACATACAAAATTGTCTATAAATTTGGAGCTGATACATGAAGCCTTTCTCGAGAAGTTACGATTTGAAAAAAAGGTTAAAAAAAATTTAACCTCAAATATTTCTGAAATTTCTAGACTAATCATTTTGTCCAAAGAACTCGACTGAGAGCTATCCAAAACCTACCTCTACAAGGAATTTCAAAGCGATTAAGTCAATTTTACTCCCGTAATCGTTGGACATACAAAACTCATTTTTTCCACATTTCAATTTTTTTCTCAAAAACTAGTCGACAAAATGAATTCAAATTTTTATAGATTACAGCTATTTATATTTTGCATTATCATGATTTTTCTCAAGAAAATTTACCGTTTAATTTAGGAGTTATAAGCTTTAAAATAGCACGTTTTTGTTAGTAAGAAAAGAACCGTGATAGCTAGAGAATTTTTTTTTTTTTAGAAAATATAGGTATTTTAATGCTCTTTCGAATGCTATCCATTCGATTCAAATATCTCGATCTTATCATTAAAAAAAAAGCAAAAATCAATTTTGAGGAAATCGAAATAAAACAAAAACACATCGGCGAATCAAAAAACGAATTTTTGACCCGCCATGACACAAAAAAAAAAGAAAAAAAATGAGACTTGTCTCGTCAAAATCGATCGAGTAGAAGCTCAGATCCAGGCGTACGCACGCACGCACGCACGTACGCACGCACGCACGCACGCACGCACGCAAGCACGCACGCATATACGCACACATCCCTACAGACATTTTTCAAACATCATGCATTTTGATTCCTAACAACTCGAAAAACAATTATAACACGTTTTTATAATACCTCAAAAAATTACTATCACAAAGCTTCCTCTAGAAGGAAGCAAAATATATATGGATAACTTCATGTCAACTGTTCAGCTCAAAATTTGAAATTGCTCAAATTTTTTTTACTAGTTTCAAATTAGCCCCAAAACACAATCCTAGAGTTTTAGAGCAAAATATTCAATCGTTCAAAAGTTAGAATCAGTTGAAAATTAGAAAATTTTTAATTTATTCATAAATTTTCAATTTTTATGATTTTTTAACTCAAAAACTTGAAACGTTTTGTACAGCACATTAAATGGGAAAAATTTTTCAAATTGTAAGTAGAATTGCTCAGAATTTTTCCATATCGATGCCAATTATTTTGCTAATTTATACTTGACAGAACACCATTCAAAATATGCTTAACCCATTAATGCGCAAAATGCTAAATTTGGACATCAAACTTCGAGTCCACTGTGCTGTTAGAAAAACAAATCCATTTTTGTTCAAAATCTTATATAAGGAGTTTTCGGGGATGCTCTTTCAGAATCTGGCACTTATTTTGTAAAAAAAAATCAAAATCATTATTTTTTTTTTGCATTTTAAAAAAAAAGTCACGAATTTTTAACGTTTTTTTTTTAATCAATTTTTACTAACGTTGCTGCATTCAAATAAGTAAATTATTGCCAGAAATCGCGTACTCGATGTCTGAGGTTTTCAAAACCCTGGTTGAGAACTTTTCTTTGCCCCTTAGTTTTTCCAAAATGGCGGTTTTTGTGAAACAGCATGACCTTAAACTTCATGATTTTTTTCTTGACAGCTTTGAACCTTACGAAAAAAATTTATAGAACAAAAAATGTTTAGAATCATCCAAAAAACATGTGTGAATTTTTTCAAAAATTTTTGAGCCATTTTAGAATTTTTCAAAAATAGGCCATTTTAAAAAATTTGAAATTCACTCAAAAACTTCTGGAAAAATTTATAAATATTCTTTAGATGATTCTGAGCACTTTTTGTTCTATAACTTTTTTTCGTAAAGCTGATGCTTCTCAATAAAAAAATTATCAAAGTATTTATTACGTAATGGATAAAAAGTTACAATGGTTTGAGGACAGGGCATAATCGTCATTTCATTACTGCAAATTATACAACGTTGTAGGGGAAGGTGGGGCGGTAGTGGTACCCTAACTTTAACTAAAGATTGCAATTAAATGTGGACAATTTTCAATAATTTAAAAAAAGAAATAAATAAATGAATATATCTAGAAACTCAATTGATGATAAAAAAATTTTATTTTAAACTATAATTTATTCTAATCAGCCAAAAATATAAACCTTGAAAAATGCTCTCCGTGCCCCACTAGCGGGTGGAAAGTGGCACAGCGTGGGGCATGAGTGGCACAGTCATCGTGACGTCGTAATGTATACCTATATATATTTTAAGAAGTATTTAAATGTATACCTGATGATCAGATGAATGGTTTTTAAATAATATAATGCAAAATGGTTATCATTAAACTTGGAAACATGAAATTTTATTTTTTAAGAATAATATCTGTTTTTCTTTTGTAAACTCTAACCATTATCTACTATTATTACTTGTATGTACCTTGCCCCTTATATTAAACTTTTCCGCAGTTATGTTTTTAATCTGTGTGTATACATTATTATACAAACTTTTGATTAATGCTAATTTAATTAATACTAAATGAAATAATACTAATTAAACCTAATTAAACAGGTCACGGAGTCAACCCATCTTTGGTTCTTTTGAAGGTTAACAATCGACGAACAGCGCAGACGCCGCCACCGCCACCGCGCGCCGCTCTGTTGATGTGCGCCACCCGTGCCCCGCATCCCGTGCCACCCGTGCCCCATATTATCATAATTTTTAAACATTATTCAAATTGTTTATAATAAGTTTTAAACAAAAAACAAAATAGGAGTTCAAAGATCGTGACTCAAGCTACCAAATGGATTTAGTTTCATTTTAAAAAAGTATTATTTTCAAGTAGTATCATCTTCATTAAAAATGAAGCCAACCTTTTTTTGTTGCTCCGAATTTTAAATTCACCTAGTTAATTAATAAAATTTTTATTGTATATTATAAGTCGGAAGAAAAATACTAGAAGTATTTTAGATTAATATTTTTCTATAATTTAATTATTTACATATATTAATATGTAAGATATTTAGGTGCCAAACTGTGCGGCCTTGCTCCTCGTGCCCCACCTTCCCCTATGCTTCATATAAAAATACCCAAAATAGAAAACAACATTCTAAAAAGAAAAAAAAATTAAAAAATAATAAAAAAAATAAAAAAAAAACAAAAAAAAAAATAAAAAAAAATGGTTCTCTGTTATCGTCTACCTCCTCGTGGTGAGAACTGGGCAACGCTGTATCATATTATATACGTATAGTGGCAAAGTGACGATTATACTGTTATCAAACCGACAAATACTTTGATAATTTTTTTATTGAAAAGCATTAGCTTTACGAAAAAAGTTATAGAACAAAAAGTGCTCAGAATCATCTAAAGAATATTTATAAATTTTTCCAGAAGTTTTTGAGTGAATTTCAAATTTTTCAAAATGGCCTATTTTTGAAAAATTCTAAAATGGCTCTAAATTTTTTGAAAAAATTCACACATGTTTTTTGGATGATTCTAAACATTTTTTGTTCTATAACTTTTTTTCGTAAGGTTCAAAGCTGTCAAGAAAAAAAATCATGAACTTTAATTTTGGAAAAATTAAGGGGGAAAAAAAAGTTCTCAACCAGGGTTTTGAAAACCTCAGACATCGAGGACGCGATTTCTGGCAATAATTTGCTTATTTGAATGCAGCAACGTTAGTAAAAATTGATTTAAAAAAAAAAAACGTTAAAAATTCGTGACTTTTTTTTTAAAATGCAAAAAAAATAATGATTTTGATTTTTTTTTACAAAATAAGTGCCAGATTCTGAAAGAGCATCCCCGCAAACCTCTTATATAGAATTTTGAACAAAAATGGATTTGTTTTTCTAAGAGCACAGTGAGCTCGAAGTTTCATGTCCAAATTTAGCGTTTTGCGCATTAATGGGTTAAGGCGAATGCGATCGTATCAATATTTTTCACTAAAGGCTAAAAAATTTGAAAAAAATGTTACCTTGAAGACGCGACCTGGATAAAGATGGAAATATATCACAGAAAAAAGTTACGGGCAATGAAAACTGTCAAAAGGGTGAAAAAATCATGTTTTTAGTTAAAAAAACACATGACCATCGGATACAACTTTAGTCATTCATCGTTTCATGTTGTTTCCACAAAATTTTGTTTTTGTGTTACTCCTTCAATATAATATACACCACAGCTGTAAAATATAATTATAAAAAGTATTTATTGCATTAATATTATCAAACTATTACATGTGGCACACGCAACATGTTGCAAAAACTTGTCTGTCAACAAGCTTATTCTCTACTACTGTAAGCATATAATTCTTTTTTAACACTACCTAAAGTATAAATTTAACTACTAAAAAGTATTTTTATTGTATAAAAATTATAAAGAAGTAGAATACATGTCATGATGCAATAATAATAAAGAATAAACCTATTCTCGTATCACCTCTCACTTGGCTCAATATATTTACACTAAAAATTAGATAATTAAATTAAATAAATCATTAGATAATTACACAAAGCTACAGATACTCTAATACTTTTAGATATTAGCTTTAATAATACAAACACCGTCAACACAAATGACTATAAATTTATAATTTAGATTATATAGTACAATAATTTACTGTGACAATAGCTATAGCATTTAAAAGAGTAAAAGAACATTTTTTAGCCTTTTGCACAAATTGAAGTTGATTAACACCATCAATAATGACTAATTTGAATTTTTTACAACACAACAGTACACATAATGCATAAGAAAAAATACATTTAGTTTACAAAGAATAAAATGGAATCAAAAATATTTACAGTTTTAGTTATTCCTAATGATGTCTATTATTATGTCTGATGTTTAGATGTTTTTCGTTTTACAGCAAACTAAAGTATGGAAAATTTTATAAGTCATATTCGCTGTCAATTCAATTTTAGTCCCAGCAGTGGCAAGTCAATATCATTTTATAATACGTACCTTAAAAATTGTTTAACTATGTTTTCAGACAAAATAACTTGAATAAAAATTGTTATTTCATGTGATACTTTTTCTTACATTTCAATTCTTGTATCATTATTTTACTTGTCATTATCTTAATCTGAAAAAAAAATCATAATCCGAAAGTATCACTCAAAATTATTAGAAAATTTTTTTTAACAGTGTTTATCTTTTTTTCAAAAGATTCTACTTATCTGAATTTCTTGCATTTAATTCCATTATTCCATTATCAGATAAATTTTATTTCAGTATTTTAGTATTTCTGTAAAAGTAATAATCACCAACAAATTCTAAACACGAAGCAGACAGCACAACCAGCTGCTGGATGTATTCTTTTCCTACATAAAAGAGATTCCACAAATGTTGTGACGCATAGTTCGAAGGCCTTCGTTGTCGTTCGATTTAGGGACTGCCTCCATAAGTGTTTGCCAGGGGCCATGAACACTGACTCAAGTCTGAGCCAATCGGAGCATTTAGAGCCAACCCTCCAGCTTGGAAGCTTGGCTCCGATTGGTTCAAAGATGAGTAAGAGTTCGTGAGCCTAGACACAGGCACAGTTATGGAGACAGTCCCTTAAGGGACTGTGTGGAACATATGTGGAATCTCCTTTATGTAGGAGAAACGTTCATCCAGAAGTTGTGCTGTCTGCTTAGTGTTTAACTGATTTGTTGGTGATTATTACTTTTACAAAAATACTAAAATACTTAAACAAAATTTGTCTGATAATGGAATAATGGATATAACTGCAAGAAACTCAGATAAGTAGACTCTTTTGAAAAAGAGATTAACATTGTTAAAAAAAATTTTCTAATAATTTTGAGTGATACTTTCGGATTATGATTTTTTTTTTCAGATTAAGATAATGACAAGTAAAATAATGATACAAGAATTGAAATGTAAGAAAAAGTATCACATGAAATAACAATTTTTATTCAAGTTATTTTGTCTGAAAACATAGTTAAACAATTTTTAAGATACGTATTATAAAATGATATTGACTTGCCACTGCTGGGACTAAAATTGAATTGACAGCGAATATGACTTATAAAATTTGCCATACTTTAGTTTGCTGATTTAATAAATGTTCGAGAGGACTTAACTTTTGATATAGATTCGATATTCGAAATTACTCAATACTCGCGATGTCCAAAGATAAATAAATGTCAAAATGGAAAAATAGTTAATTCATTAATTGATATTGGCAGCGAAGTTACAGCTATATAAAAAAAAATTTACAATGATAATTTAGAATATTTTAAGTCATGTCCGACGTTACCGTCATGTGGAAAATTTATTAAGGCAGCAACAGGAAATAAATCAAGGCGTTTAAAATTACAGGCGACGATACCTACCAAAATAAATAATCTAACGCTTAATCTCATTTACATTGTGGTACCTAAATAATCTAACGCTTAATCAAAGGGCGCGGCAGCGCCTTGCTTGGCGAGTAAAAGAACGAAGTGACTAACGAGCAAGCGGGGCGTTGACGCACCCTTTATTCTTTGCAATAGTTCGCTCCAACCTTACTTTTTTCTATTCTTGATAACAACATTTTTTTACTCTTTATTTGAATACTTAAATGCATTCCATTAGAAAGCATTTTTTATGTACTATCCATATCTGCAATTTCATGTTTCAAGATTTTCTTTCGTTTTCGTATACTTTTAATAGTAAATTTGCCCTCTCAATTTTCATCTCATTTTTCATTTTCTTCGTCGTCTTCGCGTCGTCGTCGTATTTTAATCCTATACCATATATATGTACGTATAGGCAGAGATGGAACGTGACTGTGACGTGCGTCATAAAATGGTCTTGTCACTGTCTTAAGACCGTCTCATGACCATAAAAAATGTGACAAAAATGACGCAACTTAACAAGTTTCGGTCGACCGTTGACGCCATTTTGAACGAATCGATCTTTCGATTCCAAGATTCGCGAGCGGCGAGCCGGCCTAATGATTTAAGACTCTTAAATAATTTTTACAGTAAACATTAAGAATTTGTTAATTTATAATAAAAATTTGTGACGTGACGGAAAACTTTATGACGGTAATTTTACATCTATATAGATGGCAAAATATAAAATTTTTAATAAAACATTTTGCGATTTAACGTTTTAATGTTATACTATTTTTGAAAATAAAAATTTTTTAGTTAAACGAATTTATGACGTGACGGAAAACTTTATGACGGTAATTTTACATCTATATAGATGGTTTTTACATCTATATAGATGGTTGAAAGTAAAGTTTCAATTCATGAAATTAATATTCAAATTTTTTAAGTATTTACAAATTTGTATTATTTCATAAATTTTACGATTTAATGTTGTATATTCTCCAAAGAAATTTTTTTGTTGTAATCAGGGATTCATGACGTGACCGAACACTTTATGACGGTAACTTTACATCTATATAGATGATACTAAAGAATTTTGTTTAAGACGGTATTGTCATATGACTCATCTAAATGTGGCCGTCATTTTGCATACAAAACTTGGTGTGACAAGTTGTGACGCACATGACGGTCCTAAGACCGTCATATTGTAGGTCATATGACACGATTTTAAATGACAGTCACATCGCATCTCTGCGTATAGGCACTATTAGGCAGTGGTTCTACTTGTATCCGAGAGTGGCGCTATATAAAATTTTCTGCAAGGCTATATATATATATATACACACACTCGTAATCGTATCGACATAACCTCACGCATCTCTAATCTCTAATAAACAAAAACAATGTTATTATGAAATATGTACATACACAATATGTATATACTATCACGGACTAATATTTAAATTATATCAAAGATCTCAGAAAGTGGACTGATGAAAAGAATTTATTTACGAGCATCATCAATGAGACAATAACTTTTTAAATAAGTATTTTAAAATGACTAGGTATATGTTAAATAGTAATTTTTAAAGTTTTTAAAGATTTATGTTATTTTTGTTCAAGAACGTCGACAGAACCATTGATTTAATTGCATTCACAAATATAACCAAGATCACCAAACAAACTGGTAATCGTTGAAAATACTGGCAAGAGTCCAGTACGCAACTTTATCTTTGCATTTTGAATGTTGGGTAAAAGGATGAGTGATTTGACCTATATTTTTCTGCTTTACTGTGAGAGCATGGCAGAGCAGAACTACAAGTTAAGAACGTAGAAGATCTAGAACTGAAGAACTGAAGAATGCTCATCCTCATAAGTTATTTTATCAGATTGAATTGATTGAGGGATCCACTGCAGCCAGAGCGTTCAGATTCTGTTGAAGTAGTAGAAATCATTTTGAGGCATGATGAGTTAACTTCCATCCTAAGGAAATTCTGCAGGAGGAGAAGCAGCTACTTAGTTAAATATACTGGATATATATTGACAGTAGAAAGCAGAGATCAAAATGTAGTTCTGTTTTTATTTTTTTAAGTACTGTCAGATCAGATCTTAGAAATTGAGTCTATCCCAATTATACGGCTACTACAATACAAGAGTTTAGATAAGTATAATTTTCAAGTAATTTGTCACAAAGATATTATCTCTGATAATGTAGGCTAAGCGAGAAGCTCCAAAACCTATTTCAATCATCGTAAAGGATTTTTAACATTTTATGTTTGCAACATGACCAGTCGGATGAAGGCTTTTCTTGAGACAAAGTTTATATTCTTTGTATAAATGGTTTATAGTTATGATTTGAAAAGTATCAAACATAAAAATTTTCTAATTTTAATTATTTTAAAAATCAAGTTATTTCACAATGCCATTTCACAATAAATTTTTGTATTTTCTCACTTTTCAAATAATAACTATAAACCATTATATGAAGAATATAAACTTTGTCTCAAGAAAAATCTTCACCCGACTGGTCATGTTGCATAAACAAAACATTGAAAATCCTTTACGATGAATGAAATAGGTTTTGTACCTTTTCGCTTAACTTATATTATGAGAGATAATGTCTTTGTGACAAATTACTTGAAAATAATTCTAAATATTTTCTTCTTTTATAAATGGGTTATTTGATGTAAAATCAAAAACTGTTATATTCCTCTAACTTGTTAGCTTTACTGTTTGAGGTAAATATATATAATACACTATTCAAGAATGGAAGCAAAGTCGTTTACTAAACTCATCTTACGTACAGTCTCCTTATATTTAATTTATAGTTCTGATTCAGAAAGTTGTACTTGAATAAAATATTTCAAGTAAGTCATTTGTTAAATGGTAAAAGCTTTACCAGATATGAGAAAAAGTAAAATTAACAAATTTTACTTTTGGAACTTTTCAAATCATAACTATAAACCATTTATACAAAGAATATATAAACTTTGTCTCAAGAAAAGCCTTCACCTGACTGGTCATGTTGCAAACATAAAACATTGAAAATCCTTTATGATGAATGAAATAGGTTTTGGAGCTTCTCGCTTAACTTATATTATGGAAGATAATGTCTTTAATAACAAATGTAAAATTTATTAATTTTACTTTTTCTCATATATCTGGTAAAGCTTTTACCATTTAACAAATGACTTACTTGAAATAATTTATTCAAGTACAACTGTCTGAACCAGAACTATAAATTAAATACAAGGAGACTGTAAGCTGAGTTTAGTAAAGGACATTGTTTCCATTCTTGAATAGTGTATTATATATATTTACCAAACAGTAATGCTAACAAGTTAGAGGATTATAACAGTTTTTGATTTTACATCAACTAACCCCTTTATAAAAGAAGAAAATATTTAGAATTATTTTACAGTAATTTGTGACAAAGACATTATCTCTCATATAATATAAGCTAAGTGAGAAGCTCCAAAATCTATTTCATTCATCGTAAAGGATTTTCAATTATTTATGTTTGCAACATGACCAGTCGGGTGATTCTTGAGACAAAGTTTATATTCTTTGTATAAATGATTTGTAGTTATGATTTGAAAAGTATCAAACATAAAAATTTTCTAATTTTAATTATTTTAAAAATCAAGTTATTTCACAATGCCATTTCACTATCAATTTTTGTATTTTCTCACTTTTCAAATAATAACTATAAACCATTATATGAAGAATATAAAGTTTCTCTCAAGAAAAATCTTCACCCGACTGATCATATTGCAAACATAAAAAATTGAAAATCCTTTACGATCAATGAAATAGGTTTTGGAACTTCTCACTTAGCTTACATTATGAGAGATAATGTCAAATGTGACAAATTACTTGCAATTAATTCTAACTATGTATTTTCTTCATTCTTGAAGGGGATATCTGATGTAAAATCCAAAGCTGTTAATATAACAGCTATAGATGTTAATTCTTAAAACCATATAATGTATCCGTAAGGTATTTTCAATATATGGCTTTTGGTATATAACTAATTGGGTGAGGGATGTAAAATACAAACTGTTAATAAGTATAACAGTTAGAAGAATACCACTACTTGTTTGCATTACTGATTGAGGTAAATATATAATAATACACTATTTAAAAATGGAAACAAGTAGTCCTTTATTTTAATCATATAGTTCTTTATAGTTCTTCATTTTAATCATAGGTTCGAAAAGTTGTACTGGAATGAATTATTTCCATAAGTCATTTGTTAAAAAGTAATCATTACAACGGATATGGAAAAAAATTCAAATTATTTTATTTTACTTACAATTATGAAGATAGCAATGTTTATTTTTATAACAAAACTTTCTACGAAATATAAGGCAAGTATTAGGTGTTTCTGTAATACATAAAAATATGAATAAAAAACTTATACTCTATGAGAAGGAATTCTAATAATAAATAATAATTTTCTTCTGACAATTTTATCTTACCGGTTCTATACAATAAATTAATTTGTCTATAAAAAGAAGAGTATATATACTATTATTATATATAGCAAAAGGGTTTCTTGATACAATGAAAGTGTTATTCCATTTTCTTTTGCAAATACAGCAGCACACGATGCAATTATCATCTTGTACCCACACGAAAATTAAATCTATGAAATATGGTATCATCATCCTTTACCGTTATAAAACTTTGTAATTATTATTGAAGCTCTTAGAAACTTGTGGAATCTCCCTAAAATAACACTTTTTAAAAAAGTAAAACTTTGGCGAGTATAAGTGTATTTGTAATCTCTCTCTCCCTCTCTCTCTCTCTCCCTATATCTCTCTCCCTCCCTCTCTCTCTCCTCCTCCCTCTCTCTCTCCTCCTCTCTCTTTCTCCCCCTCTCTCCCCCAAAAGAATATCATAGTTTAAAACAAACACATGAATGAAGTGGAATCAATTATTATTTTATATAGACAAGTACATTTTTGTAACATAGAAATATGGAATTATTTTTATAACAAAAAATCGTAAGTACTACTAAAAATAAACTCATGGAACTGGTGGAATCAATTAAGGCAGGCAAGTCAATTATTATAATAAAGAGAATTTTTAAAATAAAATTTGTTTAATATATATTTACTATAAAAATTTGTATAAAAAATAATTACGTCTAACAAAAAATATTACAAAAATACTAACATAATAACTGTAATTGAAACACAAAAAGTTAAAAAATTTTTGCGTAAACATTTTCGAAATATAGATCATAGAAGTCACCATCCTGTAAAATAGTTTAACCCTGAGCTGTTATACATCATAAATTGATGTAAGTTTTTCTTACACAAGTCAATCTACCTATTATCTGCAAATATGAATTTTAATTAAACATCTTCTTAAACTGTTAATGTAATTTTTTAAAATTTGGGAAATTTTCTTTTAAAGACAGAAGATACTTGCCGGACGCATCGTTTTGTAGTTGAAGGTGCATAGGACGGGAATCGCAACCTTCTATGTATTTGGAAAAAAGCAAATGAAAAAAATAAGAAAAAACAAGTAAAGTATATTTCACATTACGAAATGTATTCGTCATTTTATCCTACAAAAACACCTAACATATAAAAGGAGCCCAAGCTCAAAACAAAATTTTTTTTTAGAGATAATATAAATAAATTAGAACAAATTTAAATTGCTTGCTAAATTTTGCTCAAATAAGGGGGCAAAGTTGCAATCTAACAATTAATTATTTAATTTTACATTCGATTGTATAGCTTAATGTAAAAAAGAATTAGTAGTATTATAGTACGTTTTATATAAATTTAAGCTCAGCTGGACTTTACCGAATCGAACAAAATTTCTGACTTCATTCAATTTTGTTCGAGGGGGGCGATGTAACAGTTCAGCTCGTATATATAACGCGTGAAGGGATATCACGCGCGAGCATGCGTACAACTATCGCGAGGGACAGGACGAGGCAGAGCGATTGGCATTCCCACTACTCCGCATGAGTGCGTAAGGAGGAGGGCGGCGCGCGGCTTCTCTGCGCGTTCCGCACGCATAGCCCATTTAGCTAGCGCTTCCCTCTCCTCGACTCTCTTTCTTCTCCTTCGCGAGCGAGCGACCGATTGTACAGTGCGAGCTTGGAGAGGCACTCTCATTCTGGCAGTCCCCCGAGCCACACGTCTTAACCCGCCGGTGCGCAACGCAAGGCGTGCACCAAACGGTGGAGACATTTCCTTTCCTATTCCTTACTGCCAAATTCGAAGCCGACAGGGAGTTGATGAGTCTCGCCGTTACACGGCGCAAGGCGTGTCGCGAATGGGCATATCACTCCAAATGACATAATATTCCTCCCACTTCCATCCTACGAGGCCGAGACCGTGACGTATCCGTGCAAGACGCACGCACGCACAACGGCGAAGCTCGTGGGATTATCCTTCCCACAAGCGAATCTAACCTCAGGTCCGCAAATTACCCGACTCATCACCTACTATCTAAGTGACAGGTTACATTATATGTGTCAAAACAGACAATATCACAAAAAAATGCAAAAATAAATATAATTTTCACATAAAAAAATAAATAGAAAACAATTTTGAAGTTCGAGGGGATTTTTGCGCTCGAGTTTTTACTCGGGCACACGGTCAACTTTTTGCTCCGAGAGTGCTTGCCGACTTTCTCACGATTTCCCACGAGGTCGTGGGAACCTACACGAGAAAGAAAAAAAAATTTTATTTTCCGAAAAAAAGAAAAAATTTATCGAGTCGAGAAAAAAATTAATTATCGCTAAAAAAAAAAATTGTTGTTAAGAAAAAATGTTAATTGTTGTAAAAAAATTTTAGTTGTTAAAAACAATTACTTAACGAACAAAAATTTCCGCGATCGAGATCTCTCCTCGTCGGCACTCTAGGTCAAGGGTTTTTGGCTGTCGCTCGCCTAACCTCTCGACCGCACTCTCGCAACAGCACGGCTGTGTCACGCACACGCACACACGCACACACGTGCCTACGAGCTGCGGCACGAAGAGCCTTTCTTTGCAGCTTACGTTCAGCTACGCTGCTGAGCTTCTTCGCGCCAAGCTTCGCCGCGAATCACGTACGCGCCGCGGGTGCTTCTCCACCCCCAAAACGTTGTGGCGCCAGTTGTAACGGGATGACTAATGAGGGAAAATCCCAAAAAGCCACAGGCCAGCGATGCCCTAGAACACGGTGCCGCGGGTGTTACACTAAAATGACTTGCCCGGGGATCTGCCCCTGAAATCCCGAAAACAACACGAAGATCGCCCGCGAACTTCGCTTTCCAACTATTGAGTCCTTGAATAAGTTCTCGCTGTTTCCTAACAGATGGCGTTACCAGAATTAAGTGAATGTAATTTCAGATGCTAACGCATCTATAAGGAAGTACTGTCGGTAAGCTTGAACTTAAGTGTATGTTAGTTCGCCATAGTGTAAACAGCGGTTTTTGTTCTTACTATTAAAAATGTCAAGTTTTGTGACAAGTAAAGAGTATTTACGGGGAATTTTATTGCACTATTTTATTTAAAAAAAATCTGCAGCTGAAGCGTACAGGATTCTTGTTGAAACTTAGGTGGCCATGCTCTGTCGGCCTGCCGGTCGTACAATGTGCTCGGCACGGTAGCAGACATCAAGATGGCTGCCGTGACTTGCGAAAAGTAACAAGCAGCTTGACGATGGATGACGGGCATATTACGCGTTCTAAGACGAATTCGATACGCGCGGAGCGCAAGTGCGCGCTCGCTGCCTTCGTGCGGCAGATTCGAGTCGCGACTGGTGTAAGCGTTACATGACGTAGTTTTTAAAAACAAGTACTCGACAAATTTACATTGGACAAGACCTAAAATACTCTAAATTCATCCAGTTTTCTACGTAAGAGTTGGAAATATAACATTTTTGGAAACTAATATTTTTGAAATGCTAAAATCCACAAAAAAACATAAAAATTCATAAAATTCGTGAATGAAAGTAGTTTTTTCCATTAAAAAAATATTTCAAGAAATTTGATATTTCCAACTCTTAGGTAGAAAACTGGATGAATTTAGAGTATTTTAGGCCTTGTCCCATGAAAATTTGTGGAGTACTTGTTTTTAAAAACTACGCCAAACGAAAAATCTCGGCAATGCAATATCTCTGACAAGGGGAGGCAGGTTGGTGTGAATCACCGATTACCATGAAACTTTGCTGGTGAGTAGAGTATCAAAAAATACTCGATACGTGTTTTTTTATTTTTACTTACCGCTGGTTTAGGGGGTTAAAACCACCCCCGAATTGATAAAAATAGATATTGTCGGCATTAAAAACGCATCAGTTTTAGATAGAAAATAGTAATAAATAATTATTATTATGACTCGAAAGAGAAACAAAAAATATTCGACACGTGTTTCTGATGTTTTTTTTTCGAGTTTATATAGCGAGTAAAAACCGCCCTTACAAATACAAATATTCAGTGCCAAATTTTAATTTATTAACGATATTCTCTCGTTAGAATCACATTTAAAAAATTGTTTTGAATAATTATACAAGGTCATCAAGTGGTGCCTCCCGCTTTGACCTTGGGGTCCAATTTGAAGGTCATTTCAAGGTCAACTTCGATTTTTTTAATAGAAACCAATATTTTATTTACCTGACAGAGACTGAAGTTTTCTACGTTTAAATACATCATTATGGCCTTGGTCAAAGAGGTCCCAGAGGTTATTTCAAGGTCATAAGATGCGATTTTACGCATTGTTTTTGGTGCGTAAAAAATGTTACGCACTCGGATGTGTAAAACACTATTTAAAATCTATTAAAAAATTTATTAAAAATCGCATTTTACGCATACCGTATCAAAAAATAATGTTCGACACTTGTGCGTAAGGATTTCCGACCTCGTGTGATCGCACCACACTCGGTACGTAAAACCCTATTTTACGCACTAGTATCGAAAAATACTATAACTGTATAGATATAGATAGTTATGTAAACATGGTATATATTTCTTGTATAACGAATTTATTTATAAATATAATAAAGTATGGATAAAATTTTGAACTGACATATCTTTGATTTTTAATAATTTTAGGATTTAATTTATAATTACTTATAATCTTGCTACAAAACCTACAGAATAAAGCATATTATTTTAACTGTGTAGGATCAATAATTATTCATATCATACAAGTCGTAAAAAATTACAATTTACAAAAAAAATTTTGCTACATCTATACTTCATATCTGATTTAAAGTTTCTTGTCAACACAAATAATTTTTTAGATTTCATTTATTAAAAAGCTATTGGTATTAAATGGTGGATGTATGAAATGGTAATATTGTAGTCAAGATCGAGTATCATTATGATGAAGGTTAAATCTCCGCATAATCCAAAATCGATGGCGTGGACGTAGCGAACTTCAGATGACCTTGAGATGTTAGGTAAAATTTTACGCTCACGTAAATTTTTCTTAAATACCGTATTGTCACAATTTAGTGTTGAAAACGATCAGTGACTTTGAAATGACCCCTGGGATCCGCTTGATAAGAATATAGAACATTCAAGTCTCCATTTCCGCTGAATAATAAGAGTTTTTACTAAAAAAATCGAAGTTGACCTTGAAATGACCTTCAAATTGGACCCCAAGGTCAAAGCGAGAGGCACCACTTGATGACCTTATCTAATTATTAAAAACAGTTTTTTAAATGTGATTCTAACGAGAGAATAGCCTTAATAAATTAAAATTGGGCACTGGATATTTTTATTTCTAAGGACGATTTTTACTCGCTATATAAACTCGAAGGAAAAAAATCAGAAACACGTGTCGACTATTTTTTGTTCCTCTTTCAAGTCATAATAATAATTATTTATTACTATTTTCTATCTAAAACTGATGCGTTTTTAATGTCGAAAATATCTATTTTTATCAATACGGGGGTGGTTTTAACCCCCTAAACCAGTGAGTTGGCAAAAATAAAAAAACACGTGTCGAATATTTTTCGATGCTCTATCCACGAGCAAAGTTTCATGATAATCGGTGATTCACATCAACCTGCCTCCCCTTGTGAGTAAAATTGGTCTACGGATTATATCTTGAGCTATTTTATCAGAAATTGTGCCTACTTATAATATACTATTAATTTATGTAACTAATTATATTTTATATTATTTTTTCAACTGGTTTTGACCTCAAAGGCCTATAGGTCTATGACCCCCTTAAGAACTCATGCAGGTTTTCAGTCACTAAATTCCGTTACAGTAATCTTCTGAGCACCAAACTGGACTTACAGACGACAACTATGGGAGTATTACCAAAGTTTCCCGCTCTCAGATGTATAACCATGCCATCTTCAGATTCGCCTTAAGCCTGCTGTTGTCTTCAGCTTTTCTTATAGTCTAAACATCAGGGAAGACTGACACATGTGTCTTTGTGCGTTTACCAATAAAATTCTGGTTGGTCTTGACCTAAGACAAATTAAATTCTCCTTTTTTAAGCCTTCACAATGTCATCTGAACCTATGACAACTCATATTCTTTGTTTTTAAACCTTTACCACTAAAAAACGTGGTTAATATTAATATTTTTTTTTTATTAATATTTTTAAAGTCAAAAATATTAATTGGAAAAATTAAGGGATGCGAATAGCTTCAGTAAAAGGAGATATAAAAATCAAAGATTTTAGCCCGTATCCCATTAAAAAATATAAAAAAAAATATCAAGCCTGTAGGTTACGGCAGGATACAAATTTCAAAATCTCAACATCTTTAGATCAAATGGGTGTTTACAGACCTCTGATAGGGCCTATTTCATAAAAAATAAACTATATTTGTATAATATATATAAAAAAAATTATAACTGATCAAAATTTATATTTCTTAGATGAATCCAAAAAAAAATTTTTTAACTGTAGTACCCCCTTAAGGCGATATATGCCGATATTTGTTGATTTTGAGAAAATTTTTTTTCGTGCATGTATGTATATGCGTCTGCGTACGTGCGTGCGTGCGTGTGCGTGTGCGTGTGCGTGTGCGTGTGCGTGCGTGTGTGTGTGTAGGCTCTTTATATCTCAGAAACGAATCGACCGATTTTCCTCGGACAAAGACTATTTCTCTTCGTCTCGCCAAAAAAAAACTGGGTACCCTGACAGATTTCAGTTTTTATTGATTTTCGTTGTTTTATAACCAAAAAACTATTTTGAATTTTTAGTTTTTTTTTATTTTTTTATATCTTACAGCCATTATTACATAATATAATGAACTTTTCTTAAAAGGTATTTAAATTACCTAGATTTAAATTACCTATATTATCTTTTTTAATATTTAAATTTTTTTCACTCTGTCATTTGCTATTAAGGAAAACGTTTTTATATTTCATAAATTAATTTCTCAAGAAATATTTTATTTATCGACTTGAAATTTTAACCACTTATTCGTTTAAATTGTATACACATACAGCAGCATATTGCCCAGATCCGAATACAAATTACACAAATATCAACCCAAACAATAGAAACTTAGAAAATAAATGCACTTATCACACACAAATCAATTCAAGAAACACAAGCGGATTCAACAAAACCCAACAATAAAACCATCACCTAAGAAATACGAATTTTAACGAACAAATAAATATACGAAACCAAAAAAAAAACAATATTGTGAATTTTGCAAAATACCAGGATATACGATAGTAAATTGCAGGAAATTACAAAAAATAAAAACAATATTAACACTAACATGTGCGTATTGTAAGAGAAAAGGTCACATAATTGGAAACTACACTGAAAAAAAAATTTCGTAAATTCAACTAAATAAATTTATTTGAATTCCATTCAATCAATTTAAATATGTTCTTGAAATAAATACTCAAATTCAAGTTTAATAAATATTTATTAGAAAATCTCGATCATTTAGTAAAAATAAAATTTATTAAAAATAACTAAAGCTTTACAATTTTGAGATTGATAATCGTTGAATGAACAACACTGGGATCCTTTCGAGCTTCAATTTATTTATCACCATCCAAAGTCAATATTTCGACAACATTTTTGGTTGTCCTTATCAAGACTAGAGCAACAACAATATCACAAATTACAATTTGTAAAAAGAATTACGATACTTAAAAAGTTACAAGACAACATACCTACAGTTTGTGACAATAAATTACATAAAATCAGTCGAGTACAAAATTCTACATCGTACAAATGCTCCTTTCATGAAACGTTGCGAATCCACCCAATACTTCAGCCTGACTTTAATTATGTGTACAATCATAGTGGGTAAAAATGTTTTTGGATTTGTGCGTGAAACATCGACTTGAACCATCAAGTTCGACGTGAGGATAGTTTTTCCCCGGTTGGTATCCGTCGTGAGTAAGAACAAATAAACGTCGGGTAGGCATCACCGCTGGGGTTATTTATACCTATCCTCAAGGTGGGGATAAAAAATTTGAAAAAGGAAAAATCAAGCAAACATCACACGCTGGAAGTGACCACCATCGGCAAATCGATAACATATCTTGCGTCGATACATTATCGATAAGCAGCAGCCACCTCTCCGCGCACGATGCTATACCTGTTACGTACGACGACGCAAAACTCGTCTCGGAGGTTGTATTTCCCGATACGAGCTTTTACGTGTATTTATTAACATTTTAATATTATCAACCGTGGACTTAAATTTCTTATTCAAACTCATAGTGTCTTCTATACGATTAAGTGAATGTTTTGTGTTGTAGATGTGCAACATTTCGGAAAATAGCCGCTTAGATTTAATACGTTCATTATCTAATATTTTTACATTTACCAGATCAATTTCGTGTTTGGTCTCTTTCACGTGCTTAGCTAAAGCTGAGTTAGTATCTAATTTGTTAATACTGCGTTTATGTTCGCTTATGCGTGTTTTGAGCTTACGACTAGTTTGGCTCACATATGCCGATTTACACGTTTTACAATTGATTTGGTATACAACATTACATTTGTCATGTTTGTCTAATCTGTCTTTTTCTAATTTGACAAGGCTATTAAATTTGTTTATTGGTTTGTATATTACTCTATGAGTATCTGATAGCAATTTTTTTAGCTTGAAACTTATATCTTTAACAAATGGAATCACAATAAATTTTTTACTATCATTTTTTTCATTATTCATGCTGCGTAATTTGCGCATGTCCAAAATTTTTTGCTTATTATTTAGAAAGTATAATCTATTTTTTATATTATCATTAATGAATTTAAAGAGATAACCATTATCTTTTAATAACATTTTAACTGATGTTGAGATTTTATTTATGGAAATTTTTATGCGAAAATTTAATAGCTTTATCAACTAAATTATAAACTATTGTTTTTTTCTGTGTCATTGGATGATGCGATAAGTAATGGATAAACCTACCCGAATATGTCTTTTTTCGGTACCAATTTGTAAATACACTATTGTTTTTTGTTGTATCTCTGAATATGCTAATATCTAAAAAATTAATTGATTTCGTATCAACATCTTCAGTTTCGACAGTAAATTTCAGATATTCGTTGAATTTATTAAAGGTATTAAGACATTTGTCATATAAATCAAGTATGGCGGACAAGGAAGGATTGCCTCCGGAGGCGATCCCGCCAGATATACCGTTTAAATGTCATAATAAACTAAAATGTGGTGTAGTTTTCTGTATATTGTGTGACGGTGTTTTCCACAAAAGTGACTTCAATAAAAAAACCGCTGCCAATTCATTGGTGCGTAGCTTCCTCAAACTTAATTTATTGATCCCTTTAATTAATTTTTAATTCTAATATTTAAAATTTAATACTTTATCTTGTACGGTTAGACTAACTAGGAGAGGGTCGTGGGTCCGGATTCAGCTTAAACTGTGCGTTATATCTTTTTTCGTAATGAACCGATTTTTTTGGACAACGAACTTGATCTGAAGATATATAAAAGCTACATCTGTGCCAAATTTCAGGACGATTGGGTAATTTTTGCTCTTGTTGTCGTGCGACAACGAAAACGCAAATTTTTTCTAAAATAATTTTTTTCTAAAAAGCAAATGAAGATCTCCTGAAATTTTAACCAAATATAGTCTTCTATAAATTTAATAAGTGGTTAAAATTTTAAGTCGATAAATCAAGTATTTTTTGAGAAAACGCGATTCGAAAATTTAAAAAAAAAATTTTTACCTCAAATATCTTTTTTCGTAATGGACCAACTTTTTTGGGCAACGAACTCGATCTGAAGATATATAAAAGCTACATGTGTTATATTGAATGCGTTATGTGGAAAGGCTGTTATAATGTGAGGGGATGTATTTTAAAAAATTTGATAAAGACAGATTTTTTTTTCATTTTTCAATTTTTCAAGTTTTACATTTTTCTTAATAATAAAAAACCGTGATAACTAAAAAATTTTTCTTTTTAGAAAATATAAATATTTTAATTCTCTTTCAAATGCTACCCATCCCATTCAGATACACAGAGCCATCCTCAAGAAATACATTTTAAAAATGTCTAGAAAAATTTTAACCTCAAATATCTCTGAAATTTATGAACCAACCATTTTGCCAAAAGAACTCATCCGAGAACTATCAATAATATACCTCTACAATGAATTTTGAAGCGAATAAGACAATTTTACTCTTGTAATAGTTGAACATATAAAACTCATTTTTTGTCATTTTTCAATTTTTACGTTTCTGTTAATAACAAAAGAACCGTGATAGCTAGAGAATTAATCTTTTTTAGAAAATATAGGTAATTTAATTCTCTTTCGAATGCCACCCACCCCATTTAGATACATAGAGCCGTTCTCGAGAAATTACGATTTAAAAAAAAATTGAAAAAAATTTTAACCTCAAATATCTCCGAAATTTATGGATCAATCCTTTTGTCCAAAGAACTCACTCGATTGGTATACAAAATCTACCCCTACAAAGAATTTCAAAGTGATTAAGCCAATTTTACTATAGTTCTTGAACGACAAAAAAAATCAATTTTTTTTATAAATTATTTTTTTTCTCAAAAAATAATGAATAAAAACTAAAAATTTAGTAAGTTATAGTACTTAATATCCTTTATAACCAAAAAAATATTCATGTTAATATCTTTTTTTAATTTCAAAATATAACCTATTTACAAAAAATTACGTTTTCATCAATAACTTATGACGAAATATAGCTACCGACTTTTTCTTTTTTTTAAATTGTAGATAATTTTATCCTACAAACAGAGAATTCATGATATATAAACAATATTTGTTTTAAATATTAAAAAAATCGAAAATAAAAATTTTGAAAATTAAAAAATTACTATAAAAAAAAAATTAAATTTTACAAAAATAGAATATTGACCCCAATTGTGGAAGCAAAATCAAAAAAATGATCACTCTCGCGTTAAAATCGGTCGAGTAGATCCTGAGATATCAGCGTATACGGACACACACACACACACACACACACACACGGACATTTTCTAAAAATAGTGTATTTCGATTCCAAATTTGCTAAATAACATTTCTAACACATTATCTCATAAACTTCTTTTTTTATACTATCACAAAGCTTCCTCTAGGAGGAAGCAAAAAGGTGGTAGATATATAAATGGTTCGATTGTGATCTGTAGTGAACACGAGGACGTTAACATATCCTCAATTAGCGATATTACACGTGTCTTGCTAGCCTATATGAAAGAAGAAAATGAAAAGAAAAACAATCTATTAAAAAGACAAAATGTTATTATAATAATTTAGTTACAGAATATCAGAATCTGAAGAAAAAATATGAAGGTTTATTACAAGAAAAATCAAATGACTCGACAATGGAAACTGATGAACAGATTATTGATGAATACATTATAGTAGCCTCAGTAAAAGAAGAAAATAATTTGCTTAGACAGCTTAATACTGAACTAAGAGATAAGAATACTCTACTAACAGAACTTTTAAGAAAAGAAAGAGAAGAACAAAACACAAACAAAAGATCTTATGCAGTTGTCACGTCTAACATAAAGAGCAGGAATTTCCAGCCCAACAATATACCTAGAATAATTATAAAATGAAAAGATGAAAATGAAAAATCAAATATGCAAGATAATATAATAAAACAAATAGCTAAAAATAAAGGAATCCAAACAAAAAAGATTATCAAGGGAAAAAATGACACTGTAATAGTAAACTGTATGACTGCTGAAAGTGCTAAAGCTGCAGAACGAATACTAAATACAAAGCTACATCATATGTACAATATTGAAAAGGAGAAACCAAAAAATCCAATCATTAAAATAGTGGGAATAACTGGAATAGCTATTAAAGACGGAAAGCAAATAGAGAAGGATATAAATAGCAGAAATTTCGCTAAGCATAACGACAAAGGCATAGTATTACACTACTACAGAAACGAAAGAAATAACTCGTTAACAGTTGTGACGAGCAAAGCGCCGATATGGGCGAAGTCCTCGTAGGACACAGAGCACTCTCTCTGCCAAGGCCGTCGCTCTCGCACACACACAGATGTAGCCAAGCCTACAAGTGTTGTCGTGCTTTACAGTTAAGGTGCGACGACGGCAACACGGCGAGACGCGGGCTATGCGCCGCGAGGAGAGAGAGGGAGAGAGGGGGAGAGAAGCGAGGAGACGACGCGGCGCTATGAGAGCCGGCGAGAGAGAGAGTAATTAGTCTCGGCCAGCAAGCCCACGTACGCACACGCATAATTCGTAATCGCGCCGGTTCAAGTGTCCGAGAGAGAGAGAGAGAGAGAGAGAGAGAGAGAGAGAGAGAGAGAGAGAGAGAGAGAGAGAGAGAGAGAGAGAGAGAGAGAGAGAGAGAGAGACGCCAGCCTACGATCACCGCTGCGAACCCTCGCACTTTGTCGACGTCACTCACGCACCAGAGGCAAGCTCAACCGGCAACGTGGCAGCTGCGGTAAAGCCGCCGTCAACTCACGAGGCGCGACGGTCTTTTCACCACGAGGCAGCGGCATCACCGATTGCGCGGTGCACATCGGCCACGAGCGAGGCAGCGAGCAACCGGGAGGCGGCAGTCTGAGCGGCGTCAGGCGAGTACTCGTGATCTTTAAGACCGGCCGAGGTCGATTGCGTGTTGCAAGGCGAGCGCGCCGGGATTCCTAGAATCTGTGCAGCCTGCGTGAGTTGAGGCTGTGCTCCCGGCGACGGTGAGCACAGTCTCCTGACTTAATTGCGAGGAGAGTGATCTCTCGAATTGCGTGGCGCGCCGAAGAGGCGTGCATCGTGTGTGCTCGTGCGAGAGCGTACATGCAGTACTATTAGATAATAAATGCCATTTTACCAGCGAGTGCCTGGTTGGTTATTGCACAACTCTGACTCCTCACTCACGCATCATACGCACAGGAGACGACTGTCCCACCGTCTCCGCAGCAGGCGGAACTTCGGTCTCCGGTTCCTGCTCAAATAAATTAGTTGTGACGGTTGTACCGGGATAATAAAAGTACGTTACAAATGGCGATCCTGCCAGGATAACTGCCGTGCGTACATGCGTGTGGGAGAGAGATATTTGATCTCGCACGAGCACAGGGAAAATTCGCGTGTCCACGGGCACTAGAATTTTGCTAGTTCGGGAGGAGTGAGGAGATTCGAAGATTCACAAAATCCTTGTGCGTACGGATTTTTGAATTTTTCGAGTCTCGGAACTTTCGATAACGGTAAAATTTTAGAAGCGCTGGAAAGGCGCAAGGAAACCGCAACTTTGCGTGGTAAACAGCGAGCGCTGTTTACATTGAGAGGCGACCGCGCGACAGAGAGGATTAGCGCCGGTCGAATTGTGTTGTCGTGCGCGGTTGCCAGCGTGTTCGTGAAATATTCGAGCAAATAATTTTGTAGTAGAAATTTATGTTGATGTTCGGATAGGACTGTTTGGGTACGTGGATTAGAGAGAACTCAAGTAACGTTCAATGGCATAACGAAGTCTTGATTTTAAATATTGACTGCGATTTCGACGATTTGAATTTTAAAATTTTAATTAGTTGACTATTTTGGATTATCGTGTTAATTTAATGATTGTGATTATTATCTAATTATCGCTGCCCAAACAGAGTAAATTAGAATAAGAAGTTCGGTGTGAGAGAGAGTGTGAATATGCATGCAAATTTCAAATTATGTGTTTTAATTAAATGATAATATTTATTTATTATGTTGTGATTGTGCTAGCTAAAGCTAGCTTTTGTGAGCCTCGAGCTGTTGCGAAATACACACGCTGTGTGGAAGTGCACGCGCGGGGATAGAGAGCGTCTCGCGTAAGCGAGTCGATTGTGAGTACGCAGCGCACTGCGTGCGCCAGCGAAATTTTTGCGAGCCTCGCGTTGCAGCTAGTACGCACTCGATGCGGAGGGCACGCGCGAGGATTGAAAGCGGCTTCGTGCAACGAGCCGGTTGCGAGTTTTGCCGATTCTTCAGGCAGAAATTGAAGTAGTAAGGGGGTCTGTTAATTATTGCCATTCTGCGGAGGGGGAGAATCGCGCGTGTAAAGCGAATTTTCGGCGTACGTTCCTTCGTTCAGATTGAGGCATGAGGGAAAAGTTTTGTTTTTCTGGTTGGTTGTTTGGCATTTTCAATATACATGATCAAACAATTAGCTTTTTGAAAATAAAAAATAGGGGTTGCAACCCTTAGGGTCAAAATTGCTTCAGTTATCTTTGTTTTTTTATAAGAAGTAATTTCTATTTTGTTTTACTCTGAAATACGCAGTAGAAGCCGAGATATATTTAAAAAACCGTTTTTGGGGGTTATCTTTAGGGGTGGTTTTCACCCCCTAAATATGTTTTTCCGCAGATAAGAAAAAACACGTGTCTCATATTTTTTCATGATCTACAACATATATCGAAATTTTTGAAATCGGTGAGTTCGGGTTCGATACCCTTCCTTGTCAGTCGCGCTCGGATTTAAATGTACCTGTCGACAATGTACCCGCTGCACATGCATCAGGGTTGCGTTTTAATAGCGCGAGCACGCCGACGGGTGGGCGCAACATAACACCGGAGAATTGGGAAGGAATTGTGAGGCGCGCGTTGTTTCAGACATCCGGGGAGGGGGCGGAGCAACCAACGGTGGTATCGCGTAGCGAGGCGACTCTTTCGCACCTGAGTATAAGGTACGATCGAGAGCCGCATAGAGAGACGTCCGCGCATACGGCGCGTGACGATTACGAGACCGGGTCCTCGAGCTCTTACAGCGATGATGATCGAGAAGTTGCAGCTAGCGGACCGGGCGCTGCTTTCTACGGAATGCGCGGAGAGGGTAGCCACGGCGCGCGTCGGTCGGAGACAGCACGGCCGGTAAATGCTATTAATGCGCTTAAGGATTGGCGCATCTGCTTCTCGGGGGCGTCTTCAGCCGATGCCGAGGAATTTTTGGAGCGTTTGGCGGAGATGCAGCGCTATTACCGACTGCGCGACGTGGAAATCCTTGAAGCTATTCCGTGCGCATTAACGGACCGGGCGCTGCAGTGGTTCCGATCAGTCGCGCGCGAGGCCAGGACATTGCGCCAGATCGAGAAGAGTTTCCGAGAACGATTCGTAAAGAACATGGATCGCGAGGATGTGTACGAGGAATTGCGCAATCGCACACAGGCTCGAGAGGAGAGCGTGGCGAGTTATTTGGCCGATGTGAAATGTGGCGCGTTTCCGCGTGCCTCCCTCGACATCCAAGCAACTCAGGATCGTTTTTCGGAATCTTCATTCGGAATTCCGCCATTATTTAGAGGGGAAGGATGTTAGGAGTTTCGAGGTACTGGGCGAGTTTGGAAGGGAGTTTGAAAAACGAAGGGAGTTGGATAATTGTTATGCTCCACCCCCACCGAGAAGTAAGGCGCGTATACCGGCCGCGGCTTACAATCGGAGAATGGGGAATCAGGCGTGGTAAAATCAAGCAGGCGACGGATTAAATCGGCGAGGAAAGAGTCGGCAAGTAACGTGAACAACGTAGCAGACGGAGTGAGAGTGGATGCATTCGCGCCGGTGACCGGTTCGGAAAATCCGGGAAATAGAGAGGTGCGACAGCAGCCGCAGACGGGTGGTAGTCAAAACCACCTCAGCAGCGCGCAGCCGGTCGCACGTGTAGTACAGCAGATTAGGCCGCCGAAGCCGCCACCGAGCGCCACCAGGTTCGAGCGGCGAGCGCGCGCAGTTCAGGGGGCGATGCTTCACGTGCGAAGGGATAGGACATAGGGCGAGCGAGTGCACAGCGCCTAAGAGAGAGGGGGAGAGAAGCGAGGAGACGATGCGGCGCTATGAGAGCCGGCGAGAGAGAGAGAGTAATTAGTCTCGGCTAGCAAGCCCACGTACGCACACGCGTAATTCGTAATCGCGCCGGTTCAAGTGTCAGAGAGTGAGAGAGAGAGAGAGAGAGAGAGAGAGAGAGAGAAAAGGAGACGCCAGCCTACGATCACCGCTGCGAACCCTCGCACCTTTGTCGATGTCACTCACGCACCAGAGGCAAGCTCAACCGGCAACGAGGCAGCTGCGGTAAAGCCTCCGTCAGCGCACGAGGCGCGACGGTCTTTTCACCACGAGGAAGCGGCATCACCGATTGCGCGGTGCACAACGGCCACGAGCGAGGCAGCGAGCAACCAGGAGGCGGCAGTTAGAGCGGCGTCAGGCGAGTACTCGTGATCTTTAAGACCGGCCGAGGTCGATTGCGTGTGGCGAGGCGAGCGCGTCGGGGTTCCTAGAATCCGTGCAGCCCGCGTGTGTTGAGGCTGTGCTCCCGGCGACGGTGAGCACAGTCTCCTGACTTAATTGCGAGGAGAGTGATCTCTCGAATTGCGTGGCGCGCCGAAGAGGCGCGCATCGTGTGTGCTGGTGCGAGAGCGTACATGCAGTACTATTAGGTAATAAATGCCATTTTACCAGTGAGTACCTGGTTGGTTATTGCACAACCCTGACTCCTCATTCACGCATCCTACGCACAGGAGACGGCTGTCCCACCGTCTCCGCAGCAGATGGAATTTCGGTCTCCGGTTCCTGCTCAAATAAATTAGTTGTGACGGTTGTACCGGGATAATAAAAGTACAAAGTTACACAGTGTTTATGGAATTAACATCAGCAATGCATAAACAAATAAAAGAAAATACAAACGGAATCTTTGTGGCACATTTGTGTTGTAGAGTGTATGATGTAATAAATGCGAAATCATGCTTTAACTGTGGTAGAGTTGGTCACAGTCTCAAAAAGTGTCCAAATAAAATAATGTGTTTAAAATGTGCAGGCAAGCATATGTCAACAGCCTGTAAAGAGAATTATAACAAATGTGTAAATTGTGCTTATAGTAATGAAACATATGGTACCAAATATAATCTTGACCATGTGGCAATAGATAGTGTGCAATGTGAAATTCTAAAAGCGAAAGTAAGGAAGTCAATTGATAACACATGTTATGAAGTGGAACCTACTGTATCGAGGTACCTCGGTAAAGTAGGGAACTACAAGGAAAACCAACAAGGGGTAAAAAGAACAACTAATTTGAAGACGCTTGCAGTATTTAGTGACAGCACGGAATCACTTGAGTCGGCTATCAGAGACAGCATATCTGATCAACAATTATAAGAAGTACTTTATAATAAGAAATGAATAATCTCAATGAAATAGATTTTATAAATAAAGAAACTATATGTAATGATCTCGAAAGTCTAAATGGTAATTGTAAGAATCTAAACAACTTACTCTTATATATATAAATATAAGAAGTTTGAACGCTAATTTTACAAAATTACAGATACTTGTAGAGACTTTGGAGGTTAAACCATTGATGATTGTATGTGCTGAGTCTTGATTTTTAGACTATTATCATTACTTTAACATGAAAGGATATAATAGTATATTACGATACGTGGGCCGGAAATTGGATTTCCGGGCCGTGCGTGGTATGACGCCCGAGGCGAAGCCGAGGGCGTCATAACGCACAGCCAGGGCATCCAATTTCCGGTCCAAGTATTGTATACTATTTTTCTTACTCCCCGGCCGAAAGTACGTTCTGTAATTGTTAAATAATTGATAAAATTGCGTTGTCGTCTGCTAGCTGTGTTTGAGTGTTAGTTTTTCTTTCGGCCCGCTCGATAGTAGTGTCTCTGTCGGCCGCTTTGGGTAGCTCGGTCGATATTACCGACTGTGTTTTCTTTCGGCCCGGCGTAGAGAGCTGGTTTTTTGGGCGTCTGCTACTTTCGCTATTGTACAGATGGTCTGATGCCCGCCCGACATTTGCAAGACCGAGGCGAAGCCGAGGTTTTGCTAGTCGGGGCGGGCATGAGAAACACATTCATTAAAAAAAGACAACACCACTTTTTATTTCAACTAACTCTTTTTTCTCGTCACACGTGCACTTTCCTCTGTCTATTTCGTACGTGTCTAACCTTCACACCGCACAAACATATTTTCCTCGGACGCTCCCGTCCATACGTTTACTTAATTGTTTCTACACGACTCGAAAGTACGTGTAGAAAACAAGAGGAAAAAACAATAACCACGATCAAACAAAACCACTTTTTATTTCAACTAACTCTTTTTTCTCGTCACCCGTGCACTTTCCTCTGTTTATTTCGTACGTGTCTAACCTTCACACCGCACAAACATCTTTCGTCGGACATGCGCGCGGGCGCTGAAGCGCCGCGGGTCAGGAAATGTCGGCAGCCAATCAGAGCGCGCGGTTGGTCTAAAATAGGATGCGAAAGTTTCTCTTTCGGCCCGGAGATGCGGGCCGAAAGTACGTACTTTCGGGTGGGCGAGTAAGAAAAATATATTACAATGATAGTAGGCTAAGTGGATCGGATGGAGTAGTGATATATATTAAAGAAAATTTAATTGAATCAACTAAAGTTGAAATATATGATAGATTAAATATTATGACAACAGAAATACAACTAGATAGAGATAAAAATTTCGTAATATCATCAATATATAGATCACATAGCTTACCGGTCACTGAATTTATCAAGAGCCTAGATACTTTTCTTAAGAATAATAGAAGTATTAAAAATCACTGCGTTGTAGGAGATTTTAATATAAACATATTAACTGAGGATATAACCAGTTTAGAATTTTTAAATAATTTCCAAACTAGAGGATATAGGCCATATTTCCTTGGCGTAACAAGACCTTCAGTAAATAATAATCTAGGCACATGCATAGATAACTTTTTTATAAAAACTGACTATTTTAACGTCAAAGCATATAAATTAATTCAGCTTTTTACTGATCACTATCCATTAACAGTCAGTATTGACGATTTTGAGCCAGTATTAAATAATAATGTTAACTTCAATTGCTTAAATTATAAGTACTTAAAAGATATAGCAAGTAAAAAGAATTGGGAAAATATTAAAAGCCTTGCAGATCCGAATTTAGCAGTTGAACGAATGATTAATGAAATTCAAATTTGCATCAATCTAGCAACTAAAAGAAAGATAAATAAAGAAAATAAACGCAGAAAACCTTGGATTATACAAGGCATGATTAATTCGATTAAAAAGAAAGAGACCCTATATAAGATATGGAAGAGCAACCCTAATAATGAAACTTTAAAAAAAGATTTAAAAAAATATGAAAAAATCTTAGATAAGATAACTAAAGATGCTAAAATTAAATATGAACAAAATAAAGTTGAATCGTGTAAATAAAATCCTAAATATTTGTGGAAATATTTAAATAAAAAATTAAACAGGAATAACAAAAAAGACTATAGCATAACATATATATTAGACGATAATAACATGAAAATTTCTAATGAAAAAGATATGATGAATTACTTTAATCTATATTTTAGTAAGGTTGGGGAGAAGCTTAGTCAATCTATAGACAATATAGATTTAGATTTAAAGCTTTCTCCTTCAAATGATAAGACCATTTTTTTAAAACCAACTAATTCCAAGGAAATAAAAAAAATTATCGAAAATATGAAAGATAAGGCGGGTGGTGTAGATAACATAAGTACAAAAGTTTTAAAAACAATATCGGATAATATAGCCGACATATTAGCCAGTATTTTTAATCTGTGTATTGAAAAATCCATTTGGCCAGATTCGCTTAAGAAAGCAGAAATCATACCTATATTTAAAGCAAATGACAAACATGCGGTCTCCAACTACAGACTAATATCTCTAATCTCTAACATTGCAAAGGTTTTTGTGAAATTAATCTACGACAGATTATATAATTTTATAACATATTATAATATCATTAACCCTAATCAATTTGGCTTTGTAAAGAATAAAGGGACAAAAGATGCATTAAGATTCTTAACAAATATAATTTATAAAAATTTAGATAAAAGTAAACCTATATGTGTAGCTTTCCTAGACTTGGCCAAAGCGTTTGATACGGTAGATCATAAGATTTTGCTAGTTAAACTAAACAATTGCGGAATCAGGGGTAATGCGAATGATCTCTTAAAAAGCTATTTAACAAACAGAACACAAGTAGTTAAGCTACAAAACACTAAAAGTGATAGTCATAAGATAAATTCAGGGGTACCACAAGGTACAATATTAGGGCCATTATTATTTTTAATTTATGTCAATGATTTATTAAACAGCCTTCCATCTGGATCGGTTTTATCGTATGCGGATGATACTGCTGCCATATCAGCTGAAAATACATGGAAAGAAACGCAAGATGAACTGAATAGGCTTTTAAAATTTATTAATACATGGTTAAAAGCAAATAAGTTATCTTCAAATGTGAATAAAACGGTGTATATGCCATTCGGTAACTACTGTGATAGTGTACCTAAGGACCTAAGTATAAAAATTAGTGATAAACATATAAGCAGGGTAGAAAGTTATAAATATTTAGGAATTGTTTTCGATTATAATGTTAAATGGAGTATGCATATAGAAAGTATTATCAAAAAAACTAAATATTTAACATTTGTATTTTATAAACTGGCAAGGGAAATGGATATAAAAACATTAATTATGATATATTATGCTCTTTTTAATAGTGTAATAAGCTACGGTATAATAGCGTGGGGAGGATTATATAAAAACAGTTCGTGGCCTTTAGAAGTTATACAAAATAAGATATTTAAAACGATTTACAAAAATAATTTTTTTATTAAGGATAGACCTCTAAATTTAGAACAGTTATTTCTATATGAAGCTCTTTGCTATCATTATGATAAACTTAAAGACACATTTCATAATAGTACATCAAACACTAGGAAGAGAATAATACAAATACCTAAGAGAAATAGAAGTCAGTAACAAAAACAGCTATATAATTGCGATAAGAACATTCAATTCCTTACCAAATGAATTGAAAAAATTAAAAAATAGCAAAAGAACGGTAAAAAAAGGTTGAAAATATGGATAGCAGCTAATAGATGAACTGTTTTTATGTAATACTACATCTCATTTTTAGTATTATAATTATTTATAATTATTAAGAAAAACATTTACTTTTCTGCAATTTTAGTATGTAAGCTAGTTCGTAAGATTAGTTATGTAAGTTTATGTACCAAACCTACGCTCGGGCATTTTATATGCCATTTGTAGGAATTACTTTCTAATTTGGTTAAATAAATAAATAAATAAATAACGCTTGTACAGGACAATATCTGAGCCTATGGTATTCAAACAATGGTTTTCTAAACATTCAAGAGCGAGTTCGCCGAACCAAGGTGAAGAACAACCACCCATTGGTGCTCCATATGTTTGCTTATAAAATTTATCATTGAACGAAAAGTAGGTGGAATTCATCAAAAAAATTATGCCATTGGAAAGTTCTTGTAATGTTAAGTTTGTTCTCGCTTTAAGGGGACGCCGACCTTGCCTGTTTTACCATGTGACCTAATCAACTCAGTCAAATCAGTTTTTCAAAGTTTTCTTTTGAACGAATGAACGGATTCTTTTGAAATTTTGCAGGATTGTAGGAAATGAAAAAATGAAGTGCGGACAGCTCTCCAAAACACAAAAACTTACAAAAAAAACAAAAATTCTATTTACGATTTCTGCCGTATTCACACCGCGGCGTTAGTGACGCAGCAGAGTACTTCGTTTTTCCTTTACCATAAAAATATACGACCTTTATTTTGAAAAATAGCACTTGTCCGCACTTTCTATTTACACGACAATTCATAGGAAATTTTTTTCATACCTCATAATGGTCTTATATCATCGGAAAGTTTGAAAAACTTTGTGACGTAGGTTCGTCAGTTAGAAGCCATATTGGTTTCTGCCTGTGAATATTACCGTTTATATCTAACAGATGGCACTGCTTTAAGTTTTCAGGTCAAATTATTAAAAATATACCTTATGCGCATGCGCGATTCAAACGCGGTTGGGTTTGTTTACAGTCGCGAGTGAAAGAGCGATGTGTGCCGGTGTGCGTGCCGACGACAGTCGATGTCATGAGGATAATTGTCTTCCCGATGTAAGTACGGTAGGTACTTATGCTACAGGCTGGGGATACAGTATCAATGCAAATGTTGACTGTCGAGTGGGACTGCCTCGAACGCACGCGTACTTCAGCCCGGTCACGATACGAGCGAGTGCGCGAGTGCACGAGCGGACAGGTGCACGAGTTGGTATCAGCTGGCGGCCGGTGACCAGAGTGATTTTCCTCTCGGTGTAAAGTGTGTGGCAGGCTGGAAGATCGCCAGGAGGCAGGGCCTCAAGGCGTGATAGCGACGGCATCATCTGGGCAGAAGTGCTCAAGTCTTTCTCAGTCCCTCTCTCTTCTCAGTTCCGCTCTCTTGGAGGTTATGAAAACAACTAGTTATCAGACAGACTAGTTATCAGACTGCAGTAAGTATTGAGGTAAGATTTGCGACCCCCTAATACGGTCGGCTCATACGTTATCTTACAGTTCTTCTCATTTTAGTGTAGAATAGAAGTAACCGAGAACAAGGACCTCCTGGAATGCACATTAAAACTGCAATATATGGATCTCAACAGCTGAAGATGTTTTTTCCGTTAAGGTAGGTACTATTCCAACTTGCATCTTCTCTTGTGTTTAGTTGACGACTTTGTCAGTGTGGTTTTGAATTTTCTTAACAAACATTTTATTTTATGCAAATACATATCCAAAGGCTGACAAAAGGGTATAAAATTTGGTGCTATAATTTTTGAAATTCTGGAAAAGTTTTTCTTTTGCATGCCCACTCCAAGAATCAATAATGTGCACAAAATTATCGGTTTTTACATATGGCTCCAATACATTAACGTTGTACACCAAAACTAAATCAGATGTTAGTTTTCCTGATTTAGAACACATTATAAACACATTTTTACATTGACTTGATAATGCATCTACTTTTTTCTTGTACCCTAGGTCCAAATGTTCCAAATACTTCTTGCAGGCAGATAAATACTTTTGGTATTAATATACCTGATGCAACTGCAGTGTACTGGACGGTGTAGGAGTTTATGACGTTATTCAAGTCTCCTAGATAAACTTCCGCAGTTGTTTGTCCTGTGTGCTTGAAGGTACGATAGACATTTACTCTATATTCACAACCCATCTGATCTGTATTTACAACAAAATCTAAATTAAAATTAGCTGTAACTTCTCTTATCTCTGCTTGGAAAACTGCCATTGAAATTTCAATTTCTTCTGCTGATCTTTCAGTTAACGTACTTTGTAACTCTTCTTTAAGTGATTCTCAACTCTTTTTTAAAGCATTTAATCCAAGCTGGTGAAGCAGTAAACGTAAAATTGTCAGATCTAAATTGCATTGAGGCTTGAACTGACCATGTTCTTATATCATCAGCTGTGACGTGCTCCTTTCTTTCTCGAGCTTTTACAATTAATCGATCATAGTCCACTTCTTAATTACTTGACTTTTGTCGAAAAGTGTACCACCACGTATAATTTCTTTTTTCCATCTTGTTAATTCATCCAATCTAAGCACAAACTTTCCTCCATGAACTTTTATTGTGGTGTATTTCCAATTAAGATGGTTCATTTTGAGATTTATATTCTGAATTTTCTTTTTCAGTGGAACTTTCTCAAATATAGATTTTTTCTCTTCAGGTTCATAGTCACTGGAGCTTTGAGGATTTCACACATTTTCTGATTCTGTAAGATAATAAAATGAATTTTATTAATAAGTTAAATATAATTTCACAACTATTAATTAATTCAATAATATCCTTACCAGATTTTTCTTCTGATTCTGGGGTCTAATTCTCTGTGCACATTTGTTCGCAATCACTTTTCTGATTGTACTCAATGAGCTCCACACTTTCAATACACTTCAAACTTTCTAAAAAACTTATCAATAAATATACCATTTTCCACTCCTATTTTATGAGCATAATCAGCTAATAATAATATGGAAACAGATATAAAAATAAAGAAATTAATGTAAATAAAAAACTAAAAAAAAATTTTGATAACTCAAAAGATTTTCGAAACCACTTTTACTTTGCGAACTCTCTTTGCGAGTAAAAAACTGAACTGTAATTAAACATTCGATTTTTCCAAAATATTTCAATTATTTCCATCTGCATGCGAGAAATGGCTCATTCTTATCGATTAAATTATGTTTTAGGACTGTTTTATCGACCAAATATGGACCATAATATAGGCTGTTATAGGCCGTATACTTATATGGCTATACGTGATCCACTTTTTGACAGCAAAACTTGACATGATGGGCTTGTTAGAAATTTAGAATGGAACTTCACAAAACTGCAGTTTTTTATTATGAATAACTGTAGAAATAATCAGTTACTGCTGCTACAATGTACTATGCTTTACTTTTTACTCGAGAAATTGGTTCTTTGAGTGTGTTTTTTTTCTTTCTAGGATGTGGAAGCAGATAACCTCATTTGTCAGGGAGCAGCAATCGTATTTAAATGGCTTAACAACCTCTGCGAGTTTTAGGGGAATTGGGATTCTGGAACTTTGAGCCTATCCTAGTAAGATAAATGTAGAATATGCAGTGGATGTTTTGTAATAGAAAATCCCAATTGAAACTTGAATAGAATATACAGCGGGTGTTGTGCAACGGAAAATCTCAATTGAAACTTGAAAAGACAATCTTTTTATGCCTAAAAGTACATAAGTACATGAAAGCCGATAGGACCATTTTTCCAATAACAACTTGATTACGCACATCACATACTGTATATACCTTGAATTGAAGGCTGTATTACATATTTGTCGTGTGCCAGACAGGCTTGTCGCTGAAATGTGCAGGTAAATCTTAACATCTATTACAATGTACAACTCCATTGAGTTGAATTATTTTCCATTGCTAAACTCCCTAATCTCACTTTCATCTTTGATTTAAAAATAGATGTATTTCTTTTGATCCGATCGAAATTATTATTGGTTTTCCTTAGAACATTTAACTAAATCTGAATGGTTTGGTCAGAATATCTGTTTAATTTTCACACAGCATTCCTGCGCAGCAGTCTTGAGCAGAAGCTATTTTCCAAATTTCAATAAAACTTTCACTGCACACTTGTATTATTACATTTATAAACTTGTAAGATATATTTTCATATATAATACATTAAATTTTCACTCATAAATTCACTGACCAATGAATGTAACCAAAAACCAATATTCAGGGAATGTTTTTAAATAAAACATTCTAATTGAAACTTGAAAAGCCAAAAAAGTATATCTGGAAATTAGTATATAAGTAAAAAAATTACATTTTTTGAACATTTTTAGGTTTAAGACCACTTTATGTATTGAAGACTTCGATGAAAAACTAATCCTGTCAAGTAATAGCTGGTAATCTACAATTTTCAGTGTATTGAACCGTCAATTAAGCATTAAACATCGATTTTGTAAGTCCAATTCATCAGAAATTGATTGTAGATTAGGTCCACAACGTTGGTATTTAACTTTATTGTGTAAAAAATTAAACCTGTTATGTAATATCTAATAAAAATCGACTATTTTCAGAGTTCTTAAAAATAGTTTTTAGAGATTTTATTTGTCAGGGATTGATTCTAAAAAAAAGTAAGGCTTTTGTATTTATTATTTTGACTATTTTTTATGAAATAAGAATTTGTAAAGGCATATTGACAAAAATTATTAGTTGATATTAATTTTTCTAGCAACTGCTATTCATTATAGAGTATGTCTGTGAAATTAAATTTATTTTTTCTTTCTTTTATTTATGATTTCAGGTAACTAAAATAATTATCATGTATATAACAGTATGAATGAATCGCGAGGAAATGTGATTAAAGATTTTTTGTGATTGACAAGCGTTAATCGTTTTTAGTTACATTTAATTACTTACATTAGGCAATAACAAATTTATAGCAAATAGTACATTATTGTACATTTGTCACGGGGTGGGTTTTATGGCTAAGGCACGTTTCACCTGCGCACCTTAGCGGTTCAATTCCGAATCCTTCGGTTCAATTCCCGAGGATTTAATTACCAGATTAGGCAATGAACGCTACAACGTCGTGCAATGTTAACCTAATCTGGTAACTTACCGTGCAACACGTGAGTCGATGAGCCGTGCAACACGCGAGTCGGCGAGTCGACGTCGGGCAGGCCGTGACAATTTTTTAATACTTTTTTGTAATCATACAGTTAACTGTATGCCGACGACTGAGAGACCGGGAGAAGCCGGCGATTCTACTCACATAATTATTTTTATAAATAAGGCTAATCGATAAATGATAATTGTTTATTTCAATCAATTAAATTTTTTTTTATTCATCCAATTTTCACTCGCAGTTGGGAACATTTTAAAGCTGTTTGGGAAGAATTTAGGTAGGTTGCATTGATTACTTGTAGACCGTAAAGCTAATTTGTTAATATTGAAATATTGATCAATCAGCGATAAGATCTACAAGAAAGAAGTCGCAGCTCAGCGTTATGTGGACAGTCCCTCATATCTAAATGTTTGGAAATTACGTAAGATTCGAGCTTCTCGCAGTCGCGCGCGAATTTGGTATACTCACTGTGCCGCAATTTCATAGATTTTTTAGAATATATTATGGTTAAATTCACTCAATTGTTTGTCTCATATTTATTTAAAACACCCATAGCATGTCACTCATATTAATTATGGTATTCTCAAACAGTAAGGAAGAATATACATATATGTATGGGAGCGCTTATGTACATTCTCGCTAATACCTCTTTCATAATCAATCGTGGCAACTGTTCGTGCCAAATTTTTATAGGTGTCTGTATATGTACTAAAAACTACTTGGATTATAAATGCGCGCTTATACGTGCGCAGATGGCTTTGACCAATGAGAATGAACGCTGTGAAGTTGGCTCTATATATTTCAACCAATAATATTTTTGATAACGCTCTGAAATTGGCACTAAAGCTTCAATTCGATAATATAACTAATCGCCATCCGCTTTATTATTATCGCCAGTCTCTTAGGTAGCGTTTGTTTTCTTATTTCACCACTTGCGTTGAATTTAGTCAAGACATCTCTTGTCTTTTTTTCGGATAGCTTGTGTTAAGATCATTTGTTTTTAATAATAAATTCAAGTGAAACTTGTGAATGGAGAAAAAAACTTCATCGAAGAGAGGTTCTAATAGACAGTTCCATTCCCGGAAAAGTTCTACCAAGAACGCATGGAGGAAAAGACGGTTTGTTTTCATCGTTAAATGACATTGTCGTAATTATTACTAACTAGCCAAATCCATGCGCGCTGCGCGCGCTCTATGTGCTTTTTTTTATTAAACATGCAAAGAAAGTAGTAGGGGTACATCTCAGGCAGACAGGGGGGCGTGGCCTGGGGTACATCTCAGGCAGATCGGTGGAGGAGGGGGGGGAAACGTCTGGCGCCAGAGGTCTGGGGTACAACTCAGGCAGATCGGGTGGAGCGGGTGGTGGGAGGAAGTGGGTGGTGATGAAGGTATTGCAAAAGCATATGCAAATATTTTTTGCAAATTTTTTTTTTTTTTTTACTTTTTCAGAATTTTATGGATATGTGGGGCACAATTCAGATTGGGTGGAATGGGTGGAAGTGGGTGGTGAAGGTATTGCAAAAGCATATGCAAATTTTTTTGCAAAAATTTTTTTTTTTTATTTTTTGCATAATTTTATAAATATGTGGATGTGAAATGATATTTAAGAAAATTTGAATGAAATAAAATTATTCATAAAAAATTTGTTAATATTTTTTGTAAATTTTTTTAGATTTTTAGTATATTTTACTAAAGAAAGAAGTATATAATTATAAATTTTTTAGAATATGTTAATTATTTAAAAAGTTTAATAGTTGGAAGGATGTTTTGAAAGGATATGTTTGGAAAAAACTAAACACAACAAAAATCTTTGAGAGGTTTATTTTTGAGAGATAAGATGATACATGTTTTAAAATAGACATAAAAATATACACACAGGAGAAAAGTATAAAATATTATGAGTGATGGTTTACACATTTAGGTTTACAGCATTGGTTTTTATGACAACATACAATTTTATTATTTACGAATTTCTTATTTTTAATAATATTATTGTAAATGGATATGCTTAACTTATCGTTACTACGGGTATTTTGTGTAAAAAGTGTACAAAACATATTAAGATTATAACCACTACACATATAAAACAAAAAGTCAATACAATAATGACCGCAGACGTCAGAGTCAAGACTTTGTAGTTGTTGTATATTCCAATGGTAGAAGATGCAGTTTCTTCTGAGTCTGTTGATGTGATATGGAACTGATGGGGGTAGTCCATAGCTGTCGAAGAAAACACCATGTCCAGCTGTGTCGACGTAGATGGCAACCCAGTGTGAACCATGTTTATGGCTTTCGTCGACATTAGCAACAAGGGCACACGGTCGAGTCCACACAATTGGAATTTTGTCTGCAGGGAACACTCCCAGAGTTTGCGCTGGTATATGACGCAGAGCTTGCTGTATTTGAAGTGAGTTCATGTTTGGAATGATGATTTTCGTCTAGCGACGTATCCCCACCTTTGACTAAACTGTTTTCTGAGAGTGGGGGTGTTGTATCGATCAGCGTAGTTTCCGTAGAAGAATAAGTTTTTAAATTTTGTATTTTTTCGCATAAATCATCAAGGTGTTGTAACGAACTATCTACTTCGTCTCGTGGCGTTGTTGTTTTTGTTGTTGTTGTTGATGATGATTTTATGGAATGGAGAGTTTTCATGAGCCATATTCGAAGTTTATATGCAAAACTTAATGCACATGAAAAATATTCTCTTTTTTTACCATGATAGAAGCAGAAATGTTCATTTACACGTGGTAAGTTTTTAAACGAAGGGCACATGTACTCTTCTAGATTGATGATTTGTCTTGAAAGAACATTTTCGAGAAAATGTTGTTTTTGGTAACCGCGAACATATATGCGTACGGCGTTTCTGGCTACTTCTTTGAGAGTTAGAATCACATCTTGAAAACTTGATTCTCCGTCAAACCACTCGATGCCATGATGATAAACGGTTAAATAACTATTTGTAGCGAGTATACCTCTTGGTAGACTATTGCAGTCACACGGCGGTTTAATGATCCAATGAGCGAAATAATTGCAGTCAACACCAAGAACGGCAACTTCTTTAGGCAGAAAATCGCCGTTTTTATCGTGAAAGCCTTGAATGTCTATTATAAAATCAATTTTTTCCATGGTAGTTTGTGCACGTGTGTGGGATGTGAGCTCTCCGGGTTCTTTGAGTAAACTGGCATGTGGAAGCAGCAGCAGCAGCAGCAGCAGCAGCAGTAGCAGCAACAGGAAGTTTAGAGTAGCTGCTGCAGCCCTCCAGATGTTTTTTAGAAGGAGTGGGGATTATGAGTTATAGTCTGCGATAACTTGTCTAGACGAATCTATTTCTAGCACGTTGTCGAATTCAGCGTAGAGTACACAGTTTATTGTCTGGGTCAAAGCTTTTTCAAAACCAACTTCTATTCTAATAGTACCATGTTTTACTAGATTCCAGTGGTCGGCAAAGTGTGCAGATAAGTCGGGCGTTAAATCGAAAGCGAATAGACAGTAGCCATTTGCGTAATCTGAGCGACTAATGTCGTTTCCTTCGTTCATATAATGTATGCCAGTCCCGGAGAACAATGTGTGATAAGCTTCGACAAATTGAGGAGAATTTCCAGTAAACTTTGGTTGCAAAGGTTTACTAGGAATCTGCGAACCATCGACGTATAATGAAAGAAAGTTGATTGAAAAATTTTGAAAATTGAACGGGTTGAGGGTTCGATCTCCATTGAAAGCTTTATTATTCACAAAACCTAGTATGATTCTTTTTGGTAGTTGGCCTAAAATAACGTTTTCTAAATTTTCACCAGTTATTCCGCTATGTATAGTAAAAGATTTAATTTCTACTCGTGTTATTGGATATTTTGCTGTTGTTGAGGCGAGAGTATTTGCGTGAGCTATCAATACAGTAGGGCTCACTTTTACGCGACGAACAAGTAAAGTTGCTTCGTTGATGTGTACAGTGTAATTTACGTCTGAATTATCCATTAAACAAAAGGCGTCTTTGGAGCGCACGAATCTCAAGCGAACTTCTACACCGTTTAATAGTAGTTTGTCTTGATTAAAGACATCGCAGTGTAAATGTCCTATTAGGTCGACAGTTTTACCATCTTGCAAGTATTTGCGTCTTTTTATCAATCCTTCATTTTTTCCAGAGGCTGGCATTTCGTCCATTTCCCCGGCGACATCGTTGATCCACAAATTTGTCGTTAGATGTGAAGATTTCGCAGCAGGCCCATAGTTGAGTAGGCTTTCAATGTATGCTCTGTAGGGGTAAGCGTTATTTGCTGGAGAGACTAATTTTTGGTTAAAATATACATCAACTTGATTGAACATTGAATGTAAAAAGTTGTTGACAGGTGCTACGAGACCATCTTTTTCCTTGTTGTACGGAGTCAGTCGCACTTTCACTTTGAGCAGTGTATGCGCAAGATCTAAGTAGTCTTCGTTTTGACCGTTTATGCAAAATTCTATCGGACTCTCGTCGTTCAATGACGACACGGGCTTGTAAAATACCCATCTTGTTGATTCTAGAGCTGTTTGTGTAGGCGGAAGAGAAAAATAAATCAAGTTCGGTTTTTAAACACGGCTCGGTGTGACTATGTAAAAATGACATTTTTGTTATTATTATTTTAAATATTATCCGAAAATATCAATGTTTTTCTTATTTTTTCTTGACTTTACTCGTGCACGTTTGGACTTTTTGTTTGGTCTTGTTTTTCTCTTGTTTTTTTTCTTTCCCACACGTTTGCGTTTAATAGCCTTTGAACGCTTCCTTTTTAAAGAGATCCGTCGCAAACCACTTGCACTACGAGACTGTTTCAAATTTTTGTAGGACAAGCCTTTATAACCCGATCCTTTCATAATGTTATCGAGTTTCTCCACTGCTTTACGCTTAAGATTTTGACCCGACTCGTTCATTCTATTTTTAAAAGCTTCTTTGAATGGTCTGTTATTTTCCGTAATATCGTCGAGAATATTGACACCAGCGCGTAGAGCTTCTTTACCAACAGTTCGCGCGCCTTTTGCAAGAAACGGTAGAGCACGTCGAAACAGACCTGTGAAGAACGAGCCCAATCCATGCCCTCGCTGTTGATGAGAGCCAACATAGACGTTGTTGATTCCTCTACCGCCTCTTCCATACTGGTGATGATACTCGTCGTAAAAACTCATAGCGCAAATTCTCTTTTAAAATGTAGCGTCACAGTCAACGTTCCAAACTCGAATGGTATCGATTGGCCAAACTGATCCCTTATATCGATGTCGATTGTTTGAAATCTGTTATTTAAGAGAGGTACATAATTTATTGGATCAAATCTTTTTGCTATTGTAGTGCCAAAATTAAATTTTTTAGCTTCGAGATTTACTATACGAAGTAGAGGTGCATGTGTATCACCAACTATACATGGTTCGCAGAGGTTTGAGTATATAAACAATTGATCGGGAATCGCTCTTGCAAGACTAGCAGGATGTTTTGCCACAGATGTTACATCTGTCGAAGATACTTTTACTTTTGAAAAACCATCCTCAAAGCCTAGAATCCGTTTTACCGGATCACTAAACAAGACAGGCTGACAAGGCTTACTTTCGGGTTGTTTCTTAACAATTTCTTTTATGGTAATATAACCTCCTTTGTCATCGTAAAGTAATTTAGAGCATTCATTTTTATTATTCACTTGTAAAAGTGATTCGTTTATTGCACTTACAAGGCTATTTATGGAGTTGTATGTACCATGTTGAAAATATTTTTCTCGCTGACTGGGCCGAGCTTCTATTAATTTGGTATCACCATGGCGAAGATGTAAAGTTGTACAGGGCACGTAAATTTCTGAGAGTCCGACTACCCACTTGCCGTGTAATACTATTTCTCGAGGCACGTGTGCCGAGTAATTAGTTGTAGTGTTTAACGGAAAATATCTCATACTACTATTGCTCGGTAGTACAATACTAAATTCACTTCGATTCATTTTTTACAATTTTTTCACACCTTTAGCAGAAATCCAAGAATTGAATTTTTCGGAATAACCAACCCAACTTACAAAATATTGTTTTTTCGCTCCTTTACCACGGGTTTGTAAAATTTTGTGAATTTTGTATACTTGTTTATTGACGCGTTCTCTGTGAACAAGACTAAGTTCTTCTGGATAGAAAAATCCTTCTATATTTTCTCCGTCAAAATCAGCCAGTTTGTAGATAAATAAGTTTTGTCTTTTTAATACGTGCACAATATTAAAAATTTCTTCACTCCAAGATTTTGCAGCGCCTTTTTCAAATACATTTTTTTCACGGCTTATACGTACGTTATCACCTGTTTTATATTTTGGTTTCTTTCGATGAACTTGTTGCCGCGTCGCACGTTCGACTAAATTTTTTCTAGCGATGTGAGCATTATAAATAGTTACTGCTGCTGGAGGCATTTTTATAGTACTGTGAGGTGTCTTGTTGTAGGCTGTTATTAATTTTTGTAAAACGTCAATGTATCGGTATGTATTTTTATATGTAAAATATCTGTACATGCGTTTCTTGAGAGTACGTATAAAACGTTCAACCACAGCCGCTTTAACATCTGGGTTGCTCGCGACGCGAAAAATTATATCATTTTCTTTCAAAAATTTTTGTAAAATACTTCCAACAAATTCTTTTCCCCGGTCGGTTTGTAACATTGCAGGAAAACGATTTTTATTATTTTCCAGTATTTTCTTTAAAGCTTTTGTAACTTCATGAGTTGTTTTGTCACGTAACGGTTCTGCCCATGCATATTTACTCAAAACATCTATGATAACTAAAATATAAGAGTATCCATCGTTGTAATTTTTAAACGATGTCATTTGCATTAGGTCGCCTTCCCAAACTTGATCACGGGCATTAACATCGTAAAATAGCCGTGGAAATTTTCGTCTTATAGTTTTGTGTAATGTGTACGCGTCTTGTTTTGTTAACCATTTTTTAATTTTTTCATCTGCTATTTTCTTTTTGTTTATTCTGATTAAATTTCTGGCTCCGGAAAACCCTGCCTCATGTTGTGTATCAAAGTATTGGTTTTCTAAAGTTTTCATGTTAATATTTTATCCAGAAAGCTTTTTGTTTTCCTCGAGGTGTCGAAGAGGCAAATTTGTTATTTTTTCTCTTGTTTCTTTCAATGCTAGAGTCTCCAGCTTTTATTACTGTATTGTATAATTCGGATAAAGATCTGTTGTTTTTACTTTCAAAAAGAGGAGTCTGGTCACTGTCAGCGGTTTCTTCAATAAGAGACTCTTTTTTGTCAGAGTTACGAGAAAACGAACGATTAGCGAGTTCCCAAATTTCAGGATTTCCAATAAATTCTCGCGGAGTTGTAATATTTTTAAGTAAAGTTGCAAATTCTCTTCTACCTATAGCTTTAACGTTTTTTCTGTTTCTACAAGCATCGTTCACCAAGTCCACTATATTGGAATTTATTATTTTTTCACCATCTATGTACACTACACCACTTTCTCCCCATTTAATTCGATCACTATTATTTTTTAAATGGCTAAGCAATAACTGAGCCTTTTTTTGGTACAATTTTGGCACACTTTGTAAAATTGGATCATCGTCCATGCCACTGGAATATTCATAATTGGCTTTGAGTGTGTGCACCTTTCGTTTCTCTTCGGCAAAAAATAAGTATTTTTGCAAAACTCTTAAATAATCTTTCAATCTGTCGTGGTCGCTTGCGTATGTTTTTGAATCCAGGATTTTTCGCATTTCGTCATCTAGACGAGTCAAGTTGTCTCCAATCGTTTGTGTACTTTCCAGAGCAGGCAGTGTAGCTGCGGTTGTCAAACTGTTTGTAGTATTAACAGAGGCTGGCTGACCGTCTCGAATTCTGTCGAGCTGTTCCTTAGATATTAATACCATTTTTTTGCTCTGTCCATTACTTTAAAATATGTTTGAAAATATTTCTAATATAGGAGTAAGCAGAAATGGTAAAAAACTTCCACCTTTTTGAACGAGAAAACGTTTCTTTCCTTTCCAAGAATTTTTACGCAAACTTTTTTTGGCCAGTTTTCTCAAAACACTTTTATATTTTCTTAATTTTTGTTTTTCCACAGATTTTATCGATACAGCACCTTTGAGCACATTTAACGCACATTCACAAATATATTTTATTAATTTTTCATCTGCGGATCGCAACAGAGCAAGACGTTGCTTCTTATCAGAATGTTTTAACGCTTCCAAAAGAGCAATATATTTTTTACCAAACGGTGGGTAGCGTTTTCTACGTCGGCGCCCTGTAGACTGATCCATTGCTCATCACACACGGATAAATTATTCAAAACCTTTTGTAATTTTGTTTTTCGGGAAACGAGTTTATATTTGATGAAAATTTATTTGTGAAATTTTTCCACTGTGATTCAGACTTTTTTTCATCTTTTTTATCCGAATCGTAAAGTCTGGTGTATGGAATATTGGTTTTTTCAGAACTTTTTGAACGATCCATCTCGACGGGTGTTCAAAGCACATTGAGATAAATTTATAATTTTTCATTTATATATATGTATAAATGTTGTCTGCTAAAATATGTATAAAAAATAGATGGGTGGGGGTAAAAAAAATTAAAATACATTTGCATAGACACTGTGACTATATTTCGGTAGATATACATACTGGTACTCATCGTCTGGAAAAATACAAGACCGAAATCTAAATTCATCTAGCGTGCTCTGTTTGCAGTCAATCATTAGATATCCGTGTCCTTTAACAGTTGCGTCTTGATAGGCCTCTTGTACAAATTTTGAATCTTCGGGGTAAATTTGTCTTGCGAGATGCTGTATTTGCGCTCTATCGCGTGGATTTTTAAATAGAACGATATACGATGCATTCAGGCTAATATCGCGCGAATGCGTTGATTTGTGAAAAATATTCTGTGTAATAAACATTACACTAATGTTTTTATGGTGGCTGCCTTTAGTAAATAAATCAACTATAACATTATTTGATGATTCTCGCATCAAATCGTCGATTATAACGAGCTTCTTCAATTGCGGGTCATTTGAATAATCTTCGGCTCTTGGTAAACCTTCACGAAATTCGATCTGTACACCGTCTTTTACATAATTTTCACTTTTATATCCATCTTGCCACTCGGCGTAATAAAACAAGATTCTGTCAAAAGAGACATCCGCCATTTGTAGACGAAAATTTAAAAATTTTTTGACAAACACTGTTTTTCCGCATCCTGTGGGACCGCAGATAATACTCGTCCATGGATGTTTCCATCTCACATCCATGATTGACAAAGAATAACTGACTTAACCGTCATTCAACTATGAGCCAATCATACACACACACACACACACACACACACACACACACACACACACACACACACACACACACACACACACACACACACACACACACACACACACACACACACACACACACACACACACACACACACACACACACACACAAACACACACACACACACACACACACACACACACACACACACACACACACACACACACACACACATACACACACAACACACACGTGCGCGCGGGCGGCGGCGGCGGCGGCGGCGGCGGCGGCGGTGGGGCCTTGCAGCTGATTTGGTAGCTAGCATGCCTAGCCTGTGTGCTAGAAGGTCTACTGGGTCCGCTCCTCCGCTTGCCTAGCCATAAACCGCTTAACGGAAGTCGCGTGAGTAAACAGCTTTTCCAGCCACACGCTCGTCTACCCCTCCATCTACCAGCAGAGTAACCTTGGTTTTTCAGCAGTTAAGATCGCTTGAGCTGCTCAACTCTTGTTCAACTTTACAATGAACTGTATTAATATTCGCGAGCCGGAAAAATTAGTCGAGAATGTTCGAAACGTTAAGATTTCTTGTTTTTCTACACCATCTTCATTTTATGTACAAATAATAGGTGAGGACGAAGCATACCAATCGCTTGAAAATGAGATGAATGTGTTTTACGATGCAATTAGTTTTTTTATTCAAGAATCAATGTTATTCAAAATACAACGGAATACATCAGTGAAAAAATTGAAAATACACGAGTTGGAAGTAAGTATTTAAAGCTAACGTGTTTAAAAAAAAATAAATATTATTTAAAAAAATAGAATTTAAATTAGCTATTTATTTACAGCCAGGAATGTATATAACGATTAGAGTGAAGAATCAATGGGTGCGGGGTGTTGCAGATGAAAATCCTTTACAGTGTAAAATTATAGATACAGGAAAAACTTTTAATTTATCTCGAACAAACGAAAATATTGGAATTTTCGAGCTTGATCGTCGTTTCCTAGTTTTGCCACCAAGAGCAATTTTGTGCGGTTTAGGAAAAATTTTACCAATCTCTTCAAAAGGGAATTGCTGGACAGAACAAGCGTGTCAAATGTTTAAAACTTTGACAAAAGGACGACAACTACGTGCATATTTTTTACAACAAGGACTCTTTTCAAATAGTTTTTACATATTTTTGTCAAGTGTAGGAGTAGATGGTAGTAATGTTCATATCAACACAGCGCTATGTGCTTTCGATACCGCCGTAACCGATGTTTTGGGGTTACATCATCCCATTTGGCCATTTGATACTCCATGCAAGTGAAATAATTTGTTTTTAAAATAATTAAAGCATGCAGCTTCTAGTATTTAAAAGAAATGTAAATAATTTTAATTCATTACGAGAAATATTTTTTTTTTCAAATGACAAATAAAATGTTTGAAACTGAAAAATCTAAAAACTATACTAATGTATAAAAGTATAAATGAAAAAAATTGTAAACAAGTTTTTATAAAAATAAAATTATAGCTGTGAATAAAAGAAGTATAGAAATTTTTATTTGTAGCATAGTGAATTAAATAGTTATTACAATAAATAAATAAGGTTATAAAATAAATTATACGCATTTTTTTACAATAAAAATAAAATATCAATTTATTAAAAATTATTCTTAAATCTAAAATACAAGCATACAATGATAATATTAACTAAATTATTCGTTACATATTTTTTATATTCTTACAAAGATTAGATTAAACATTGAATTCGTTTTTATATTTATTGGGATAATTCAATAAGAGGAGGTGATGGTGGTGTATAATGCCTAGGACAATCTATAATTCCTCTATTCTGATTTCTTCCTCTATTGAAATGGCGGGCGTTTTCACATCCAAACCAAATATTGATGATCTTATGCTTATCTATCGCATTTAAAATATCCGCAACTGTCGTATCAAGATACAGCTTCGCGTCATTTATATACTTGACTTCGTGAAACCCTGTTTTCATGCACATAGCGCGTTTACACCGTGTATTATTATAAAGCGGACAATACATGCTTCGATATTTTCCAACCATTTTTGCGTTTACAATAATATCGTTATTATATTTTAATTGCCTTACACTTTCAAACATTTGCCGGTATTCTTTTATTTTATTTTCTCTTTTTAATAGAACTAACGCGTGGATGAACCTATGCCAAGCTAATCCTTGCAATGAATTTTTGAATCGCGGATAGTGCATGCAAGAAGGCGCATTGCAACCGCCACATGCGCACAAGTCCTCTCCTCTTTTCCGAAGAAAAACTCGAGTTTCTGTAAAAAAAATAAAAAAAATTAAATATTAAAAATTTTTGCTTCTTTTAAACCCATATGGGTATGATACTTTATCGGAAACAAATCGTCTTTTTTTCAAAACCACGGAGCATGTTTTTGTTTCTGTGCATGTTATAACTTCGTGTATCGCTGTTTTCCTAATAACAGTATTCTGGACGATAATATTGTTGTTATCACAATTTCGTTGGTTAATTAATTTTAAAATCGAATCAAAATTAATTTTCGAAGAATTTTCATAATTTAATCGAACGCCTTTTATTTTACACGTTTCAATAGTATTGCCAGACTCTGTGTGTACACGGTATGCGTAAAATTTAGGTCCACCAGAGATAAAAGTTTGTATATATGCACCCTCACCATAGACTTCCAACTCGTCGGTTAAATCGCCCAACAACGACCCAGTTGGTGGCTCGTATTCATCTTTTTTTACACGACTACTAATAAAAATGATCGAATCGGTGTCATAGTATAAAACGCGCTTACCTAATTTATCTAAATATTCATATAATTTAAGCCGTGCTTGTGCCGTTGTGTATGCAGCGATAGCTACGTTTGTGCAGGGAGAATTCGAAGCTGACTCTTTTTTATAAATCCACGATACATACATTATATTTTCCGTAGCTGGAATGCAATTTTGTATAATTTTTTCTGGATCGTAAATTAATTGTATCAAATTCTCATAAGTTCTAATTATTGATGTTTGAGGTAGATTACCACTCTGACCAAACTTTCCCCAAAACGAATTTAAGCAAAGTTTGGCAACCGAACGCATGCCGTTGTTTTTAGATATATTTTGCGCGTCTAAGTCTATCCCTTCACGAATTTTGTAATTTAGAATATACTCTGCTTTTTCTTTTTCTGATACAACATTTTTCGGCCAACCGCTCGCTTCCTGTTTTATTTTTAAAAATGTATTTACGTATTCGGAAAAAAGACCTCCCGACCGCGTCTCAGCATCGTATTTTGTAATTTGATACTGCCAAATAACATCAATTTTTAATATCGTATAACCTAATTGTATAGCTTTTTTTAGTTCTAAGGAAATCCATGTACCTACTAATTTTCTCTCGCTGCTATTGTGAAAACATTCTCCTTGGTGCAAATTCTCGCCACATGTTCGACATAAAGAAAAAATTAATTTATTACTTACTTTTAACGGTAAAACTGGATGAAATAAATTTTTGGGTGGTAAGATTTCACATTTAACTATACCCTCAACGTTTTTACAAAAGTTTTCAAAATTTATACCTGTTAATTCTAAACACTGCTTACCAACGAAAATTTCTGGGTGACCTATTGGAAAAACACCCGTTTTACATATAAACGGATATAAGGAGCAAACATCAAAATACTTTATAATTTCATCATTTTCTGCTTGGTAATGTGTAGCTATATTGCCCGTACGCCCTCCATAAAACGCGTCTCGCGGATCTAAACTCAAGTTTTGAGCAAGTGGATGATCTTTTACAAAATTCTGAAAATCTGAATTTTTTTTTAAATCGCTATCAAAATCACACTCCCACATTTCTATTAATTTGTAACCAAATGAAATTATTTTTTCCGACATATTTTTCGTGTTTTCAAACCGTTGACTCAAGCTTGTTTGGTCAATTAAAATTTTATTACGCTCCTGTGGAAAGCAGCGCGGACAACCATGGTAAAAGCATCCGTGAAATTGATAAACTGTGCCTTTCGTGTTTAACTCGTGAAGGTAACCATCTACACGCGGTCCTTCGATCAGTACATGCTCACGAGTTCTTCCAGCATGCACTATCTTGCACCCTTTACGTTTTTCCTCCCACAATAACCACTCGATAGATTTTTGTGAGTATTTATCGGCTCGAACATAACCGTTGTGTGGAATGAGTCCTACTGTATTTTTCTGTAGAAAATTTTTTCTATAAATGCGCGAGCACGCACTCGCGATAGTCACACTTTCAGTAAAAGGGTCGACTTTTCCGACCTGCAAAAATATTTTACGGAATTTCATACAGGGTTGTCTCAATATATCGACATCCTGAACACAATATTTTTTTATTTCATGTTTAAAATTAAATACGCTATCGCAAACGCCTGCATACCATGTCAAGAACGCTTCGCGTTCTTCTTTCCCCATTGAATCGGGCGCATAATAACTAACATCCGGATAACTACCAATGTAATCTTGATTTTCTAACGTATTAAATAGATGTGGAAAAAAACCTTTTTCCACACCTTCGGCCAAGTCGAAAGTTTTAGGCAAACTCGACAATTTCACTGGTAAGTAATTTAAACTGTCGATAAATTTTGTAATACCGATCTCTATTTTTATTATGTTACGCCCGTTTAAAATAACTTCCGGAACCGAATGTTTTTTATTTTCAACAATATATTTTAAAATAAACTGCGCATCAAACGCTTTAGCATTATGCGCAATACAAATAAAATTTTTAAATGACTTTTTCTTATATCTAATCGCGAAATTTAAAAATTTATCTAAACACTCATCACCTTCGTACACATGTTGACGAACTCCACAAAACTGACACAATTTTGTTAAATCATTCTCATGTACGCACGAATCACAACAGAGTTGAGCCACACATAAGTTTGGCACGTGTATATGGGCTGACTCACCCAAAGGAGTATCCTGTCGCGTCTCGAAATCATAAAATATAAAACACGTTTCCGGTTGCCCCGTTTTTGTATTTTTATGTGCGATAGGATTCATCATGCATAAACTGTTTATGTCATGAATGATTTTACACTGATTGCAGTATGTTTTACCACATTCATGTTTCCTTTTGACTAAATCAAATAACCTGTAACACTCGCGGCAAACTTTTAATGATGAGCAAATGGAATGTTTAACATTTTTACGGGGATTATTTCGCGCTCTTGATCCTACTTTCTTATGGTTGTTGAAACAATTTTGATTAAAAAATGTTCGGCCGCAATCCTCACATTTTATATTTTCCGTCTTCTCGCAACACGGTGACGAATTACAGGCGGCACATATCGCCTCACACTTGTGTTCGAGCAGCCGACGGTATAAACGATTGCATGGAATGCAATAATGCATACGTGATTTTATAGCTAATAAATTTAAAATTAAATTAAAATGATGCTGTTCAGCATAATACATTATATATATTGTTTGTTCGTACTCTCCAGGCATATCTACGGCTCTATCATACATTGGAGGGACACCTGTGCCAAAAGTTTCATATTCAAACACTTTCAATTTAACATTTAACGTTTTAAAATATGTTTGGAAACATCTAATTTCCGGAATACCACAGCCATCATTTAAATTTAATTTTACATTACATAATTTTAATAATGCCAACGCACGTTTTTTCTGTTCAGACGTCTTTCGTACACGGTTCCACTCTGTCAACCACTCTGCACTGCTGTTTTTTTTTACGAAAACTTCACCGCAAACTAATGCTCGCGGTAAGCACATATTATCACTATTCTGTATGTTGAGAATGGCTCTAGTATTTAATTTTTTACAATTATTTATAGATGAATCACTCGACCCATTAGGCACATTTATGTAAGATGCTGCAATTGTAAATGTATCATCTAATTTGAAATCTTTGATACTTTGAGATATGCGCCCAAACAAATCCCACAAATCTTTAAAATCTAACGTTGCTATTGGCCGAAAATATAATCCTGCCGACCCTTGGGTAAAATCGCTACAATTGATAGTTATACCGATAACGGTGCCATCACGGCCTCTTTTCAGATAATCAACAATTTCTCGCATAGCACTTTCCAACCACTCGATCTGATTTCTACTATTTACCGCGTCTTTAATTTTTATAACTAACTCTCTAGAAACGGTCCTAAAATTCCTATTCATTCGCTCGCTATCGGAAATTATTACAAATTTTTGTTCATTACCAGCTTCAATAATCTCCTCATTGCTGACGGTGTGGCTTGGACCTGCTGCGTTGCTGTTGCTGTTCACAGGCTCAATGTTGCTCGTACCTGCAACGCTGCTATTGCTACCAGAATTGTCACGGCTAGTACCCGCTACACTCTGGTTGTTAGTAGAGTTGTCGTTGCTTCTAGCCGCTGCACCATCACCTCTTCCGATTTGATTAAAGTTTTCCCCGCCGCTGTTACTCGTACTTGCTCCGTTTTCTACTGCTCCCGGTAACTCTCTGTGTTTAAAAACTGTAATGAAAATAAATGTTAATAACAATAATTATAATTTTTCACGTGAAAAATATGGAAACTAACATCATTTTATGGTTCGGATGTACCACGGAGGGAATCGTGCACTCGAACAATTTCGTCATAAGTGGGTGGGTAAAAATGAGCCTCATTTTGAATCTGCACACAGACCCATTTTTGTATTTTGCGTGCAGAATCGTTATACCCACCTAACCCCGCCGTGTACGCTACGAATTAGTAAATTAAAAAAATATTTTTATATTCGTGCTGTTACTTAAAAATGATTTATTTTTACCTTTACAAATTGCTGCACTAATATCCTTATCATGACACATTCTTTTTGCAGCAGAAGAACCCGCGTCCCATGCTCGCCTTTTACCAGCAGGTAGTTGCCGTTCTGCCCTTACGGCGTTTACCTCCTCTTCACATTCTGAGTCAGTAGCCTCTGGACTCGTTCTGTCATGATCCTCGTTTATTATCTGCTCCATAACTGCGTGCACTCGATCGTCGTACATTCTATACACTATAAAAAAATATTTAAAAGTTTAAAAAATGTTTTCATATGTAATAAAATATTAACTATTTTTTTAAATTATTAACAGATTATTCTTACCTAATTGGTTATAATGATCCATTAGGTGACTCAAAGACGGTTTCTTCTGCTCACCTTTATAAAAAACTACCTCGCCGATAGTTAAAACGCACTCCTCGCTTTCATGCAGAGCTAGGTCGTACATCGTATTTAATTGCTGAGTATTCGCCCTTTGCCCCATTTCTCTTAAAATCGCCAACAATTCGGCCGATTCAAGTTCAGGCAGTCTCGCAAATCACTCCGTCGTATATTCTCGTCGGGCCCACGGCTGCCCGATAGTTAAAAAGCCGGCACAGCGTGAAATAATTGCTGCTAATAAATTCAACATCGTGAACACTTTTCTTTTCAATATAAAACCGAATAAAATCGAATAAAATCACTTTTAAACCCAAAAGGATTAAACCGAAATAAGAACACTTCTAAATAAAATCACTTTCAAACACAACAAAGATTAAACTAAAATAAGTACGTTTTTGAGCACAAGCAAATTTAAACTCAGAGTGAGAATGCTTCTGATCACTTCTGGACAGCGAGACACTTCAAATCGAAATACGTTCTTCCTTCCTCATCCCCCGAGTTATAAACCCCATCTCCCCACTTTTCAAATTTTCACTATAGCTTGAAAATGTGTGTGAAAATTCTTACAGGTATACGGAAGAATGAGGTCCTACGGTGTACCACATCTTGCGCAATTAGATCTAATATTTTTACTCTGGTACGCACGTGTGATGACAGAAAATTTCACGTTTCACGAACTACCGTGTTTATGACAGTTACAAGAAGAGAAATACCAGATGTTTACATTTAGAGAAAAAATCTATTTTTAGAACGGCTGACCCTTTTGTTTGGAAAGGATCCTCGCGGCCGCGTGTACCCCACACAGATTAGTCGACGCTTACCGCTCCACCCGATAACATCACCAGCTTCGGTCTCTGTGATATTCGGAAATTTTTCTCAAAATCACGTTTTCTTCCAAAGTTTTTGTGCTTCCAAAAAGTGTTTGTGCAGTTTACCTCATTTTCTTCCAAACATATATAATTTAGAATTATGGCACAGGCTATGCTATCATCGAACGACAACCAGATTTTAAGCACGCCTCCAAACACCCGTCAAAAAAAGAAGAAAATAATCATGGCCGAAACGGAAAACAAAAGTTTCAAAACAAATTTCAACATTCTTACTACCATGTACCCGCTCAATAATTCATGGTCTAAAAAGGTAATTGTTGGTTTACATTCTGACAAAAACACGAAAAGTTTTGAACCAGTAATTCAACTGCTAAATAATCACTACACACAAGGATTGGAATTAAATTCGAAAACATGGTGCGAAATTCAAAACCATTTTCAAGATATTTCCAATTATTTTAATAATTTGGGAAACATCGAAAGAACAGAAAAAATACAAGTTAACGACGTTGATATTTTATTCACCACCTCGTATGGCGTTAAATCCATCGTTTTTGACAAACACTTTTCCACGCATGAGAACGCTGGTGCTAAAAGAAGAAAAACATATTCACCAGCAGTCGTTATGCAAAAACGCACATTTCAAGGATTGAAAATGTCTGTGGTTTGTGTAGACGAAAGATTTCATCGTATCGAACGTATTACTCCTCTAGTCAATAAGTGCCAAGATTTTATCTATGAAGAACTAACGAAATTGATGGAAAACTCCGAATTAGTTAAAAAAAATAGTGACGAAATCATCAAAATGAAACTGCAAGAAAACATTCAACAAATAAAAACAAGTGTCAAAGATAAATTTAACTCTGTGGACGATGCAGTGTTTCTTAAACACTATTTTGACATTTTATTCCTTGAATTAATTGCACTTTGTAACGATTTATTTTTCTATGAAATAACAGATATATTTTGTAAAGAAAATCTAGATGGCTTTGAATCTCAATTCGTGTAAATATGTTTATTCAAAACTCTATTTTTTACGAAATAATAAATAGATCTAAAACGTATATTTTCTCCGTATTTTTTTTACCTCGCCCCATAAACATCCGTATAGCCTCATTTCCTTCAAAACTTCCAATCACCAAGTTCCCCAGATTTTTTCCCACATTTTATTACCATACTTAAAATATAGCCTTTTTCGAAACTTGTATAATCTGTAAATAAACACGTCTCCTTTTTAAACCCTCATCGGCGCTCACTTGAAACACGCCGCAGTTCAAGACACATGTAAGGCTTCTGTCGTATATATTTTGCTCGCTTAAAACTCATCCTCCTTGCGCAATATTCAATATTTGTGTTTATATTTCCAACGGATTCCTCTTCTTAACGATACACCCATCAATTCTGTTTTCTCACCTTCCAGCTTCCACTCCACATGCTCCCTTAATTACAACCTCGAGCTCTTAAGCTCACCCGCAACTCGTCTCCTTTTCTAACTCTACATCTGGTCGAAATTCACCGCTGTTCAAGACACATGTAAAGGCTTTTACTGTATCGATATTCTACCCGCTTGAAATTCATCATCGTTGCACAATATTTAATATTTGAGTTTGTGCTTCTAAAAGATTCCTTGTCCTATCTACACACTCATCAATACAGTTTTCGCACCTTCCAGCTCCTATCCCACTAATTAGGGGCTCGACCGCTTCTCTCAGACTCACTACTCAATACACCCGCTTTCCCTTCCACTGTACAACGGATTTTCTACCTGCTTCCGACAGACCTTTTCTACACACACTAAGATTTTCCACAAATGTATTTTCACCATTCTAATATTTAAATTAATTCTAATATTTATTCATAAACTCACATTTATATAATTCTTTCATTGCTAAAATATACCCAATATCTAAAAAATTTACAAAAAGTATTAACAAATTCTTTTATTATTAGTAATTCACTTCTCAGAATATTTAAATTTTATTTCATTCGAATTTTTATAAATACCATTTCGCATCTACATATCGATAAAATTCTGAAAAAAGTAAAAAAAATTTGCAAAAAAAAATTTGCATATGCTTTTGCATAACATTTACCACCACCCACTTCCACCTACCATCCACTCCACCCGATCTGAGTTGTACCCCACATATCCATAAAATTCTGAAAAAAGTAAAAAAAAAAATTTGCAAAAAAATATTTGCATATGCTTTTGCAATACCTTCATCACCACCCACTTCCTCCCACCACCCGCTCCACCCGATCTGCCTGAGTTGTACCCCCAGACCTCTGGCGCCAGACGCTTCCCCCACTCCTCCACCGATCTGCCTGAGATGTACCCCAGGCCACGCCCCCCTGTCTGCCTGAGATGTACCCCTACTACTAAAGAATAATTTATTCCTTATAAGCCAGAAATCTTTTTCTTTTAATTTTGATGCATTTTTAATAATTGATATAATACTGTAGTACATTTACTAGTAAATACATTACTAGTAAGTACATTACTAGTAAGTACATTTAATACATTAATACATTAATATAATAATAATTTATAGATATTATTATTATTATAATAACAATAATTTAATACATTTAATACATTAATAAATTACTAGTAAGTACATTTACTAGTACATTTACTGTAGTACATTTACTCTTAACGATTACAAAATTTTGAGGTTAGAAACTATAAGCTTATTCGAATATTTTTTTTTTCGCGAAGTATTAAATAAAGAATGCAATCTGAACATAATATTGACATAATTTATTCTAATATTAACATAATTAGTTCTTCTAAGATTAAGACATTGCTTATTGTTTTGAATTTTACCGTGCAACTCAATAACTAATCGTATTGTGTTTTGGAATACTTTTCTACTTCTAGCCATCACTTTAACAAATAATTAAAACATGTTATTTATTTTTTTAAGCTGCAACCAACATTAATTTGATTATTATTTATTTAATACTTTTTACTTTAATCATTTTCATTCCAATAAATATTCCAATAAATAATACCTAATTATCAAATAAAAATGCATATTTAATTTTAAATTCTCGCGCCTTTTATCCAAGAGCCAATCACAGATCAAATCTATAGAGGCTTCACTTCTTCCGGTCATCACTTTTTTAAGAAGGGGTTAAATCTGACATCTGAACTTAGTGTATTATAATGTTGTTCTCTATTATTGACAAAGTACGTGTACTATTCTATTTAGCGGTTATATGTCGATTACGTACGAAATACTAATTCTTTTAATCACAATGCGAAATTTATAAAATTATTCATTGTTTTTACGTTTTGTGAATGGTCATCGCATAAAGTAGTTTTTCAGGATTTTACTATTTGTTTTGAGGTCTAATGCATCACACAATTAATCTGTGATGCTAATCAAGAGGAGTACTTATTCGTCGTTGTAAGAAACTGTTTTATACGTAGCAATAGAAATATTTTTTTACGCGAAGATTCACATAAAAATCAAGGATTATCCAACTGAAAAAAATCAGGTGATTAATCAGCTCAATTTTCACCTGAATATTCACCTGATTTTTTAAAAAGTGATTAATAAATTGACTTTCCTTCTTTATTTTTCACTTAATTTTTTACCTCATTTTTCACACAATCAATCGCCAGATTTGTATGTTAATCATCATACAAAATGCCTATTTTCTTTCTTTCTTCTTTAAAGTTTTTAAGTAATTGAAGTAGTCAGAAAATAAAAATTTCGCATCTAAAAACATTAGGTGATTAATTAAGTGAAATATCAGCTTGAAAGTCAGTTATGAATCATTTCAAAAAATCTGGTGAATATTCAGGTGAAAAGTGAGCTGATTAATCATCTAATTGTTTTCAGCTACGCATTGAGAATTTCTTTTATATTTATTTATTATTTACTAAAACTTTTAGAGTTTTATTGTGAAAGAGTCCTGCACTTTGTAGACCTTCAAAGTGTTTTATCATTTGCTAAAGCAATAGGCCATTTTTTAAACAAAAAAATTGTTAGTATGAATTATTGTCATCGGTGATGAAAACAGACCCTTATAGTTACAATATTCAATATTATTCAACATCCTTAACCTTTTGATATCTGAAGATTTAGAAAAAATTTAGATACTATTAAATTTTAATCGTAAATATTTTTAATCCAAAAAATCCGAAATTCGTGATATGTTACTTTCAGTGCTGAAGATTATATAATATAGTAACTCGTGGTCTTGACTTTTTTCAAATTTAAAAATGATCTTTAGTTTTGGAAATGTCCATAATGTAGGTGGTAAAAAGCAAAATAAAGCAAGAGGTGCGCATTATTACTGGATAGACTATTATCGCTTTTTCTGCACTATTGAAACAAACATTGTTTTAGTGTCGTGGAAAACGGTTATTACAGCGGTGACTAAATACCCTGACTTTTGTAGTCGTGCCAAGCATTAAAAATATGGCATATTTCTGACAAAGCACGTTAGCATGTACAGTATTTTCATACCGATACAATGTACAATGTACCGTTTATTTTTAAGACACTTTAAATTCATTATCCGTTGTCAAATTAAGTAACTGAACTTTAAACAGTCTCTCTAAGCTAAATTTTTTTGTATGTTACTGCAAATCTTTTTAGAACAAAAATGAGAGCGCCGAATAAAAATTACACACTGTCACAAGTAACTTATTTATTATACTTATAAAAAATTTGACTGTTTTTTGTACGAATAGTATATTACGCAACTATGGAGGTAAAGAATTGGCCAGTTCAGAGCACGTACTTAAATTGACACCCTCGCCTTCGGCTCGGGTGGCAATTAAACGTGCTCTGGGATGGCCCTCTTTATCCCCGTAAAATTTGTGAATTCTCATTTTTACCGTGGTCGGAACTTACCTGGGGTAAAAGCACCAGTTGTCAGCCACCTAATTGTCGGCCGCTTTTTCTTTTGCGATTTATAAATAAAAAAATAATTTTGAACTTGTAGACAGTGATTCTTTCAAAGATTACATATTGCATATTACAATAAAATACAAACTAAAATAAAATATCGACATAGAACCGTAAGTATTGTTAAACAAATGTGGCCAATTTCGCGTTTCGCGCTTTTAAAAACAAAAGGCAGTGCGCTCAATGTTAATATCTATAGTTGCTAAGTAAACACCCTATATTTTAATTTAAGATTTATTAATTTAGTATTTTTGAGTAACTGTTACAACGAAACTGTGTGACAACTAGAGTATGACTGATAAGTGGTGCCAGAACCCTATATATTTGTTATATAAATTGCGTTTGAGGAAGCTACGTACCAAATCTGTTGACAGCGGTTTTTTATTCGGTATGTTAAACATTTTTGTTATATTATTAATACTATCGATATTAAATAAAATATTTTGAAAATATTATGATCTTATCTTTTTCAAATATTATATGTAATAATTTTTTGTTTAAAATCAATTTTGAAAACTAAATTTTTTATTGAAAAATTTTGTAATTTATTAAATTTCATCAGTAATTTAGTATATAATTTATATAATTTTATCATTTATTATGGATTAAATAATATATTGTTTTTTTAATAATTTACAGAAAAAAATAATATATTTTTCTATCATATGACTACTGCATATAGTTCGGTGTTGAAGGCATTATATAGGCGCGTTCCATGCGCTTCCAAGCGATCCAACTTTCTAAGGTTTTTCCCCGGTTTAACTCCTGCTCGCAACACACATACGTACATGGCCATTTGAGAAAAATAGTGTATTCACATTTCTAATGTATATAATCAAAATTAGTTTTCTTGCGAATATTCATAGGAAAAATTCGGTGTGATACACTTAATTATGGTCATAAAAAATTTTTAAAGAAATAAATATATGTGTTTGAGGAAGCTAATAAGTTCTGATGTATTGGTAGCGGATTTTTTACGTGATGGTCTACAGGATATTTTGTTTATTCAATGACCTAAATATTTATTTAAAAAACACTCCCATAGCAAAATTAAACATTTTCAAAGATTTGTGTGCTGCCGAGCGCAGTGCAGATCATCCTTCCTCCTGATTTTATCTTTTTATCCTATTGTAAAAGGATCCTATTTAAAAAAGGAGATTGTAAAAAGGAGATATATTGCATTTTATATTATTATTATTCTATTCCTATTGTAAAAAAAGGCTCTCTCTCTCTCTCTTCCTCCTTCGGAGTGCTTCCTGCCAGAACGGCACCTAACGTAACACCTATATATACTCTCTCTGCCCTCTCAGTGTGTGCATATACTATATATAGTATATGCTTTATATCGTACACTATAGATCAAACGCACGCTGCGCGCGCGGAGATGAACTGTGTTTCGAATACAATGTTCGAAAATGGGGAAAAAAGCACATAGCATGGCAACGCTTCCGACCAATCAGATTGCGAATAAAACGCTGCATGAAATAGTCATCAATTTTAATAAAGGGGATAAAGGGGATACTTATAGCAGTAGGTTTAGTGCGCTGAAAACGGGGAGTGTATAATGACTAGATATATATAATGTGCCACGAACAATCGACTGATTCGGTACACGGTACTAGCCATGAAATATGTTGGTGTAGTTTGAGAAATGTCAAAATCATTGCACCTTGGAATTGTACAAAAACTATTATTAAAGCACTCCTATACCTACAAATTTTCAAAAATCTTTTTTTATTTGATTTTTTAATTGTATGTAATTCAGAACCTAAAAAAAATTTAAATAAAAAATTTAAAAAATGTTGATGTGCTTTTCGAAGGAAAACATCTATTTTTAAATATGTTTTAAAATGTCAACAAATATTATTTAAGCATATACGTATTAGTATGAAGATATTAAAATAAATAATTCAATTTATGTATAACGGGATTAATACAATAAAAATAAAATTAAATATAGTGTGGAATTTTAAATGCGCAATGTAATCGTCTTATGACAGTAATTAGTTTAAATTATAACGTAATTTCTATGGATAAAATAATGAAATTCTTCTATAATATTTTAATTATACTTTAAATACTCTAACTCAAGAATTTAAATGTATTACTACATTTTGGCGCCTAGGTATTACACACACACACACACACACACACACACACACACACACACACACACACACACACACACACACACACACACACACACACACACACACACACACACACACACACACACACACACACACACACACACACACACACACACACACACACACACACACACACACACACAGACACACACACGCACGCACGCACGCACGCACGCACGCACGCACCCACGCATGCACGCACGCACGCACACGCACGCACACACCCCAATCAAAATAAAAAATAAAAAAAAACTCCCTAGAATTTTGTTACTTTCGAAACCCACTTTTTGATACATTACAGAACTACCTTAAGATTCAAATTGATGTTTAAATAAAACTATTTAAAATTATGATTATATTTTAAAGCGTCTATAATATAATATTTCCATATTTTCTTTGTTGGTAGTAGCAGCACATGTTTTCAATTTAAAAATTGGTCTGTTACAGGGTATACAAATTTATAATTTAACTATAATATTGTACAATGAATGTTCATTGTTAACGTAAATGAAAAAAATGACAAAACGTAAATAACTTGTTAGAAAATTAAACTCTCACATCAAGGAATAGGTAATTAAATCCGTAAATATCGACAATGTAATTAGTCTGTTAAAGAAAATAAATAAATAGGAATCACGCGCGTCATGTACTTAGCGACGCTCGGCAAATAGAAACATACGTGTGTTTAGCGTCGTCTTCTGATTATACTTGCCGAGCTGACGTTTCCCCCAGCCTTCGCCAGCCAGAGGCAGTGTCACACGTCATACTGATCGCGATCATATAATACCTATAATGGGAGACGCATATTTAGCGTAAAATACACTTTGTTCAATTCGTGTATAATCGTATGCTAAGTCTCTAAGAAAAAAAAACGAAAGACATTTATCGATAGATTTTTTCCTGCTCTTTCCAATGTTGCTATTGCTTTTACTCTGAAACAATACTTCCTTCTGGTCGGAAATTCAAGTTGACAGTTCAGAGTCATTTTTCTCAAAGTATATCATGTTTTTGTTTGAAAATGCATTTTATCATTCTAAAGTACAATTCTTAAGCTACAGAACCCTAATTTTTTGAGTTCGAGAAATGAAGGGTTCAACAGTAATACAATGAAACAATTGAGTTCCAGGTATTGTCTTAGCTGAGGCTAGCCTGTTTTGTAGCTTTTCTGTAGCCTTTAAGTAATCGTCTTTTGATGAAAAAAAGCACTCAATATTTTTGAAATACTCAGTTGCCCATTTGTATAAATCTTGGGGCGTCAATATACGAGGGTCATTTGACAAGTACCTAGCCTCACCGCCAGATGGTGCCACTATCGCACCAGAAATACACTACAGTGCAGTATCTTCCTGTAAACGGTTACAGACGAAATTTCAGCCGGATCGGAGTTGTAGTTTATTTTTGAAAGCGTGTGAAAGCAAATGTGTCCGTTGATTTTTGAAAAAATGGAGAAAGAACAATATCGGTCGGTGATTCGATTCTTGTTTTTGGAAGGGAAATCGCGCAGTGAAATTAAAGAACGCTTGGATGCAGTGTATGGGGATGCTTCTCCTTCGATGGCGACCGTTAAATTTTGGTATAACGAGTTTCAACGTGGTCGTACGTCGGTTTTTGATGATCCACGCCCAGGTGCTCCGAAAACAGCCACTACGGAGGAGAACGTGACAAAAATACACGATATCGTTTTGTCAGACCGCCGATTAAAGGTGCACGAGATAGCTGCGATAGTAGGCATCTCAGAAGAACGCGTGTGGCATATCCTACATGAGATTTTAGGCATGAGGAAGCTGTCAGCAAGGTGGGTGCCGCGTTTGCTGACTGCAGACAACAAGCGCATCCGTGTGACCAGTTCAGAGCAGTGTTTGGAGCTGTTTAATCGCAATCCAAAAGAGTTTTTGCGTCGTTACGTGACCGTCGACGAAACATGGATTCACTACTACACTCCAGAGACCAAGGAGCAGTTAAAACAGTGGAACTTACCCGGTGAACCTGCTCCGAAGAAGGCGAAGACGGTCCCGTCGGCCGGAAAGGTGATGGCCACTGTTTTCTGGGATTCTCAAGGTGTGATTTTTATTGACTATCTGGAGAAGGGCAAAACGGTCACAGGACAATACTACGCCGAACTATTGAACCGATTTGACGCCGTGTTAGAAGAAAAACGGCTCCATTTGTCTAAAAAGAAAGTGCTTTTCCACCACGATAATGCACCGGCTCACACTTCTGCACTCGCCACGGCTAAATTGGTCGAATTATGCTACGAACTGCTGCCCCATCCACCGTATTCTCCAGATTTGGCTCCGTGCGACTTTTTTTTGTTTCCGAACCTAAAAAATTCGCTCGCCGGGAAGAGATTCCACTCCAATAACGAAATAATTGCCGCCACGGAGGCCTATTTTGCAAACCAAGAGAAAACATTTTTTTCAACGGGGTTAAAAAAATTGGAACACCGCTGGACCAAGTGTATTCAACTAAAAGGAGACTACATTGAAAAATAAATTTTATTTTTTGTAAAATTTTGGTGTTTTCATTTGTAGGCTAGGTACTTATCAAATGACCCTCGTATAATTGTCGCATACTTTCCGTAAACTTTCTGTATTAAATTATTAAATGATGCCAAAAAGTTAGAACTTAAAAGATTTTCAGCGTCAGAAGATACTCAATTATATCCACCGATCAAAAAAGAAAAAGTACTTAAAACTCAAACAAAGAAAGAAGCGGATGTCGCAAAAAAGACAATTCTTATAAAATCAAAAAAATGTAAAAAAATTAGAATTTAAAGGAAAAGGTAATATTGTTATGCCAGATTAAACAATCTATAAGGTTATTTAAAATTTCTGTTTCACTGCTTTCAGTGCATTCATGGATATTTTTATGTTTAATATATTATGTTTTTCAAATTTTGTTATATAAATAAACAAAGTTCATTGTAATATTATACTAACTGTTACAACTAGATCCACAAAATTATGTCCACGCATTGGCATTGTAAGTTACAAAACATTTTATACGAGGGGTGTTCAAAAAGTAAATTTCCCTAGTCTGCCGTTTTGCCTCAGCGCCATCTAGCGAGCTGGGACCGAACATAGTTTTAGTTTAGGATATACCGATAAGAGCGGAACTGGTCTTAGCTGCCGAAAAAATTTTTTTCATCAGTACCGGCTCGGAAACCATGGAGCTACCTGTGAAAAACGTGTCCGCCTGTGAGTTGCGTGCAGTTATTCGCTTTTTAACTGCAAAAGGGCTTAATGGCAACGAAATTCACACTGAATTAGTGCATATTTATGGTGACAAATGCATGAGTGTGCAAATGGTGCGTCGGTGGCGTACATACAAGTTTGGGTGGCCATCACTTCAATTCAAATGATGAAGTGAAAGACATCGTTAAATTATTCTTTAAAAAACAGGGCACGGATTTTTATAAACAAGGTTTGTCAAAGCTTGAGAACAGATATAAAAAATGTATTCAAGTCCAAGGGGACTATGTAGAAAAATAGTTTATAAGTCAAACAATAAATACATATGTTACTTTAACCTAAGAATTGTGTTTTGCTTTTTTCCCGGAGCAGGGAAACTTACTTTTTGAACACCCCTCGTATTTACAAAAAAGAAAGGGCGAAATAGCACATCGCGTGTATTAATCCGCCCTTGAGCATAGCGTAAAAAGTTCGGGCAGCCGCTGTCTTTTTGATCTTACTATTTTTGAACTTTTCATCTTTCAACTTAAAAATATAATATTTTATAGTTTAAGACTTGTACTTTTGAAGAATATAATTCATTTTGAAGAAAAGACTGATATTTTATTGAAAAAATAGAGTTTAAACATTCAAATGGAATTTTCAAGTAGAAGGAAGCATTTCGGAATAAAAATAATAGCACCATTGGAAAGAACAGAAAAAAATCTATCGATATATGTCCTTAGTTCTTTTTTCAGAGACTTGGTACACGATTATTAGCGAATTGAATAGAGCGTGCACTTAAACGTTCCGTACGCACGGGCGCGAGGGGCTCGCGCGGACCCTCGGCGCTGTCTTTTTCATGTTGTTACTTTTAAACCCTTTATTTCTCCAACTTCTCCAAGATAGGGTTTTGAAGCTTAAGAGTTGTACTTTCCAATGGTGTAGTTTATTTTGAAAAAAAAACATGATATACTTTGAGAAAAATGGCTTTCAATATTCAACTCGAGTTTTCGTCAAGAAGAACGCGTTTCGCAATAAAAACAATGGTGCAATTGGAAAGAGCAGAAAAAAATCTATCGATATAGGTCCTTGGTTTTTTTTGTGACGTCGGGTGGTCGTATCGATCCCGTTATCGACCGCCTTACGTTGAGTCCTCTTTAGCATCGGCAAGAAAAAAATTTTCCTTTTTATTTTTTTTTTTGTTTTGAACCTTTGTCCGTAGAAAGTAATGGTCAGATTTTATGTAACACAGATGCAAGACACTGCATTCCGGCTTAGTTCCAACGAAAGAGGAAAAAAAAACACACAACGCTCGAAAGTGAAAACTATCTTCAGAGGCGAAAGCCACTATGTACCTATGTAGAAAAAAAAAGGGAAAGGTTTTACGACTTTACCCCGAAAAGCAGGCCACCCCGGCTCTGCACGTGCGCGCCTACGCGACGCCGAAAAGCCATAAAATTTGACCGTTACAAATTCCTTCGACTTTACACGTTGCATAATCTATTTTTTATATTTTAAATTTTAGTTTATAAGTCATATTAATTTAAATTTTTCTGGTCACGCTGATCCAAATTTTACGAAAATAGACCTGATAGAAGTATATATATATATATATATATATATATATACTGGGTGTCCCATTTTAAAACCACCAGGCAAATATCTCGAAAACTAAGGGAGATGGAAAAAAACTTTTAATACAAAAGTTGTAGGGTTCAGAGGGGCCCAACTGACCGTGACCTTGGTTATGACCTTGATGTCAATGATCAAGGTCATTTGAAGGTCAAATCGATTTTTTCAAATGGGAACCCCCACTTTTGACCTCGGAAATGGAAAGAGCGGAAAATTTTACGTTCAGATATGTCCTTGAGTCAAGGTCATGGTCATGGTGATGGTCATGTTTAAAATCAAAATCAATCAACGCATCAAAACATTCCCATAATTAGGCATACGAGACAAATTGTTAAATACAAAAGTTGTAGGGTTCAGAGAGCCCCAACTGATCGTAACCTTGGTTATGACCTTGTGGTCAATGATCAAGGTCATTTGAAGGTCAAATCGATTTTTTCAAATGGGAACCCCCATTTTTGACCTAGTAAATGGAAAGAGCGGAAAATTTTACGTTCAGATATGTCCTTGAGTCAAGGCCATAGTCATGGTCATGGTCATGTTTAAAATCAAAATCAATCAACGCATCCAAACATTCCCATAATTACGCATACGAGTGTTAAATACAGAAGTTGTAGGGTTTGGAGCGGCCCAACTGATCGTGACCTTGGTTATGCCCTTGAGGTCAATGATCAAGGTCATTTGAAGGTCAAATCGATTTTTTCAAATGGGAACCCCTATTTTTGACCTCGTAAATGGAAAGAGCGGAAAATTTTACTATTTTTACTATTATCAATATTTACCAGGGTTAACCACTTATATCAAATAATAACAAAAGTTAATAAGTGTTGACCACCTGTATCCAATAGTGACCGGTAGTATTCAGCATTGATCGGTAATAGTCAATAATTATTACTGTTTACATCAAATTGTTTTCAAATTAAGCACACTTATATTGGCACAGAAAATTAAACTTTTTCGTTTTAAAATATTGTATAGTATAATAACATATTATTTCTTTTGTGGTGTGTTTTGATAAATAATTGCATTTACAACTAAAAAAGAATGCCTGACTATTCTGCTAATGAAATAGTTGACATTCTTCTTATTTTAGGAGAATGTCGACGAAACTATCGAGAGGCAAGCAGATTGTATCGTGCTCGGTTCCCTCAACGACAACATCCTGATCATACGGTAATACGTGACATTGTACTGCGCGGTCGACAAGGAAACTTTGTTCGAAGAAGGAGGACACTGAATGAACACGATTATGAAAATAATCCTCGCTTTCTTGCTGTTCTAGCCATGGTACATTTAAATGTTCATGTCAGTTTACGCGAAATCGAGTTAACAATGGGTATTCCAAGATCTACGGCCAGTAGATATTTACGATATGCGCGTTACCATCGTTACCACATTACTCTAAATCAAGCTTTAACTGTGGAAGATTATCGACGGAGAATAACATTTTGCCAATGGGCAACACAACAAATTACTGATGATGAAAATTTCTTTAACAATGTTCTTTTTAGCGACAAGGCTACATTTCAGAGTACTGGTATGTTGAATCGCCATAATTGCCACTACTGGTCTCCTTATTGGATAATCCTCATTGGATGCGAGAAGTTGATCATCAGCATCGCTGGAATGTAACGGTATGGTGTGGTATTATTAACGGATATCTGATTGGACCTTATTTTTTTGAAGGTCACCTAACTCAACATACTTATTTACAGTTGCTGAGAGATGAGCTGCCACTCTTTCTAGAGAACGTTGATCTCCATACAAGGGCCAGAATGTGGCTACAACAAAATGGTGCTCCTCCATATTATGCCAGAATTGTCAGAGATTTTCTTAATATATATATATATATATATCGCGCGTGCTTTCTGCTACTGCTCTCAAGGTGAATAGCCCTATAGTGTGTACTTAGTGCGGCGTGCTGTGCGCGCGTGTCCATGGTGTGTGATGTCAACAACCGCAACGTCTGGCTCCCGGCGTCCCCAGCGATGACAGCGGTTGCTGTATTTCGCCGCCCTAGAGAATGTCGTCCCTTTCATCGTGTTCGCCGGTTGATGATAATTCGTCGTAGACAGGCAGGCAGTGTGTCAACGGCGAGAGCAGATTTAGTAAGCCCTTTCTCGTTCCTAACCTTTCTGATGGGTGAGCTGATGATACTTTCTGTTGTTGCAGCTTATATATGTGGCAGCGAGAGGAGTGTAAACAACGAGCACTGCTAGATCAGACTGTTTCTTGGATGTGGAAGAAATGTTGCCTGGGTCATTTATTTATTAATTATATGTGGCTTTTAGGTGCTCAACTCTCCTTGTTTGCCTCTTGTACTAGTGACTACGTGTACAGTTAATCTGCTACTTGTGAACTTCAGCGACTCTCAGGCTGGAGCTGTTTCCAGCAGTGAAACAACGGTTGAAGGTCTCTACCAGTCCTTCCCCTCTAGTTGTTACAGGTAGCTGGTACAGCGAGTGAACTACAACCATTGCTGCAGAGTTTTGTTTTGTATGGTAATGTTTTTTTTTGTGTCATCTATTTATTAGTCATATGTGGTTTTTAGGTGCTCAACTCTTCTCGCTTGTCCCCCAGAATAGGAACTGATCTGCTGTTCATGATCTTTGTTGATCCCTAGGCTGACGCAGTCCTTAACATTGAGATACAATTGACGGTCTCTGTCAGTACTTTCCTCCCAGGTGGTACGGTTACTGAAGTAGTGGATCACTGCTAGATGATTCTCAGCACACTGGCATCCATGGAGTAGTGCCAGCCTAGATCGTCCATCCCTATTTTGCTGCTTCTGCAGCTCTAAGTGATCTTCAAGTATTAGTGCTTTATAGTATAATATAGGAACTGGGGATATCATAAAAGTGCTGCGTGTGTAGTTAAATGTGATATGGGTAGGTAGTTATCGCTGGTAATATTAGCTTGTCTGGTTAATTTCTATTTAGTCAGGGTGTAAGAATTCGCTTCAGGGTATCTGTTGTATTAAAATACATCATTATGTATTTCACAGACTTCTACCCAGTGAGACTTACCTATTTAATAATTTTCTAGCACACTGTAAGACTGACAGAGTCAGCTAAAATATTGCATTCTTTATACATTGAAATTTACCATATTACAAAATTTATAGTACATACATTACACAAAAGTTTTATTTGTAAATATGATATTACATGATATTTTACATGTACTTATGTAATATTAGACAATTTTGATTCTTTTAGTTCAATCGCTTAGGTCTTGTGAACATTGTTAACAGGTTTTAAGCTGTGCAATCTTGTATCAAATACCTTAAATTTGTTATCAAAACAATAAGATAACATAATTATATATTTTTACCAACCCAATTTTTATACATTTTTCTAATTTTAATTCTACTACATTTTAAGTTTTCTAGATCATTTGACAAGGAATTATAAGTTCTGACAGCTTGTATGTAACAGTTTTTGTTAGTTATTGTTAGAGTTTTTTTTATTGGTAGTGTATACTTCTTGTATTAATTGTGTACTATTCCTTGTATTAATTAGTGTACTATTTCTTGTATTAATTGTTTGTCTCTGATATTTAGTTTCTCATAATGATAGAAAGCGGACTCAAAACAAAATAATTATTTAATATTTAAAGGGCATCCTTCAAACACAAAAGTATTTTTGAATTTAATTTTAAAAATTTTATTTTGTAAATTATTTAATGGTCTTCGACTATTTATTCATATATAAAGAACCACAAGATATTATCCCACAATTTTTAGGACTATTATAAAGAGCATAATATAATGTCAATAATGTTTTAGTTTGCATTTTTTTTTTTTTTTTTTTTTTTTTTGTAGAAAAAAGAGGAATAGACACTTCGTTTCTTTAATTATTTTTTACCAATGTGTTTATCAGATTGAATATTGTAATCAAATGTACTTTTGTATCTCATTATTATATTTTTGTAATTATATTATCTTTGGATATCGATTTTTCCGAGCTTATTGATAGCTATTATATTTAATATTTCTGTATCAAATCGAATTCTGTTAAATAATAAGCGAAAATTGATTATGTAAGGTGCATTGATGCATTAAAAATCATGTTTATAGGTTTAGATACCAGGAGTTGATTTTAGATGAAAATGTTAAATGGAAAAAAATTTTGTTTAAATATTATCTACGACTTTTGTATTTAATATTTTTGTGTAAAATCAAATTCTGTCAAGTTCTAGCCGAAAATCGTCTATTTTATGTATATTTAGGCGTTTAAAATCGTTTTTATAGGTCTAACTCGTCAGGAGTTGATTTTAGATGAAAATGTCAAATAGAAAAAAATTTTGTTTAAATATTATCTACAACTTTTATATTTAACATTTTTGTGTAAAATCAAATTCTGTCAAGTTATAGTCGAAAATTATCCATTTTATGTATTTTTAGGCTTTAAAAAATCGTTTTTTTGGATTTAACTCGTCAGAAATTGATTGTAAAAAAAAATGTTTAATAGAAAAAAGTTTTGTTTTAATATTATCTATAACTTTTACACATAACATTTTTGTATAAAATCAAATCCTGTCAAGTTATAGCCGAAAATCGTCAAATTTTGACCTTTTTTGTCGTTTTTCGCAGTTATCTTCGCAAATATTGCTCGTAGAAAAAAGTGTCCAACAGAAAAAGGTGTATCTTAATTAGTTTAAGCAGATAGACCTGTAGATATAAGCTTAAAATTAATTTTTCTAGTCATTAAGCTTAAAAATCGATTTTTTGAGATATTTCTTTGTGCTCGCATTTTTTTAATTTTTCATCGATCTTTCTCAATAAAGAACCAGCACTTAGGTATAATTAGAGGAGTATTTTCCCGGAATCCTGATGAAATCGATCGAAAATTCATTGAGATAATCTGGAAACTTGATTACATACGGACGTACAGACATACATACATCTCAGAAAACACTTAAAACGCACTCGCTCTGAGTGGAAAATGGGTTTTACACGTTAAATTTTCAGTATTTGAATTCTTACAGTTTTCTCTCTGGTGAAATTATAAGGCTCTCCCGAGTAGCGGTCGTGCCTAAAAAAACTAGTTTTCCTTATAGTTTTCTGAAGAACATTTTCGAGGACGTAATGGAGGTATGAAAAAATACAAAAACCAAAACCATTTTTGTTTGTCAATTAATTTCTTACAAATAAAGTATTATGGCGATAGAATAAGTTTTGGCATACTAAAGAAAAAATCATTTTTCTCAGACATATTTTACATTAGTTTATTATTACGAATATATTCCTCTCTTAAAAGAATGATGGAGGAAATGTGAAGCCGAAATAAAACCTTTCCGATTGGCTAAGTCAGTTTGAAAGGAGTCCCAAATTGGTCGACGGTGACTTCAGTTTTTCGCTTACGATCTTGACTGATTGGGCCGAATCAAACCCCCGCAAAGTTTGGAATAATGAAATATTTAAACTAAAGATATAAGTATAAATAGTATTAATCACTTGAAATTTGGTTTTGTATGACAAAAAAATATTAAAAGTTTATCTGTAGTTAACAATGAAGTACTAGGAATAGTGTTCTGATTCCAGTTAAATTTCTAACCAATAAATTGCTTCCTCCTAGAGCAAGCTTTGTAATAGTAAAATTTTTATAGCAACATAATGAATTATTTTCATTGAAAAAAATTTGTCTCGAGTTAATAAACTCTCGAGAACTGATTTTTTTCGGTATTTTTGTGTATTTTCCGATATTTTAACCCCTTTGCACCCCCAAGCGAAACGTTCCGGATCGAATTTCATGTGGCCAATTTTGTTTGCAATACTATGGCAACATCTGGAAGAAATATCAGCCATAAAATTTGTCTTAAATTAATAAACTCACGAGACATGATTTTTTCTCGGTATTTTCCGATATTTTAGCCCCTTTGCACCCCCCAAGCGAAACGTTCCGGATCGAATTTCATGTGGCCAATTTTTTTACAATGCTAGGGCAGCATCTGGAAGAAATATCAGCCATAAAATTTGTCTTAAATTAATAAACTCACGAGACATGATTTTTTCGCCGTATTTTTCATGTATTTTCCGATATTTTAACCCCTTTGCACCCCCCAAGCGAAACGTTCCGGATCGAATTTCATGTGGCCAATTTTTTTACAAGGCTATAGAATAAATATCAGTCATAAAATTTGTCTTAAATTAATAAACTCACGAGACATGATCTTTTCGCCGTATTTTTCGTATATTTTCCAATATTCTAGCCCCTTTGCACCCTCCAAGCGAAAGGATTCGGATCGAATTTCATATCGCCAATGTTTTTACAATGCTATGGCAACATCTCGAAGAAATATCAGCAATAAAATTTGTCAGCAAATAGAATTTGAAAATTTGGAATTTTCGATATTTCGTTCACGGTGAACGTTCAGAACTTCAAACACATTTGATTTAACATTTTTTTTTATTTTTCTGTACTCTTTTTCTAATATAAATGAACTAGATGTTAATAAAAATATTGTTTATAAATCACTTATTTACATAAAAGTTATTATTTATATAATAATGAATAAAATATTACATTTTATTAAAAAATGATGTTAGGATACACGTAAAAGGAAGGGACTGAAAGAAAGTCTAGCAGACTTGAATTCATATCTCATCAAATTGTAACTGTCGCGGATGGATGAACCATATTTAAATAATTATTTAAATATTGTAATTCAGTTAATATCGCTGGAGCAGTATACCTCTGTACCATCGGTCGTTATATGAACTTTGCTCCTTCGCGTAACATCGTGGAAATAAAAATTATAAATATAAACAAATAAGGACAATTTACAATAAATTGTAATTACAGAGCGGAAATGAAGGAAGTAAAGAAATTCTTACTTTAGCACGGGGAATACTATTTGAAGTGAATCGCAATAAAAGCTGCCAGTGGCTTTTGTTTTAGAAAAATATTCAATATATTATATCGCTGAAATCGTCTTTCGTAAATTTTAAATTATATACTTCTTTCTTTACTGGTTATCCTGGTAGAGTGCCCCCTTACATTTCTCCTTATTTGTTATTTGACTAAATAAAATAAAGAATTCTACTCGTGATAGAAATAATTTTTTCAGTCGAAAGAAATGACTTTTTTATGAAAGCAAGCAAATAAATTTAACTTGCACTGACAAATAGTGAGTGATGGCAAATAGTTGTTTTTATATATTCTTTCGACATTTGTGCCTTTGTACACTGAGAGAAGAATATTGTTACTGTTAACATATTTATCTATTTGAAATACAACTATTTGACATGTTTAAGGATAAATTGTGATATTGTAATAGTAACAATATCTATATTAACTAATAGACATTCAGATTTGAGAGTAGCTGATGGTAGAATTTCTTGTAAATTGTAGTTTTTGAATCTAATAACCAATTTTCTACCAGGACGAGGTTGTTATATAACAAAAAGGTTTGAAATAAAAACTCTATTTAGTTGTTTACTCCAACGTTTCGGACATTTTTATTGTTTATGTCCCTCATCAGTCATAAATAATAAAAATGTCCGAAACGTTGGACTAAAAAAATAAATGATGTTTTTATTTCAAACATTTTTGTTATAAAATGATCATCCTGGTAAAAAATTGGCCATTAGATTAAAAAACTACTATAATAAGTATATTGTAACTATTACAATATCAATGTTCTCAGGAAACATATTGAAATTGTTTATGAGAACATGGTAACTTAACTGTTAACATGGCATTATAACTGTTATAATGCCTATATTTGGTCCTATTTAAACATACGCATAATGTAACCGTTAGCAGTTACAATGCCATGTTAACAGTAAACAAATCCTTTTCTCAGTGTAGGGTAAAAATAATAGAAACCTTAAGTATAACATTTTGAAAACACAAATTTTTGTATTAATTCTTAAAAACATTACAATAAACATACATCTTTTAATTTTCTATATTTTTAGAAAATATTTTCTGTAGATTTTATATATTTTAAAAACTTTAAATTTATATAAACTTCTATATCCTTGACATTTTGACATAAATGTGAGTATGGTTTTTATTTACATCATATGAAAGAACTTAAATCAAAATTTTATCAATCTTTGGTCAATTGATTGATTGATTTTGACATTGATCACAAATTTTATATTTTTTAGATTAATGATTAATATTAGAAATACATAACTCCTGATATAATTTAGGAAATTGAGATATTGCGCCTTAATCAAAAATATCTGTAAAAAAATGTTACTCTCCTTAAAAGTATTAATATTCGAGAAAGTTGAACTTACGTTTTTAGGTAACAATTTTTTTAACTAAACTGGATTAATTAAAAAATTATGCAAATTAAAACATTAATAATTCTTATAATATTTTTCTTTCAAGTTTGATAAATAATCGTTGTTATTATCATAATAAGGTCTGTTATCATGGTAGCGAGATGATCTGGATCTGTAATTAGCTTTAGTTGTATATCTTGCTGATTTAGAATGCTAAAAATAATTAATCAAAATATACAGTCTATATCAATATATTGGTAACAATATATAGGTATTCACATAAATAGATAATTTATAAAATTTAATCTAAACTTACTTCAAGAAGAACTTTCAGCTCCTTTGTTTCATCTTCAACTGTCTGTAAATTTTTTTTTAATTGTCGATTATTGTACCTCAAGTAAGTGACTCTGAAAAATTATGACAAAAATATTATTATTTTATAAATAAATATATAACATTTCAAGTTAGCAGCTTTGCTGCTACAATAAGGAAAATGAATTAACATACCTTTTGGAGCTGCAAAATTCGTTCCTCTAAAGCTGTTACGTACAGTTTGGTTGTTTCATCTTGTTTGATATCGTCTTTCGGATCCACTTCATTACTGGAGGAGTCACTGACTTCGCCATCATCCAGCTAGTGACTAGGTAATTGCACTGCTGCAAAATGATATTAAAAATAATATCATAAATTAACTACTATTTATTATTATTATTAAATTCATTATAAATTGTATAATTTAAATTTTAATATATATATATATATATATATATATATATGTGTGTGTGTGTGTGTGTATACACACACACACGTATATAACTGTTATTTCCGGGATCTCAACCCCAGTCCGCTCAGAGTTCGGACAAGTGACTAAAGAAATAATATCCCTCAGGTTACCGACTCTCAAAGTTTGGACTTTAGAAAAGTCCCGGAAAAAACGCTTATATTAAGTATTCCTTTCCGGGAAGTCCCGGAAATAACAGTCGAGTCCTGGAAATAACAGTTACATATATTAAAAAGTCCTGGAAAAAACAGTTAGAGATGTGTGTGTGTGTGTGTGTGTATGTGCGTGTGCGTGTGCGTGTGCGTGTGCGTGCGTGCGTTCGTGCGTGCGTTCGTGCGTGCGTGTGTGTGTGTGCGTGCGTGCGTATGTGTGTGTGTGTGTGCGTGCGTGCGTGCGTGCGTGCGTGCGTGCGTGCGTGTGTGTGTGTGTGTGTGTGTGTGTGTGTGTATGTAAAAACCAAAATAACAAAAATGTAAATGAGGCGTTTCGCCTCAACTCTCCCAGCGCGACGCGCTAGCGTCAAATCATGCTATTTTCAAGTCGTGTTTACGATATCAATATGCATTTCAAAAAATTATGTGATAAGCGTTTCCAACGTATTTTTTCCTCAGCTTTCCAATGGCGTAGGTGGTTTTTCCGAAATTTTCCATTTTCCCCCCCAACAAGTATAAAACATACTATATCTCGAAAAGTATATTTTTAATATTTTTTTACCCCTAGATCGAAAGGTGAGCATTTTTTACGTCGGAAAGGATTTTTTTCAGAATTTGCTCGAATGTTTTCTTAGAGAAACAGAACGCGAAAGAGCAGACGCAGCGTCTCCTTCGCGCGCGGTTTTCGGCGCGCAGTACACCGCGTGGACTAGATGCATTTCGCTCTCTAACAACCACTTAAAATTTTGATTTCCTTAATAATAGCAACAATAAACTAGTATTTATATTAATAATTCTTCTTTTTTAAAGTAGATAATTTTATTTTGTTTTGTTTTACGGGTTTTTTAGGGAAGATTTGATATTCTGAACTCATTGACGTTTTTTTTAGTATTAATGTTGTTTTATTCATTGGAATAACGGCATGGTACTGTAAAGTTCCCGGTATAGATTTAATTTTACTTAACCTTGATTTTAGTTTCAAAACGGCTTTTTCATAGGTCTCTTTAGTGCTGTAAAAAACTTTAGTTTCTTTGCAATTACGTAAAGCCCAGTTGTAAAGGTCTTCTGGTGTTAAAATATGATTACTCGAAGAGAGTTGAAGACTTGCTCTTTTCGCCCCTCTTTTCAAATTTGCGCCTATACTATCGCACGCACCTTTACCGTGCGCTGTTGCATGAAAATGCCATTCAGCAGGAACTCCAAAATCTTTTTGATGAAACAGAAGATTTTGGAAGGTAGACTTGTTCTTAAAATGCTGACCTGCTCCATCAGTTAAGTAATAAATTTTCTTGACTATGAAATTACTTTTTAAATACGATATTATAATTTTTTGATATTCATAAACAGCAACAGTATCGTGATTTAGATTATCAGAAATTATAGCAATGCTTATATGTTTAAGATCTTGATTTTCGTTATAATATACCACTGTTGTAAAAACTGTTGCTTGATTATTGTTCCAGTGGAACGATTGTGTTGAATTTTGCACTATAAACGCATAGTTTTCTGCAAAATCACAACAAACAAGGAATTCTCCTTTTTGAAGGTTTTTTTTCAAATCGCTTAAGAAAAGATATTGTTCTCTCGCAAAGAAGTCATGAGTTTTAAATTTTATTAATTTTTCTCCCAGTATGTTCATGAATTCATAAACATTTACAGTTGTAGATACTATTGTGCAACGATCTGTCTGAAGCCATGACTCATACTGTATTTGAAAAATATCATTTCTCTCAAAACATTCAAGTAAATGTTTCCGTAATACAGGCATATTGGGGCAATCTAAACAGTCTCCCAAGTAACATTTCGAACTAGCATTACTACATACGATTGCTTGGATGCAATCGTGGTAGTTTTTAAGAAATAGTCGAGTACCTTCAGTTAAACTCTGTAAATTAATAGCATTTAACATCAGCTTGATATTTTCGTGGTGTACACATACGCATACATTATGCGTACCACTGCTTCCCGCTAGAACACAATGCGGCGGCCTCAATTGAGTAAATTTAGTGAAGCCAATATTAACAGATTCATGCTCTTTTTTAAATAAACAATAAATTTCACGTAAATTACCAAGTAGTAACCTTTTCTGTACATGTTCTCTTTTACCATTATCCTGCTTAACAGATATACAATCTTTTAATCCGGGCATTACACGACTAATATCATCCCTCTCATAAAAACGTTTAACTGAATCTACACTTTCAACTGGAAATATTTTGCCCCTTTTCTTTTCAGGTTTTGAAAAAATTCCACTTTCAGTTACTAACTTTTTCGCTTCTCGAGCTTCCCACTCAGTACAACCGAACTCTCTGATTAAGTCTCTGCGAGACCAAAAATCAGGAGCAAGCGTGAGTAGCTGAATTTTATCTTCCTTACCCGGTGATTCTAAAAATTTTTTTTTAATTGGTTGAGAACTGCCACGCCTGCTTTATGATATTCATCAGTACATTCAATTTTAGCTTTTTTGGCATCGCATGAAGGTAAATCTAACTTATGTTTATAAAGTTGACGTTGACAGTTGGAACAAATTTTCGCGTTTTCTGGTACGAGGGGATACACACTCCTAAATATTGAAGGAAAATTCGACAAATTTTTACGCACAGAGTGATTAATTTTATTAAAAGGATTTATGCATTTCAGCTTCAAAGCTGGATCCATTTCAGTAGCGAGAAAATAAATGCAATAAATAAACCAAAAATAAATTATGATTTAATCAGCAAACACACGAAGAACACAAATATAACGGAAACAGCGTTAAAATTCTTAAACAATTTCAAGGATAACAAAGATCGAAAATTCATCAGATTTATATAATTGGATACAACAAATTACTCTCGGGCAAAAATTTTTTATACGCAAGCCACCTATCTGGTAAAAAGTAAGTGAGAAGCGTTGCGTCTGCTATTTCAAATTGATTGTAATGTTTTTGCTTCCTCAAAGAGGAAGCTTTGTAACGGTGAAAAAAATTTTCGAAAAAAAAGTCTTCAAAAAGATGTTTTATGGTGGTATATGTGTATATTATTTGATTTTGATGATTTTTGATTTCGTGGATGTATGTATGTGTGTGTGTGCGTGTGTGTGTGTTTATATTTCAACTCTTAATATCTCCGAAACTAATCAACCGATTTTCGTCGGGTAAAGCTTATTCGCTTCGTCTTGCGGCAAAAGGAAAGTACCCTGATGGATTTGGGATTTTATTGATTTTCTTTTGTTTTATAACCAAAAAACGATTTTGAATTTTTAGTTTTTTTGATTTTTTCGTATCTTATAGTAATTATTACATAAAATAATATACTTCTCTTAAAAGGTATTCAAATTACCTATATTTTCTTTTTTTTAAATTTAAAATTTTAAATATCTTCACTCTGTCATTTGTTATTAATGAAAACTTTTTTATATTTAAAAAATTGATATCTCAAAAAATAATTTATTTATCGACTTGAAATTTTAACTGTTACTTATTACACTTGTTGGTGGCAATATTGTGTTGCAATTTTAAGTGATTATCTATATGAATATATATTATACATTTATTTTCGAGAACTATCATTTTAATATTTTTATATAATGTAGTAAATTAAAATATCAAAATGTATTAATAGTGCCATTTTTAGCCCCTTCTTTTATCTCTTTTTAATCTCAATTTTTTTTAAACTTGGTGGTCTGTCAAAGCTTTTTTAAAAATAGGTACGTAATATACTATTTTGCAAGAAACTGGTATAAGACGCATCGGTTCAAAGTATTATTGAAATTCTTTAGCATTCCTTTTTATGAAAAATGTATTTTCAGAATTTCAATTTTTAATTAGGAAACGATGAATTAGTTTGAGGAAGCTAAGTGCCAAAGAATTGGCAGCGGTTTTTTTTGCGAAATAACCTATGAAAATGTCAATCGTGCATATAAGTGAAATTCGAAGTGCAAAAAGATATTCCATAAAGAATTAAAAATGATAAATAAAAATAATAAGGTTACTAGAGAGCGAAATACATCTAGTCCACGCGCTGTACAGCGCGCCGCATACCGCGCACGAAGGAGACGCTGCGTCTGCTCTTTCGCGTTCTGTTTCTCTAAGAAAAACATTCGAGCAAATTTTGCAAAAAATCCTTTCCGACGTAAAAAATGCTCAGCTTTCGATCTAGATGATAAAAAAAAATATTAAAAATATACTTTCCGAGATATAGTATGTTTTATACTTTTTGAGGGTGAAAATGGAAAATTTCGGAAAAACCACTTACACCATTGGAAAGCTGAGGAAAAAATACGTCGGAAACGCTTATCACATAATTTTTTGAAATTCATATTGATATCGTAAACACGACTTGAAAATAGCATGATTTGACGCTCGCGCGCCGCGCTGGGAGAGTTGAGGCGAAACGCCTCAAATGTTGAATTAAATAAAGAAATTAGTGATACTGATTGTGAAGAAACAAAACAAGATAATGAATGGTCTAATAATTAAAGCAACACAGAGCTTAATACTCCAGAAGTAAAAGATACACAAGAAAATGCTTCAACATCTAATAATGATGATGAAACTGACCAAGTATCAAGTACAAGTAAGCAAATACCAAGAGATAAGTGTAAATATGGGAGTCAATGTTACCGAATAAATGATGAATATAAAGCAAAATTCAGTTACTCTGGAGATTCAGATTATGAACTTCAAGATAACAGGACAGAGTGCCCTTACCGAATGAAATGTTATCGTAAAAATCCATAGCATAAATTAGACTATAAACATACACGTGATAAATGTAAAGCAGCTATGAAAGCTTCTAGACCACAACCTGTTCAACATTTTTCGGATGATTCAATGGATGAATTTGAGGAACCTATTGATGAAAATGAACAGTAATTATGTGTACAGATAACAATTTTTTGTCAGAATAGTATAATATAATTAATATATACTTATTTATTAATATAAAAAATAAAAATTTTATTTTTTACTTTTCATTTTGATGTCATTTGCCTTCCCTCCTTTAATCGTCGCCTCCGGTATAATAGGAATTTCTGTTTGCATCCCAGAATCGACCAATTCCACAATACCTTTTTTCTTGTATTTATTGTTATTCTGAACTATTTGAGAATAGGAAGGTTCCTTTTTTGAGCTGTTACTATTGCCAAGTCATACTGATTTCTTAGAGTCTGGAAATGGAAAGTAATTATTTATGTACCCCGATGGAAATGAAAAATATATATAAATGTAAAAAACTATATAAATGTAAATAAGTGGATAAATGTAAATAAGTGTATAAATGTAAATAAGTGTATATAAAAGTTGTAATATACACTTATTTACATTTATATACTTTTTTCATTTCCACTAGGGTAGAAAAAAACGTTTTAAATTTAAGGTTAAGTTAAATTTTGTTTTAGTTGTAATGGTTTAGTCAGGTATAATAACTTATTTACATACTGTTCATTTTTTCACTTTTTGCGAATGTATGATGAACGTCTGCGGCAGTGATTGTTGTGCGGTGATAAAAAATTGTTTCAAGTTTTTAGTTTTTAGGTATAAGACCGCTAACTTCCTCAGTTCTTCTCTTAGGCACGACCATTTTTCCCAGAAACCTTCTGCACCAACGTAGTAAGTACCACTATAACACAAGAATCATGTGACTAAAGCGCACATATATATATATGCACTGATTTCACCTATGCCTACACCATACACATGGAAAACATTATACCTCGAAGAGAGCCGCTACTCTGCACGACAACGTCGACTGAAGCTCAGTATCAACCTCGAAGATAATTTCGTAGACGGCAGCAAAAGATCCTCGCTTGAACCAGAGCAGCTACACGGAGAGAAGAGGTACGGCTCCAGCGCTGTGAACCGCTATCACTTCCCATACGGTGGACCGATCACCTCGTATAGCCGTGATTGCAAGGCGACGCGCTGTCCACGGCGCCGCGTACGTGCGCCGCGCATGCGCAGTCCACGGTGCCGCGTACAGCGCGTCGCCTTGCAATCACGGCTATACGAGGTGATCGGTCCGCCGTATGGGAGGTGATCGGAATCACCCGTACAACGACTGCAGTCCCCCGTGGGCGCGATGACGTCCCGCCACCTCGCGGTGAATCGGATCAGCGTCGTCCGCCGTAAGCGGTTCACAGCGCTGGAGCCGTACCTCTTCTCTCCGTGTACCGCAATGTCCGCAACACACCACACGTACTTACGTCACAATAGCCCTTGAAGCGCGTGCGCGTTCGAGCGCTGGTCGATATTCGGATTTGACATCAAATCTTTAACGCTGTATAGAACTGGCTTTTCTACGCCATGTTAGCTATGGCTAAGTTATACATATATAGTGGAATATATATATATATATATATATAAGTTATAGATATAGTGGCTACGCCCCTATGTCAGATCCCAATATAGCGTCGATAACTACAGCGCCGCTTCAAGAGCTATTGTTGACTAAGACGTTATTTATTGAGAAAATGTATTGAAAAGAGTAAAAGCAAATTTCCGTATTATGTCATTGTAATGTATAAGAAATCGTTATTAATTGTAAGCTCCAATTTTTTAATAATTTTTAAATGTTTAATAAATAACTTATTTTTAGTTTATTTAAAACGCAAAATTAAAACATTTATTTTCTTGATCAATTTATAATGATTATGTGAAAAAAAATTTATGAAAGCAAGTGGTACTTTTTAGTTAGCGATATCCCTGTATATTTTTATCGCATAAGGAATATAATAACGATCTACTCTGCATTCTTCTTAGCTATTTTAAAATTGGCGCCAAAAACCAAACAAACAACACGCTCTATCGGCAGCGCATACTTGCATCGTGCATGTTCTCTCAGAGTGTACTAGGGATGGGCGATTCTACTCGATTCTTTGAGAATCGCCCGATTCTTTTCTTCGAGAATCGATTATTCTATCGATTCTTTTCATGACTCGATTCTTTTCGCAGTTCATTTGTTAATACGAAATCAAATTTATGTTTTCTAATGAGACTTCTTTGACGAAATGCACAAGTAGTTTTCTAACCTATAAGCATTGATATCAGTAACACGTAATATACGCTTCAAAATGTCAGAGAATATGAATGTTAATTCTCATTTGACTGAGAATCGAGTATTCATTGCGCATGCGCTATGGACTATCGGGGACTCGCCACAAATAGGACCGTGCCGTCGCCGCCCGGGTGTCGGTGCCATAGCGTGCCGAGCGCTTTTCGAATCGGAGTGCGGCGTCTAAGAGTATTGCTTCCGTGCTCCAAGCACTTTTGGACATGTGAGTTTGCCATCTGCTATCTTTATTTATGACGAAAAAAATCAAGCATATTATTAAACAGTATTAAACAAAAAAAAGGTGTTATAACACCGTAAAACTAACATAATGTTGACATTAACAAAATATACAATAATTTAACAATGATTTTACCTGCAGAATATTTCGGAGCAATCCAGGCTATGCTTGATTTTTTTCGTCATAAACAAAGATTGCAGATGGCAAACTCACATGTCCAAAAGGGCTTGGAGCACGGAAGCAATACTCTTAGACGGCGCACTCCGATTCGAAAAGCGCTCGGCACGCTATGGCACCGGCACCCGGGCGGCGACGGCACGGTTCCATTTGTGGCGAGTCCCTCGGAGTACGGCCCTGGAATGGATTGCGCCGTTTGCGGTGAGCCGCGTAACCGCATGAGCGCAGCATACGAGCACCGAACAGGGGCCTTTCTACATATGTGTATTCTGTGTGTTCTGTGTGTTCCCGACAAAGACAGATAGATCTGTTCCGTTTATGTAAGACAGAGACAGACATAGAGAGAAGTTGTCTAGAACAGACAGAACACACATATGTAGAAAGGGCCCAGTGTAAAAATGAATTTTTATTTTAATATAAAATACAAAGCGCCACCTGTAAATTCATTCGAATATTTTGAATTTCCGGAAGTATTAAGCCAACGACCTACGCAGAAAAACGAATATAAGAAAATTGTAGAAATATCTATTGTTTAAATCCTTAAAATTACATTTGTATCTCCTTTTTTATTTAAAAAGTTATGTATGGTGATATAAAAATTAAAAAACATGAATAAAAATGTTAATAAGCAAATAAATATTTTTTTTTTTAAATTAGTACTCGATTCTTCGATTCTTTTCCAAAATAATCGATTCTTAAGTATCGATACTTTTCAAAATTCGATTCTTAGGAATCGATTCTTTTTTAAGGAATCGCCCATCCCTAGAGTGTACTGTGGAGAGTGTTTATGTAGGAGGATTGTGCAATATGGAGTGTTGTATAGATATACAACTCTAGTATTTACTCAAGGTATGGGGTCGGGGTCGGGTATTCATGTGGACAGTTTCTGATGCGATGCGATAGGACGTACCTACACAACACACCACAACAGACCGCCCGCGTGCGCTGCGCCGAGGGGGAGAGCTAGGTGCGTCGCGTAGTCGCGGTAGGCCGTACGGTAGGCGTAAGAAAGCCTTTTAGTTAGCTAGTCTCTATAGTGCCACAGAGAAGCTGGCTGGCTCCTGGCTGCTGCTGCTGGTAATGTGCAGTGTGTATAGCTATACGCACGCAGCAGCACTATGGCGGCGAGTGTGTAAGTATATCCTTGTAGTGGCGTGTGAGGCGTTATTTAAAACTGGCGGACGCATCAGTGTTGCCAGTACTGGCTATTTATCGCCAAACTGGCGATTTTCTAATGCTACTGGCGACACAAATTTGTAATGTGGCGATGGCGAATTTTTAGGCGATATTAGCTCCTTCTCGGCTATTTTCGGTCGTAAATCTACAAGATGTCCTACACCGATTTTTGTTTTCGGCTTGGCTCAGAGGGCCTGAGCCTTGGCACAGTATATGGAGACAGCGAGTCGATACCTTACTGTAGTCTAACGCCTGCGCACTAAAGACCTTTGCCGATTGGGCACTCGAGCGGCTCTAACGGCATGAGTATAGCACGTGTGTTCAAACAGCGAGCGCACGAGTAGGCGGGTGACACAAGGTCCAAACATACAACGGAGTTACGTAGCCGTACGAAACTAAGCGAGACAATTATTAAAATTATTTCTAAACCCAAGTAGGTGGGGGACGTGAGGTTCCCGCATGTAAAAGAGTTACGTAGAACTGCGACACGATTATTTAAATAATTTTTAAACCCAAGTAGCCGGAGGACGTGAGGAAAACGCATATTAGGGAATTACGTAGACGTGCAACAATAAGCAAGACAATTATTTAAACAATTTTTAAACCTAAGTAGGCGGAGGATATGAGGTCCACACATATAAGGGAGTCATATAGACATGAAAAAATAAGCCAAACCATTATTCAAATAACTTTTAAACCCAAGAAGGCGGGGGATATAAGGTCCACACAATCACGCATATAAGGGAGTCATGTAGATATGAAAAAATAAGCAAAACGATTATTTAAATAATTTTTAAACCTAAGTAACCGGGGGACGCGAGGTCCACGCATATTAGGGAATTACGTAGACGTGCAACAATAAGCAAGACAATTATTTAAACAATTTGGAAACCCAACTAGGCGGGAGATATGAGGTCCACGCATAATGGAGAGTCACGTAGACATGCATTAATAAGCAAGACTATTATTTAAATAATTTTTAAATCCGAGCAGCCGGGAGACGTGTAGTGAGGTTTACGCATATAAGGGAGTCGAGTTATAGAGGTTAAGAATAAAAAAAAGTCTTGTTTACGTCGCACATCTACGTAACTCCGATATATGCATGGAACTCGCGTCCCCCGGCTACTTGGGTTTAAAAATTATTTAAATAATAGTCTTGCTTATGTTTTCATGTCTACATGGCGCCCTTATATGCGTGGACCACATATGCCCCGCCTACTTGGGTTGTTTTAGAAATTGTTTAAATAATTGTCTTGGTTATTGTTGCACGTCTGCGTAATTCCCTATTATGCGTAGGCCTCGCGTCCCCCGGTTACTTGGGTTGAAAAATTATTTAAATAATCGTTTCGCTTATTTTTTTCATGTCTACATGACTCCCTTTATATGCGTGGACCTCATATCCCCCGCCTACTTGGGTTTAAGATTATCTGTATATAATATTGTATTTCACACGTATATAATACACATCGAATTATTAACGATTTTTATATTTGTAAATATCTGTATGGATAATGTAATCAAATTGAATTATTTAAATTCGAACTACCCGTATGGAAATAATAAACTTAGGAAATTGTGGAAAACCTCAGAATCGTAGGAAACTGTTGGTTTTCGGACAAAATTTGTACGGTTTTGTACATTGTTGTACATTTTTGTATGGTTTTATACATTTTCATATGATTTATAAAGTTTCTCAAATTTGTCTGTAAAAGCATAAATGTATGAAAACGCAAGAAAGTGTAAGAAAACGTTCAAAAACGTACATTTCCGTTAGTGTTAATGAATCTTACGATTGTCTACGTTTTCTTACGTTTTTGTACAGATTAATGCTGGTTTATATACTTTCATACATTTTATTATGATTCGTAAATTTTTCGCATATATAATAAATTTTTCCTGTTGAAATAATAAACTGTACAAAATCGTACGAAGCCATACAAAATGATAGAAAACCGTAGAAATTAACCATGCAAACTGTCCGAAAACAAACACTTTTGTATAGTTTTGTATAGTTTACTACATTTTCATATAGCTTATTACGATTTCCTACACTAGTTTTTTTCCATATCGGTAAATGGTAATTCGTAATTTTAAACGCAAAAGGATGAAAATAAAAATAAATCAACGTATTTTTTGCGCTAGTTTAAATAGTTATTTAAACTATTTGGAAGTTATTTTTTATAGTTTTTTTATATTTATTCGTTTATAATTGTTTTTATAATTATATTTTAAAAAAATTTTTTTTAATATCATTTAAAATAATTTTTATACCACTCTCACCTCAAAATCATAATTTTGATATGATTTTTCGGCGCTCGTGGTAGAAAATACTGTTCGAGACTAGTTATGTAATTAGATTATTCATGTGACTTTTCGCTCTCGTTAAAAAAGTCACGGGAGGTAAATAATTTACTTCCGCACCCTTGTCGAAAAGTACTATTTCTTAGTTTTTGAAACGCCATTTAATTATTAAATAATTATCATAAATAAAAAATATATAATAAAAAGCATGAGACCAATTGCAACGAAGTAAGAAAGGTTAGGCATACTTCCTGTCTCTGTCTGGGCCCTTTCTACATATGTGTGTTCTGTCTGTTCTAGACAACTTCTTTCTATGTCTGTCTCTGTCTTACATAAACGGAACAGATCTATCTGTCTTTGTCGGGAACACACAGAACACACAGAACACACATATGTAGAAAGGCCCCTGCTGTAGCGATTCCATGTGACGTTGTGTTTTGTACCAACTGTCTCGCGATCGAAAATTCGAAACTGTCAGACGCGCTTCTTGCATTTTATCTAACGTTAATAAAGAAAGGTAGTGAAAGTATTAACTATACGACATTTTAATTAATATATATGTATCAGCATTAAACAGTCGATGAACTAAAAATGAGTGGAGCAAAGCCAAAAACAAAAGGGAGAGTATATACTTATAACCCTGCATGGGAGAAGGAAAGCTGGGCAAAAGGTATAAGTAATGAAAAAGCTTCTTCTGTCACGTTAAGATATTATATGTACAAATGCAAACGTTTTTCTGTATCAAACTTTTCTTCGCGTGTATACCATACATTTTGTTTTGAGAATATTTTAACGCATTTCAAAACAACTAAAATACACGTGAATAGCGCGATAATTCTCAGAAATCTATAAGATAAAATCATGCTTAAGCCCAACTTCGCACGCATGTCAGAATGTACAAAATACATATGATTAAAGTAAATTAAATGTATCTGTTCATTCCAAATGACAAAAACGACTAATGTCAGTGATTCAAAACTATGAAACCGTATACTCGATTGCGCAAAATTTCCGTTACCCATGCACCGACCCTTCATATGCATGTTTTTAGTTCGTCATCCGTACACCTTCTTCGCATTCGTCTGTTTTTTACCAGATACATGCAATAAAATTTGTAATATTTTTATGTATTGGTTATATAATTTTGACACATCCATATTATTTTAGGTTGGCTTTCTAAAAATAAAGACTCACATGCTACACAGCAAGCGTTCTGTAATGTGTGCCGTAAAAGTTTGCGTGCACATCACACGGATCTTGAAGCACATAGCACCAGAGATACCCATATTAAACATGCAGGCAGCGTTGACACGAAAAAGCAGCAAACGATTGATTCGGCATGCAGTACACAAAAAGTTAAGGACAACGGAAAAAAGAAAGGGATTTAAAACTGTCAGTATATATTGCATGTCACACATCTATACAAAGTGTTAATCATCTATCTGACATTTTGAGTCACGAACTAAAAGATTTGAAATTGCACAGAACAAAATGTGGAAATCTGATAAAAAATATTGTGGCTCCCAACATGCTGAGAGATTTAATCGAAGATGTTGGCGACGGACCCTATTCCCTAATTATTGACGAATCGACGGATGTGTCATCATTTAAGTTCTTGTGTCTTCGTATTAAATATTTCAGCAAAATACAAAATAAAATCGTAACTGATCACCTAGGTATTATTCAAGTGGAAAAGGCTGATGCTAATAGTTTATATAAAGCAATCCTAGATTATTCTTCAGACATTAATTTAAAAATTGAAAATTTAATAGATATAGGAACAGACGACGGTAGTAATTTATGCGGCAACACCACTCAGTATTTGCGTTATTAAAAGCTAATAACTCTAAATTACAACTAGTAAGATGCATTTGCCACGCTCTTAATAATGCAGTTTCAACAGCAGCTTCTCACTTTCCAGCAAGTATTGAATTTTTGTGTCGAGAAATATATAATTGGTTTGCACATAGCCCGTTAAGACAATCACAGTACAAACAAACGTGGAATTTGTTAAATTCGAATGCTGAGGATAATGGTGGAGAAGCTGCAGCTGAAACCGGGAAAGAAAATCTTAGGTATAGAAAATTTATTAAGTTATCAGCAACCAGATGGCTTGTCCGCTACAATATCATTAAAGTTATTTTAGAAAACTATAGAACATTACAGAGTCATTTTAATATATTTGTGCAGATGCAGACCAATACGGACAAATGTCACACGGCCAGGTTGCTGACTACAATGTTAAACGACGAATCTAACCATTTATACCTATTAATAGTGAAACCTATATTAGGAGAATTGAATTACATTAATGTTGCGTTCCAAAAAAACGATGTAGACTTAGGAAAAGCGTTCGATGATTTGAGTGACTTATGTATTCTTTTAATGAGAAAGTTTTAAAACCGCAATTCATGAGCAACAATCTAGAAACACTATTGAAAAATTTTGAAAATCCTTCAACTTTTATAGATGTGGAATCTGCCGATTACGGCATTGATTATAAAAATGCTAGTCTTAAACGTAACATTAGCTATGAACAGCGAACGGAAATAGAACATCGCGCTTTTACTTTCATTAAATCGCTGTGTTTCGAAATTTTTAATAGACTACCAGAAAATTTTAAATTTTACAGCAAATTGAAATTTTTGGACCCAGCCGTTTGTTTATCGCAAACAATTCGGCCAAATTTTTCCGATCTTCCCTTTTTGGAAGAGTTTGCAAGTGTGTAACAGCTGAGTAGCATGGAAAATCAGTGGAACCGATTACTAACAGTGGATTGGAGTGCGACATTTAGCAAAGGTGGTTTTGAAAGCAGCTACAAGTTTTGGCCGGCTGTATATTCGTTTAAAAATGCAGGGGGTAAATTCATTTTCAAAGAATTTGCTACCTACGCTTTAACGCTGCTAAGCTTACCATCGAATAACGCTGTAGTAGAGCAGGTGTTTTCAGTAATGAACACTATAAAAACAAAACTCCGTAATAAACTACTAATAGATATGCTAGATGCTCTGTTAAGAATAAGGCTAAGATTTTATTCAAGCAACACTTGTTGCGAAAGTTTTATTCCAACCTCTAAAATGGTGTCAGATTTTAATTATCAAATAGTGTATCCCAAAAATCAGATTGAAAAAGAACGCTTGTTGCAGGAAGAATTGGTATTTGAAGTTATAGATTTGTTACAGTATGAAATTCCGTGTATAAGCATGGAAGAAATATAATAAAAAAAATGATCCTATTTTGCGTATAATTTGATTTGTATTATTTACAAAAAAATTATAAATTAATTTATCAAACATATTTTTATTTATTATAAACTTCTCAATTTAAATATATCAGCATTTATTTTTAATAATTAATTAACAATAGTTTTTAATTTAAAGATTTAAATAAACCCACCCACCCTCCCCCTCCTCCTTCCACTCAATTCGGGTAGTTTCTGTTCATTCTGATTGCGGCGATATTTTGGCTATTTCATGCTCGCAATGTGGCGATTTTAGGCGAGTTAGTGGCCTATAGATGGCGACAGGCACCCTAGCCGTACTGGCTACACTGGGACGCATCGCCAGCCGACACCTCCTCCACTGTCCCGGACTACTGTAGCTCGGTGAGCGACAAACTATCGTCGGAGAGGTCCTACAGTGTCAGCACCACCGAGTATATTATTGGAGGTCAGCGGCTGCAGTGCGACTTATATTACAGGCGACAGCCCGAGCGCAACATACTCCAGAAGCTGTACTCACGCGATGTAGACACACGTAGAGAGGAATTGATTTCGGAAAAAACATTTTATTCGCGGTGAGTGTGTGGGTGGGGGTGTAGATGTCTGTAGATTTGTGAGGAGGATGGTTGAGGCCTTGGGAGGGATTTGGAGTTCTTTTGTGGGGGTCGTGGCTAAGGGAGGCCAGGTCGAGTGTCTCGAGAAATGGCTTTCAAGGATAGAGCTTGCTCGTTTTCGACATTTTTTTGGCCTGTTTTGCAAAAACACTGTTTTAACCCAAGAACTCCCTCGTGAAGATTGAATCGACTGAGAAATGATCTATTTGTGATTTATTTGTGAAGGACGAACTTCATTCAGGATCAAGTAGTGTTCAGAAGTGAGATATCTAGTGAACTTAACATGAACTTAACTGTGAAGTAAGACACTTTCTTGCTCAGAGCATCAGTGCACTACACCAAGAGCCTCTAGCTATGCCATCGCTTCTGCAAGTGTACAGTTATAAATAACAGTAACACGTGCAGGTGACAAGATAACTGCAATGCAGCCAATGCAACCAGAGCCTTCTTTGCCTCCAGCAGTGGACATGTGCAAGCTCGCTCCTCTGCCGAACCAACTATTTATATGTCCATAACGTCTTCTGCTGCTGTAGAGATATAGTTTGCTGTGTTTACACTGATGCTAGCAGACTTTTTTATATGTTGTAAAGAAGTAAATTTCTGTAGATGAGTAACGTTATTGCTTAATTTGCACGCAAAGAGTTGCCAACTTACAAGTTTTGAAATTACAAACAAAGAAATCTCAAGAAAAAGACAAGTGCACTGAGACAAATAATATAGTATAGTAAAAAGTTTGTTACAAAAGAATGTAAATATACACGTGTTTGAAATTCCGAACGTTCATAATGAACGAAATATTAACTTAAAGTTTCTAATTCTGGTTAGAATTCCCCGGAGTGTGGTTTACTGGTGACTGCAAGAGTGAGAAGTGAAGAAATACAGTTATTATCCGATTTTAAATGTATTAAGTAGCCAAATTCGGCTAAATTTGAAAATGGCAAAAATCTTTCGTTCACTATGAACGTTCGAAATTTCAAACACCTATATATACAGCCTAATGATGCTCGTCTCAAACACTATAAAGCACCTTTGAAGCCTTTAGTAAAAATAGATATGTCAATTGAAAATAAAATTAACATAGGTGTAGTTAGGATACCAATAGATATTTTAAAATTAAAGGCAGCTAAAAACGTTATTATATTGAAACGTCAAAGAAGGCCTGTGCAATTGTCAGACAGATACAGGAAACTGACTATCAAGAAGATGGCTAATCATTTTTGAAGTTTTATGGTATTTATATTTCAAGGCTTATTTCTCAAAGTATAATATTTTGAGCTTATGCATAACTTTTTGAGGAGATGGATTAATGGAATTGGATCACAAAGCTATAGAATGAAAAAATTTTGTAAGTACCTTATTGATGCTAAAAACAATAACAATTTATACAATTATATACGTATTTTATACCATGAGAGCCGAATAATCATATTAAAGTTATGATTTTGAGGTTAGAGTGGTATAAACAAATTTTTTGCTAGAAACTAACATGATGAGACAGCTTATTCTTATAGTATACAAGCATGAAATTCGCAGTGTGTTAATTTAAGCTCTTTCCTTTTTGTGAATTGATTAGATTTACATGAAAGAAATTTCTGTTCCTGTTTTTACATAAGAGATATAACTTTTACATTTTCTAGCATCATAAAACTAAGAAACTGTATAATTTCACTCCATTTTTTATAAAATTATATCTACTTGCAGACGGATAAGCATAGCTTAAAGACATGTAAGATGCCGGAGATGCCACCTATAGATTAGATACTGAACCATGTCACCTCCAAAATAAATATTATAAGTGACTCTCATATTCTGGTTTCCTGCTAAGATGCCTGCCACTGTTGCTGATGCTGCCTCAACTGACAACCTTAGTTGAGTAAGGTAGTAAATAAACGTACTCTAACGAACTAATGTGTTTTCGACCTTTATTTCGCCGACGTTTCGGGAGTTTTATTTATTACTCCCCTCTTCAGGGCTACAAAGTAATTTAACAAATCATTAAATAATGGACAAATTGTGAAAACTTTTTACAAAAATTTATAAATAATAGAATACCATTAATTAAGGTTTCGTCTCATAGGAGTTCGTCAAAGTATTGAAAGAAATGAACAACGTGGAAGTGGAAAAAAGAAGGCCAATCTGTGAAAAAATGTACGGGTATTGAATTTAGTTAAAATCTATTGAAACTAGAAAAAGATTTTTTTAATATATGTGCAATTTGTACTTACGCCAGACTCTGTCTTTTCCGTTCATCATTGTTCCACTACTTATATCTGAATTAATCAGCGTGCAGAACAATACTGAAGGAAGGGAAATCGCAACAGTCTGACGAGATAAAGGAATTATTGACAGAACGGAAGGTGGGGGGAGAGAAGAGAGTAGAGAGAGAAAGTAAGAAGGAAACTATGAAAGCGAATCTCATCGAATAAAATTTGAAATTGAATAAACGGAAAATTATAAGCAATTAGTTAGCCATTGCAAAATTGTTTTATAATATCTATTGTTTTTTTATATGAGTTTTTGAGGAAATTTAGATCTTGAATGCAGTTGAGAGTATTGTCGTGGTAGTAAATGTTAAGCATTTCTGAAAACGAGCGTTTATAAAAATTCTTTTCTGTATCTAAGATGTTCACTTTTTCAAAGTCGATTTTGTGACGGAATGAATGATGAACGGAAAAGACAGAGTCTGGCGTAAGTACAAATTGCACATATATTAAAAAAATCTTTTTCTAGTTTCAATAGATGTTAACTAAATTCAATACCCGTACATTTTTTCACAGATTGGCCTTCTTTTTTCCACTTCCACGTTGTTCATTTCTTTCAATACTTTGACGAACTCCTATGAGACGAAACCTTAATTAATGGTATTCTATTATTTATAAATTTTTGTAAAAAGTTTTCACAATTTGTCCATTATTTAATGATTTGTTAAATTACTTTGTAGCCCTGAAGAGGGGAGTAATAAATAAAACTCCCGAAACGTCGGCAAAATAAAGGTCGAAAACACATTAGTTCGTTAGAGTCCGTTTATTTACTACCTTAATCAATCTTCACGAACGATTTTCTTATTCAAACCTTAGTTGAGGTTTTAATATCTACTCCTGGCCATGCTTCTGATTAATGTTGCTGCAGCATTTCTGGCGGGGCTTCAGCAATGATTATGGTGGTGCTGCTGCTTCGTTTCTGAACTGCCCTTCGACTATGTCTGGCTACTGGATTGAAGCTATGTTCTGATAAGTATTATGTTTGTATTGATCCCACTCCGGGTTGGTAATGTATACTTAGTATTATGGGTTAGTTCTCCAACTAATTAATATTACATTAGTTTCCCTCAGCCCATCTATCGAATTTAAGTAGTTAAATTTAATTAGAAAAATTTTTTGCTGTGAGCTAACATAACAAGGAAGCTTATTGTTATACTGTACCAGTATGAAATTTATTTTATCCTTTTTGTGAATTAGTTGAATTTGTAGGAAAGAAATTATTACAGTCCTTACATAAACATATAACTTGTACATTTTCTAGTACAATAAAATTTGTAAACTGCATAATTATATTATTGGAGTAACTTTCCTTAATGCTTATGCCCCTAAAGATTAGATACTAAACCATGTCACCTGAAAGAAACTATGAAATGCAATGCATATAACGAATACGTTTAGTAGATCAGACAGGTGGTTATTATATTATAATGGCAGTATAACTTTCCCTTGTACAAACCTTGAATCTAATACTGTGAGTTTGTCTGTCTGATCTACTAGGCATGTTTGCAATATGCATTTACTTGAAGAAGACATGATTAAGTATCTAATCTGTAAGAGTGCGTAAGAATTATGAAGCCTCTAAAAGTCAATTTATTGTACTAGTGAATGTACGAAAAGAAAGCAAAGCAACATAAATACGCTCAAAATTTTATGTTGGATATTACAGAATAAGCTTGTTCGTTACTTTAATGTGAATAAAAAAAATCAGTTTTATTATACTGAAATAATTGACAACATAAAGCAATCTGTATTTTTGGCTGGTATACATCATTAGAATTTTTAAGAATATGGATTGCTTTTCATTTTCAATTATTTTTATGCCTAACTAAACCAGTTTTTTGCTGGAAGGTAACATGACAAGCAAACTTATTCTTATACTATATCAACATGAAATTTACAGTGTTAACGTACGTTCTTTCCTTTTTGTGAATTTGTTCAATTTGTTGGAAAGGATTTTTTGCGGTTATTGCATAAGAGATAAAACTGGGAAACTGCATAACTTCATCATATTTCATTATAAAATTATATCTACTTGCAGGATAGACACACCAATGTCAGAGATGGGTGATTGGAGTGGCTTCCTTCATTCTTATACACATTATGAGTACATCTGCTAGATCTGACAGATTGCTTTTATATTCTAGTAGCAGCATGAATTTTCCACTCAAAGTATTAAATTTCATCGTCTAAATTGAAATAATTTTCCTCTGCACAAATCTGGAATCCAGTAGTGTGAGTGTCTGACAGATGTAGTCGCTCAACATACTGAAAATTTATTCCTGGCAGATTATAATAATAAGCTTCCTGTGCGATCAAATTATCCTGTTGACTTCTAGTGGGATATACCTGCAGCTTTGCCAGTGCTCAGAGTGCACCTGATTTTTTTCTGTAACTTGTAATTGAGGAGCTGTGTGGAACAACGGTATAGCTCTTATGGTAATTCTATAAGAGTTATACCATTATTCCACATAGCCCCTCAATTATAGTTGAGTCAGTAACGGGTAACCTGACCTGCTGAATGAGTTTCTGCTTGTGTAAAGGTATTGTTGTACTCATTGTCGAACTTTTCAGTAAAAAAAAAAGTTTAATAACAATACAGATATAGTGTTTCACGGGAGCAATTTTTTAAATGTCGGATATATCTTAAAATAAAAATTAATCAACATGATATATCACTCTAAACCTAAAAGTGTGAAAAATATAAGTTAAATGGCAACTAAAATGTGAAAGCTACAAAACAATTGTTGGAGGAATTAATTTATAGGTTTTAACCTTTATTCAGGTAATTTTTATCAATTCACATTTTATTCGCCAAGTGCGCGCTGCAATCATGTAAACGCGATTGGGTTTGTTTATGTCTCTACCACATAAGAGCGAGTCCACAATAGAGGCACAGGCCTGTGCTTTTGTGCCAAGCGAAAAAAAACTAGTTGTCCAATATCTAGCATACTCATGACCCATGGCAGAAGTTCAATATGTTAATCTTCCGCTTGGTATAAAAGCACAAAAGCACAGGCCTGTGCCTCTATTGTGGACTCGCTCTAAGCGCGTACGACCGCGTTCGACCGCGTAAGGGAGGAAATACAATAGGCGCCGTGCTCTGCTCCGTGCCCTGCCCCGTGCTCTGCGCCGTCTGCGCCGTGGTATAAGCATTTAGCTGATTGGTTGATTCCACCCATCCCGACCTTATATATATGCTCTATGATCTTAATAGGATCAACCAATCAGCTGAATGATGATACCACGGCGCAGATGGCGCAGAGCACGGAGCAGGGCACGGAGCAGAGGACGGCGCCTATTGTATTTTCTCCCTAAGAGCGCACGCGCTTGCTTCTCAGGGAGGATCCAGACTGGCACTGCGCGTACGATCCGCGGATGCGCGCTGCGCATCCAACCAATAGCAGCTTGGCTCAAACGGACTAGATCATCTTTCTTTCTACTCGATTGCGCTCGAGCCAAGCTGCCATTGGTTGGACGCGCAGCGCGCATCCGCGGATCGTACGCGCAGCGCCAGTCTGGACTCTCCCTTAGGGTGAGTCCAGAATAGATGCGTACATGCGTTTGCGTTCATGCAGCTATCTGCATGCGGCTTCTTCGAAGCAGAAGTCAGGAGGGTATACTCTAGTTAGTGCCAACTACGGGAAAAGAATGCGAAAATCAAATGAAAGGTAATATAACCTTATAATGTATCTCTTTTCGCAGTTTTTTCCTGCAGTTGGCACTAGCTAGAGTACACCCTCCTGACTTCTGCTCGAAGCAGCCGCATGCAGATATCTGCATGAACGCAAAGGCACGTACGCATCTATTCTAGACTCACCCTTATGTGGTAGACCGTAAAGGCATTACAGCCGCGAGTGAAAGTGCAACGTATATGTTTGCCGAGTTGCAGCTCTCGTTTGACGTCGAGATTCGTACGCGACACGGCGACAGCGATGCCGCGGATGCACGAAAAAGGCCGGGCTATATCTACTTTGGTTGTAAGTACCAAGAGTATCGCGAGAATAAAAAGCATGCTCAGTGGTGAGTGAACGCGCGAAAAAGCTACTGTCTTCTGTCAGCAGCAGGAGAAACATCACTAACCTAAGATTGTGCTGTTCAAGGCCGGATCGACGTCACTACTATTCTCCTCTTCTCCAGGTAAAATTTACTGAACAGGGATAATTTATTAAAGCTTTCCAGATGTGCACTTCTCAGTAGTGCGCCATCGGAACTGATGTGTAAGATGCTGCTGTGCTGTGCTGCTAATAGTCATCGGAGCTGCCCTACCTACATTACTGCTGCTGGGGTTTCCACCAGTGAGAAAGGGCCTCTGGAAGGATTTTTGATGCATGCTGGTGGAAGTGCTCCTCTTAGTTGTCTGCTGCCAGAGGTGTTATGGTGCTGCTGCTGGTTTGCACTACTGCATGGAAATTACAGAGGATTTTCTGCCGCTACTATTTTAACTGGGATTATGCTGTTATTACTATAGCACAGTGAGAAGTGGTTCTTTAACAGAGTCGACAATGCCACCAAGATGGGTTCCTAGACTTAAATAGCTGGAGGGCTCCCTGAAATGCGCTGCTTGGGAGCTTCATATGCTTGTGCAGGGCAACCTGATCCCCTGCCTGTATTTTTGGAATATTGTAAGGTCTTCAAAGGCAATGGGTATGTAGTTTTAATACAAATTAAAACTAAAGTAATTGTTTTAAATAGTTAACTGAAGAAAAGCTCATACAAAATTTTAATTTGACATTTTTTTTATATATTTTGCATGATTGTAAAGATAAATTCTAATCAACCAATGTAAAAATTTGCACCAACATTTCTATTATGTTTCTCCACTGTATAAGTAAAACTAATTTTTAAATTCTCAACAGCTTTCTTAATATCTCGTTTTATACGGACAACAAACATGTTAAAATAGTTATTAAATCTGTAAATAAAGCGTTCTTAAAAGTTTCAAATAACTTATACTCTACTTATATAGTGGAGAAGCATAATACAAATGTCTTTACAAATTTTGAAGTCGATTGAGTAAGATTTGTCTTTAGTGCCATACAAAACCTTTAAAAAAATGTCAAAGTATATTTTAAGCAAGACACTTCCAAATTTCTAATCTTTTCACTTGGTTTAGAAATTACTTGCTTATAATTTGCTGAGATTATTTTGATATTCTAATTCATCTGTGTTATTTTGTATATTATAGTGACTGCGTGACTCATGTTTAGTGGAAACTCATAGCTCACTGGCTATGTGCCACATAAGTGTCCCGTTGAGCATCTTCATGCTGTTCGGATAGATTATATAGACATGCTGACACTTCTAAGGATTACCTTTGTGACGTACTCCTTCAGTATAAGATGTTCATGACGTCGACATGTACGTAGTTCTACCTTCAATATTTTATTGTAATTTGTGAAACATAAATGCCAATATGTAAAAAGACAGCTTTGATAGTTTCATCCAAGACTCGTACAATATGTCAGTGCTTTTTAATACTTTTATCAGATTTATAAGTAAATGGGTATTTACTACGTATAATTATGTTCCTCATTTTCTTGTGATTAAATAAATAATATTTAGTCTGTTATCTTTGAAATTTATTTATTGTAGAAAAATGAGCTCAACCATATTATTTCATCACAAGCAAATGAGAAGCATAATAAAATGTAGCAAAGACATATATATTTATTATATATTAGGTTGCGTATCAAGAAGCACTGACAGTTTGTACGACTGTTGAACTGAAGCTGTTGCTGCTGTCCCTTTATTACTGCTATTTATGTTTAGCAAATAACTTGCGAATCAGTGCAAGTGAAATTTTACTACTCAACTTACAATCATGATAAACTTAATGAAGTAAATTTGATTGTTAAATTGAAAATCTTTTCGTAAGAAATTCAAGCATAATAAAGAAATATAAAGAAAATAAATTCATAAATTAATAGTATATGAAAATACTACTGCCATAAGTGGCCCACTGAACACTAGCGATATTTTATAAATCCGTTGTTACGCCTATCCATGGCATAAGTAATCCATTATAGTACCGTGCGGTAGCCCACTTGACATAAGTGCAGAATTATGTCATGCCGTGCTATCAAATTTATTTTATGCTACTCTAACCACAAAATCATAATTTCAATAGGATTATTCGGCTCTCGTGGTATAAAATACGGTTCGCAACTGGTACGTAAGAAGATTTTTAGCTCATGTGACTTTCTCACTCGCTTCGCTCGTGCGAAAAATGTCACATGAGCTAAATATTAATAACCTTCCGCACCCATGTCGAAATGTACTATTTTAACATTCAAGATTACTAAATTAGTACTATTAATTTGATTAACTTTTGATTAGTATTTTAGCGAGGCTTTTGAAAATATAATCTTTGAAAACCTTGCCAAAGAATGGATGAAATTAGATATTGAAATTAGATTACAATGTATGTTGTTCATTTATTTTGATTACATCTTACATATTTTTTTTGTAAAATATTTACAATTTTAAAATTAGCATATTCACTACAGATAATTTATCATGATCGTAACCTGAGTAACCTGGGTAATGACATTTCTCTTGCACATGTTGAAATGTTATTTACAAAACATAAATATCAGCAGAAAAGGGCAGCTACAATAGTTTTATCGAAGACTCATAAAAAGTGTCAGTGCTCTTTGATACTTCAACCAGATTTATATATATTTATAAATCAGATTGCAGTATCAAGGAGTGTGGACAGTTTGTACGACTCTTGAATTAAAACTTTCACTGCGGTCTCTTCATTACTGCTATTTATGTTGAACAAATAACGTGTGGTCCAGTGGTAGTAATAGTTCATTACTCCGCTAATAATTATGATTGATTTCATGAAGTAAATATGTTAATGTTTGAAATAAAAATATTAAAAAAATTGTTCAATCACAAAAGAAATATACAAAAAATTTGAAGTAAGATTTAATTTTAATGTTCAAGGGTCATATTTACGTGATGAAATTAATCATAATTGTTAGCAGAGTAATGAACTTTTAATAGCGCTGGTCCACATGTTATTTCCTTTTAACATAAATAGCAGTAATGAAGAGACAGCAGTGACAGTTTCAGTTCAAGAGTTGTATAAACTGCTCGTGCTCCTTGATATTGTAACCTGATCTATAAGTATGTATAAATCTGATTAAAATATCAAAGTGCACTGACATTTTGTACGAGACGTGGGTAAAACTATCAAAGCTGTCCTTTTCTATACTGATAATTATGTCTTGCAAATAACTTTTGAACATGTGCAAGAAAAATGTCATTACCCAGATTACAATCATGATTAATTACCTGTAGTGAATATGCTAATGTTAAAATTGGAAATAGTTTACAATAAAATATTTAACCATAATTAAAATATACGAACAACTTAAATTTTAATCTAATTACAATATTTAATTTGATCGATACATAATAACAGCCTCACTAAAGCAAATTAAGTAAATAAGTAATAATAATAATAATAATATTAATAATAATAATCACAAGTAAGTGAATCAAATTTAATACCAATTTATATACGTTGAATATTAAAATTAAGTTTGAATTTTAGTTGCTTGTATTTTTCTATTATGCTTGAATATTTCTTACTGAAACGTTTTCAATTTAAAAATTAGCACATTTACTTCATGAAGTTTATCATGATTGTAAGTCGGATAATAAAATTTCACTAGCACAGATTCGCATTTTATTTGCAAAACATAAATAGTAGTAATAAAGGGACAGCAGTGATTTTTTATTTTGATTCTCATTGCTTGTGATGAAATAATATGTTTTAGGCTCATTTTTCTGAAGTACATAAATTTCAGAGAAAACAGACTAAATATTATTTATTTAATCACAAGAAAATGAGGAGCATAATTATACGTAGTAAATTCCCATTTACTTATAAATCTTATTGAAGTATTAAAAAGCACTGACATTTTGTACGAGTCTTGGATGAAACTATCGAAGCTGTCCTTTTAAATATTGATATTTATGTTTTACAAATTACAATCAAATATTTATGGAAGAACTACGTACATATTGACATCACACAAATCTTAAAAAATGCACGGCTTCAGCAACTTCAGTATTCGATAGTCACGAGAAGACCAGCACTGCGTTGTACATACAGTGGTACTCAAAAGTACTCTTTATAGGTGTCAGCGCGTCTACATGATCTGTGCGACCAGTATGAAGATGCTCAACTTATGTGGCACACAGCCAGCCAGAGGCATGAGCTGCAAAAGGTCGTCACGAGCAGCAAGGACGTGCACGCCTTCCGGCGCACGTACTTGGACAAACCCGAGGTCATGAAAGAGCAATTCTGAGAGCTCTAACATGTTGACAACGTGTTGCAATGTGTCACCATCATCTACATCATTCTCAACGTTCGTCAGCTCGCGCAGTCGGCTATGGTCAACGCCCTCGAGGAGAGGATCTGGAGATGAGCACCGTGAGCCTGATGTGCAAGATCAATCGACGAGGGAATGACGGTGATGGTACATGAAGATGAAGTGCACACTCCTGTGACCGATTCGAGTAAGTACTTCACTTCGGACTGGGACTATTCTTTACTGTAACCGGGCCTAACCTCTAAATCCCCGCCTACCTGCTACCTTGTTCCTGGCAGATTCATACTGCTTTCCTCATCCCTAATGCTGGACATTTTACTAATACATTTTGTTTTGCCTAGGGCGAAGAGTTCCTGCAGATGACAACACTCCTTCGTATGATTCTACTACCCTTGGTGTCGGCCGGCGCAACTGTCCCTTCCAGAGGATTAACACCGGAGAAAAGGAAGAAGAAACCTGGGAAGGCTAGGGGGATGAGTGTGTGCAAGTTGATGCGAATTTGCGATACGATGTGGAAGCGTCGGCGACGCTGCAACCAGCTGGTCTTCTGAGCCACGTCACCGAATTATGCAGAGGTCTTCCAGATGAAATATGGAAAACCTGGATTATTCATACTAGCTCCGTTGAATCTTATTTGCGAAGTAGGCTGTAATATACATATAGAATGCAGTTTAAAATTTTTAAACTGAGGCAGAAATAACGTATGGACAGAATGTCAATAAATACGTGAAGTGCTATGTATAAAAACAGTAGAGTTGTATTAGTAATACCTCAAAGAGTGCAGCGAGTACTTGGAAGAAAGAAACTTATAGACAAAATGTAAATAAATACGTTACTAACGCATTGAAGAGTGTAGGTAGAACTGGCAAGAACAAACGTATAGACTGAATGTCAATAAATACGTTACATGCTAGACTTAAATAGTAGAGTACTGTTTCTAACGCATTGAAAGAGTATAACTAGAACTAGCAAGAAAAAACGTATAGACTGAATGTCAATAAATACGTTACATGCTAGACCTAAAACAGTAGAGTACTGTTACTAACTCATTGAAAGAGTATAGCTAGAACTAGCAACAAAAAACGTATAGACTGAATGTCAATAAATACGTTATATGCTAGACCAAAAACAGTAGAGTACTATTACTAACGCATTGAAAGAGTATAGCAAGAACTAGCAAGAAAAAACGTATAGACTGAATGTCAATAAATACGTTACATGCTAGACCTAAAACAGTAGAGTACTGTTACTAACGCATTGAAAGAGTATAGCAAGAACTAGCAAGAAAAAACGTATAGACTGAATGTCAATAAATACGTTATATAGTATACATAAAAACAGTAGAATACTGTTAGTAATGCGTTGAAAAATGTAACTAGTACTGTCAAGCAATAAACGTATAGACGGGATATCAATAAATACGTCACATAGTGTATATAAAAACAGTAGAATACTGTTAGTAATGCATTGCAACGTGCAACTAATACTAGTAAGTAGGAAACGTATAGATAAGTACGTCTTTTATGAGTTTTAATAAATACGTAATGAAATATCTAAATATTTAATTAAATACTACAAAAATTATAATACTGAGCTGAAAGTAGCAAAATTTGTGGTTTTATAGCTAAACAGTTATGTATTTATAGCTAAAATAGTTCCCCCAACCCCCAACTGGAGGTGCTGCATGACTTTTCTGTGAGTCGGTAAGGTAGATTCTAATATCTTTATTTAATTCATTTTGATACCACTGCCAAGAGCGTGGCGCTAGGGTCCGGTCAGTGTCGGCGAATGACTCCGGCGTCCCCTTAATATATTTCCATTTGTTACGTATGCCGATTAAAACCAATTCTAAGTTGATATTCGTAAACAGTGAGACTACGTCAAATGATACAAGCTTGTGATTTAACGGCACGTGAGTATTCGATAAAATACTCAGTAGTTTGTCTGTATTCGTAGGAGATGATTTTGGTCGTGGCATATATTTAGAAAATAGAGTAGCTATTGCTTTATCTAGCCCATGGGTCGGCGAGTTTACTGTTGACACAATGATACGAACAGGCATATTATCTTTATGAATTTTTATCAATCCATACACACGAGATAATTCTGATTTTTCGATGTCACAATTAAGATGATCAAAACATGAATCCAATTCGTGTGCACCTAAAATTTTCCATTTTTCAGTTAACTTCTGAGTTGTCTTAATTCATTCATTAAGCGGATTTTTTTCGATAGCTTTATAATATTTGGTGTCGAGAACTTTTTTGTTGTACTGATCTCTGTCTATTACAATTGTTAAATTTCCTTTATCCGCTCTGGTAAATAAAATGTTTTGATTCTGTTTAGAAAAAATTTCGGTCTGGCGTAAATTTTGCAATATTAATTTATCTTGAAACGTGATATGTTTTTTGTTTTTAGTAAATGATTCTACCACTTTAGTCAACTTATGTTTCAATGTTTTATCAGTTTCGAAATCCTTTGTGCAGTTACACAAAAGCTCGTTGAACATAATAAAGGCCAAATGGTTATTGGTTCATGATAACAAATTTAACAAACTGTATTATGAAAAATATGAAAAAAGCTGTGAAATAGATGCGAATCGCAATTCTCAAAACAAGACTACCGACGCTAGAACGAATCCAACAAACACTATCGATCGTGACCCATGGTTCATTAACCTTTCGTCTGTTGACATCCCAGATGCTGTGCGTAGCATTGTGAGATTGGGAAATGATTTTAATTTCACGTGTAATCCGGATCGTTGAACGTTGTTTGAAGTATTGAAATCCGTCGATTGCTATGTTGGTATTTTTACTGAAACTGATAAAACATTGAAACATAAGTTGACTAAAGTGGTAGAATCATTTACTAAAAACAAAAAACATATCACGTTTCAAGATAAATTAATACAAAATTTACGCCAGACCGAAATTTTTTCTAAACAGAATCAAAACATTTTATTTACCAGAGCGGATAAAGGAAATTTAACAATTGTAATAGATAGAGATCAGTACAACAAAAAAGTTCTCGATATGTTCTCCGACACCAAATATTATAAAGCTATCGAAAAAAATCCGCTTAATGAATTAATTAAGAGAACTCGGAAGTTAACTGAAAAATGGAAAATTTTAGGTGCACACGAATTGGATTCATGTTTTGATCATCTTAATTATGTCATCGAAAAATCAGAATTATCTCGTGCGTATGGATTGATAAAAATTCATAAAGATAATATGCCTGTTCGTATCATTGTGTCAATAGTAAGCTCACCGACCCATGGGCTAGATAAAGCAATAGCTACTCTATTTTCTAAATATATGCCGCGACCAAAATCATCTCTTACGAATACAGACGAACTACTGAGTATTAGTAGGTAGGCTATGGGGATTCCCGATTAATGGGGATTCTGGATCAATGGGGATTCTGGATCACTGTGGATTCTAGATCAGTGGAGATTCTGTATCAGTGATCCAGAACGCCCCTGATGCAGAACACCCGCGATCTGGAATACCCTTGATCTAGAATACTCTTGATCTAGAATCGTGATCGAGGAATCCCCATAGCTTTCCTACTAGTAAGGATTTAGAACTTTTTGTAACCCTGTTGCTCTGGCAAAGAGTGTGTTATTGAGTAGGTGTTTGTGGAAAATTTTTCGTTACATTTTTTCCATGAGGACAGTAAGAATTTTGAAAATTAGCGTACATATCGTAGAGCATGGCAAATTGATTACGATTCACATCGAGGTTAAGATTGCCATACGGATATGACTGAGAATTGAGAAAGAGTTTTACATTTGTAAGATTGCAATGATCGAACTGACTAGCATTTGCAGCTCTTCGATCTTTTCGATTAGTTTGAAAACCTAAGACGACGAAGCGTGGTTTTTCAAGTTAATTTGATGTTTTTACAGTCCATACCTGTCTCGACGTAATCGGAAGTAGTGGGTACTCGTACAATTCCCACGTGCGAAAACTCATGGCAATGGGGCGATCTTTCCCCACGAAATCGAGTAAGCGAATTTTGTTACAGTTCGATGCAACTACGTATGGCATTAGCCATTCGATTCTAGTTATTTCAACATTAAAGTCCTCGTAACCCTCTGCATTGTCTACTCTTATAGTTGTTTGTTTAACGGCGTTTAAGTCATTTCTCGATCTCATGAGAACGAGTTCATGCTTTGCATTTACTACAATTTTACGATAGTCCTCTGCGAAGCCAAAAATTAGGCTCAATGGAATCGATACATTGAAGTAACCAGCATTATCAACAATATTCTGTGTTTCTTCTACATCGATCCAGCCCGCATTTTCAATGATAAAACTCTCAGTCGGATTGAGTGACACCCAGCCTTTCATGAGAGTGGTTAAACCAAGATTTTTACACTTGTCTATCTCAATGGCATTCAACTCATATCTAATTTCTTCAAACAAATGACAAATGGCATTATTCACAAGTTTTGTATTTGTAGTGGGAGTATTATTAGTTTTAACCAATCGACCGCAGATATGTAGTGCACTGCGGGAAGGTAAAAGACATAAATCTTGATGTTGAATATATATGCGTATTTCATCGCTGTTGTTAAATGTTGCTGTATACGGTTGGTGAGCGTAAACCTCGTAGTGTGCTACGGATTCATCGAAAGTTACAGGTGTTTGTATGCTTAGAATTTCTTCCATTTCGTTGAAAGCAGCAAAAGATGATACAAGTTACTTTCCACCAAGTACTACTTTTAATTCTAGACTTTTTAGTTTTTTATGCTCTGACGTGTTAGCGCCTTCACAGTTCGTTGATGACTGATGCGCGGGGGGTATGGTTCTCTGCTTATATAGTTTCTGTTGTAAATAATTCCCATTATGATTGGCGGATATGTAATCTTATAGTTATAACTTCTCCGCGGAAATTTACTAAATCCCCGTCTTGATCGACGATGCGTACTTGTAAATGATCTATATGCTTTACGGCAATCGGTAAGTAAATGACGTGCGAGGGAACTTCGATGATTTTATACCCCGGTGGTACTGCAGGGAAAAACTCGTGTATCGTGTGTACTTTTTTGTCGTTTATGTATGCTCCCGAAGTGATATTACACTCGACTCTCAAAGCGTTGATTTTGAGAATTGTAACAGGTAAGTCAGAATTATGGACAACGTTCGGTTCGAGAATACGCCTGGTGAAGCCCAGTAGACGACCGAGTGAATTTTCAGGTCGAAAATCTATAGGCTGACTACACTTGGATGTACAGCGAAGAGTGTTATTATTAGGCTTTAAATTGAAAGTAATGTCGTTGTGCGCTAATTTTTTACGAAGGAATTTGTCAATATCCTCGATTTCGTAACTTCCTACTGGAAGAGGGACAACGTTTCCACCTACGTAAAACATATTATTGTTTAAATGATTGAATTAAATGTTAAAAGTTCAACAAGCTCTCAAACGTAATTTTTATTTGACAATAACTCGATTGGTGGAAAATACTGTGCTTCTAGTGTAGAAGATGTACCTGAAAGTGTCAGAGTTAATGAACCTTCCATGACAGCTTAAATCAGAATGACACAATGTTTCCCCTGCCTCTCCTTATATAGCCCCACACAAGAATTTTGCAATTGTATGTGTCAAAATCTTGATATCTTTCATGATTAGATTTAACTTCGTCTACTCCGAGGTATAGTATTAAATCTAAAGGCGGTCGGAGATCGCCAAAACTATCGAAATATATAACATTTTCGCCTCTTTTTCTATATGCAACCCAATGTGTCCCAGGGCCGCTAGCGTCATCGAGATTAACTATAGCGGATTCACTATAGCGCGGCCCAGAAGCCGGTAATGCATTTCTCATAAATACTCCCCGAAAATTAGATATTTTTAAAGTTTTGCATATTTTAATATGTCCGCATCGGTAAGTGCTCGCTGAGGTAATTTCATGAACTTCTTTTTTTTAAATGAAGACCTAACCCTACTTTGTGTGGTTTAAGATATAAGCCATTGCCCAACGCTACACTTTCCATAGTTTTATTATGCCTTTTATTTTCTTCCAACTGCTCCTTAGCGGTTTTTGCGTCGCTTACAGCTTTTACATTCCAGCAGCACCACCAGCTAGAGCGCCAGTTGCACTCAAGCCTGCAAATAGAGGTATGAGAAATGGCAATAACCCTCCTGTTTTCGTGGGGACTGGTAAAATACGTGGAATTTTAATATTCTTTTTACCTCCAGCTTCTTTAACAGCGCTCCGAGCTTTTTCAAAGCTGATCGTATGACTGTTAGAGCGCAGTTACTTGACATTGATTTAACGGCACCAGCTTTGATAATTTTTTTCAAGGGAACTTGGTTTCTCTTCTTAGCTTTTAAACCCATTCCCAATTTTTTAGCGTTCTTTCGCTTTCTCTTTTTACTTTTCTTCTTCAAACCCATACCAAATCTAGATTTTAATTTCATAGCATTAGTCACAGCGTATGCAGCCGCTTTTTCGCCAAAATTAGCGTCTTTTGATTTAACGCGATTCCAAGCTTTTTCAGCTAAAATTTTATTTGCGATGTTTCTCGCTTGAACGTTTTCACGATTTCTAGAATAAGCTATATCGTGCTCCTTGCAAGCAGCGTCTAGCGGATTAATTCCAAGATCTCTAGCTAAACGTGTTAAAAATGTGATACATATATATTGTATATATCGCTCAGTTTCCGTGCGAAGGGAACTTACAGCGCGCGACACACGTATGCACACATGTAAGTCTCCCCTCCCTAGTGTGTCTGTGAGCCAGAAGGTATGTCAAGCGACAGCGGCCGACTCGTGCTTCTCACTTGGCTCTCAGCTCTCGTCCGGAGCGGCACGCGGTGCCCAAGCGCATGGTGCTTAGTTGTAGTTTCTTTCTCTTATAATAAATAATCATTTTACAACCAACCACGACTTTCCCTTTATTTTAACATGGTAGCAGTCCGGTGGTTTTGGTGGTTGGTTGATTGATATATTATTTTTTTTTCTCTACCAAGACCTTCAGGAAGGGTAGAGGAGGACCACGTCGCGCAAGGAAGTTTTCAGTGAAATATTAAGTGAAACTAAGTGAGGAATCAAAAAAATATTGGTGAGGAAATATGGACAAATATATCAACAATATAACACCGTGAAAAGTTTTGGAAAAATAATATGAAATTAAAGCGATGTGGACAGATTAGACTTCGAGGTTATGGGAACACGTGGCAGCGATTCTGAAGAGAAACTTAAGGAACAATTTTTAAAAGAAAAAATACTGGATGAAAACGAAGTACCAATTGAAGACAAGAAAAATTTAAAACGATTTGTGAGTATAGTGAAGAAAATAATTAACTTGAATAAGACAAGAAAAGTGATAGAAATACTTAAACAAGAAGAGATACGAATCGACATGGCGGACGATTTCAAAATGACGCTATCGATTTTCGAAGGGAAAGACTACAGCACATGGAAGAAAAGAATTACAGTATTGCTGAAAATGAAGAAATGTGAAGAAGTAATACAGAGAGTGAGAGCAGAAAATGATAATGAAGCCACGTGGAACGAGAAAGAATTGAAAGCGATGAATTACATATATAGCGCTTTGTCGAACAAACAAACGGAGTTAGTGAATGATGAAAATACCAGTTTTGAAATAATTAAGAAATTGGACAAGTTGTATTTGCGTGAGTCAACCGCATTACAAATTTGTGTTCGAAATAGACTAGACAAATTAAGATTAAGAGACTACACAGAAGTGAGTGAATTCTATAATGAATTCGAGAAGTTAATCACAGAATTAAAAAATGCCGGCGCTACAATAGATAAAAAGGAAAAGTTAAATTATATATTAAGAACACTACCAAGATCATTATGCCATATTGGCGATTTAGTTGATGTGCTACCAGAACAAGAAAGAACCGTAGATTATGTAATCGAAAAAATTAAAATGTACGAGAACCGTGAAAAAGAAGAAAATCAGAATTCAAGAAGTAAACACGAAGATTCAAATGTGTTTAAAGTAGAAAAAGGAAAGGGCCGTACATGTTACCGATGCGGAAAGCCCGGTCATTTCCAATACGAATGTACGAGCAACGGGAGGAATTCCTGGAGAGGCTCGCGAGGAGGAGGACAGCAGCAAGCGCGAGAAGGCGCGCGTTCTCAACAGCAACAATGAGACGGCGGCGTTCACAACAGAGGCAACGGCAGCTACCACAGCCGAGGAAGAGGTCAGCGAGGACGAGGCAGTCAACAGTGGTAAGATCGACAGAACACGAGTCGAGACCGGACGACTTTCATAACCGAAGCAAAGGGTATTGTAAATAATAATGTAGAGATAATAGTTGCGAAAGTAAGTTGGAATGGGTTTTAGATAGCGGATGCTCCGATCATATTATTACTTTATGACTTTAGATCAATCAATATTATGACTTTAGATCAAAAAGATTATAATGAGTCTTTAGCGAGAAAATATGATATCGAAAATGCGAAATTGTATGCTACTCCGATGGAACAAAATTTAAAATGTGAACCTGCGTTATCAGCATCTAACGATATAAAATATAGAAATTTAATTGGAGCACTCTTGTACATAAGCTCTAATACTAGATCAGATATTTGTTTTTCTGTAAATTACCTAAGTAGATTTCAAAATTGTTATGATCAGAGTCATTATAAATATGCACCAAGAATATTAAAATATTTGTATTATACAAAAGAATTAAAATTAACATACGAGAAAAATCTAAATGCTGATATTTTAGAATGTTATGTTGATGCTGATTGGGCATGAGATGTAGTTGATAGAAAATCTACGACTGGTTATGTAATTAAAATGAATGGAAATAGTATATATTGGAAATAAAAAAAAAAACAAAATATTGTAACAAAGTCATCTACCGAAGCTGAGTATGGTGCATTATCTATATGCGTGAGTGAAGTAAAATTAATTAAATAATTGCTAAAAGAATTTGAAATAGAAATTAACAATCAGATATGTATTTATGAGGATAATGCAGGTGCGGTTAGTATAAGTAAATATGGAAATTTAACAAAAAATTCTAAGTACATTGAAACACATTACCACTTTGCAAATGAAAATTATTTAGAAGGTACTATTGATGTTATAAAAATTAATTCAGATGAAAATCCTGCAGATATCTTCACTAAGTCATTAGGACGGATAAAATTTGAAAAGTTTAGAGCAAACTTAAAATTAGAATATTAGACAAAGTAATTATTATACTAAAGGAAAACGAAAACCAAAGATTGTTAATTGTGAAATTTAAGCGCACAATATATATGTAAGGAGGCGTGTTGAAAATGTGATACATATATATTGTATATATCGCTCAGTTTCCGTGCGAAGGGAACTTACAGCGCGCGACACACGTATGCACACATGTAAGTCTCCCCTCCCTAGTGTGTCTGTGAGCCAGAAGGTATGTCAAGCGACAGCGGCCGACTCGTGCTTCTCACTTGGCTCTCAGCTCTCGTCCGAAGCGGCACGCGGTGCCCAAGCGCATGGCGCTTAGTTGTAGTTTCTTTCTCTTATAATAAATAATCATTTTACATCCAACCACGACTTTCCCTTTATTTTAACAAAACGTTTTGCCAACTTAGTACCTGGACCACAGTACTGATAACTGGATATGTGAAGTTCAAATGGAAGTTTATTAATAATTTTATAACTAAACCACGTCCACGTTTGTGAATGATCATCACTCTTCGAAAGTCAACGGGCAACTGATGGTGGAAGCTACATAAGACCGTTATTTATACTCATAGCCATCAGTCGTAATTTGGTTGTCATAGAGTAAAGATCATGAACTTTAAAGAACAATCGGTAAAGCTGCCAATAGAAAATTTTGATGCACTTGTAGAGCATGATAAAAGAGCAAAGCGACACAGTGATCTACTTCCTGATAGTATACGAGCTGTCTTCTGCGGCCCCTCAAACTGCGGAAAAACAAATAGTTTACTTGCTCTCATAACACACCCTAATGGCGTTAGATTTGAAAACGTATAAATTTTTAAATGAAATCTTAGAACCTATAGAAGATGTACAATATTTTCCATTCAGCAAACACGATTCAGTTGATCCTGACCACGCACTTCCAAACTCTATCATAATATTTGACGATATAGCTTGTGAAAAATAAGATAATATTAGAGCCTTTTTCTGCATGGGCAGACATAAAAAGGTTGATTGTTTTTATCTATGCCAAACTTATGCTCACATTCCAAAACATCTTGTCCGAGATAATGTAAACTTACTTGCTATTTTTAGACAAGATGAAGTAAATCTAAAGCATATCTATGACGATCACGTAAATACCGATATGACCTATGGACATTTTAAGGAATTATGCTCTAAGTGTTGGAGAGATGATAAGCATGGTTTTCTAGTCATCGATAAAGATCGAGGAATAAACGATGGTAGATTTCGCAAGGGCTTCGACAATTTTACTATAAATATAGCATGCATATAGGTAACAATCAACAGTTTCTGACTGAACGTTGAAACGACAACATGACTGACTTTGAACGAGAAAAAAACGTGCTTCGTCAACTCGTTAAGGCACGAGATGCGATTAAACGCAAATATAGAATATTAAAATTTGGGAAAGACAATGTCGAAAAGATTTTAAATGAAACATTCAAACCAATAGTTGATCCGCTTCAAAAACTTGTAGCTCAGAAAACCGATGAACAAAGTAGACTCGAAGATAATACCGTCGAACAAAGTAGCATTAAACAAAATGAAAGTTTTAACAGTGAGTTTAATGATACGATACAGAATGTCCACGAGACATCTGTCGAAACAGCAGGTAGCGATATCGAAGATGACTCTGATTTATACATCAAGGCCCTGAAGCTCAATCAATCCCAGTATCTTGACAAAATTTATGGAGTACGAAATGAAAACGGTAAATTTCTTATTGGTAATTTACCGTTTAGTTTTCATAATAATAAAATTAAAATTAATGGAATAGCATACCCGAGAACTATAGGATTACTCGAGTTACTCATAGCAAAACAACCAAATAAAAATAATATAAGTTCAGATGATTTAAAAAATTATCGCAAAATTTTAAAACTATCATCTGCTCTTAAAAGGCGATATGACAAGAACGAAAGGATTCGTGTTCATAATAGTAATAAATTTAATAATATTATTGCTCCAATGTTCAATATTTCCTCGAAAACAATTACCGGAGAATCGATTAAAGGTGGTTCATTACCTCGTTATAAAATTGCAAAAAAGCGTACGGCTTTAGACTACGTCTACTGGGACGATCCAAACGAGCTCGTTGACCGTCTTCAACTACTAATAGCTGAAAGATCTGCCGGAAATCCAAGTCACGTAAACGAGATACACTCTATAATCGAAGAATTGCGCGAAGCAGGCTATATATATTGAGCACACACGAATATATGAATCATTCTTAAAATGAGCGTTGACGTGTTCGGACGTAACCTTGGAAAAACCGAAGGTAGTCGAGGGCCTCCTGGCGTTGGCTTTAAAGTCACGACTGACGGTCACTACGACATAGAAAATAAAAAATTATGCAATGTTGCTGATCCTCAACAACCGAGCGATGTTGTAAATTTAGAGACTTTACGAAACATTATTCAAATAGAAATTCGAGGAATAACTGACATAACTACAAAACTTAGAGCTAGTCTGGATGATTTAGATGTAATAGTTGTCAATCATAGAAACGAAGTTGATGCACAGATATCTCAAATAAAAGCTGACATTTTGGCTATAAAAGAGGCTATGGCACAAATATTCAATCAGTAATTCCACAAACATGGAACACGAAAGACTAGTTGAAGAACTGCACAAATCTGCAAGACGTAACTATACACGTCGTAACTTTGACGTGCGTGGTTTGGACGAAACTTGGCAAGCAGATCTCGCCGAAATGATTCCATATGCTCGCGACAATAAGGGCTATAGATACTTGCTCACTATAATCGAGATTTTCTCCAAATATGCATGGGCTGTTCCTGTAAAGAGAAAAACAGGCAAAGATGTCTCGGAAGCTATGAAATCTGTGCTTGTTAAAGGCAGAGTACAAAAAAATCTCCACACCGACAGAGGTAAAGAATTTTATAACACAGATTTTCAAAAACTTATGAAAACACACAAAATAAAGTTATACTCAACCTATAGCAATCTAAAAGCATCGATATGTGAACGCTTCAATCGCACGCTAAAAAGTGCAATGTGGAAAAAATTCAGTTTGAGAGGCAACTACAAGTGGCTAGATATTTTACCTGATTTACTTACCATATACAATAATCGTAAACATCGTACTATCGGTGTAAAACCTAAAGATGTAACGTCCAGTAACGAAGCGGATATACTACAGAAATTTGCTCGTAAAATAACTAAGCAGATTAAACCAAAATTTAAAATTGGTGATAAAGTTCGAGTGAGCAAGGCTAAAGCAGTATTTGATAAAGGATATACTCCCAATTGGTCTACAGAGATATTTACAATTGTACGTATAGCAAATCCAACAACTTACCATCTGAAGGACTATCAAGATCATCCCGTCTCAGGCGGCTTCTATGAACAAGAACTACTAAAAGCCAAGTACCCGGATATTTATCTTGTAGAAAAAGTAATTAAGAAAAAAGGAAATAAAATTTTTGTAAAATGGCTAGGCTTTGATAGTTCACACAATAGTTGGATTGATAAAAAAGATATGTAATCATGCAATATTTTTAAACATATTAATTGTATAGAATTAAAAAATAAACAATTGGGTATGTAAATAATTTTTTTTTTTTTCAAGTTAAATAAAAAATGTAATGGTTTTTGAATAAATAAAGACAAGTTTTTTTTTCTGTTAAACGAAAGAATGATGTTTTATTCATTTTAATATTCACACGCTTAAACATGTGCATTTACTCATTTGGATCAAACTTATACATATACGCGCTTACTAGTAACTTCATAAATTTACGTATAGTTATAATAGAAAAGATATTCGCTTGCCATTAAATATTTATACGCTTAAACTAGAACTCATTTGGTTCGAACTTATACATTTACGCCCTTACTGCTAACTTTATAAATTTACGCATAGTTATAATAAAAAACATTCATTTTCTTGCCACTAAATATTTACATGCTTAAACTAGAACACATTTGGTTCGAACTTGTTTATAACTTATACAACGCGCTTACTAGTAACTTTATAAACTTACGCATTATTATAATAAAAACATACATTTACTTGTCACTAAATATTCACACGCTTAAACTAGAACACATTTGGTTCGAACTTGTTTATAACTTATACTACGCGCTTACTAGTAACTTTATAAACTTACGCATATTTATAATAATTCACTTGTCGCTGAATTCTATACTGGATCCACCATTGTACTTCAAAAAAAGTTCATATTTATTTACTGCATCCAGTAAATCATTAAAAAATTTTTCATCTTCTGCTATGGCTTCTGACACTTTTTTGAGTAAGAAGACTTGGAACTCGTCGTCAAGTTCAGCTACAACCCTCCTTCGATATTTTGTGTTTACCAGCTTTAACTTCGTCACCAACAAATTGACGCCTTTAGTCAGTTCACTTATCTTTTTGTTGGGTAGAAATCCTCCCCGAGCGATCGCATTCAGCTTTGCAAGATCCATCTATAACATACAGTAAAATTAAATTATTTGTTAAATTATTTAAAAGATAAAGTTATTTTAATACTAACCTTGAAACTATGTAGTCTTTTGTTCCCACAATTTAAATTTCTTACTCAATGGCTCGTCAAGCGAGAGCTGATCGTTCTGCTGGTTTTCAATCTGCTGCTGAACCTCAAGCGATTGCAGTTCGGCGAGGGTCTCTTGATCGCTCTCTGATAGCTGAATGTTTCGACTGTGCTCCGGCTCCCGCTGCACCTCTTGATATAGGGGTGTCCCTGCGGTATTCGGCGGCTCGATTTTCCTCTCCTTAGCTGCTCCTTCTTCATTGGCCGTTGCTTCCCCCACTATTTTGTAGTGCCCCCACGGCAACGTATCTGTTGTTCCAGACTGCAAATACCGTTTGTCATCATGGGCGCTCAAAGCAATCTTGAATTCTTTCTCGGTGTACAAGTTATGATGATGTGACCGGATGTTACGCTGCTCACGGATTAAAATAACATTTTCACGAAGACACTTCACATTATCATCAAAAGTGATGGTTGCCTTCAACACAGAACTTTTCACACCTTTTGCTTTTTTTATCGGTTCGTATTTCTGCACTCTTATGCTGTGCATTTTACTTCGCAGTCCTACAAATTCCAGCATAATTTCACCGTTGCACTCATCTTTCATCAACCCAACTTTCTTTTTGTTAACTCGAGGCATGTTAAACGGGTTGATCTCGGGATAATCTGAAGTATCGAATTCATGGATATCTTGACGCATCACGTCATACATATTGATACCTGTTACCTCGTATACCAGACTATCCGTGTCAGTGTACAATAACTTACCTCGGTTTCCTACACGATCTCGCATGTAATCGTAATGAAACCTGTAGACAAGTGTCTTTGACAAATCTAAAACTGCTAGTCCGATGTAAATTGGTTTGCGAATACAGATCTCTGTTCGCAGCAGCTGTATGGCAACGAGATCATGGTCAAAAATATCACAACTATGAAAATTCGGTCGTCCGATGAGCGCTTCGGCTCCAAAGCGACCCTTCCACTTATTAACCAACTTTACGTCAATACGTTTCCGTTCATTTTCCATGGTTTTTCCGTAACCAGCATTATTAAATAGTTTGAATAACATTTTTTCAAACTCATTTTTTGCTTCCTTTCTCTTAGCACTGTTTAAATCTATATACTTCTTAAGCCACGGGCTTTGATTAAACTTTATAGCCCGATGAACTTTCGTTAGTACTAAACCATGTTTCAATGCTTGCTTCAGTGCTCTATAATGAAGCACGTAACGTTTTTTGTCATTCAGCGTAGTCGTTAATTTCTGTTGCTTGGAACCTGGAGGTGCCATGTGTTCAGCACAAAATGGTAAATCTTTATGAGTGTCATGAAGCGTTACGGGATACTTCAAATCAACTTCGAGAAAGTAATCAAAGATATGATCGTCAGGGATATTGAAAAAGTTTGGTTCATCAACATTTTTGACCCATTCAAAACCTCCATAGGGCAGCGATTCAGTCATGGCCCATCCATACAGATTATTGATGTCATAGTACATGAGATATTCTCATCCTCGGCGTCATTGTAACCTTCGTTCATATACGGATTGTTTGCGCTAGCATAGCGGTTGCAGCACTGTCTGATTCCTCCTCGTATACCGCGTTCGATAAACAACAGCATGTCAATATCTGAGAGAAGTTCCAGTTGAATCTATTTGTAAGAAAGAAAAAAAACATTTAATGTAGAAAGTAATAAAAGTTGTATTATTTTTTTAACAGCAAAATGATATACCTGAGCATACTTAAGCATAGCATCCCAAGTTAATCCAGGTGTAGTATAATAGTGAGCGGGGTCTAATTCATGAACTGCTAAACAGTTATTTCTAAAATTTTCAAACACTTCAGCTAATAATAGAACATCTGTCTTTAGATATAAATCAGAATATTGTCCTAGATTTCGAATGTCGAAGATTTGCCAAGCATTTTTTGCATGTTCATAATCCTGTTCAGTAATGTGAGTTTGATACAAGCTGCTGAAGAAATCATTTTTCGAAGGAAGCGTTGTTTCCTCGAGTTTTTCAAATGATGTAACGTAATCATATGGAAAAACTCCTTTTCTTTTCAGTAATGCAATCTGCTCATTTGAGAATCCATCATCTTGTTGAAAAGTTTGCTCTAAAATATCATATTTTTCTAAATACGATGACAACTTGTCTAGAGATGAAGCCATAAACCTAAACGAGTCAACGAAACGCAAGTTTATGTCGGTTCCCTCCACAAACTTAGTGAAAGATATGTATCTTTCTTTAGTTTGTGGGAGCAGTAAAATGCGTCCTGGTATGGAAGTTGCAAGCTCTTTGATAAAGAGATGTGAATCATATCCACTTAAGTTATGAAAGAGTACTTTTGTTTAAACCACCGCATGCATGGGACAAGTTGTTGGACAAAAATAAGTCCGAAAATCGTTGGCTCGAGGAAAATTTCGATGGAATTATGTGGAGAGCAGGCAACATCCCGTACGAAGAACTTAGTAACACACTGAGTGGTATACTCTACGGAGCAGAGATATACGTGAAGGGATTGGAAAAGAGTAAATGGTTGAGGAGATTTTTCTCTGATCGGTAAGTTATTTTATAAATAACGGCTTTAAAAATATCAGGTTATTTTCGTGCAAAATTTTCTCACAAGCTTACTAATTTTTCAGATCAGTTTTTAACATCAAGGATATGGGGTGCCCTTCTCTAAAAAAAGCTGCCGATGGAACCACTTTCGTGTACAAATCACAGTGCTTGTGATTTTCCAGTATGCGCGCTTCGAAACGCAATGGCCATGAAGAAGTGGATGCTCGAGCAATATGATCAAACAATAAACAAATTAACAGAATCGTTTTATTCGATGTATAATTAATATTCATTAATGTATTAGTCTAGTGAATAAATTTATTTTTAATGTATATTTTATTTGTTCTCAATTTATTTATATGCAAACTTCTTTAAGCTTGTAAAAATATATACACTATTATTCTAAAACTTAAAATAATGAAAGAAATTGACTATTCAGTTTGAATTTACTAATAAAATTTAGTAATAATAAAAGTCCTTTATGATAAAATAAAATGTAAAAGTAGTATGCTTTAAACAAAAATAAATGTTCTTCTCTTTAGGTCAGTTAAAAGAGCATGTAAAATGAATATAATGCTTTCATTATATACTATATTAAAAAATATCATAAATTGTAGTCATGTTCCTACTAGTTAAATTTCATTTAATTACGCTCTAAAACAGTTAGTAAATAAAAGTTACGAGCTAATTGCAAACTACTGTCGCGCCATCTGCCAGTTCTCTATTGCCTATAAACCCGTGCGCAAGCACCACGCTACATCAGTCTGCAAGATGGGAAAGAAGGTACGTAGTGAGGTACAACGCATCAAGCGTAACCGTCGAAGGCACAAACGCCCGCCAGATCCTGATATCGTCCTCCTCAATCGTCAAGAGGCTAGTGCTTTGAATGAGCAGCTGGTCGAGGAGCAGGAGCCTTATGCACCAGAGGAGCAGGAGCCCTATGTACCACAGGAGCTACATGAGCCACTCTTAACAGAGACAATTCGTGAACGCCCTGCTAATCGACGCTTTTCGTGAGAAAAGCGTGACAGGGCAAAGCGTCGTCTTTGTTTTGAGAAGAAGGAGAAGAAGAAGAAGAAAAAGAAAAAGAAAAAGGAGAAGGAGGAAAAGTAAAAGCTTGCAGAGAGAGAGAAAGAGAGAAATAATCAGCCCTTTTCAGGGCTACTAATTTTTTTCAAACGTAGAACAAATATTTTAAAATATAATAAATTATAATGAATAGTATTTATCCAAACGTAGAACAAATATTTAAAAAAAATATAATAAATTATAATGAATAATATTTTTTCTTTCTTCCTGAAAAACATGAAATTTTCTGTAGGGGATCATCCAAAATTTGTTGCGTAGGGAGGTTATGAAACATCGCGTAGCAATCATACAAAGAAAAAGAACTCGACACAACGAAAAAAAAATTACACCGAGCGCACGTGCTCCCCGAACCTCTCCCCTGACTTACCATAAGTCCTCAACGCAATGATAAAAAAAATTACACCGAGCGCACGTGCTCACCTAACCTCTCCCCGACTTATCTCAAGGTAACGAAAAAAAATTACACCGAGCGCAAAACATAAAAAGATTTTCTTTAGATCACCCAAAATTTGTTGTGTGGGGAGGGCAAAAGTGTCGTCGTTTTTGTTTTGAGAAGAAGGAGAAGAAGGAGAAGAAGAAGGATAAAAAAAGCAGGAGGAAAAGTAAAAGCTTGTAGAGAGAGAGAGAAAGAGAGAGAAACATACAGCCCTTTTCACGGCTACTAATTTTTTTTTCAAACGTAGAACAACTAACCTCTCCCCTGACTTACCTCAAGTCCTCAACGCAATGATAAAAAAAAATTATACCGAGTGCACGTGCTCACCTAACCTCTCCCCTGACTTACCTCAAGTCCTTAACGCAATGATAAAAAAAATGATACCGAGCGCACGTGCTCACCTAGCCTCTCCCCTGACTTACCTCAAGTCCTCAACGCAATGACAAAAAAAATTATACCGAGCGCACGTGCTCACCTAACCTCTCCCCGACTTACCTCAACTCAACGAAAAAAATTACACCGAGCGCAAAACATAAAAGAATTTTCTTTAGATCACCCAAAATTTGTTCTGTGGGGAGGTTATAATATAATATTCAGGGTAATTATTAAAATTTGTTCTGTAGGGAGGTGATAATATAATATATAATTTTGTGTTATAATTTTATGTTATAATATAATGTATATACAAAGGTTATAATATAATTTAATGTTATAATATATATAGGGAGGTTATAATATAATTATGAAATTATTTAATTCTGAAAAGAAAAGAAAAGAAATAATATTAAAAAAAACTAGTAAATACAGGGAAGAAAAAAAACGAAGCACACAGAACGCGACGTAAAGAAAGATCGAAGCGCGTACACACGGAGAACGCGACGACGAAACGTGGAGGCGCGGGCACACGACGGCGCGCGTGCTCGCCTAACTTCTCCCCTTCGACTTACTTTCCTGCGTGAATTTTACTACTATTACACATTATCTCTCGTAATCACTTCCGGCCTCAGGGCCAGCTGGGTGAATACGAGAGAGATAGAACAATAGTAGTAAAACTCGCGAGTACTATTGCGCGGCGGGGGAGAGCCAAAACGAAACATACGCGAAGAAAAGAATAAAGCGCGCACACACGGAGAACGCGACGACGAAACGTGGAGGCGCGGGCACACGACGGCGCGCATGCTCGCCTAGCCTCTCCCCTTCGACTTACTTACGACCGCGAGAATTTAACTACTATCATACATTATCTCTCGTATTCACTTCCGGCCTCAGGGCCAGTTGGGTGAATACGAGAGATAGAAAATAATAATAGTTAAATTCTCGCGCGTACTGCTGCGTGGCAGGGGAGAGCCAGAACGAAAACACAAGCGCAGAAAAAGATCGCGACATAGAGACCGAACCGCGCACGCACAGAGAAGGCAACGAATAAACGTGGAGGCGCGCGGAATTACAAAACACACACACACACATAAACACAATAAAAGTTGCCGTCGAGCAGTGGAAGGGTGCAGCGTGTGGCCTCGGCTTCCAGGGTGCGGCTGGACCACGGTCTTCTGACTGAGCTGAGCTGGTGGATGCTGCGGACGAGAGAGGCCTCATGTGCACGCGTCTGGCTGCTGCTCGGGCGTTGGATGAAGGCTGCGTGGTGTACCTCGGCGCTGCTGCTGCTGATGACGTGTGCGCATGAGAGGGGCCTCGTACGCGTGGCTCGGCGCTGCTGCTGCTGATGACGTATGCGCACGAGAGGGGCCTCGTACGCGTGGCTCGGCGCTGCTGCTGCTGATGACGTGTGCGTGCGAGAAGTGCCTCGTGCGCGTGGCTCGGCGCTACCGCTGCTGCGAACGTGTGCGCGCGAGAGGGGTCTCGCGCGGAATGACTGTTGCTGCTGCTGACGTGTGCACGCGATAGGGGTCTCGCGCGCGGAATAAATACCGCGTTCGCGCGCGGCCTATATTTATAGACTCGGTTGCGCGCACGAATTCTTTCCCCTTCCATCGAATCCCGACCAATGAGCGCGTTCCCACCACCACCACCACCGCCACCACCACCACCGCCACCGCCACCACCACCACCACCACCAACCACCACCACCTCCAACAACCACCACCACCAACCACCATCACCAACCACCACCACCAACCACCACCAACCACCACCACCAACCACCACCACCAACCACCACCACCAACCACCACCACCAACCACCACCACCAACCACCACCACCACCACCACCACCCAATATTTAATTAATAAAGTAGAAAATTTATTACGTTCAAATAAACAATTTGTGAAAACAATATTTTTATTAACTATACCTGATAAAATTAATTTCTGAATATAATTAAATATTTATATCATTGAATAAAAAAATTATTTTAAATTACATAAATGCACTGACATAATAAATATTTATTAAAAATAATCGTAAACAGCTCACTTTTTAAATAATTATTCATTTAATAATAATAATTATGATTTCAATAGTAATACAAATTTTTGCTTACTCGTGCCAATACCAATTTAAATTGATAAAATATGTTTTTACTTTTAATACATGTATTTTTAGAAACGAATAATTATTTATTAGTAATTAGAAATATAATTTTGTTGAATCAGAAAAATCTGGATTTCAAATTAAATTAACAATATACATATATATATATATATAACTTAGTACACCGCTACCTTCCAGGACACCTACAGGTTTTCTGCAATAGAAGTAGGTATAAAACGTTAAACAGTATATAAGTGACTAAATAAATAATATCCCTCAGGGTGTTGACTAACACCACGACGCCTGCGGCGCCCCCTTTCAGTTCCGCAGTATTTTACGTTGATTTCGGAAAAATTTTACAGAAAAAAACGTTGTGAAAGAAACCCTAAATGTCCTGAATAATACAAAAATGTCCTTAAAGGTAGCGGTAAACATATTCCTAATTCAGTACAGTCCTGAAAACATGCCAATGTCCTGAAACATAGCGGTAAACCAATGAAAAGTCCTGAAACGTAGCGGTGAACGAAATATATATATATATGTATGTGTGTGTGTGTGTGTGTGTGTGTGTGTGTGTGTGTGTGTGTGTGTGTGTGTGTGTGTGTGTGTAATATATATATATATGTAATCATATGAACATGGACTTATACTGACAGTAATGTATAAGACCACGTGACCCGTCTGCATAAGTGTAATACCGTTTATACAAGTGTCTGCACAAGTCTTGCGTGACTAAAGAAATAATCTCTCTATTTATGCTGTCGTCTGCATAAGTCGGTCTCTGTCTGCATAAGTCTATTTCAATTCCGGAAAGTGTCTGCATTACTAGCGTTTCATATATTTATATATATACATATATATTTATATATATTGTCACGGCCTGCCGTACCGACGTCAGTAATTAGTAAGTTCCTGGTAGTGAACGCTAGAGGGCGCGTCGATGCAGAATTGGAGCTGCATCGACGAGACGACGAGCGAGCCGGCGCGGGAGACGCGACCGGCATCAATGTTGTTGTTATCGTTCGGACAGAGACGCGCGCGATAGTGAGTTCGCGGTGGTATCGCGTTTTCCGAGATAATTGTGAAGTGTTTGATAGTTGTAACCTCAGGAGTGCATACGTGATACACCCTGAGGCCACTATTGTGATCCGCGAAATGTGTTATACCGTACTTTCGACGGAAACACGAGGAGAGCTCAGAGATAGTACGACAGGCTAGAACTACCTGTTGTACTCCCGAACCAGCAACATCCTAGTGCAGTAAGCATGTTCGCCTGGCACGAAAGCAGCAGAGAGTAGCACGAGAGGCGATACAATGAAACCAGCCTAGCAGCGAGGATGCTTGCGAGAAACCTAGACCACACCGTATGAATCTAACCTACAATAGCGGTAAGCGTGCACGTATCAACCGCGTCGCGAGTAAGTACGCGTAACCGTTTGTCCAGGCTCGTCGCCACCTGGACAGCGGCCCCGAATAGGCGTTCTTGTGCGGAGAGAGCAAGTTTGTAACCCGCAAGTGCGCATAAGAAGTGCGCAGACGACATGCGTTAGTAGCCTGTTTTCTCTCAGGCTAAGTTAAGTGTGTGTGTGTCGCGACACGCGAGCGCGACCGCTCTCTCACTCACGTAGACGATGAGTATGCTACGTATATTACTGTGGACGCGAGGCTTATGTTACGTGTTATGAAATATTTTTGCACATACATGCAAATGCAACTAAATTATTGTAATATTAATAAAGCATTTATTGCAAATAAGTACACAGATTACTGTGTAATTGTTTCAGTTGAGAAAATATTTACTTCGTAGAACTTCTAAAATAATTATACTGAAAAAATATTTCATAAATTCAACTAAAATTTATTAAATTTTAATACAGTATTTATTCAAATACTAATTTTTAAATATTTATTCGAATTAGCAAAATCTCTGTAGTTAGTAATTACATATTTATTTATACAAAATATATATTTGTTAAGTACACAAACTGTATCAATAATAAATGAGTATTCATTTCTAAAAATCTATGTATTGAAACTAATACAATATTTTATAAATATAGATTAATATATACTCAAGTCAAGTAATTAAAATTTAGATAAATAAATAATTGTCCGCTTTTACATAATCAATTTTATGTATTAAGGACATTCTCCGAGAAAACGATTTTCTTGTGATTTTCCTGAAACTTGCAGAAAATGTTTGATTTTTAGTCCTTAGTACATTCTTCAAAGCCCCACGTCCAAAGCGGTATTCAACATAAAAATATTTAATTTCAAAATTTCAACGTTAACATGGGATCCCTATCTAAGCTCGTTGGAAAAATACATTTTAATTTACTGTAAAAGAAGTTTTGTTTGTGATTTGTTTTCAACCATGGGATATAAAACTAGAAATCGAGAGGAATAATATGACATAATTTTCAATATGGTAAGCGGTATTAATTTCGGAGACAAAGTACATCTTCTACTTTTTAGAAAGTTTGTAGAAACCTTTCATGAAAGTTTTCTGGAATATCGATAAATTGTTGGCAGAAAGCTTTCAGAAAAGATTTTAAGTAATTATTCAAGAAACCTTTCTGAAATCTTTCAGAAACCTTTTTTCAAGTTCTTGAAAGAAGTAACCTTGAAGCTATGATATATTAGAATTCTCTATAAGTATTTACAATTTTCGCATATTTTTCACAACTTAATTTCTACATTTAATCGCATTGTTATAATTGCATAAAATATTTTACATAAAAATTTTTCGACCTCACCGGGAATCGAACCCACGATCTTTGGGTTACTACGCACGCACGCTATCCGTTACGCTATCGCTCGCTTGAAGGACTTCGGACATTTTAATCTATATAAGTTGCACTTTCCACGATTATTTAATTGTTATAATTTTGATTCTTTTTATTTAAAATAATTATGGATTTAATAAATTATTTATTTAATTCGTTAAATTGAAATAATATAGTGTCGGTAAGGTAGAAATCAAATCTGTATACTGAATAGATTCTTCTAAATAACGAAAATATTAACTTGAATTATTACTCTGAATAAACATGTTTTAGTATTTAAATATATTCTGAGTATAGTATTTAAATATATGGTGAGCGTCAAAATTGTGTTTCACCAAAAAACTGTTTAAAAATTATTCGAATAAAAGAAAAATTGCAATGTCGATAAGTAGGGATCTGCGTTTTCGTAATTTTTCAATTAATATTGCAGCAAACTTGCTAAAACATTTCATGAAATTTTGTGTCCTCTATTTAGTGCATACACAAAATATTTCAGAAAAGTCTCAGAAACCTTTCCTGTAATGATAGTGGGAACTTTTAACGCAACATTTCTTGTGATTACAAGATATTATTTTTTTTAATTTAAATTTATTTTAAAAAAAATAAAAATTGTTAATTTTTAATTTTAAATTGATTTAAAAAAATATTGAAATCTCTTTTTTATTATAAAATTTATTTAAAAAATTCTTTAAATTTTAAATAAAAATTAAGATTTTACGTAAAATATTTCTGCAAGGTGGTGGAAATATTGGTCCAAAAAGTTTATGACGGAGATATGAATATTTCGAGAAACTTGGCAGAAAAGGTTCTGCAAGATTTTGTGGAAAGTTTCGAGTATCATTCCGAAAAAGGTTTCTGAAACATTTCTGCAATATTTTATGTAAGGATTGAGCAGAGATCATGAATATTGCACGAAATATTATGGCAAGTTTTCTTCAAAATTTCATGAAATATTTCATGCAGGCTTCTTGTTAAGAAACTAGAAACATTACAGAAAATCTTACAGAAAGATTTCAGCAGTTTCTCGAAATTATTCATAATCTAGCCTGGAAATTTTTCACTGAATATTTCTGCAGCCTTGCAGAAATATTTCTTGAAAGTTTACAAGAAAATTTGTGGAAATCTTCCCACTATCATTCCGAAAAAGGTTTCTGCAACATTTCTACAATATTTCGTGTAAGGATTGAATAGAGATCATGAATATTTCACGACATATTGTGGCAAGTTTTCTGAAATATTTCGTAAAATATTTCTCGCAAGTTTCTTGTTAAGAAACTACAAACATTACAGGAAATCTTGCATAAAGGTTTCAGCAAAGTTTCACCAAAGATTCATAACTTAGTCTGGAAATTTTTAAAGCAATATTTCTGAAATAAACAAAACCTATGAAGTTATATTTAAATAAGTGTTCTCGACGACACAAAATATTTCAGAAAAGTTTGAGAAACGATCTCCGAATGATAGTATACTACCTATAGGAATGTTCACTTAACTTTTCATGTAAACTTTCGATAAATGATTTTGCACGGTTGCAGAAACATTCGTTGAAACATTTCCAGGCCAAGTTATGAATATTTAAAGAAACTTTATCGAAATCTTTGTCCAAGATTTTATGTAAGATTTCTAGTTTCTTATCAAGAAGCTTCCATGAAATATTTCATGAAATGTTTCAGCAATCTTGACACAATATTTCGTGAAATATCCATCATGAGTGCCCTTTGAATCTTTCAGGAATGGCTGATGAAAGTTTTCTACAATGTTTCTTGAAATATAAGAGTAAATGTTTCAGCAATGTTTCTGTATTATTGCCGCAATGTTGTGTCAATCTTCTTGAAATATTTCTTGAAATATTTCATGGGAATATGTCGTGCTATGTGTGCGAGAATACTCTGCGCGGAAATGTTCTAAAAACTTTCCTTGAAAAAATGCTTGAAAATTTTCTAATAGAAATATATCTATTCCAAGTGCAATCATTTTCCAAACTAATATAAAAAATATTCGAATAAATCCTAGTTATTTAAAAGAAAATTACGGGCAAAAGTTCCAGAGAACATTTCACGGAATATTGTGGCAAGTTTTCTGAAAACTTTCATGAAATATTTCATGCAAACTAAACTAGAAACATTACAGGAAATCTTGCAGAAATATTTCGGCAAAGTTTTTCGAAAATATTGATAATCTAGCCTGGAAAATTTTCAACGAATATTTCTGCAACATTGTCGAAATATTTCTCGAAAGATTACACGAAAAGTTGTGGAAACATTTCTTCTTTTATTCCGAAGAAGGTTTCAGAAACATTTCTGCAATATTTTGTGTAAGGGTTGAACAGAGGTTATGAATATTCCACAAAATATTGTGTCAAGTTTTCTGAAACATTTCATGAAATATTTCATGCAATCTTCTTGTTAAGAAACTAGAAACCTAACATGAAATCTTGCAGAAATATTCCGACAACGTTTTCATAACTTGACTTGAAAATATTTCAACGAATATTTCTGCAACCTTGCAAAAATGTTCGAAAAAGTTTTCTAAAACGTTGTAGAAATATTTTAGAAAATATTTATATCTTTTCTTGAATAGAAATCGACAATATTGTAAAAATTTCGTTTTAGAACAGGAAGCCGGCATAAAATAATTCCATAAATGTTTCACAAAACTTGCCAAAATATTTCGGGAAATGTTTATGTCCATAAATATTTCTGAAAAGTTTTAGAGGTATTGGTTGAAAAAGTTCGTTGTATCTACGTGGTATCTAAATATTTCGAGAAACTTTGCAATTAGAGACTTTCTTCAATATTTCAATAAATGTTTAAGAAAACTTGCCAAAACATTCCCGGTCAGAAATATCCAGCTAGGAAATCCAGCTGGATTTCCATTGGGAATCCAGCTGGATCAGGGTGGATTCACATGGAGTCACATGGATTTCAGTAGATTTTTTAGCTAGATTCCTACTTTAATTCATGTCACATGGGAAATCCAGCAGGGAAATCCATATGACATCAAAAGTAGGAATCTAGCTAAAAAATCTACTGAAATCTATGTAAATTCACCCGGATCCAGCTGGATTTCCCATGTGACATGGATCCAACTGGATTTCCTAGCTGGATATTGTTTCGTGAAATGTTTATATACTCTGTCCTATCCAGACACATAATATTTGAGACAAGTTTCAGAAACCATCTCCGTAATAAAAGTGGGAATGTTTGCACAATTTTCTTGTACGTTTATGGAAAATATTTCAGCAAGGTTTCAGAAATATTGGTTGAAAAAGTTGCAGACCAAATTACGAATATTTCGAGAAACTTTGCCTAAAACAAGATTTTCTGTAATTAAGGAGCTCGCGTGAAATATTTCAATAAATGTTTCAGAAAATTTTCCAAAATATTTCATGAAATGTTAATGTCTTCCGTCCAATCCAGACAAAAAATATTCCGGAAAAGTTTCAGAAACCTTCCATGAAATGATAGTCGGAAGGTTTCGCAACATTTCTTGAAATCTTACGTAACATATTCCTGCAAGGTTGTAGAAATATTGGTTCAAAAAGTTTGTGATCGTGATATGAATATTTCGAGAAACTTTTCTGAAAAGTTTCTGCAAGATTTCGTGTAATTTTTCAAGTATCTTAACAGAAAGCTTGCCTGAAATGTTTCAGTAAATGTTGCTGCAAACTTGTTAAAACATTTTCCATTTCGTGAAATGTTTGTGTCCCCTGTCCAGATCATACACAAAATATTTCAGAAAAGTTTCTGAAACCTTTCGTGTATAATAACCGGAATGTTTACGGAACCTTTCAAGTTTCAAGTATTCTTACAGAAAATATTTCTGCAAGGCTGTGGGAATATGAATACAAAAATTTTTGTACCACCAAAGGAATATTATAAGATACTTTTGCAGACAACTTTCTACAAGATTTTGTGTAATATCTGAAGTATCTTAACAGAAAGCTTGCGTAAGATATTTCAATAATGTTGCTGCAAACTTGTCATAACATTTCGTGAAATGATTGCGTCCCCTGTCCAAACCATACACGAAATATTTCAAAAAAGTTTCAGAAACCTTCCGTGTAATGATAGTCTCAAGGTTCACGCAACATTTCTTGGACTCTTACGAAAAAATTTCTGCAAGGTTGTGGAAATATTGGTTCAAAGAGTTTGTAATCGTGATATGAATATTTCGAGAAACTTTTCAGAAAAGTTTCTGCAAGATTTCGTAAAATGTTTCAGTAAACGTTGTCGCAAACTTGCCAAAACATTTCGTGAAAGGTTTGTCTCCTCTATTCAATCCATACATGAAATATTTCAGAAAAGTTTCAGAAACGTTCCGTGAAATGATATTCGGAAGGTTTACGCAACATTTCTTGGAATCATACGCAAAATATTTCTGCAAGTTTGAGAAAATATTGGTTCAAAGAGTTTGTGATCGTGATATGAATATTTCGAGAAACTTTTCAGAAAAGTTTCTGCAAGATTTCGTGTAATATTTCAAGTTTCTTAACAGAAAGCTTGCGTGAAATGTTTCAGTAAATGTTGCCACAAACTTGCCAAAACATTTCGTGAAAGGTTTGTGTCTTGTCTAATCCATACACAAAATATATCAGAAAAATTTCAGAAACGTTCCGAGGAATGATAGTCGGAAGGTTTACGCAACATTTCTTGTAATCTTACGCAAAATATTTCTGCAAGCTTGTGGAAATATTGGTTCAAAAAGTTTGTGATCTCGATATGAATATTTCAAGAAACTTTTCAGGAAAGTTTCTGCAAGGTTTCGTGTAATATTTCAAGTATCTTACAGAAAGCTTGTGCGAAATTTTTCAGTAAATGTTGCCACAAACTTGCCAAAACATTTCGTAAACGGTTTGTGTCCTGTCCAATCCATACACAAAATATTTCAGAAAAGTTTCAGAAACGTTCCGAGGAATGATAATCAGAAGGTTTACGCAACATTTCCTGGAATCTTACGCAAAATATTTCTGCAAGGTTGTGGAAATATTGGTTCAAAAAGTTTGCGATCTCGATATGAATATTTCGAGAAAATTTTCAGAAAAGTTTCTGCAAGGTTTCGTGTAATATTTCAAGTATCTTAACAGAAAGCTTGCATGAAATGTTTCAGTAAACGTTGTCGCAAACTTGCCAAAACATTTCGTGAAAGGTTTGTCTCCTCTATCCAATCCATACATGAAATATTTCAGAAAAGTTTCAGAAACGTTCCGTGAAATGATATTCGGAAGGTTTACGCAACATTTCTTGGAATCATACGCAAAATATTTCTGCAAGTTTGAGAAAATATTGGTTCAAAGAGTTTGTGATCGTGATATGAATATTTCGAGAAACTTTTCAGAAAAGTTTCTGCAAGATTTCGTGTAATATTTCAAATTTCTTAACAGAAAGCTTGCGTGAAATGTTTCAGTAAATGTTGCCACAAACTTGCCAAAACATTTCGTGAAAGGTTTGTGTCTTGTCTAATCCATACACAAAATATATCAGAAAAATTTCAGAAACGTTCCGAGGAATGATAGTCGGAAGGTTTACGCAACATTTCTTGTAATCTTACGCAAAATATTTCTGCAAGCTTGTGGAAATATTGGTTCAAAAAGTTTGTGATCTCGATATGAATATTTCAAGAAACTTTTCAGGAAAGTTTCTGCAAGGTTTCGTGTAATATTTCAAGTATCTTAACAGAAAGCTTGTGCGAAATTTTTCAGTAAATGTTGCCACAAACTTGCCAAAACATTTCGTGAACGGTTTGTGTCCTGTCCAATCCATACACAAAATATTTCAGAAAAGTTTCAGAAACGTTCCGAGGAATGATAATCAGAAGGTTTACGCAACATTTCCTGGAATCTTACGCAAAATATTTCTGCAAGGTTGTGGAAATATTAGTTCAAAAAGTTTGCGATCTCGATATGAATATTTCGAGAAAATTTTCAGAAAAGTTTCTGCAAGGTTTCGTGTAATATTTCAAGTATCTTAACAGAAAGCTTGCATGAAATGTTTCAGTAAATGTTCCCGCAAACTTGCCAAAACATTTCGTGAATGGTTCGTGCCCTCTGTCTAATCCATACACAAAATATTTCAGAAAAGTTTCAGAAACGTTCCGTGAAATGATAGTCGGAAGGTTTGCGCAACATTTCGCAAGGTTGTGGAAATATTGGTTCGAACAGTTTGTGATCGTGATATGAATACTTCGAGAAAATTTTCAGAAGAATTTCTGCAAGATTTCGTGTAATTTTTCAAACATCCGACCAGAAAGCTTGCGTGAAATGTTTCAGTAAACGTTGCCGCATACTTGCCAAAACATTTCGTGAAAGGTTTGTCTCCTCTGTCCAATCCATACACGAATTATTTCAGAAAATTTTCAGAAACGTTTCGTGAAATGATAGTCGGAAGGTTTACGCAACATTTCTTGGAATCATACGCAAAATATTTCCGCAAGTTTGTGGAAATATTGGTTCAAAGAGTTTCTGATCGTGATATGAATATTTCAAGAAACTTTTCTGAAAAGTTTCTGCAAGATTTCGTGTAATATTTCAAGTATCTTAACAGAAAGCTTGCATGAAATGTTTCAGTAAATGTTGCCGCAAACTTGCCAAAACATTTCGTGAATGGTTTGTGTCCTCTGTCTAATCCATACACGAAATATTTCAGAAAAGTTTCAGAAACGTTCCGTGAAATGATAGTCGGAAGGTTTACGCAACATTTCTTGGAATCTTACGCAAAATATCTCTGCAGGGTTGTGGAAATATTGGTTCAAACAGTTTGTGATCGTGATATGAATATTTCGAGAAACTTTGCAGAAAAATTTCTGCAAGATTTCGTGTAATTTTTCAAACACCCGACAAGAAAGCTTGCGTGAAATGTTTCAGTGAACGTTGCCGCAAACTTGCCAAAACATTTCGTGAAAGGTTTGTCTCCTCTATCCAATCCATACACGAAATATTTCAGAAACGTTTCAGAAACGTTCCGTGAAATGATAGTCGGAAGGTTTACGCAACATTTCTTGGAATCATACGCAAAATATTTATCAAGGTTGTGGAAATATTGGTTCAAAGAGTTTGTGATCATGATATGAATATTTCGAGAAACTTTTCTGAAAAGTTTCTGCAAGATTTCGTGTAATATTACAAGTATCTTAACAGAAAGCTTGCATGAAATGTTTCAGTAAATGTTGCCGCAAACTTACGAAAACATTTCGTGAATGGTTTGTGTCCTCTGTCTAATCCATGCACGAAATATTTCAGATAAGTTTCAGAAACGTTCCGTGAAATGATAGCCGGAAGGTTCACGCAACATTTCTTGGAATCTTACGCAAAATATTTGTGCAAGGTTGTGGAAATACTGGTTCAAAAAGTTTGTGATCACGATATGAATATTTCAAGAAACTTTTCAGAAAAGTTTCTGCAAGATTTCGTGTTTTTTTTTCAAGCATCCGAAGAGAAAGCTTGCGTGAAATGTTTCAGTAAACGTTGCCGCAAACTTACCCAAAACATTTCGTGAAATTTTCCCATTGGATGCTTCATGAATCTTTCACGAAAGGTTTCTGAAAGTTTTCTACAATTTTTCTTGTAATATTACAGGAAATATTTTAGCATCCTTTCGTTATTATTGGTACAATATTGTGGCAAGTTTTCTTTGAAATATTTCTTGAAATATTTCAGTGCAATATTTCGTGCTATGTGGGATATTATAAAAGTACATGTTAAAGTAATATCATATTACACAACAAAAACTCTAGTGTAATGTATGTGTTATAGATTTTGTAGTATAGTAAAGTTCAATATGTATAAAGAATTAAAATGAAAACTATTAAATAGGCACGACTCACTTATATATACAATAGATACCTTGAAGTGAGTTCTGAGAGAAATAAATACCCTGACTAAATTTAGAAATTAACTAGATGAGTTAATATGACCAGCGATAACTGCTTACCCGTATCGCATCTAACCACACACACACAGCACTTTTATGATATCCCCCAGTTTCTAATTATCTATCTCCTCATATTCTAAAGCACTAACACTTGAAGATCATTGTAGAGCTGAGGAAGCTGCAAAATGAGGCTGGATGGCCCAGGGCGGGTACTACTCTATGGATGCCAGTCTGCTCAGAATTATCTAATAGCTATCTGAGAAGAAAATACTTAGAGACCAACATGCGTTTCTCAATCACAAGGACTGCCTCACCGTAAGAATGAACAAAACATATCAATAGATCAGTCACTGATCTAGGAGACAAACGAGAGTTAAGCACTAGAAACCACATATGACTAATGAATAGATGACACAAAAAACATTACCATATAAAAGAAAATACTGTAGCAATGGTTGTTGTTCACTATTCTCCCTGCACCAGTTACCTCTAACAATTAGAGGGGAAAGACTAGTGGAACCTTCACTTGTTGTTTCATTGCTGAAAACACCTCCATCCTGAGAGTCGCTGAAGGTACTAGGAACAGATTGACTGTACACAGAGCCACTAGTATAAGAGTCAAACACACACATGGGAAGTTGAGTATCTGAAAACCACATATGACTAATAAATAAATGAGCCAAACAACAACAGCACACTCAAGAAAGATTCTGCAGCAGTGCCCATCATTTACACTACTCTCGTCGCCAGATACCTGCAACAAGAGAAAGTACCATCAGCTTACCTATCAGAGAGGTTAGGAACGAGAAAGCGCTTACGAAATTTGCTCTTGCCGTCGGCACGCTGCCTTCCTATCTCTGAGGAATATCATCATCAAGCAGTAAACACGACGAAATGGACGACATTCTCCAGGGCGGTGTATTGCAGCAGCCACCGTCATCACTGCGAACGCCGAGAGTCAGACGATGCGATTGTTGACATCACACCATGGACATACGCGCGCGCACGCCGCCTTAGGGCTGCAGTCAACATAGACTCACTAGGGCTAGTAGCAGAAAGCGCGCGCGATCCATATATATATATATATATATATATATATATATATATATATATATATATATCATCCTATAGTATATAGTTGTAAGAGGCTTGTAGGGTACCCAGCCCCTCCCCCCCCCCCCCCCCCTCCTTACAGCCCCTCCTCACCCCCTCCTCAAAATAACGGAAAAATGAGATTAGAAATAGGAGTTTTTAGTATTACATTTGCTCCTCACCCCCCTCCTCCCCCGTCCTCAAAATCCCTCCTCCCCCTCCTCCTACCCCTCCTCTTAATATTGTATTGTTTTTCTCATTTTGTTATACATTTCATATATATTACGAATGATTTGATATTGTTAATATTATTGATGTTGTTTCTATATTATTAAATAATTATAATATCAAATGTTATCAATTATAAGGTCAAGTTTAAAAAATTTGTATAACTTCCCCGTTCCTTTTTGCATGTAAGAAGCCTTAATCACATCAGGGTATGGCTTTAATAACGTTACTAATGATTATAGTTTTATCTAATAATAATACATTAATACTATAAATATAGTGTATTTAACATGACTAAAATAATTTTTTTTAACAAAATGTCGATGTTTTAGAAACAGCACAAACAATTATTGATAATAAATCCCTATCTTTTTTGTTTCTTAACAAATTTTAATTATCTAGGTCTCATTTTATTCTTTCACGGGGACTTGCCCAAGGAAAATTTCAAAATTATTCAAGATCCAGAAAGTTATAGCCAATTGAAGATAATTATTTTTATAACCTCATTCGTGATTTTATAAACAATTATAACTACCTTAAATGTTATCAAATGTATTGGAGGGTGTACGTAAGCGCTGTGCGGTACTGTGCTGTGCGATGCTGCGTGATGCCCGTGTTATTGGTGCGTTGGCTACTTACGGAACTACTTTTCTGATTGGTCCGTATTTAAACATCAACCAATCAGCGGCGTAGTTCTACAAGTAGCCAATGCACCAACAGCACTGGCATCGGAAACGCACAGCACAGCATAGCACTTATGTACACTCTTCCTAAGGTCACGTTTTTAAAAATTTGTATAAGTTCGCCTTTCCTTTTTACGTGTCGTCTTAATGTAAGCCTTAGTCACATTAGTCACATTAGGATATGCCTTTAATAACGTGACACATAATGTAGGACACAAAATAGAACACACCCTCATATGATTGTGATATTATGGATTTACCAAATCTAAAGTATGGAAACGTAGAGAATGCAGTAAACAACTTGATGCGATTGGGCAATTAAATATTGTTTCACCTAAAGATAATGAAAGATTTTTTTTTAAATTACTGTTGAACCGCATAAAAGGTGCTACTTCTTTTAATGATTTACGAACATTTAATAACATCTCATACGAAACATAGAAAGAAGCAGCACTTGCTATGGGTTTAATAGAAGATGATTCCCAAATTTATATTATTTTTGATGAAGCAAGTAATATCATGCTTCCTTTTCAATTACGTAAATTCTTTGCATGGTTTATCTTAGCTGAAAATATTCAAGGTAATTTAATTTGGGATAAATCCAAAAAATTTTTTACTGAAGATTTTAAAAAATATAAAGAAAATAATGCTTTGTCACACATTCAAAATATATTACAAATTGAAGATAAAAGTTGTAAAGATTATAGTTTACCTGAACCAATAATAAATAATATCGAAGAAAGTCCTGAAAATTTAGCAAACAGTAAAAATCTTTTTGAATTTTTGTTTAATCAATTAACTACTAATCAAAGATTAATTTTTAATGAAATTATAACTAACAAAAATAGATTATTTTATTGATGGACCTGGAGGTTCAGGAAAAACTTTCATGTACAAGACTTTAATATATTACTTTTTATCTTTGAATAAAAAAATTTTATCTATGGCTTGGACAGGAATCGCATCTATTTTATTACCTAGAGGAATGACAAGTCATCGTACTTTTAGACTTCCTTTAGATTTAAACAGTATTGAAAGTGCTTTTCTAAAATTAGAATGAGATAAAAAAAATTACGGGAAGTAGATATTATGGTTTGGGATGAAGCATCAATGATCCCAAAAAAAGCTTTGGAAATTCTTGATCAAACACTCAAAGATATATGTTACAGTGATGTTCCATTTGGTGGTAAATTGACAGTTTTAGGAGGCGATTTTAGACAAATTCTGCCAGTGCTAAAACATGGTTATAGTACAGGACACAATCAAATTTTCTCATTTATGGCCTCTCTTTAAAGTTTTAAAATTAACTGAAAATATTCGCTCAAAAAATAAACAATTTGCTTCATTTTTATTAGAGTTAGGTGAAGGTATAATTAATCCATTTATAGTTCTAAATAAATGGAAGACCGAAAATGTATGTAATAAAATTATGATGATATCAATCTCTAAAATTCCGTAGATCGTATAATATTAGCTCCACATAATGACGACACTAAACTTATAAATAATAAAGTTTTGAACTTATTACATGATAAAACGCATACATATTATAGTTTAGATTACGCAACGCATAAAGGAGTTGATCAAACAGATGAAAATATTCACTTAAATTACCCAATAGAAATGCTTAATAATATTAGAGAAGGTCTACCACCACATGAATTAAAATTAAAAATAAATGCAATTGTAATGTTAATTAGAAATATATGTATATCAGAAGGAATGTGTAATGGTATACGCTTGAAAATTACAGGTTTATTTAATCACAATATTAAAGCTGAAATAATTACGGGGGAAAGAATTGGTGAAGAAGTTTTTATACCACGAATAACATTAAATACTGGAGATTCTTCTTCATTTCCGTTTACACTTTTTAGAAAATAATTTTCAGTTGTATTAGCTTTTGCTATATCAATTAATAAATCTCAAGGTCAAACTTTTATTTCTCTAGGTATTTACATTAGACGACCTTCATTTTCACATGGCCAATTATATGTTGCTTTATCCCGAAGTAAAAATCCTGACAATATATTTATTGAAAATCTTTTAGAAAATTCATCAATAATTAATAACATTGTTTGGAAAGAAATTTTTGATATTTAATCTACACTTTTTAATAAACTTTTTCAAAAATTATTATTTTTTTTTTATATATATTTTTATCTAAATTTATATAGATCAAAATAAACCCAACTAAATTTATATCAATAATCATTTTATTTATAATATTATTCTTTTACGAAAGTATAAGACATGTTGCAATTTCTTATAAGCATAATATCATATAAATAATCTGATTATTTTATTACATATAATAAAAAAAATTTCAATATAAATATATTTACATAAAATATTTTTTTATTAAATGTAATAAAGATGGGAATCAATTTTCATTACATTAATTAAAAATTATTAATACAAATTATTTAAAATTAATTAAAATTGATAAAATTTATTAATGAAAATTGACTCCTATGGTTTTTAGGGTTATTGACGATGAATTCCATGGTTGTGTTTAGGGTTATTATATAAAAAATGATTAACAATAATTTTATATTATTTTGGCACGTCCCATTATCCTATCTAATTATTAACATTTGTTATATAAAACACCTAAGCACAATAAAATCAAAAATTCAACGCGCCTATAACAGTACCTCAGTGGTGGTGTGAAAAACTGTTAACTTTAGTAAATAACACGCTAATATATATACTAGGGGGGCTCCGCCCCCTGCTCGCTCCGCTCGCCAACCCCCATTTTTAGCGTGAATTGTTAAAAAAAATATAGTAAAATTTAATACAACTGGATACTCAATTTTGTTGTTTAAATCTAGAAATACTACGATGTTTTTTTCTATTTAGAAAAAATTCTTTTCTAAGTTTGCGTGCCTATATTGTAGATCGATTCTCTGAGCATTTTAAGTGCCGGTTTTTCACCATGACCTCGTATACATATGTGTACAGTACATATACATTTACTGTTTTACTTATGTGTGCAAAAAATTTATAAAAACGGTGGCGCTATTTATTACGCCTAATAGTGTAAGGTCATGCTCATATTATTATATGTGTTCTAATGTGTAGTCAGTTTTTAGCGTGTTATTTACTAAAGTTAGCAGTTTTTCACCACTGAGGTACTGATATAGGCGCGTTGAATTTATATATATATCATATCTTATATACAGGGCGCGCTCACGGTCACGTGGGTCACATACGTTCTTCCGCTGGTGCGAATGCACTATAACGCAGCCTATAGCCGAGATAGCCGTTACGGTTATGGCTCCTGTACTCTGCACGCACGCAGCACCAAGACATATTACCATTGCCGAATGCACCAGTGTTGAGTTTTCTCTTTATGTTTGTCTCCTATTCGCGGTATTAGTGTATATGTGCATGTGTGTATATGTACAAGTTATACGAACATCAGTGAGCGATTAGTCTACAGTTTTCGTTAAACCTTGTAAAATTTAACTTTATATTTTTGTATTAATCGGGAGTAATGAATCGGCATTTTTCCTTATGTTATTCAAAAGCATTTTACTTAACACAAAAATTTCAAATACAAAAGTTGTTGACAACATTGAAATAAAACTTTTTTTCTATTCAACATTTGCATAAATAAAAATAAAAACTATTATTATAATTCAAATAGAAATAATGAAAACAATCTTTTAAATTTTAAATATAATTGCAATCATAGTACTTATATATTTAATATTCCTATGTGTACTTTAATCATATCAATTAATAATACTTAATTAATTTATATGAATCATAGACTATTTGAAAAGTTATCTGCATATACCTATATTTGTAGAATTATAAGGCAAATTTTCTACAAAACAATAATAAATATGTAATAGTAAATGCATAATTTCTATTTAAATTTTACTGCAGAGATGTATTTATGTGTATTCTAATGATAATAACGATGAAAATAAGTATTACAATTAATGCAATAATAAAATTATAAGGTTTTTCTGAGCATTGTGGTCGTGCCTATTATGTAAAAACGAAGTTTTTACATAGGGAGGGGGCGGGCGACGAGCGAAGCGAGGAGTAGGTGTGTGTGGTGGCGGGGGGGGGGGGTGGCGTGTCGAGCGCAGCGAAACACGCAGGGGGGCTCGGCCCCCCTAGTTATGTTAATAACTATTGTTTAGATAATAATAACAATCATACCTTTGCTTCTAAATTCTTCCTAAAACCAATAAAGTATATTATTCGCATATTAATGAATGCACGTTATATACGAACATCGACTGCGTCTTTACAAGCGTGCGATAGCGTAATGGATAGCGTGTCTGCGTACTAACTCGAGCGACCCGGGTTCGAATCCTCGTTGGATTTTTTTCTGCGATTTTTTTCAAATATTGTTAATTAATGTGTACTATACTTAATGTGTTTCTTAGAGAAAACGGTACAAAATCAACATGTATAAAATATTTGTTTTCATCACTTCTGTAAAAGAAAAATACTTTAGTGTGTTGTGTGTCGATAAGGTAGGTAGTGAAAATTTCAAACTGGAATAGAAAAGTAAGTAATAAATATTTGTATTTAATAAATTATATGTTTCAGATCAAATAAAAATAATCAGTTACAATACTGTAATTGACATGGAGAGACCAAGTAAATAAGTGAAATAGAATTCGGCAAATATTTTTGACGTGTTCTTGTTTATGCACATACTGATTGTGCACATATTAATTGTGCACACTTTAACATTGGTATATATCTATATATATAGATCTGTACCAATGCTATCTGTGCACAATAAATATGTGCACAATCCTTGTGTGCACAAACAAGAACATGCCATATTTTTAATTTTAATTTTTTATTATTTTATTAATTGTAAGAAATATTTATTTAAAACAAGTAAATCTATGTTTCGTTTTAAACTCTTGAATAGTATAATATAAAGTATAATTATTAATATTTAAAAAAAGATTTCGATCTCTTCCGCATTTCTTAAATTTAATAAAATAATTAGTTGATTTAAAGTCACATCTATTTTAAATGAATAAATATATAATAATTTTAATTAATACGATTTTTCAATTAATAAGTAGATTCATAATGTAATAAATATTTATTGATTGTGATAACTTTGTTTAAGTTATTAACAAATATTTGTTTACTACAACATATAAGGTATTTGTTAGTACTAACAAATATCTATTAAAGTTAATTAATGGGGAATTAGACTTTAATAATTCATTTCTTGAATTCAAATAAGATTTCTTCAATACTAATAAATAAAAATTAATTTTGCTTGTTGTTTTACATGAAAATAATAAAATATTTATTGTAAGTTAATTAATAGTTTCTTAAATCTAATAATTGGAAATGTAAAACAAATAAGTAATTTTTTTAATTAAGGTTATATTTTTTTAATACTAATAAAAAGACAGTTAATTTAATACTTGCACATATTAAAAGTCACAAAATATATTATACATAAAAGCACATATTTTCTTAGTTAAAATAATTAAGAATTTTAAATTAACTAAATAATTTCTCAAGTCAAAATAATTCCGAAAGATTGCGACAAAGATCGCAATGTATTTTCTAAAATTGGAAAACTCACTGCAGTATATCGAAATAGAGAATCCATGTACAGGTAAAGTATGTAATTTGCTTGTAGATAGTGGAGCTCAATTGAATATTATCAAAAAAAATCAGATAGATACCTTCTAATAAAATTTTGGAAAATAGGAAAATTCATTTATCCGGTATCACAGATAAGACGATTGAGACATTAGGAGTAATTAAAATAAACATCAATGGACTAAATGTTGATTTTCATGTCGCACCGAAAAATTTTTGCCTACCTTACGACGGAATTTTAGTAATAAAAATTCTTACGAAACAAAAATTAAGACTGGGCGAAGGTTATTTACAAATAAATAATAACAAAATCAAACTAAAACCAGCTCATAAACTAAACCATAATCTCAACATAGTAAGTGAAAACCCACAAAAAAAGGATAAAGAAATTATAATGAATCAAGAGTAACGATAGAACAAAAGGAATTTTTAAGGATAATGTTATAAAATACTGATGAAACACAAAATTTAAAACCCATATTTCGTAAAGATTGTCAATAGTTAGTACAAGTAAATGAACAAACTTAGAACTTTAAAATTGAAGACGAAATTGGAGAATCATCTTGTCTAGTATCATATGAACCCAAATTAGACGATAAAAATGAAATACATAAAAATTAGAAATTACATTTTATGATGATGTTACAAAAATTTTGAATACAATTCCGAAATTAAAGGCAGAAGAAACGGATTTACAACAGAAAATGTTAAATAAAATTTTACCATAAAATAAGGAATTACATTATGGAAAAATTTTGCAAAATAACGAAAATAATATTAGATCATGAATAAATAATATTAATATGCCTTTTGAAAGTAACGACCAAACAATCGATTTCGAGGAAATAGGATCAACAGACTATAAACTATTTTTGACAATAATAAATAAAAAGATTGAAGTAGATTTTGAAGAATATAATAAACTTTATGGAAACGAAAAAGAATATAATTTTATCTCTTATGAAATAGACAATTTGCCTGAAGGCTTTCGATAACAGATGACTTTATCATAAACGAAAATGAGGTTTTAAATTTGGGATCAATAAATTTTATAGGAAAAAATGATTTAATACAAGATTTAAAGGAGTTTAATCGAGAAGGGAAATTACTAGAAAAAATATATCATCAAAATTTACCTGAAAATAGTAAAACAATGATTAGAGATCTAGTATTGAAAAATAAAGATATATTTTGGCTAGAGGAAAATAGTTTAGGATCATGTAATGTAGAACAACATGAAATAAATTTAACGGATGATAAACCCGTATATGTGAAACAATTTCCTTTACCACACAAATTAAAAGAAATCGCGATAGAAGAAACTCAGAAGTTTATAACAAATAATTTCGTAGGGAATTCAAAAAGTGCTCTTAATGCTCCAGCATGGATTGTGGCTGAAAAACAGTTAGCAGACGGACAAAAACGATGGCGTTTAGTTATAGACTACAGGAAATTAAATGAAAAAAACAGTTCCAGATTCATATTTACTCCCAAATATTACAGAAATATTCGACCATTTAGGAAAAACTAAATTCTATCACGTCATAGATTTAAAATCGGATTTTTACCAATTCTCATATAAGTGTAGGGATTTTTGATCTAATGAGAAAAAAAAAATTGTGCTGTTTTTCAAGAGTTTTTTTTTTAATTTTTTTAAATTTTTTATATTTTTTCATAATTTTTCTGATGTAAAAATTTTTTCCGACATTTAATCCTAAATCTCTACACTCATATGAGAATTATACTAATCAGGAGTAATTTAGTTCAAATCTGGAGTCAATCCATCCACAGAAAAATTTCAAAGCTTACGGTTAGTGAAAAAACTTGTTTCATCGATGACTATGGTTCTGGACCATATAAAAGGCCCATCGGAGAAAGTTTTAAGGTAAGGTAAATATACCCACTTTTATATGTAAAAAGTATGAAATAATTAGTTTACATTTATGTATTAAAATGTGACTTCTTATTTCAGAGAAAAAAGGTGTCTAGCCCCCTTAAATACAGTTTTGAGCGACTTGATCGGTAAAATATGCTTTGTGTTTATCGATGATATAATAATTTTTGGCGAAACTATAAAGGAAGCAAATGAAGATTTAATATGGTTGCACAAAACCTAAGAGAAGAAAATTTAAACTTAGAACCAGAAAAATGTGTATTCCTAAAAAGTGAGGAATGTTATTCAAGTCATATTATAAGTGAACACAGAATAAAACCTGACGAAAAGAAAATAGAGGCAGTAAAAGAATTCCCTACACCGAAAAATGTTAAAAACATCAGAGAATTTCTAGGACTTTCGGGCTATTATAGAAGATTTATCAAAAAATATGCGAAAGTAACGAAACCTTTGAATACATTACTACAAAAAGATGTAAAATTTCATTGGGAAAATGATGAACAAAAAGCTTTCGAGGAAATTAAAAATTTATTATGTACAGCACCAGTTTTAGAATATCCACGTTTTGACGAACCATTCATCATTACAACAGATGCTTCGAATTTCGTTTTAGGCACAGTTTTGTCACAAGGCTAAATCAGCAAGGATCCAGCGATAGCTTACACATCAAGAAGTTTGCATAAAGCTGAAACTAAATATCATACCTACGAAAAAGAAGCATTAGCTATAATGTATGCATTAAAAACTTTAAAAAATTACATATATGGGAATAAATTCACAATAGTTATTGATCACAAACCGCTGTTATGGTTAAAATCAGCCGATAATAATACAAGAGTCCAAAAATGGAGACTAAAATTGTCAGATTATGAATTTGATATTTTATACAAACCGGGAAAATAGAATGCAAATGCAGACGCACTATCAAGAAATCCAGTAGAATTGTTCGTAGTTCGTACAAGAGCACAAAACAAAAGAGAAATAAGTAAAAATACTCAAGCAAGAAAAGTAATTAGCAATGATGATAAAATCAAAGCAATAAATGATGACAGGCTGAAGTTAAAGGCAAAAAGAGGAAGACCAAGAAAGAATAATGCAAAAAAGTCCGAAGTGCAAAAGAAAGAAGTTATAAAAATTAAAGAAACCATGGGTACACAAAAACTGAATAATATAATTTATTCTAAAACTTCTATACAATTCAGAAACGATAATATTGTTAATTTAATAAATTTAAACAGCAAGTCATTAGATGACAACGCCGAAATATTAATTAAAAATAATAATTAAAAATAATTAATTTGTAACAGTCCCAAATGATTGGGGATAATTATTTATAATTATCATGAATATCATTTTTTTTATGTGAGTGGTCCAAGGTACAAAGTATTGTTAATGGAAGGTAAATAAATTTTGTAATATTGTTTTCAGAGTAAGAAAATGTATAATTTATTCATTGAATTCAAGACTATGTGTTAACATTTTAATAACCAAATAATTTCGTAATTTTCTCCTTTTAACTAATCATCCCCGTTAAATAAATCAAGGCCATGACTTTGTTAGTTGGAGAATTATTTTACTATAATTCTCGACTCTATCTTGGTTTATAATTTGATATCGTTACATATAGCACCGAGAATATATTTTTATTATTGTTATGGATAACGTCATCTAGATATTAATATACAAACTATAATCTTAATGTATGAAGGAATCATTCTATCTAGGTTAATTTTGTTCTACATAGTTTAGGCCGTTTAGAGTCGTTACAAATTAAAAATATTCATTAAAAATTATAAAACCAAAATCATCATTTACAAAAAATAATATAGATGTAATAGATGTCGGTAATAAAAAATTATTCATGTTATACATAGATACATCTGTGTCATGTAAATTAATAAAGGAAAATTTAACGCAATTATTTAATCAATTAAAAGAATTATTAGTTAGTAAGAATATATGTATTTATAGTATTTCTAAAGATATAGAAATTTTAAATATAAGTTGGTCAGAGTTAGAGGAAATATTAAGAGAAACATTTAATAATACAAATATAAAAGTAATAATATGTTTAAATAATATTGAATACGTAAAAATTGAAAACAGAGTTAGAATTTTTAATATGTATCACTCCTCAATTATGGGAGGACATTCAGATGTAAATAAGAACTTACAATAGACTTAAGGAAAAATATTTTTGGGAAAACTTAAAATCAGATATTCAAAACAGGATTATAAATTGCGAAGATTGTCAATGAATCAAATTAAAACATATAAAAACTAAACAACTCATGGTTATAACAGATACATCTTTAAAAACATTTAATAAAATTGCTATAGATATTGTAGGACCATTTAACGTAACTAAAAATAATAATAAGTATATTTTATCTATTCAAGATCAACTCTTGAAATTTATAATTTTAATATGTTTAAAAGTTCAAACAGCAGAATTGGTTTCAGATGCTTTTATAAAAAAGTTTATATGTATTTTCAGACAGAGGAACTAATATCACAAGTAAAATGATGAAACAAATAGCACGAAGATTTAAATTCAATAAAATTGAAACTACGTCTTTCTCTCCACAGTCTAATGGTTCATTAGAAAGAGCACATCACCCGTTATGTGAATATTTACAGAATTTTTCAACAAAAAAACATGAATCAGAGGAATTATTAGACTTTGTGCAGTTTCACTATAATACTAGTGTACATACTAGCCATCAATTCACACCTTATGAACTAGTTTTTGCCTGCCTTGCTAGAATTCCATCTAGCGAACCAGTAACAAAATCTGAATTATTACCGACCTATAACGGATATTTAGAAAAACTAGTTAACAATATGAGAGAAATTGCCTTTATAGCAAGACAAAAATTAATAATGTCAAAAGAAAAATCTAAATCGTATTATGATAGATTTATTAATCCAATAGATTTAAAAATGGGAGATAAAGTATGGTTGATTAAAGAACCCAAACCAGGAAAACTTGAAAAGAATCATTACCCGGGTCCTTTTGACATTATTAAAGTAATTACAAACAATAATGTTGTCATAGACTATAAAGGAAAAGCCAAAACAGTGCATAAATTAAGCCTTGTTAATAATAACAAATAATAATACGACATTTTTGTTTTAGGATATGGACAACATACTCAATATTAACATCTATCATAACCTCTACTTATTTTTCCAAATCTAATACAGCAATAGAGAAATTATAATTGCAGTTGAACTTTTCCATTCGAAGCAAAATCCAGACTTTACGACATTTACAATTTAAAATTATAATCATTAGTCATTTCTACTATTGTTCGTATCAAATTGGTAGCAATTTTGTGGAAAGCAACTATATTTCCTAAGAAAGTTAATAATTTTATAAAAATGCAATCGAGATAAGATAAGTTTGAATAATGAAATTCTAAGAAATTTTTATGAAGACTGCAAAAAGATTCATACAGGAAAGATTTTAGAAGTAATGATACAACTAATAATAACATCGTTGACAGTTTAAAAAAATATATTGTTCTTTCTTTTTTAACAACATCAAACAAAAATATTGCGATTATATATTAAAATATATCAATTTTTATTTTGCAACAATGAAACAAGCAAACATTTTATTTGTAAAAATGATGTGTTATTAAATAATAAAATTATTTAATATAAATATTTAGTCACAAATTAAGAAAACATTACAGGGATCAATTTAATAACTTATTATTCTATCTATCTTTAATAAGAAAATATAGAACCAATCCAAAAGAAAAAGAAATAAAACCATTCCTAAACCTTTTAAACCTAACTACCATATAATAACAAAAATAATTTAACTGTAATTTTATGCAAAATCAAACTGTATTTGCCTACAGAAAAATTGTTCGCACTTATAAAAGAAATTTTATGAAGAACAAATGAAAGAAATAATTCAGGTACCTATGTTCACATTGCTAATATTAAATGGAATATATGTATTGGAAGTGATCAATTCAGTCATATACTAACATGATCATCCTACAAGATACACTATTCTGCACTGTGCTAAGTAAAAAAATTTTCTACTTTAACGCACTGCATACTCTCTGATGCAAATATGTGAATGCTACTCATACCAGGATAAAAATCTTGAGTTCTAAAATGAACTTTTAAAATTGCTGAGATTTTCAAAGAAAGGTAATAGAATGATGCGTAAGAATAATAACAAGTCAAAATTTACCAAAATCACTCGCAACCTATTAACCTTCTTCTTCACAAAAAAGATACCTACACGCTCCATATAATTAAATTTTTCTTTTGGAAATAATTATAATTTTTCTCAGTACATGGTTGAGAAATATTTTTATCACGGTAATATCAAGAGCCCCTTAATGTTATTCCACTTAAACAAAGAGGAAAAAATAATATATCTTTCGCCAAATATCTCAGCAGGGAGGGAAGTGAATGATCACTTGAATCATTCCCTATATATTTCTCCTCATCTTTTATTTACTCGAAAATTATTTAATATACACATTATTTCTAAACTTAGTTAATCAATGACTCCATTTTCTGTAAATACAGCAAGACAAAAATTAGTACAAAATAAAATAATAAAGTAATTAAATTGTCGAAATATTATATATATTCCTATACAAATTCTAATGTATGACGTATGCTATATTTATTACGTAACGTTATTAATCAATTGTTATATAAAATTAAATTTATGTATGAACGAAGTAAGACTACTCGTTTATTCCATAGTGATCCACACTGCTATTTGAACGCTAGGAAAAATCGGCATTAAACCTGCGATACAAAGTAAAACCATCAGTTAAGTGTAGTCTCGTGTTAGGAATAAAAATAATTGATTTATTTTATAGAAATTGTAACGGGGTGCAGTTAGGGAGAGGATATTAATCCCTCTCAGGTTCGCGGGGTACTCTACGGGCGTATTCTACGCCCGGGCGACTAACCGTTGTAGAATTACCTGTAGTCCGGCAGAAGCGCCTCGGCACAGGGGCCTGATTCTAAACCGATAGATAAACGGAAACAACAAAGATAGAAGATACAAAATCAGTGCGTAAGACAGAGACAAGAGATACGTTTTATCGGTTAAGAATCACCCCCCTGGTTCCGAACATGCGAGCCCGGCTTCTATTGTAGAAAGCTTAGGCCGCTTTCTACTAGAGCCGGCGCTGCGCTCTGCTGCTGCTGCCAACTGCTGCCCGCGAGCTACCGGCTGCTCGCTATGACCTAGCGTTACCAGCGCAGCCGGTCTTTCCCGTATAACGCCGCTCGGGATAACCTCCCAGGGATACTTACTCCCGTTACCGATGCTCGTCTAGGAGGCAAAGCCTGCGACTAGCTGCAGCGCTGAAAAGAATGGTAGAGGGCGGTATTCGGAGAGCATGCATAGGTTAAGGTCTGCTAAATAAAGACTCGTGACTCGTCTATTAAAATGCAGTAAAGGAGTTTATTAAAAAAAAGTTGATATAAGGGAAACGCGCAGGCCGAGACTTTACGGCGCCGGCGACCGGCGCCACCGATCTAACCTCCTTCGCGACGTTAGGGTTTCGCTCGCGCGTTGCCACAGTGCAGGCGGCTGCAAATGTAGTGGCGGGGCCGCTCCCTCCGCTCACTCGCTACAAACACTCTAATACACGGGCTGACTTACCCAGGGCTGGCCAGCCATCGCATGCTATCTTCTCTCTCTCTCTCTCTCTCTCTCTCTCTCTCTCTCTCTCTCTCTCTCTCTCTCTCTCTCTCTCTCTCTCTCTCTCTCTCTCTCTCTCTCTCTCTCTCTCTCTCTCTCTCTCTCTCTCTCTCTCTCTCTCTCTCGCTCGAAGCCTCGCACCCGCTGGAGGGGGGGGGGGGCCGGCCTCGCTGTCCCCGTCCTTCTGCAGCTGCTGCTCTCGTGGAGGCGTGGTGCACACACTCTCTCTCATTGCACACACGAACGAGAACGAGGGGGAGCGGAACTTGCTCTGTCACGAGACGCGCGATGAATCACAATGGCCGCGGCGTCCTTTCCGCGGCAGCACCGCGGCGTCTTCTCCGTTTGCCTCCTTCGCGCGCCGCGGGGCGCGCTACTACTCACGATACGTGCAAGCGCGCGAGATTCGAATCTCGCCACGCTGTATCCGTGCTTCATATCGGCGCCCGTTACAAAATATATAGACGATATGAAATTTTGTTTAAACTTATTGAATTTTTATTATTGTCATTATTATATGAATTTTCATTATTGTATTCGTTATTTGAATTTATCATTTTATTATAATTAAAAAAATCCTGTAACACGAAATTACTGATGGTTCAACTATTCCTATAATTGTTGAATCTCTACGATATTCAACAGTCTAAGGGGGGAGGTGGAACTTAGAAATTTACTTAGAAATCTTTATGGAAATCCGTGTAGATTTCCATAAAGATTTCTAAGTAGTTTTCCAAGTAAAAAGTACGTCTTCCATATAGATTTTAATATGGATTTACATTTTTTTTACTAGGGTACATATTTTGAGCAACAGGTATTCGTAAAATCTTTTCAAAGAATTACTTAAGACAAAAATTATATTTTATTACTTTTTTATGCCTCATTGACATCGAAAAAAACATTATATGACAATTTTATAAATAAATATTTTTATAAACATTTGAAGTGCTAAATGGAAATTCATATGTAAATACATAAGAAAATCTATATGGAAGACGTACTTTTTACTTGGAAAACTACTTAGAAATCGTTATGGAAATCCATACGGATTTCGTTTGGCAAATCTTTGTAGAAAAATCCATATTGAAATTCATATGGAATTTCATGTGGAAATCTACAGGGCATTTTGGGACTGATTTATATGTGGAATCTATTTGGATTGAATACTGAATCTATCTGGATTCTATACTGAATCCATATAGGTTCCATATTGAAATCAATGTAAAATCCACATGGATATTTTCAACAAGGGAGTTTTCTTCTATAATAAGTGATCTAGGATGTATTCCCGCTTCATAATTCAAGAATCATAGTTTGGGACCTCAAACCTGATTTGAGCCTTATTAGCTCAATATCTGATTTAAGTGGTAAGTAGCTATAGGAAGTAACAATAGATTCCAAAATCGCTTATCACGCAAAATGACAAACTTTTGTAAGAAAAAAGAGATATTGGGCCCATAAGATCCACAACAGGTTTTGGGGCCTTAATCTTGCTATTTTTGACTAAAATATGAGAATATGTTGTAAAACCACTACCCACGTAAAATAACACATTTTTATAGGAAAAACATACATTGGGCTCGAAAGGCCTAAAAACTGGCCAAGGATCCCATCAACAATACCTATCTGAACGTAAAATTTGGCGCTGAAAACGAATTTGGAGTAAAAAAGGGGTTCCCATTTATAAAATTGAACTTGGGACTTACAAGGCCCAAAAGTTTAGTAGGTCCCAAAAAATGGCTATTCTACCAGATAGCTTTTTCAAAATTTTAAATCTTCCCCATTGAGTATTTTCAGCGAAAATTTTTTGCCGGCGAGTTATTCGTCCGTTCCGGAACATTTTGGACTGTCTTCTATATGGGGATATCTCTAGAATTTTTACTTTTCATAGTATGGCAACTTTTCAGATCTTTTTAATAAGAAATATATACTTTCGGCAACGCAAATAGGTAAAAGTAAATGTTTTTCAAATGTTCCATGCATGAAAAGATCGTTCCAGTTACGTATAAAGTGATGAGAACGCGGAAATGTACTAAATTAACTCATTTCGCTGCGGTCATTGACGACATTTTTTACAGTATTTGCTCTATAAAAACTGTAACGAAGTTTTTTATTCATTAAGACTATCATATTACAATATTTGGTATCATATTTAAGTAGAAAAACCTTATTTCAGAGGTGTGCCTGCGATACAATAGAAATCAAGAATATAGAAAGTTGGCTGAGTCAGTGATTTTTCAAAAATAAATATTTTTGTAGTAATTCTGTTCTATATATTTTAACGCGAAGTTTTTTCTTAATCTGGCTCACAGATTTCGTTCTTTATTAAAAATACAATAATTTTATTTGTTGCACGTGTGTGTGCCACACATGGTTTAAAAGTTATACGGCTTCAAGTAATTACTTCTCAAGCGTAACTCATTTAAAAAAACTAGATTTTTGATAAGCACACGCTGAATTTGGAATTTTTAGGTCCAAAAGCCAGCGTAATCACTACTTTAATATTTCAAAAAGAGGTAGTTAAATTGTTAAAGTGATATATACAAATTTAATAGCATTTTGATACGATTAAAATAAATAAGTTCATCATTTATATTAGTAAACAATTTTTTTCGATATACTAGGCCGTAAAATTCGATTTTACGGACTTATTTGAGGGCGTAAAATGCGATTTCATGTATCTGGAACTGAGTGCGTGCAATTGCATTTTTATTTCCGCAAATGAGTCCGTAAAAACGAATTTCGCGATAAGTATATATAAAAAATTAATGTTCGTTACTTAGTCGAGCGACACTTAGAACGGCTTCACCGGTTTTCGTGCACTGCGATCACTACTCGGTTCGTGAAATAGCATTTTGCGGACTAGTGACGGAAGATACTATTTTACTGTGAATGAATAGTACATTATTTTATAGTACTGATTGCATAAATCCACCATGTCACACCTATCCGCATTAGCAGTCCATTTTTGCACCGTGCAGTATCGCCCAAGTGACAGCGAGGGTGATAAGCACCGTGCAATAATGGACTACTTATGTCACGGATAGGCATGACATAAATGCTGATTTATGCCACGCAGTACTATACAAGTTTTTCTGTATTTTACGTTCTTTTAAAAGACCATAGTCAATGCCTAGTAGCAAAAATGGTGCATGTTTTTCAGGTGTAATGATGTGTCACTTTACGCATACTGAACATGAAGTAAAAAATACTGCCTTTCGAATTTGTGCATGGAGATCAGTATTTGACTAGCAAAAACTAAATTTAACAGTATTTTTTATTTAATGTGAAGAATTCACAAAATGATAATTTTTGGAGGGAAAAATACCATCATTTTCGCGAATTGTACACCTATACCATGTCGAAAAATACTATTCATTACTCAGCTGTATGCCGTAATATCCTCGCGTAATTTCACGATACTCGGGTCTGTTCTGTTGGCCCTCGTACGCAACTAAAAATCGTACTTTAGATCCTTAATTTTAAAATACTACTATTAAGGAAAACAGAATTAAGCACAGCCATTGAACCGCAGTTAAAAAAGAAAAAAATGGTTTACCATGGATCTGTAGAAAACCCAAAAGTCATACAAAGAGAAACTCGTAGTAAGACACGAAATCGTAAATGAAATATTATATTTTTTTCATGGTTAAATTATGTACAGATATTTATATATATATATATATATATATATATATATATATATATATATATATATATATATATATATATATATATATATATATAAAATTATAATTATATGTAAAACTTGTCACGGCCTGCCGTACCGACGTCGCGGATAAGCCGTAGTTGAAGTAACTCATGCGCGCGAACGCGAGATAGCGCGTCGATGCAGAATCTGAGCTGCATCGACGTGATGACTAGCAGACCGCATAGTTCGCTACGGTATTCTGCAACCGCTTTTCGTTTCGCTCCACCTTGTTTCGCCCGTTATGAAAAGAAGACTCTTAGCGTTCTTTTGAAGAGAAGTACCATGTCAGAGCGCGAATCACGAGAGTTTTGCTCGTGATATACAAAAATAGTGTATTGAAGTACTTCTGCGGTTTTCGCGCGTTAAAGTCAAAGTTCAAGTGCGATAGGCTAGTATCACCTGCCGCACTCAAACTACTTAGTGTCTGGAGGAAGTAATAGCACTTTTCGTTTCCGCTCCACCGCAGCATCAAGATTTTTATATTGCTCAGGAAGTAAGACCAGACACGTCCGAGCCGGTCAACTACTTGAGCCGTTGCTAAATTGGGTAAAAGGTAAGCGTGCACGCATTCTTCCGCGCCGCGTATTAGCTCCGCGTAACCGCTTGTCCAGGCTCGTCGTACCTGGACATCGGCTTCGAGTAGGCGTTCTCGTGCGGTGAAAGCAAGTGCGAGGAGAGAGTGTAGGCATCGGGCTCGCACTTCATCAAGGTCAAACGCGAGGTCAAACCACCGGCTTTTTCAAAGCCGGTGAGTGCGCACAACAGGTGCGCACACGTGTAAACCCGCCTTCTGCCCTCTCTCTCACACTTATACGTGTGTGCATCGCGCGGCGATCGTGATTGCTCTCACACTTCGTCGTTTTACTCGGTGAGCGCGCGCGTAGAGTACCGCACACGTGAGGCGTATTATACCTCACGTGCGCGGCGTAAATTACCGCGAGCGTGACGTCAGTCTCCGAGGCAGCTGACGTCAAAGGTAACGTGCTGGCGCACCGTTTAGATAGGGAATACGCAAACCTAAATTCATTTCTTTTATATTTCTGATCCATTATCACACCACAACTTCTTTTATTTAATAAACAATAGTCTTTTATTATTAACATTTAACCTCTCGAGTTATTACTTCGCGTCCTAGTCATTCCCCGTTCCCCGCCGCCTCCGCGGTCGTTACGTAAGAGAAAACGTATCGTTTCATCTGAGCAGCCGGAACACGAACCAGTGAACGAAAGGAGAGTTCGAGTCACTGGTGAGAAACAAAGCGCAAGTCTTCGACTTGCGTGTTGCACGGTAAGTAACCAGATTAGGTGAACATTGCACGACGTTGTAGCGTCCGTTGCATAATCTGGCTATTACATCTCCGGGAGTTGAACCGAGAGATATGGAATTGAACCGCTAAGGTACGCAGGTGAAACGTGCCTTAGCCCGAAAATCCACCCCGTGACAAACTGTTAATTTATGTTTGTATTTTAATGTTTGTTTATTTGACGTTAATTATTTTGACTTGGCTTTTAAAATAAAATCTAGTTAAAATTTGTTTAACACCATCGTTATTTTTTGTACTTTCCCTTTCATAAACACACACACACGCGCGCGCGCGCCCGCGCAAACGCACACACAGACACATACAACCAAGTAAAAAAGTCATATTTTATGCAGATAATATTTGATTTTTTTCTTAAAATTGTACTATGTTGCTTTTATTTTTAACGGAATTAAAAAATGAGTTATGCAAACTTTTTTGTATTATTTAATAAATAAGTAAGCCATTCATATTTGTTTCAAAGGTGTGCTCGAAGAAAAATTTTTTTTTTTTTGAAATACCAAATATTAAAAGTTCTGGAGATATCCCCATATACCACTAGGCGGCTACTACTTTTTGGCATCAACAAACTAAATTATATTTCACATCTTTAAATTAGACATAGTTATGTACCATCTTGGCGTTGAATAAAATTCTGCCTGGCTATTCTTGATGAGTCCGCCTAGTTAATACCGAGGGCAAAACGTCGTTTAATCTATTTTACATATTTTTTCTAACAATTTTTACATTATCATATTAGTTCTATTTTTATTGTCTTGCCTTATCGATTTTGCCACCTTTCTACAAAATTTCCTATCGAGAAATGAAAATTGTCCTAATAATACACTACACCCATGATTTAGGAAAGTGAATGTCCGTTCGTAATATATCAAAAAACTTTATAGAGCGTTTAAACTTTCTATAAAATTTTTGATTTATTTTGTTTTAATCATTGTCATTTGACGTAGTAATAACTTATGTTTGAGAAAACTAAGTGCGGATAAATTGGCAACGGTTGTTTTTGTTAGTAATACTTGCATGAAGAATTTATTTCAAAATATTTGTTTTAAATTTAAGACTATATAAATTTGCAATTTTTATCACGAGAAGTCCATAAAAGCATTTGCGAGCCACAATGCGCCGAATTCAGTTTCTCGTGCCCATCTAGCGGGCACGTGAAACAGAGTGAAATAGTGTGAAACAGTACATTCTGGTCCTAGGGTGTTAAATTCATGCATGCGCAGAATATATTATTTGGCGCTCGTTGACAGGCATAAGACTGGCGATCTTCTATCCTTTCCACTCACATGTAAGCGACATCACGTTCTTTGAGAGTAAGACAAAGAATCGCAATCTGACCACCCTACGCGTAATCCGCACTTGGAGGGTCAAAGAATAGTTCATGCACCACATGGGCACAAGGGATTTCTGACACTCGTATAAGTTCGGCATATTGAATGAATGAAAATGAATTTTGCTCAAACATTATTTATGTATACTTATACTTTAGATCTATAATAATGATTTATGCTTTCAGGATAGTTTTAAACTTCAATTAGGTATAAGCAAAGCTGATTCATTGGGTAAAGAAAAAATGGAACTTCTTAGCAGGATCGGTTTATTGGCTGTTAATGAATACTTAATAAAATCAAAGCAAAGTATACTATCTGGAACACTACTAGGATTCTTACGAATATTTCACATGAATAAAAATCAGTTAGATTATTGGTTAAAATCAAGTGAAAATGAAGTAAATTTCATTATGAAAAGCAGTAATATGTTTGAAGAAATATTCGATAAACAAATTTGTGATTTTCTTATAATCAGACTAAAACTTTTGCTTTCTACTTACAAAAAATCTGATCAGGTAAATACATACTGAATCATATGAATAATTTTTTTCTTTTCTAAATATTTGTTATATTTTTTTAGGATTTATTTAAAACAATGCTATCATCTCGTAAAAAACTAGTAGTACAATTAAAGAGTTGTGAAGAGAAGTTACTTTGTGAAATAATTACTAGTTTGGAAAAATATATATTTTGACTTGAAAAATATAAATCTCACCAGAAAAAATGATTATTTTCATAATCTTGAGAAATAAAAAGAATTGTTTGCACTGACAAATAAAAAAAAATAAATAATAAATAATTGTATATATAACTAGTAAAAGATAGTTTTCTCTGACAAAATTTAATAATAGCAAAGTGCACACCTTCCAGGAAACGGATTCTAGTGCGGTCTACGAGTCTATTTCTAGTTACTAAACTGGTTCGGCTTGGGTTGAGAGTCTGACACTTTACCAACGAGTCATGTCTGCTCCGTTTTGCCTCTGCCAGGCTTGCTTCTGTTTTTTCTTCTTTTTTTTTTCTTTTAGGGTTATCTTTGCGGTGCGGATATGTACTCAAAATTGTTTGCCTCGCTAAGGAAAAGTCGAGTTTTGACGCTACTATGACAAACTCCAGGCTTCTCTAACGCATAACCCCCCCCCCCCCCTCCGGATTGGAAGATGTCGTGGTTTGCGCTACCCACAATATCAACGACTATTACTGTATATTCTGCTGTATAACTTCATGATGCCTGGGCTAAGAAGGACCCTGCGTCCTGACAAGGGAACATTCCCAACCGTCCGCCTCCGATTTTACTGAAATTCAGACTCTCGGAAACTACTGTATGACTGTTCTCAGAAATGTATTCAAATTTGTTCATCTTTCTAGCTATACAAATTAAACACAAGAAAGTACTGAAATAATATAAAACTTTCTACGAAAGTATAAAATAAGGCAAGTATAGACGTTTTTTCTGTATAATCTATAAAATAATAATATTTATGATTTTTTAAAAGAAATCAAATAAATACCAGTCAAAAAGTCTTTCACTTCTTTGAGTCATTGTATGCTATATGTAAGCGTTCAAATTGTTTACTTCAAATCAAACAAACGAAAGTTGTGAAATCAATTATCGATAGTCAAGTATAATGCAAACATCCCTCAGAAATAACTGTATGACTGTTTTCAGAAATGTATTCAAATTTGTTTATCCTTCTATACAAATTAAACACAAGAAAGTACTGAAATCAATTTATTGTAGTCAAGTACCCATAAGATAACTTGACTGACATAATAGAACTTTTCGTGCCTTACGTGTAAAATTACATTTTATGTCCACGTTGTAACTTCAAAAATATTCAGCCAGTGGGCATAAAGTATTACTTAACGCCAGTAGTAAGAAGGCCCATATAGAGAGACAGCGGTATCGATTTTTCCCCCTCTCCGCCGGCGCCGTCACTCTATACGGGTATAGCGTAAGTTGGTCAGTATAGTGGGCCTGTTTCCCCATTCGGCTGCACACATGGATGATTTGGGGGGTGTTATAGAGTGGTGGTGGTGGGAGTAACAGGTGTCGGGAGGCATATACGTTTACTGGGGCCCCGCATGACGTGAGATAAGGTTTATGTGTGCCCGTTTATTTTGCAAGGAGAGGAGTATGGATGGGATGGTGATTATAGTGTGTTTAGAATAAAAACATCATTTATGCATAGTATAATTTATTCGAGAAACTTATACAATATTTATACATAGTAAATAATGAAATAAATTATTATAAACTATATGTAGATGAAAGGTACATTTTGTTGTCGTGGCAATTATAAGTACAAAAAATCAGAATTTCTTGTATCCATGGCATTCTGGTGCAGGATGTGTATTAATGGAATATTTTTCTTTTATTTCTTTCCAGTGTTGAGCAACCGATTTGTTTTCCTCCTTGAGGAGGCGTGTACGACCTGAGTTTTTACTGTTGGTCTTCTCCATTGTGAAGGATGTGAAAGAATGAGGAGAGGAGTGAGATTGTGATGATATTTATAGTAATCGTCTGCTCAGATATAGTGATTTGATGGGGGGGGGGAGAGAGAGAGAGAGAGAGAGAGAGAGAGAGAGAGAGAGAGAGAGAGAGAGAGAGAGAGAGAGAGAGAGAGAGAGAGAGAGAGAGAGAGAGAGAGAGAGAGAGAGAGAGAGAGAGAGAGAGAGAGAGAGAGAAGAAATATGTTGGTCTATATATCTTACAGGAGAGGAGTATGGATGGATCGATGCTTATAGTTTGTTTTGAATAAAAGTTTTATTCGTGTAGAGTGCAATTAATTCGAAAAAGACTTGTGCGATATTCATTTAGACAATAAATAATCGCGTATATCTTTAGCAACCATAGGCAGATCGAAAGCGTAAATTTCGGCAAGAACAATATTTAAATCTTCACTCTTATACTTATCGTTGTCGTCGACCATGTTTTCAGAAATGAACCCTTCTATGTCAAGTTTGTGAATGGTGTAGTATTGTTTGAATGCTTTAAAGTCCTTGAGAATGTTCTGCATGTTGTCTGCGGCTTCTTCTTGGAGTTTATTTTTCAGGTATGCGAGTATGTAGTCAAGAGTGCGATTGACTTTACCGACTCGTTGCTTGAGCATGGCTAAACGAAGGTTGATTAAATTACCTTGTTTTCGAAGACCTTCGAAAGTAGTTTCCTGCATCACGATGCCTGGTGGGTTATTGAAATATTTTTTCTTCTTTTTGCACGATGATTGTTCGTCTTCGTCTTGTGTTGGTTGTGGTCGTTCATCGATTGTGATAGATTTGTTACCGTATGCCGATGTAAAGTTTAAATCGTGATTGTCCAAAAAAATTTTAGTTGGTCTTCCAAAGTCTTGATAAAACGTGTAAGCGTCACCAAAATAAGCTGTTATTGTATCGAATCGGCCTTGCAAATCATTCCAGCTATTTTCGTTGAGCGTTACGTTTTTGTACGAAGGACCAGATGTGATAAACTTTATAACTGACCGATAGTATCCACCGCTGTGTTCTAGTCCTACGCAGATTCTTTTTGTTTTGAATTTATTAAGGGGACAAGCCATGGTTGAACCTGAAAAAAAAGCTATTGTATTAATTCTTTAATAACAAAGCCAATATATAATTTTAAGAGTTCAAACTTTTTTTTATTATTAAGTTATACAATTACCTATAATTTAAGACTATATCATCCAGGTGTTTAAGATTTTGGTCTTGCAGTCCATTAGATTAAGAAACCCTTCTGAATTAGAAACTGGTATGTCATTGCCGCAGGAAATTTTTTGAACAAAGCAAGGCAGGGGTCTGGTTACTTAGGAGTACCTTTGTAGTTATACCAGTTATAGAAAATGTGAGCTACATTTTTTTTTAAAAATTTTTAAAATTGTTTTTTAATGAAAAATCTAATTTTTTTATGTTTTTTTTATTAAAATTTCAATATTTTTTGTAATTTTATTTTATAATTTTTTTTCTAAAGCCTTTTTCAAAAAAGTACCTCACATTTTCTATAACCAACACAATTTTAAAGATACTCCTAAATTTCCAAACCTCTAGCTTGCTTTATTTAAAAGAAATCCTGCGGCAAAGTCCCTGTAAATAGAAAAAACAAGTTATTCAGAAATTCAATTCAAAGTTTTGGTTTTCTATAACTTTATATAAGTTTCAAAACTACTTACCAAAAAATTTTTTTTTCATTCTGTATGATATACTTTAGTGGAAAAATGAAACAGATGCCAATTAGATGAAAGTAGTCCTGGCTAAATCATTTTAACTGTTGAATAAACCTATAAAAAAGAATTTCATTAATTCAACAATATTTTTAAATTTTTTAGATTAATACATAAATGTTGTACGTATTTTTTTTTTCGTACTAGGATGAAAACATTGTTAGTCATAAATGTTATTGACAGTAAAAATAACCTCAAAATAAATTAATCCTTTTATGAGAGCCAATAACACACCTGTAAAAAGAAAAAAATTCATAAATATTATATTAGCTATTATCGCATAAAAATAACTTTTTACCTACTCTAGTAAGAACCTGGTGCATATGACTCTTCAGGTAAATTCAATTGCAGTCTCCTTCGTTTTCTCCTATTTTCTAAAGTGTTTTCTTTGGCATTCCTCTCAGCATGAAATAATCTGATGTCATTGCTTTTCTGTGCCCACTCAATTGCAGCTACTCCAGGTTTCACACAAAGGCTTCCATAATATTCAGAAAACCAACTCTTCCATCGTTGAAGCAAGTGACAGCAATACAAGCACCTGCTGTGAGCACATGTACACCACTGAAGGAGGTCTTGGTTACAATCTTCCAAACTGAATTATTAAAACTCTCATTACTATTTTGGGTGTAACCGCCTAAACATCTGTGAAGCAGCTCCTGTTCAGAGAGATCTTTGTAAATTGGTTTCAACTGCTCCATAATCACTGCAGGAATACTGCCTTTATGATGAAAATCTTTTAGTTTTGTTTGAGCCTTTGCTTTTTGCCACTTGCACCAACTGCTCTGTCCTGGTGGGCATAAATGATGTTGAGGATTCTGGTCTGTGGAAATCTTGTGGTAGTACGTAGCCCATATAGCATTCAGCATTTTTTCTACAGAGTCCGTGTTGTTTCTGATGGCATTACCATAATATGTGGTGAGCTGATCAATTACTTTTGCTGTTAATCGTCCTTGGCCTCCAATGGTTTTTCCATCGTCTAATAACTTTTTTCCAAAATTTTTCTTTAAATTCCTGAGTCTGGTTCCCATTCGTTTCTGGACGTGTCCCACACACTCCTTCTTCTCAACTTTAACTTCATCTCCATACGGTTTGGCCTGGCACAAAGCACTGTACACTTTCGAATCTCCATCTCCAATGTAATGATGGTATTTTACATTATACTTTTCTTGAGATCTTCTAAACATTTCCACAACGCCATCGACTTCCATCTTTCCAGCACTTCCTTCATGGTTTGTTGCACATTTATCTTGATGATCACTGAACCAGTCTTCATATTCTTCTGTGCCTTTTCTATTTTCCCACTTTAAACATGCTTTACAAAAACTGTTCTTGATAAATATGTCAAGAACTTGTTGAGAACGCAAGCCAATCAAACTTGAAATTCCTTGCAATGAAGAAAATCCTCTTTTTCTCCATGACCCATCACCAGATACATCTAGGCCTTGATTTTCAGCTGGTGTTAATGCTGTTTCCTTTTTGACGGCTTCTTGCATAGAATTTTGTGCTACCTCTTGAGTCACTTTGCTTAAATCTTCATTGAGATGGTCATAAAAACTATGTGCAACAGGTGGTGGCAAATCCATGATTCCGCAAAAAGTTTGCAATGCAGCATATCCTTGCCCAATTGCTCTTAGTGCAAGAAGACTGCGTCTGTTGGTTTCATAAGCATTGCTTTGAGCTCCAACTTGCTTGCTCGTACTTATAATTCTTCTCTCTGAACAATTTTGGCACATAATGTTAAATTTGGAGCCAAGTCCTCGAATATCTTCTTCTATAATTTTAACTTGTCCTTTACATGTTGCACATACAAGAAATTTCTCCAGCTGTAAGAACAGAATGTTTATATCTATTATTCTGTTTCTTGTTTGTGACGCTTCTACAGATATATCTTTTATTTTCCCTGAAGTTGTACTTCTTTTCCTTTTGTTCGTGATTTTTTGTTGAACATTCTCTGAATTTTTGTTAAATCCTTTATGTTTTTTTTTTCTTCCAAATTTTCTCTTCTTTCCTGGAGCTCCTGATGTTCTATTTCTCTTGTCAGAATCCATAGTGGCTAATATCTAATCCTCTATAATGTTAGTTATTAAAAAACACAAATAAAAGTCACTCACTGAACTCACTAAATTAAAAATATTAACAACACTTTGCACAGTGCAGTTAACCTAAAATCGCTGTCTTCTACACTCTCAGTTAAAAGAGTTCTACACAGCACTTTATTTACAAAAAAATTTTTTGTCAATACTGAATAAATTGCATTGAAAAATACAGATTCAATTATATTCAAAACACTTTTAGTTTAAATCCCAACGACTATGGCGCTGACAGAACGTAAACAGATGAGATTTTAAACCATTTATATGTATTGTACGTATTATACTTTTGTATAAGTAGAGTAAAAGTAAAATACACGAGGTTTATACCTCGAGTTAAGTTTGCCTACTATGTCAATGTACATTTACGTTCTAAATTCAGTATTGTATGCTGTGAAGCATAAAATAATATAAGATTAACAATAGTATATCTAAAATGGATAATTTAAGAAAAATCACTAAATATGCAAAAAAGTGACTTCACGGTTTTAGCTGTATTTTCTAAACGAAATCGAATTTGGAAATGCGGTTGGAAGCATAGTATTCAGCGGAAAATTTGCTATCAAAATAGTACATTAAAAAAAAATTGATTTTTCGACCCCCTAACCATGGCTTGTCCCCTTAAGAGCGTACGTGGTGGCTAGCAGAACGTTGGGCACTTCTGCGAGAGCTCCGGGCTTTCCGTGACAGTTGTCCATTTTTTCAATACTGATTTTAATCGCGAACAATTCTTTCACCAAGTGTTCAGGAGCAAGTGTCGGCTGCGACTGAGTGTTATTGGAGAGGAGAGAAAAATACAAAAAAACGTTATTTTAGAATAGAGCATCGTATCAAGTCTCGGTGACGAAAAGCCGTTGGAAAAGGAAAAGGTTTGTAAAAAACCGTTATTTTAGATTAGAGTATCGTATCAAGTCTCGATGGGGAAAAAACCGTTGGAAAAGGAAAAAGGTTTGAAAAAAACAAAAACTCTTTTGACGGTTAAATACTGTTTATTGGACACACCTTAATCTAGGAGTACATGATTGATACATATGCCTTCGCCATGAGAGCGTTTGCTTGAAAAAGCTAGTGCTTTCTTACATTTTCTATACTTATTTCTATGAAATTTTTTTTTATAATAATTGATAACTAATGCATCGTTCTTTCTTGTGTCACGCGTAAAGAGTCGACAGAAGGTATTGAGGTCGATGCCACGACACATGTGACCCAAAAACATGATAGTATACTGTCCGCAGCATATTGAATCGATACTTTGAAGCGTCTTGACGTTCCAGCGGAAATTTTTGCAGTTTCTTCTAAGTCGTTGGAGATGGTGTCTTAAAACAGGTGGGAAGCCGTAACTGTCAAAGTACGTTCCAAATCGATTTTTGTCTATGTAGATGGCTACCCAGTGTGATCCTGGTCTCGTATGATCATCCGTATTGCATACAATGGCGGCTGGTATCATCATCACGTTTGGAATCCGATCAGCCGCGTACACTCCGATCGTTTTCGCTTTCAGACCCTCCAACGCTCTCGCTATCTGATTCGTGTTCATGTTCTCTGCGTGCTTCCTCGGCTGTTTCGTATTCTGTCTCGCTTGCGCCGTCGACTTCGTCTCTGCCTCCGATTCCGAATCTGATACGGCTTCTTCTACTCCAGATGAGATTTTCTATTGCGTCAAAAAATAGGTCGCTGCTTTTTTCCGGTAATTTTGTACGGTTCTCTTCGGGTAGTAGTGAGTAAAGCCACTCTCTGACTACATGTGCGCGTATGAGAGCGCAGTATGACTTTTTATACGGATTATCCATACAGCCGTGAGCGATACATACTTGTTCAATTTTGAATCTTCTCTGCATATCGGTGAAACCTTCGCTGGTATAGTCTTCGATGTCGACTATGCTGCGTGTCATCATGGATTGAACGAATCGACTCGTATCGCCGCCTCTCACGTAGATTTTAGCAGCGTTTCTGGCAATGTTGTAAAAGTGGTGTTGTAGTTTGCCTAAGCCAATATCACCATCGAACCAATGGATTCCAAGTAGTTTCGATGAAAATCGAAGATAATCGTTGGTCACTCAGGCCTGCCTAGGCAGATCGTCGAATGTGTGAGGTGGACTAATTATCCAATGTCCCGAGACGTTCCCTTGCAAAGAGACAATAGCAACCTCCTTGGGTAAAAATTTATTATCCTTGTCTCTCAAACCCTGAATTTCTATTACGTAATCCATGATGAGAAATGTCGATGTGTTCGTCACGAAGCGAAAAGCCGACTACACTGCTAGCGTTGGGATTCATCGACTTATATTCGCTTCTCCCCACCACTGAACACTTCCTCTTCTTACGCGTTAAAGTCTGTGACGATTTGACGGTTGGAATCTACTTCCACTACGTTGTCGAATTCAGCGTAAATAATGCAGTTGACCGTTTCGGTTATTGCCTCCTCGAAACGAACTTCGATTCGTAGAGACCCCGAGCGCACGAGGTTCCAGTGGGAGGAAAAATGGGCAGATAAGTCAGGTGTTAGATCGAATGCAAACAGACAATAGCCTGACGGGTAAGAAACGCGACTAACGTCGATTCCCTCATTGAGATAGTGTATACCGGTGCCGCTGAAGAGAGTGTGGAAAGAATCACCGTACAATTTATTATCGCCTGTGAAGCGTGGCTGAAGTGGTTTGCTCGGAATCTGTACGCCGTCCACGTAGAGCGATAAGAAATTTAAGTTAAAGTGTTGAAAATTAAAGGGGTTCAGTTGGCGATTTCCGTTAAATGCTTTGTTTTTCACGAAACCCACGATGATTCTTTTGGGTAACTGTCCTAGAATAACGTTATCGAGCGTTTCTCCCATGACGCCGCTGTGCATAGTGAAAGCCTTTACTTCAACCCTGGTAATGGGATATTTTGCCGTAGTCTTAGCTAGAGCATTGGCATGAGCAAACAGTACACCTGGACTAATTTTAGCTCGACGCACGATAAGCGTCGCTTCCTTTATGTTTACGGAAAATTTTCCATTTTCAGATGAATCCATGAGACAGAAGGCGTCCTTACTGCGCACTAGTCTCACTCTCATTTCTACGCCGTTGAGGAGAAATTTGGGCTGATTGAACACGTCACAGTGTAAATGTCCAATTAGATCGATGGGTTTACCTCCAAGCGTAAAGTATTGACGGTTAAGGAGCCCAATGTTGGCCGTATGTGCGCCGCGTGCAACGGTCGAGTTCGCATCCATGTCACCTGATGAATCAGCGTATCACAAAGCAGCAGTTAAATGAGACTGCAAAGCTGGTGGGGCGTAGTTCAGTAAAGTTTCTATGTATGCTCTATATGGGTAAGCGTTGTTTGGCGGTGAAGCCAATTTTTGATTGAAAAATATATCCACTTGATCAAACAACGAGTGAATAAAATTATTGACAGGTCCAACTTTTACATTTTCTTGTTCCGTGTCAGCCGGTAAAATCTGCACGGTAACGTGTAGCATGGTGTGCGCGAGATCAATGTAGTGTTCGGTAGAACTGGGCACCAAAAATTCGAGCGGTGAATCACTGTCATTGCTGAGCGATGACACGGGCTTGTAGTGGAGAAACGCACTGTTTTCTATAGATGTTTGAGTGAGAGGGAGAGTAAAGAGATCTAGCTCACTCTTCATTCCTTCTCCGCTGCACGCGTGTAAATATGCCATATTTACGCAGGCCCAAAAATATCTGTAACACTTCTGACGGTTTTCTTATTCTTCCTCCTCCTTTTGGCCTTCCTCTTCTTATCAGTTTTGGCTTTTTTTAACCGCTTGACTGTTTTCCTTCGCGATGCGTTGCGTGCCCTCACACGACTTATCGTCGACTGCCGCTTCCGTCTAACTGTCGTTGATTTATATCCGTGTCCTTTCATCATTTCCGAGACCTTCTTTTCGGCTTTCCTTTTTAAATTTTTTCCAGATTCTCGAAGACGAGTGTTGACCGAATCTTTGAAACTCACACCGTCATTGGCTATGTCATCGAGCACGTTCAGACCTGCGCGAACGGCTTCTTTGCCCACAGCTTTAGCACCACTACTGAGATATGGGACAATTTTTCTAAAAATCGCACCGATGAAACTTCCAATTCCAGAGCCACGTTGATAGGTTCAGCCAGCGTAAACATTTTTCACGCCTATACCTCCACCGGTTTGCTGGTCGTAGTACGTGATATAATGGCTCATTTTGTGAAAGGCTTATTTTACCGATTACGCTTAAAATGAAGCGTTACGGTCAACGTTCCATACTCGAATGGTATGCGTCGGCCGTGTTGGTCTCTTATATCGATGACAATGTTGTGAAAAGTATGTTGTAAGAGCGAAATGTAATGTATAGGTGCAAAATGCCTTACGAGGTTGCTGCCAAATTTATACCTTGAATTCTCCAAGGAAACTATGCGAAGCAGTGCTGTTTGAGTATCGCCGACGATATAAGGCTCGCAAATGTCTGTGTAGACGTACAGTTGATCGGGTATAGCACGCGGCAGACATACAGGTCGGGTACCCACGTTTTTACCTTTCCCTGTTTTGGAGGTGATAAATGTGCCCGTCTGTCTGTGAATAGTATCCTCAAAACCAAAGATACGACGTATTTTTTCGTTAAACGTTGTGTAATGTGGTTCGGCGCAATCGCAGGTTCCTCTCAAAGCGTAGTAGCCTTTCTGAAATTCCGTTGGGACCAGTTGTTGATGATCGCGTACAATGTGCACTCTATTGATTTCTTCCGCGAGTTGAGCAGCAGTATCGTACACACCGTATGGAAAATTACAAATTCCGTTATTTTCTAAAGGTTTGAGTTTAGCCGATCCTAGTTTAAATGTATAAGAAGATTCGGATTCTTGAATGTGCATGATTGTGCAGGGGACGTGAATTTCTGCTAGTCCGACTTGCCAGTCTCCTGTTAATCTGATTTCACGAGCCAAATGCGTTGTAAAACAGGTGGTCGTATTTTCCGGAAAATACGTCATACTACTGTTGCTGGGTAATACTAGATAAAATTCTTCACTGTTCATCTTGCTAAACGGAGTTGAGATATGTAGCTTTTATCCAAGAGTTGAACTTTCCTGGATATCCTACCTACTTTACCAGCAGCTGCTTCTTTTTCCCCTGTCCTTTGGATTGAATGATGCGCTCGATTTTAAATTCTTGTTCAGCTGTTAATCGTTTAGAACCTACGCCTGTCAATTCTTCGGTGTAGAAGAAACCGTCGATATTTTCACTGTTCAGATCCTGTATCTCGTACAGGTAAATGTGTTGCCTCTGTGAGACACGACAAACGTAATCCCCGACCTTGTATTTAGGGTATTTCGTTGGTCTTTATTTGGTGCGCCGTCTTTGTAGATTGGCGCGGGCTTATGCAGCGTTGTACAAGTCTACGTGCACTGGTTTCATGCCTATGGCCGAGTGTACAGTGTTGTTGTAAGCAGCGACAAATTTTTTGTATCACGTCGATGTATCGGTGTGTGTTTCTATGTGTAAAATATCTCCAAAGGCATTCTTTTATCGTGCGATTTAATCGCTCGACTACAGCTGCTTTGACGTCAGGATTTCTTGCTACTCGAAAGCGTATGCCACGGTTTTTCAAAACGTTTTGTACAGCTGTGCCTACGAATTCCTTTCCCTTATCAGTTTGTAAGTAAACAGGAAGACGACCGTTGGTACGTTTAAAAATATTTTCAAAAGCCGTTGCAACGGTCCGTGCCGACTTGTCGCGTAACGGTTCCACCCAAGCAAATTTACTGAGTACATCTACAGCAACCAGTAGATAGGTATAACCGTCGTTTTCATTTTTGAGCGATGAGAATTAACATAAATCAGCCTCCCAAACATCGTCAATGTTTGTAACGTTGTATCGTAATCTTGGAAATTTTCTGCGTATTGGCCGATGAACTGTGTAGGCATCTTGAATACTCAGCCATTCGTGTATGCGTTCCTTCTCTCTCTTCGAGATGGACTTACCTCGTGTATTGACGCGTACGAGATGGTGTGCACCTGCGTAACCGACCTCGTGCGACGGCTCGTAATATTGATTTTCGTATGACATCAGATGGATAGTTTTAACCACTTTTTCTTGGCCGCGCGTCTGGTCAACGGTGGAGAGGCTATTGGCGCTTGTATTCGGCGTTTCGCTGTCTTCGAAGGATCTGTCAATCTGTTGGCAATTTTTAATGTACTTGCATTACCGACAAGATTATTCGGTGTGTCGGAACTGCCGATGAATTTGGCGAATTGAAATCTGCCCACTGGTTCCTCCTCCTCTTCGTCTTCTTTTTTCTTCTTCTTATTCTTTACAACGTAGTTCAACAATTCTGCGATATTTGACTGCGGGATAAGTTTTCCCTCGATGATGACGTTTCCTGCGCTATTCCACTTTAAATGCTCAGAGTCGAATGTGCGCCAGTGTCTCAATAGCATACGAGCCCTTTTGGAGTAAATTTTGGGAACACTCTCCAGAATAACCTCCTCTGTGGGTGGTGCTATCGTGGCTTGGATTTCGTCAATTTCACGTACACTGTCTTTGTCGTCTAAACGTTCGTTCTCTTTGAAGAATAAGTAACGTCTGAGCACTTGTAAGTAATTTTTACACTTTTCACGCTCGTCCGAAAATTTTTTCGAGTTTAAAATTTCAAACATATCCGAGTCCAAACGCGATAAATAGTACCCGAAGTTTGTATTGTGTTGTCAGCACTTTCTTTAACAGGAGATTTGGTATCATTGGGTGAGTTCAACTCGTTAGTCGATGGATTCGCTGGAACGAGAATCATTTTGCGTGCCCGATCGATCTCCTAATTACCTAAAATCTTTGAAAATACCATACTTATCAGAGGTGCCAGAAGAATAAGTTAAAACGAACCACCGTTTTGAAGTATTGTGCGTTTCTTGCTTCTCCAGCCGATATTGCCAGTTTCGCCTGTCAACCTGCGCAAGACACTTCTATGTTTCTTTAGACGTTTCTTTTCCGTATTTTTCAGCTTTACAACACCTTGTACTACGTTCAACGCGCACTCGCAGATACACTTTACCAAATCTTTATCAGCCGTTCGGAGCAGCGCTCTACGTTGCCGACTGTCAGCGTGACAGAGAGCGTTCAAGAGAGCCACACGTTTCTTTGAGAACTTTTTACCTGGTGGCGATGTTATCCCGGCCATCGCTACGATGAAAATGACTGCTGCACACTTCCATACTCACTTTTATTAATTTTTACTTTGACGAATATTTCGGCACGTACGCGTTCTGAGTCGAGTCGTCGGGAAAGATGTTGGTACGAAAACGATATTCATCCAGAGTATCCTGTTTCATATCCAGCAGCAAGTAACTATACGGAGATGTGCACGCGTCGATGTAAGCCTCTTGCAAAAATTTTGGGTCTTCAGGATAAACTTGTCGTGCCAGATACTGAATTTGGGCACGATCTCACGGGTTTTTCAAATATCGGTGAGCACAACATTGTAACGTTATACACTTTTATTTATCGTACCATTATTATGTAATACACAACTATTTAAGAAAAAGTTATTTGCCACTAAATTCGACACTTGAACCACCTTTGTAAATCATAAATAGTTCATCCTTATTCGCAGCGTCCTGAAGGCTGGTGAAAAAATTTTCATCTTGAACAAGTGCTTCTGAAACTCTTTTTGCCATGAATACGTCAAATTTACTCCCTAATTCAGCCACAACTTTTACTCCAAATTTGGTATTCACAGACTTCAAGCTTGTTATCTTATAAAGATGGCCCTCGTTCAGATCGACCAACCTTTTCGTTGGGAGAAATCCTTCATGGGCGATCGCGTTTAACTTTGAAAGATCCATCTGAAACAAAATGATTGCTGATGATTAATATTAAATTAAGAAAAAAGAATGAAGATTGAAATATCTTTTTTAATAATAATATGCTTACCTTAGAATTTTTAAATTTTTTATTTTCTCGATTCGTTGATAGAGTGAGTATTGCGAGGGTTTTTTTCAATCCTTTTGCGAGGAACTGCCAGAATTCGACTGTCGGGTGCTGGAAGTGGGACGTTGGAAGTCGGATGTTGGAAGTCGGATGTTGGAAGTCGGATGTTGGAAGGGACGTTGGAAGTCGGATGCTGAAAGTCGGCTGTTGACTGTAGAGGTGATAAGTTGGACTAACGCAGCGATCAGGCTTATCCACGGAAGTGTAGCTTAATACTGAGTGATTAGTGCGCCGCCACGCTTCCGCATGGTTGGTGCGCGCGCATCGCCTCACGCCGCCGCCGCTGCCGCCACCGCAAACCACGTCTAGAAGGTGGTGGGGGAGTAGACTTCTGAATTAGTAACGGTCATGGACACGCGGTGGAAACATCCTTTCATCTGTATCTGCGCCGGCCCTACGATGGCCGGAAAGTCGGTTTTTGTCAAGAGGTTTCTCACACACCTGCCCAAAATGTGTAACGTACGTTTTGACCGAATTCTCTTTTACTACGGAGAGTGGCAAGAAACATATCGGACTGACTACAGGCCAGGAGGAGGACAAAGAATCGAGTTTCGAGAAGGTGTGCTACAGCCGAACGACTATTCTCGCGATAGCGATAAGAAAAAATTGATCGTTCTCGACGATTTGATGCACAAGTCTTGCACCAGTATTGTACTAGACCTCTTCACGAAAGGTTGTCATCACAAGAATATAAGTGTAATTTTTATAACGCAAAACATTTTTCACAAAGGTCAGAATCAGCGCGACTTGTCACTCAACTCGAATTACATTGTACTTTTCAAAAATCCGCGAGATCGTACTCAAATTCAGTATCTGGCGCGGCAAGTTTACCCCGAAGACCCAAAATTTTTGCAAGAGGCTTACACCGATACGTATACACAGCCGTACAGTTACTTGTTGCTAGATATGAAACAGGATACTCTGGATGAATATCGTTTTCGTACCAATATCTTTCCTGACGACGCGACACAGTACGCGTACGTCCCTAAATATTCGTCAAAGTAAAAATTAATAAAAGTGAGTATGGAAGTGTGCAGCAGTCATTTTCATCGTAGCGATGGCCGGGATAACATCGCCACCAGGTAAAAAGTTCTCAAAGAAACGCGTGGCTCTCTGGAACGCTCTCTGTCACGCTGACAGTCGGCAACGTAGAGCGCTGCTCCGAACGGCTGATAAAGATTTGGTAAAGTGTATCTGCGAGTGCTCGTTGAACGTACTACAAGGTGTTGTAAAGCTGAAAAATTCGGAAAAGAAACGTCTAAAGAAACATAGAAGTGTCTTGCGCAGGTTGACAGGCGAAACTGGCAATATCGGCTGGAGAAGCAAGAAACGCACAATACTTCAAAACGGTGGTTCGTTTTTACCTATTCTTCTGGCACCTCTGATAAGTATGGTATTTTCAAAGATTTTAGGTAATTAGGAGATGGATCGGGCACGCAAAATGATTCTCGTTCCAGCGAATCCATCGACTAACGAGTTGACCTCACCCAATGATACCAAATCTCCTGTTAAAGAAAGTGCTGACAACACAATACAAACTTCGGGTGGCTATTTATCGCGTTTGGGCTCGGATATGTTTGAGATTTTAAACTCGAAAAAATTTTCGGACGAGCATGAAAAGTGTAAAAATTACTTACAAGTGCTCAGACGTTACTTATTCTTCAAAGAGAACGAACGTTTAGACGACAAAGACAGTGTACGTGAAATTGACGAAATCCAAGCCACGCTAGCACCACTGACAGAGGAGGTTATTCTGGAGAGTGTTCCCAAAATTTACTCCAAAAGGGCTTGTATGCTATTGAGACACTGGCGCACATTCGACTCTGAGCGTTTAAAGTGGAATAGCGCAGGAAACGTCATCATCGATGGAAAACTTATCCCGCAGTCAAATATCGCAGAATTGTTGAACTACGTTGTAAAGAATAAGAAGAAGAAAAAAGAAGACGAAGAGGAGGAGGAACCAGTGGGCAGATTTCAATTCGCCAAATTCATCGGCAGTTCCGACACACCGAATAATCTTGTCGGTAATGCAAGTATATTAAAAATTGTCAACAGATTGACAGATCCTTCGAAGACAGCGAAACGCCGAATACAAGCGCCAATAGCCTCTCCACCGTTGACCAGACGCGCGGCCAAGAAGAAGTGGTTAAAACTATCCATCTGATGTCATACGAAAATCAATATTACGAGCCGTCGCACGAGGCCGGTTACGCAGGTGCACACCATCTCGTACGCGTCAATACACGAGGTAAGTCCATGTCAAAGACAGAGAAGGAACGCATACACGAATGGCTGAGTAATCAAGATGCCTACACACTTTTTCGGCCAATACGCAGAAAATTTCCAAGATTACGATACATCGTTACAAACATTGACGATGTTTAGGAGGCTGATTTATGTCAATTCTCATCGCTCAAAAATGAAAACGACGGTTATACCTATCTACTGGTTGCTGTAGATGTACTCAGTAAGTTTGCTTGGCTGGAACCGTTACGCGACAAGTCGGCACGGACCATTGCAACGGCTTTTGAAAATATTTTTAAACGTACCAACGGTCGTCTTCCTGTTTACTTACAAACTGATAAGGGTAAGGAATTCGTAGGCACAGCTGTACAAAACGTTTTGAAAAACCGTGGCATACGCTTTCGAGTAGCAAGAAATCCTGACGTCAAAGCAGCTGTAGTCGAGCGATTAAATCGCACGATAAAAGAACGCCTTTGGAGATATTTTACACATAGAAACACACACTGATACATCGACGTGATACAAAAAATTGTCGCTGCTTACAACAACACTGTACACTCGGCCATAGGCATGAAACCAGTGCACGTAGACTTGCACAACGCTGCACAAGCCCGCGCCAATCTGCAAAGACGGCACACCAAACAAAGACCAACGAAATACCCTAAATACAAGGTCGGGGATTACGTTTGTCGTGTCTCACAGAGGCAACACATTTACCTGTACGAGATACAGGATCTGAACAGTGAAAATATCGACAGTTTCTTCTACACCGAAGAATTGACAGGCGTAGGTTCTAAACGATTAACAGCTGAACAAGAATTTAAAATCGAGCGCATCATTCAATCCAAAGGACAGGGGAAAAAGAAGCAGCTGCTGGTAAAGTGGGTAGGATATCCAGAAAAGTTCAACTCTTGGATAAAAGCTACAGATCTCAAGTCCGTTTAGCAAGATGAACAACAATGAAGAATTTTATCTAGTATTACCCAGCAACAGTAGTATGACGTATTTTCCGAAAAATACTATCACCTGTTTTACAACGCATTTGGCTCGTGAAATCAGATTAACAGGAGACTGGCAAGTCGGACTAGCAGAAATTCACGTCCCCTGCACAATCATGCACATTCAAGAATCCGAATCTTCTTATACATTTAAACTAGGCTCGGCTAAACTCAAACCTTTAGAAAATAACTGAATTTGTAATTTTCCATACGGTGTGTACGATACTGCTGCTCAACTCGCGGAAGAAATCAATAGAGTGCACATTGTACGCGATCATCAACAACTGGACCCAACGGAATTTCAGAAAGGCTACTACGCTTTGAGACGAACCTGCGATTGCGCCGAACCACATTACACAACGTTTAACGAAAAAATACGTCGTATCTTTGGTTTTGAGGATACTATTCACAGACAGACGGGCACATTTATCACCTCCAAAACAGGGAAAGGTAAAAACGTGGGTACCCGACCTGTATGTCTGCTGCGTGCTATACCCGATCAACTGTACGTCTACACAGACATTTGCGAGCCTTATACCGTCGGCGATACTCAAACAGCACTGCTTCGCATAGTTTCCTTGGAGAATTCAAGGTATAAATTTGGCAGCAACCTCGTAAGGCATTTTGCACCTATACATTACATTTCGCTCTTACAACATACTTTTCACAACATTGTCATCGATATAAGAGACCAACACGGCCGACGCATACCATTCGAGTATGGAACGTTGACCGTAACGCTTCATTTTAAGCGTAATCGGTAAAATAAGCCTTTCACAAAATGAGCCATTATATCACGTACGACGACCAGCAAACCAGTGGAGGTATAGGCGTGAAAAATATTTACGCTGGCTGAACCTATCAACGTGGCTCTGGAATTGGAAGTTTCATCGGTGCGCTTTTTAGAAAAATTGTCCCATATCTCAGTAGTGGCGCTAAAGCTGTGGGCAACGAAGCCGTTCGCGCAGGTCTGAACGTGCTCGATGACATAGCCAATGACGGTGTGAGTTTCAAAGATTCGGTCAACACTCGTCTTCGAGAATCTGGAAAAAATTTAAAAAGGAAAGCCGAAAAGAAGGTCTCGGAAATGATGAAAGGACACGGATATAAATCAACGACAGTTAGATGGAAGCGGCAGTCGACGATAAATCGTGTGAGGGCACGCAACGCATCACGAAGGAAAACAGTCAAGCGGTTAAAAAAAGCCAAAACTGATAAGAAGAGGAAGGCCAAAAGGAGGAGGAAGAATAAGAAAACCGTCAGAAGTGTTACAGATATTTTTGGGCCTGCATAAATATGGCATATTTACACGCGTGCAGCGGAGAAGGAATGAAGAGTGAGCTAGATCTCTTTACTCTCCCTCTCACTCAAACATCTATAGAAAACAGTGTGTTTCTCCACTACAAGCCCGTGTCATCGCTCAGCAATGACAGTGATTCACCGCTCGAATTTTTGGTGCCCAGTTCTACCGAACACTACATTGATCTCGCGCACACCATGCTACACGTTACCGTGCAGATTTTACCGGCTGACACGGAACAAGAAAATGTAAAAGTTGAACCTGTCAATAATTTTATTCACTCGTTGTTTGATCAAGTGGATATATTTTTCAATCAAAAATTGGTTTCACCGCCAAACAACGCTTACCCATATAGAGCATACATAGAAACTTTACTGAACTACGCCCCACCAGCTTTGCAGTCTTATTTAACGGCTGCTTTGTGGTACGCTGATTCAGCAGGTAACATGGATGCGAACTCGACCGTTGCACGCGGCGCACATACGGCCAACATTGGGCTCCTTAACCGTCAATACTTTACGCTTGGAGGTAAACCCATCGATCTAATTGGACATTTACACTGTGACGTGTTCTATCAGCCCAAATTTCTCCTCAACGGCGTAGAAATGAGAGTGAGACTAGTGCGCAGTAAGGACGCCTTCTGTCTCATGGACTCATCTGAAAATGGAAAATTTTCCGTAAACATAAAGGAAGCAACGCTTATATTCGGAATCGGAGGCAGAGACGAAGTCGACGGCGCAAGCGAGACAGAATACGAAACAGCCGAGGAAGCACGCGGAGAACATGAACACGAATCAGATAGCGAGAGCGTTGGAGGGTCTGAAAGCGAAAACGATCGGAATGCACGCGGCTGATCGGATTCCAAACGTGATGATGATACCAGCCGCCATTGTATGCAATACGGATGATCATACGAGACCAGGATCACACTGGGTAGCCATCTACATAGACAAAAATCGATTTGGAACGTACTTTAACAGTTACGGCTTCCCACCTGTTTCAAGACACCATCTCCAACGACTTAGAAGAAACTGCAAAAATTCCCGCTGGAACGTCAAGACGCTTCAAAGTATCGATTCAATATGCTGCGGACAGTATACTATCATGTTTTTGTATCACATGTGTCGTGGCATCGACCTCAATACCTTCTGTCGACTCTTTACGCGTGACACAAGAAAGAACGATGCATTAGTTATCAATTATCATAAAAAAAAATTTCATAGAAATAAGTATAGAAAATGTAAGAAAGCACTAGCTTTTTCAAGCGAACGCTCTCATGGCGAAGGCATATGTAATCAATCATGTACTCCTAGATTAAGGTGTATCCAATAAACAGTATTTAACAGTCAAAAGAGTTTTTGTTATTTTCAAACCTTTTTCCTTTTCCAACGGTTTTTCCCCATCGAGACTTGATACGATACTCTAATCTAAAATAACGGGTTTTTACAAACCTTTTCCTTTTCCAACGGCCTTTCGTCACCGAGACTTGATACGATGCTCTATTCTAAAATAACGGTTTTTTGTATTTTTCTCTCCTCTCCAATAACACTCAGTCGCAGCCGACACTTGCTCCTGAACACTTGGTGAAAGAATTGTTCGCGATTAAAATCAGTATTGAAAAAATGGACAACTGTCACGGAAAGCCCGGAACTCGCGCAGAAGTGCCCAACGTTCTGCTAGCCACCACGTACGCTCTTAATAAATCCAACACAAAAAGAATCTGCGTAGGACTAGAACACAGCGGTGGATACTATCGGTCAGTTATAAAGTTTATCACATCTGGTCCTTCGTACAAAAACGTAACGCTCAACGAAAATAGCTGGAATGATTTGCAAGACCGATTCGATACAATAACAGCTTATTTTGGTGACGCTTACACGTTTTATCAAGACTTTGGAAGACCAACTAAAATTTTTTTGGACAATCACGATTTAAACTTTACATCGGCATACGGTAACAAATCTATCACAATCGATGAGCGACCACAACGAACACAAGACGAAGACGAACAATCATCGTGCGAAAAGAAGAAAAAATATTTCAATAACCCACCAGGCATCGTGATGCAGGAAACTACTTTCGAAGGTCTTCGAAAACAAGGTAATCTAATCAACCTTCGTTTAGCCATGCTCAAGCAATGAGTCGGTAAAGTCAATCGCACTCTTGACTACATACTCGCATACCTGAAAAATAAACTCCAAGAAGGAGGCGCAGACAACATGCAGAACATTCTCAAGGACTTTAAAGCATTCAAACAATACTACACCATTCACAAACTTGACATAGAAGGGTTCATTTCTGAAAACATGGTCGACGATAACGATAAGTATAAGAGTGAAGATTTAAATATTGTTCTTGCCGAAATTTACGCTTTCGATCTGCCTATGGTTGCTAAAGATATACGCGATTATTTATTGTCTAAATGAATATCGCACAAGTCTTTCTCGAATTAATTGCACTCTACACGAATAATACTTTTATTCAAAACAAACTATAAGCATCGATCCATCCATACTCCTCTCCTGTAAGATATACAGACCAACATATTTCTTCTTCTCTCTCTCTCTCTCTCTGTCTCTCTCTCTCTCTCTCTCTCTCTCTCTCTCTCTCTCTCTCTCTCTCTCTCTCTGTCTCTCTCTCTCTCTCTCTCTCTCTCTCTCTCTCTCTCTCTCTCTCTCTCTCTCTCTCTCTCTCTCTCTCTCTCTCTCTCTCTCTCTCTCTCTCTCTATCTATCTCTCTCTCACCATCAAATCACTGTATCTGAGCAGACGATTACTATAAATATCATCACAATCTCACTCCTCTCCTCATTCTTTCACATCCTTCACAATGGAGAAGACCAACAGTAAAAACTCAGATCGTACACCCCTCCTCAAGGAGGAAAAAAAATCCATTGCTCAACACTGGAAAGAAATAAAAGAAAAATATTCCACTAATACACACTCTGCACCAGAATGCCATGGATACAAGAAATTCTGATTTTTTTACTTATAATTGCCACAACAACAAAATGTACCTTTCATCTACATATAGTTTATAATAATTTATTTCATTATTTACTATGTATAAATATTGTATAAGTTTCTCGAATAAATTATACTATGCATAAATGATGTTTTTATTCTAAACACACTATAATCACCATCCCATCCATACTCCTCTCCTTGCAAAATAAACGGGCACACATAAACCTTATCTCACGCCATGCGGGGCCCCAATAAACGTATATGCCTCCCGACACCTGTTACTCCCACCACCACCACTCTATAACACCCCCAAATCATCCATGTGCGCAGCCGAATGGGGAAACTGGCCCACTATACTGACCAACTTACGCTATACCCGTATAGAGTGACGGCCCGGCGGGGAGGGGGAAAAATCGATACCGCTGTCTCTCCATATGGGCCTTCTTACTACTAATGCCTAAGAGGCGCAATAGCTCACATACTCCTATACAAAACCTTATAGAACCTACGCACTTTACGCCCGTGTAGGTGAATATTATTTTATGACTATTATGCTTTCTTTTCATTTCTAAAATTCATAAGAATGTTTCAGATATTTACGAAAAGTCAAAGTTTTGAGCTTTCTATAATATTACGCATCTTGGGAGGACAAGAGAAGTCTAGAGCTGCTCTAGCAGGGGTGGTTCTCCAATCTCCCACACATACTTGGCGGGCATATATATGATCTCATATGAGATCTGATGGCTGAAATACTCACATGAGATCTTATATGATATTTACACGCGGGAAAAGGATAAATAGGTGGCTTATAAAATGGTTAGTAAAATCTAAAGTACTTTTGAGTAGATTTTTTAGTACAATTTATATGCATTTTTATTTCATTCCTGTTTAAAAACGACGGACACAAGGAAAAATATTTTGGGTAATGTAAGTAAGTCATGAGGTACTGCACATATGTAGGGATGATATATTTGGAAAGTATCAATTAAAAATTAGAGTCATTGTAATTATTTATTAATTATAGTGGATTTATAGGTATAAACATTTTTTATAAATTTATGCAAAAATTTCGAATTTTACATTTACAAAGCCCACCGGTAACTGCAAACCGTCAGGCCCGCCAAGTATGTCTGGGAGATTGGAGAACCACCCCTGCTAGAGCAGCTCTAGACTTCTCTTGTCCTCTCAAGATGCGTAATATTATAGAAAGTTCAAAACTTTGACTTTTCGAAAACATCTGAAAACATTCTTATGAATTTTAGAAATGAAAAGAAAGCATAATAGTCATAAAATAATATTCACCTACACGGGCGTAAAGTGCGTAGGTTCTATAAGGTTTTGTATAGGAGTATGTGAGCTATTGCGCCTCTTAGGCGTTAAGTAATACTTTATGCCCACTGGCTGAATATTTTTGAAGTTACAACGTGGACATAAAATGTAATTTTACACGCACGGTACGAAAAGTTCTATTATGTCAGTCAAGTTATCTTATGGGTACTTGACTACAATAAATTGATTTCAGTACTTTCTTGTGTTTAATTTGTATAGAAGGATGAACAAATTTGAATACATTTCTGAAAACAGTCATACAGTTATTTCCGAGAGATGTTTGCATTATACTTGACTATCGATAATTGATTTCACAACTTTCGTTTGTTTGATTTGAAGTAAACAATTTGAACGCTTACATATAATTTGTTCAGCATACAATGACTCAAAGAATTGAAAGACTTTTTGACTGGTATTTATTTGATTTCTTTTAAAAAATCATAAATATTATTATTTTATAGATTATACAGAAAAAACGTCTATACTTGCCTTATTTTATACTTTCGTAGAAAGTTTTATATTATTTCAGTACGTTCTTGTGTTTAATTTGTATAGCTAGAAAGATGAACAAATTTGAATACATTTCTGAGAATAGTCATACAGTAGTTTCCGAGAGTTGTTTGCATTACTTGACTATTGATAATTGATTTCACAACTTTCGTTTGTTTGGTTTTCAGTGAACAATTTGAATGTACTTACTTACATATAATTTGTTCAGCATACAATGACTCAAAGAAGTAAAAGACTTTTTCACTGGTATTTTTATTTGATTTCTTTTACAAAATCTAATATAGATATTATACAGAAAAAACGTCTATACTTGCCTTATTTTATACTTTCGCAGAAAGTTTTATATTAACAATATTATTATTATTTGTACAATCATGAAAAAAATGATTACCATTTGTAGAGAGTGCTTATTGAATAGATGAGATTCGAATAAATAAAAGGTCTAGACAGATTGGGTTGTTTTTTTATAGATTATGTAGAAAAAACGTCTATACTTGCCTTATTTTATATTTTCGTAGAAAGTTTTATATTAACAATATTATTATTTGTACAGTCATGAAAAAAATTATTCCGATTTGTAATTTTTAATATCATTATTAAATGGTAGTATTGTTATTTACAAAAGTTTTAAATTAGTTTTTACTTTTGTAAAAAAATTTTTTAGAGATCGAGATTTCACAACTTTTTAATTAAGAGTAAAAGTACATTATAAATAATGTTTGTTAAGTATAAAACTACATGGAATAGTAACCAAACTTATTCTTGTCTATAAGTTTTTACTTTTGTAAACAAATTTTTTATATTTATACTACAAATGAATGAATCTTACAAATAAATTTGTACTAGAAATATGTATCAATTACTTAAAAATCACTGCAATCTTCTGTGTCTTCTTTACACTTTACTGCCTACTATTACATACTTATATATATATATAAATCTTATTAACAGTATTACTATATAGTGATCCTAATGGTAGTAATACAAAGAAAACTACCATTAGATGCAACTAACAATCTTAGTAACAGTGTTCAACTTTTCTGAACAAAAATATTTCAGCTAGGAAGAATACCAATAAAAATTCGAATGATTTTGTAAATTTTTCTACAAAAATACCAATTTTCACTATAAATTGTAGTCAAATTTTTCTTAAAAATTTGCATCTGTCCCACGGTTACTATAGAAAATTGTAATTTTTTCTACACATTTTTTCTCGATCCGTGTATATACAGAGATAAATGTAGAATATGTTGAGCAATCTAAACTTCAGAATGCATGTTAGCAAACCAACATCGCTGTGGCCAAATGCTTCATAAAAATGTTTACAGCAGTAAACTTCACACGACTCATAAATTCATTGCAGTGCATAACTGTTTTCACTTCAGAAAATAAAATGTCAGTTGTATCATAGTGAGTGCAGTCGATGTTTGATGATAGTATAGCTTTCCGTCATAAACAAAGATTCTAATGTACTTTTATATAGGATCACATGTTTTTCTTCCTTTGAAAGTTCATTCGAATTGGTGTACTATCTGTTTTATGTAAGAGTGAGGATCGATTCAATTTATGCCATTTCTATTTCTTATGACAACTACAATATCGATAAAGGCAGGTGGTGCAAAGTGTTTTCACAAAATACTCGTTCCAGTCCATTTACTATTGTATTTTGTCAAATTAAAAAAGATCTTAACGTAGGTATGTCGTTGGATCAGTAGATTCCAGCTGCACAATTCTTTACAAGCAAGCATTGCTGCTTGTTTTTTTCTTGAAAACATAAGCGAGATGTGAATGTTGCTTTTACAACAGCTCAGTTTCGTTTCAGCATAGATTAAACTTTTAACGTTTCCAACCCTAGGAAAATCATACATGAGAATAACTGAGCACTTTTATTTGTTGACATTTTCACAATAATAACACATCCTTTTTCCTTTTTTCGTTTGACATAATCTTTCGTGAGATATGTTAGATATAAGTTCTTCAATTGAAAGAATGTAAATTAATAATGCCTCATTATCTACACATAATCTTGTAAGAAAACACAACCAATTTATGAACTGGGAATCACTGAGAATCAAAGGTTTCATGATGATATTCTTGTATAGATTAAACTTGTAACGTCTCCCACCCTGGGAAAATCATATATGAGAATAACTGAGCACTTTTATTTGTTGACATTTTTACAATAATAACACATCCTTTTTCCTTTTTTCGTTCGACATAATCTTTGGTGAGATATGTTAGATATAAGTTCTTCAATTGAAGCTATGTAAATTAATAATGCCTCATTATCTACGCATAATCTTGTAAGATAACACAACCAATTTATGAACTGGGAATCACTGAGAATCAAAGGTTTCTTGATGATATTCTTGTATAGTAGATTAAACTTTTAACGTCTCCCACCCTGGGAAAATCATACATGAGAATAACTGAGCACTTTTATTTGTTGACATTTTCACAATAATAGCACATCCTTTTTCCTTTTTTCGTTCGACATAATCTTGGTGAGATATGTTAGATATAAGTTCTTCAATTGAAAGTATGTAAATTAATAATGCGCCATTATCTACACATAATCTTGTAAGAAAACACAACCAATTTATGAAGGGAATCACTGAGAATCAAAGGTTTCTTGATGATATTCTTGTATAGTAGATTAAACTTTTAACGTCTCCCACCCTGGAAAAATCATACATGAGAATAACTGAGCACTTTTATTTGTTGACATTTTCACAATAATAACACATCCTTTTTCCTTTTTTCGTTTGACATAATCTTTGATAAGATATACATAAAACTCCTTAACATTATTGGCTACATCTCCAAAATAACTCCAAACAATCTTCTTATGTAATATCTGTAAAAATTAGATATCCAAAAAATTATTGGCTATATCTCCAAAATGTCTTCATAACTTTTCTTGTGTAATATTTGTATCTGTAAAAGTAAAAAATCACACAAAGTATCAATTTTTAAAACACGATTTTAGCAATTTAACATTTAGCCAGTAAGTATTTATCTAATAAAAGTTATTCCTCCGTTGATTGAAACATGAATAGATGAATTCTTCTTATCACCAGTTGACTGCTTGAGATCTATGAAATTTATATTAATTAACTAATAATTTTAAACTAACTCACGATATTTATTTTCTAATAAAAGTTTGCTACTTATATTATGTTATATGTGTATGTATATTTTCACATATATATATATAGAGAGGTTATGTTATAATATTAAAAACTTTCAAATCATGAAAAACATATAGTATACACGGGCGCCACGCATGTATATATGTATGTATTATAAGCAAAATATTATCCGTGAGATGATATGTGTGTGTATATATAAAATAAGGTAAGGTTAAGTCGACCAGAGATATGGCCATATAGGTGTGTGTATAGTCTACATATGAGGCGTTTCACGTCAGCTCTCCAGGCGCGGCGCGCGAGCGCGAAATCATGCTGTTTTCAGCTTGTATTTGAAGGGCTAAGATGTATCTAAAAAAAATAATCCCCAAATGATTTCGATGTATTTTTTCCTCAGCTTTCCGATGGTGCTATTAGTTTCTCAAAATTTTTCAATTCTAAGTATTTCTTGAATAATATCTCGAAAGAATCAAAAAACCCCTATATAGAAAAAGGCTATATCCATGTAAAATTTCCTCCTCTTTCGATCTAGCAGGTCGAACAAAATATTAAAAATATAGTTTTTGAGATATAACACGTTTGATGTTTTTTTGAGGTTAGAATTGAAAAATTTTGAGAAACTAATAGCACCATCGGAAAGCTGAGGAAAAAATACATCGAAATCACTTGGGGATTATTTTTTTTAGATACATCTTAGCCCTTCAAACACAAGCTGAAAACAGCATGATTTCGCGCTCGCGCGCCGCGCCTGGAGAGTTGACGTGAAACGCTTCATATAGGGGAGAGCGGGGCATAACGTGTCAGGTAGTTAAGATTGGTACCCTTATATTTTTAATATTAATGAATGCAAAAAATGTAATTTTTACGTAAACCTAATTAGAAATGCTTTTAGAATTTTCCTCTATACTTTTGAGATTATAGATAATGTTTAACATTTAATTTAATAAGATTGAAAATCGGTGCTTAGAAACAAGGTTGACTTCATTTTTAAGTCACTTGAAGCAACGAGAAAATCATTTTTTTCTAAATGAGACCAAACCTATTTGATAGTTTCAACTTTTATCTTTCAAGCCCTGTTTTTGTTATTTTCAGAAAATCTTTATAAATAATGTAATTAAAAAATTAAAATGGTATTAAAATGGGGCATGACGTGACACCCTGGCGTGGCATACGTGGCAAACTCGGGCGTACCGAGCGAAGTGATGTAACCCTACAAACCAAAACCGGAGCAAGATGGGTTAACAACTACGCAGTGCAATAATTTAGTTTTAACTAGTTTTTAGTTTCAATTATTACATTAATAAGTAAATAACGATTATTTCGACTGCGTATTAAGTTACATTTAGAGTAGAAAAGACAATGGTAAGAAAGTATAAAAAAAAACAGATAAATATAATTGGAGCAATGAAATTTTATTATGGCATAATTATTAAAGAATTAATTATTGGAAAAAAAGAATTGAAAAATACCCATAGTAAAATAATAAATTTGATCGTGCCATGCGTGCCCCGTCGGGTGCCATAATCCACCCACCGGTGGGGCACGTAGAGCATTTTTTTCAGAATTCCTTTTCTGTATTTTATCAATAATTAAAAGAAAATGAAGAAAAAGTTAATAGTTTATTTTATTTTATTTTTTTCTTATCTAATTATTCCGTTTTTGTACATTTTGAAATAATACACGGTTTAGTTGTTATTTTTAATCAAAGTTAGGGTGTCACACGTGCCCCGCCCTCCCCTATATATAACCGGAGGTCGGAAGAATCGGAAGTCGGAAGAATCGAATGGAGAAATGGAGAAAATTTTAGAATCGGAAACCAGACATAAAATTTTTCTCTATTTAATATCTCTAATATGAAAACATCTTTTTACATGAAACTTTTTTTGCAACATAGTATAACAATATAAAGCATGTTGTTATTTTTTTCGAGTTAATATAAAAGCGTTGAAAATTGCAGTAAATATTTCAAAATCTCGGGCACCCATTTCAATGTATATCATCGCGCGGTCGTCCTAAGGCTCTTCTATAACTTGCCTTCGGAGCGCGGGAGCGCTCCTTGATATGTTGTAGTTTATCGAAAAATAAAAGACACGTGTTTTTTTTATCGGCGGAAAAAGCTGTTTAGGAGGTGAAAACCACCCTCAAAAGTCACCCCTAAAAACAGTGTTGCAGAAAAATCTTTGGTTGTTATTAATGTTTCTCGATGAAACAAACTGGAAAAAATATCTTACAAAAAAGGCAACAAAACCATATAGTTTTCGTTCCCGGGGGTTGCAACCCCTACCTCGTAGAGGGAAAAAACTATATTTTTCGAGAGTATTTTTCGTGTAAAAAAATTATAAAATATAGAAAATAGGTTATCTAATAGAAAATGATAAAAAAAATTGACGTATTTCAGAATTTTCGCATTATCTCTTATTTCGAGGATGAACTACCCCAAAATTCTATCAAAACAACATAGACAACTGTCGATCACCGATTTTGTTGATTTTCTCATATGATATGACTCGTAAAAAATGTGAGTCAGGTATGTTTTTATTCCGCAGAAAAAGCTGTGTAGGGGTGAATACCACCCTCAAAAGTTACCCCTAAAAACAGTGTTGCAGCAATATCTTTGGTTGTTATTAATGTTTCTCGATGAAACAAACTGGAAAAAATATCTTACAAAAAAGGCAACAAAAACATATAGGTTTCGTTCCCGGGGGTTGCAACTCCTACGTCATAGAGGGGAAAAGGTATATTTTTCGAGTGTATTTTTCGTGTAAAAAAATTATAAAATATAGACAATAGGCTTTCTAATAGAAAATGATAAAGAAATTGACGTATTTCGGAATTTTCGCATTAACTTTTATTTCGGGGGTGAGCTACTCCAAAATTCTATCAAAACAATATAGACAATTGTCGATCACCGATTTTGTTGATTTTGTTATACGATATGGCTCGTAAAAAAATGTGAGACAGGTATATTTTTATTCTGCCGAAGAAACTGTTTAAGGGATGAAAACCACCCTCAAAAGTTATTCCTAAAAGAGTTTTACAGCAATATCTTTGGTCGTAATCAATATTTTTCGATAAAACAAAATGAAAAGTATTCGTTACAAAAGAAAAAAACAACAAATCGTACACGTCTCCACCTCGGGTATTGTAACCCCTGCAACGTATAGAAGGAAAGCTATATTTGCGTATATTTTTCGTGCAAAAAAAAATTATGTAATTGTCATAAGAATATAATAAATATATTTTTCTAATAGAAAATGATAAAAGAAATTTAGATGTTAGGATGTTTTCAACTCATTTATTTCGGGGGTAAATCACACATAAGTAATCATAAAAGAACATATGGACTGCTTAACAGTTCAATAATGCTATGCAAAAAAAAGGATGCGAAAAAACTTTATGTATTGTGAATGAAAAGTCGCAGGAAACTCTTTAAGAACATGTTTGTCTAAAAAATGCTAAAAAAATTGAACAAAAAATAAAAAAATTACTGTTATATTTTAGAAGAAGAATGTAGCAATCAATTGTATAATACTTTTTATTATTAAAATTTTTTATAATATTTATTTGTTTTGTATAACATCTTTTATGGCATGTTCTTGTTTATGCACATAAGGATTGTGCACATATTTATTGTGCACAGATAGCATTGGTACAGATCTATATATATAGATATATACCAATGTTAAAGTGTGCACAATTAATATGTGCACAATCAGTATGTGCATAAACAAGAACACGTCTCTTTTATTATGTTTATTTATTTTCTTCAATATGATAGTACATTTGATGGTGTTTTCATATACTTATTGAAATTTTCCCAAAATTTTAAAATAATTTTTTCAACATATTGTATTTTACATAAAAAAATTTGTTATTTAACTAATTGTAAGTACATTTTTTTTCAATGTTTACATTCTCATTACATGGTGGATATATTTGTAATCAATCGTTTTTCAATAACGCTATGTAAAGTTTGATAACGCTATGCAAAAAAAGAGGCTGCGGGAAAAATTTGTATATCTTGGGAACAAAATGTCGTAGAAAAATTGTAGACAAAGCATCTTGAAGTGCCGGACAAGACCTTTGAAAATCGATGTTTAAAAATTTTACTAGATTTTCTTATCATGTTAAAAAATTAATTGGAAAATAAACAATATTAGCCAAATATTTGATTTGTACATTTGCTTTTTCAGTTTTTCAAGTGTAATAAAAAAACCTAAAAAAATATATTTCAAAGTAGTTGGAAAGAGCTTTCATTTCCATTATAAAAAATTTTTTGCTATTTTTCTTCGTAAAGTTATGAGGTTTTAAATTTTATAACCAAGCTTGTAGGGCCGTTCAAAAGTTTGATAACGATTTTCAAAGAAAAATTGCTGTATCTTACATCTTATGTATTGTGAATGAAAGGTCGCAGAAAAATCTCAAGTAAAACATGCTTTTCTAAAAAATGCTAACAAAATTGAACTAAAAAGAATTATTGTTTAAATACATATTGTAATATTATTTATAATTATTATTGTATTTTATATTCCTAGTTTTTTGCACAGATGAAAAATTATAAGATAATTTTTGTGTATCTTATTTAGTAAATAGTAAAAAAACATAAATTATAGCTTAATATTATTATTTTTAAAGTGCTCGTGAGAAACATATATAAAAAACAATTAGCCAAGTTTAATCTTGGTTTGGCACATAAATCGCAATCGATGGCTATAACCACAGATCCACATAGCAAAATATGTTTTGTTCATTCAAAGTATGTATAAGTGTATTATGTTAGCGTATTTTAGTAGATTAGCAATAGAACTTCAGTTTACATAATATTATTGTTTTGAATATTAATTTTGTGTAAAAATGGCAATTGACATTTACAATGTCATGCAATGTTTATTAAAAACATTTCATATAAGTACAATTGTGGACATCATACCTAAATTGAACGATGCAGAGAAACATATACACGATTTTATCGAAGATGTATTAAAAAAAAGCATTGAAAATCATTATTTATTCTCAAACGTTGACTGTGAGACAAGTGATAATTTACGATTCTTGGATGGTGCTTTTGATATCAATCCGCATACAATTGACGATGGTTATGAGGTAATGCACGCTGAAGATTATGCTGAGGTGCCCATTTGTGCTTCAGCAGATACAACAGTTGATGATGGATACAAAAGAAAAGCTGTTGAATACTGGGAAAGTGGGAAAAAGAAAAAGTTATCTGTAAGTTCAGTTCAAAGTAAATATAAACTAGTTACGTCAGAACGTCAGTTGAGAATATGGAAGCAGCAAATTTCTGCAGGCGGAACCAGAAAAGATAATTTGTTTAAAGTTTCAGAATACACTCTACAAAAATTCAAAGATGCTTTACAGTCGAAGTTAACAGTCCATGATCTAGATCTTAAAAGATGGGCTTTACAAAAGAAGCATGAGTTGAATATGTATTGGTTCAAGGCTTCACCAAAGTGGATATTAGAATTTAAAAGAAAACATGACATTGTGTCACGTAAAATAACGAAATACGTAACAAAGGTATCTGCTGATAATGAGCCGAATTCACAGCACCAGTGTCAACATTTCATTAATGAAGTAAAATCTGAATTGTCTATAAAAAGTGAAAGCAATATATATAATTCCGATCAAAGTGGGTTTAATTTAGAAATGCATAGTGGCAGAACATTGAGTGAAAAAGGGAGTAAAAAAGTTGAAAATGTCGTGCAGTCAATATCATCTACTACACATAGTTATATAATACAACCGACGATATCTGCAGAAGGTCAGTGGCTTTCCCCTCTTTTTATGGTATTAAAAGAAACAAAGGGCGAATTCAGACCCATTGTTGCAAAAAATGTATTCAAAGCATCTAATATATATTTACAAGCAAGCAAATCTGGAAAAATGTCAAGTGAATTACTTCAAACATGGTTACAAGATGTTTTTTTCCCTAATTATGGAAAAACAGCAGTTTTGCTGCTGGACTCATGGAGTAGACAATGTGAACGCACTGTAAGAGAAGTTACACCAAAAGATAAAAATTTTCGATTGATGACAATCCCCAAGGATACGACAGGTAAAATTCAACCATTGGATGTCTTCGATTTTAGATTTTGGAAAAATTTTGTCAGGAAAATATCTGATGGTGTCATTTTAATCGGATCAGACATTAATTTACATGAAAGAAATAATATTATCAAATTACAATCTATCACACATAATCAACTATCTTCACCTAGATTCAAAAACGTATTTAAATATGCTTGGTACAAAAGTGAATATTTAAATGAAAAACCTCCCGCGTTCGAAAATCCTGTCGAATATTGCTTTCAAATTGTAGAAGATCCTATCTGCAAGATTTGCGAGGATATAGCAATCATAAAATGCGCATGGTGTAAGACACTACTATGCCTGAAGCATTTGTTCATAGAGTATCATTACTGTTCACGATACCTACAGTCATAAGAAACGTTAACAGATATACGACATTCTATTAAAAAAAAAAATTGATTACAGATATATCTACAATATAACGAGAACCTAAACATTGAAAAACAATTTACTTGCAATTAGTTAAATAAAAATTTTTTTATGTAAAATGAAATATGTTGAATAAATTATTTTAAAATTTTGGAAAAATTTCAATAAGTATATAAAAACACCATCAAATGTATTAATATTATATTGAAGAAATAAATAAACATAGTAAAAAATGTTACACAAAATAAATAAATATTTAAAAAATGTTAATAATAAAAAATATACAATTGACTGTTACGTTCTTCTAAAATATAACAATTATTTCTTATTTTTTGGTTCAATTTTGTTAGCATTTTTTAGAAAAGCATGTTTTCTTTAAGATTTTCCTACAACCTTTCATTCACAATACATAAGGTCACCCTTTTTTTGCATACCATTATTGAACTTGACAAAAAAATCCTAACATCTAAATTTCATTGATCATTTTCTATTCAAAGAAAATATTTATTATATTTTTATGACAATTTCATAATTTTTTTTGCACGAAAAATATAGTTTTCCTTGTATACGTTACAGGGATTGCAACCCCTGGGAAGGATATGTGTATGATTTGTTGCTTTTTTTGTAACGAATTTTTTCCATTTTGTTTTATCGAAAAATATTGATACCACCGAAGATATTGCTCTAAAACTGTTTTAGGGATAGCTTTTAAGGGTGGTTTTCACCCCCTAAACAGCCTCTTCTGCAGAATAAAAATATATCTGTCTCCCATTTTTTTACGAGTCATATCATATGAGAAAATCAACAAAATCGGTGATCGATGATTGTCTATATTGTTTTGATAGAATTTTGGAATAGTTTTCCCCGATATAAAAGATAATGCGAAAATTCCGAAATACGTCAATTTCTTTATCATTTTCTACTAGAAAGCCTATTGTCTATATTTTATAATTCTTTTACACGAAAAATACACTCGAAAAAAATAGTTTTTTCCCTCTACGACGTAGGGGTTGCAACCCCCGGGAACGAAAGCTATATGGGTTTTTGTTGCTTTTTTTGTAGGCAATTTTTTCCAGTTTACTTCTTCGTGAAACATTAATTACAACCAAAGATATTGCTGTAAAACTCTTTTAGGGATAACTTTTGAGGGTGGTTTTCATCCCTTAAACAGTTTCTTCTGCAGAATAAAAATATACCTGTCTCACATTTTTTTACGAGCCTTATCGTATCACAAAATCAACAAAATCGGTGATCGACAATTGTCTATATTGTTTTGATAGAATTTTGGGGTAGCTCACCCCCGAAATAAAAGTTAATGCGAAAATTCCGAAATACGTCAATTTTTTTATCATTTTCTATTAGAAAGCCTATTGTCTATATTTTATAATTTTTTTACACGAAAAATACATTCGAAAAATATACGTTTTTCCTTCTATGACGTAGGGGTTGCAACCCCCGGGAACGAAAGCTATATGGTTTTATTGCCTTTTTTGTATGAAATTTTTTCCACTTTACTTCATCGTGAAACATTAATTACAACCAAAGATATTGCTATAACATTGTTTTTAAGGGCGACTTTTGAGGGTGATATTCACCCCCTATACAGCTTTTTCTGCGGAATAAAAACATACCTGACTCACATTTTTTTACGAGTCATATCATATGAGAAAATCAACAAAATCGGTGATCGACAATTGTCTATGTTGTTTTGATAGAATTTTGGGATAGTTCACCCCCGAAATAAGAGATAATGCGAAAATTCTGAAATACGTCAATTTTTTTTATCATTTTCTATTAGATAACCTATTTTCTATATTTTATAATTTTTTTACACGAAAAATACTCTCGAAAAATATAGTTTTTTTCCTCTACGAGGTAGGGGTTGCCACCCTCGGGAACGAAACCTATATGGTTTTGTTGCCTTTTTTGTAAGATATTTTTTACAGTTTGTTTCATCGAGAAACATTAATAACAACCAAAGATATTGCTGTAACACTGTTTTTAGGGGTGACTTTTGAGGGTGGTTTTCACCCCCTAAACAGCTTTTTCCGCCGATAAAAAAAAACACGTGTCTTTTATTTTTCGATAAACTACAACATATCTGAATTTCAGCAAAATCGGAGGCGGACGGTTGGGAATGTTCCCTTGTTAGTCTAGATAAACAATTCTAAATTCTAAAATTCTCTCTCTGTTTGAGAATGCCATAATATAATGAGGACATGCTGCGGGTGTTTGAAAAATAAATTGAGAGACAAACACTTGAGTAAAGTTAACCACAATATATTGTAAAAAGTCTATGAAAACTAAATAACTATTACATAATTACAGTTGTAGTACAAACAGTTAGATAAAATTGGTGTTACAAAATTGTGTAACTGTGATAAAAGAGTTGAGTGTATAAGTGTTACAAGAGAGATTATGTTTGAGTTTGCTCGTGTGAGTGAGTTCTGCAGAGAAATTGCTGAGTTGTGCTGAGAAATCCAGTTGAGTCTCACCGAGAATGCACTGCTTGCATAAATGATCACAATTAATATTATTGATTAACGTGATCTGAGAGTTGCCGAGAATTACATGTGCAGAGTACATTCCGTGTTGCCACTGCTTACTTGCATACAAAATGGCTGTGCGTGTATGAGAGGTTACCTTAGCTTCGTGGCGATTGTATTAATCTTGAAGACAGAGTGAGTTGTGTCAGATGAGAAAAGCTAGTGAGAAAAGCCGTGAGCTTTGGTGAGAACGTCCGGGTGAGTCGAGCCAATGAATTTTCCTTGTTAAGAGATACTTGAGTATTCAGATAGCAGTTGTAGTGAGGTGTTGCCTCGTGGCGAGCTACCTGTCGAGTTGGCACACACCGCACTTGATGATCTTGATGAGATGTTATTGATCTCGGCGATCTTGAGTCTGCTGCCGGGGCTGCCTTGGTGATATTGCAGATGTGATTGAGACGTGGTGAGAAGATGCCATGTGAAGAGATGCTGTGGGAGAAGCACTGCCGGGTGAGACTACCATGTGAGGGACAGAGCTGAATGAGAATATATATAGAGAGAGAGAGAGAGAGACCAAACTTGAATCCACTGAGAATTACCGAAGTACAGTGAGTTTCTCCACGTGCCAGATCATTACTGAGAGTGAGTTTGACTGAGAGCATCCGTCTTCTTCCTCGTTGACCTTGTCACCGAGGCGAGAGACAAATCAGCGTTTCTCCCATTTACATATGGAAGAGTGAGAGATATAGCCTGAGTTTAGCCATACTCGGCTAATCAGCGTAGCGTGTCAGCTGTTCCGGAGAGAAGCTGATGAGTGCTGCCATCGCGCGACCACCTGCTGAGTGACCTTTGAACGCGTAACCGCGGAAATTCAAACACTTTGCTAATTTCAATTCTCTCTCTCTCTCTTTCTCCCTTGACTCTAGCAAATTGATTGGACCATGGCGTCAACTAGTCCCTTTTGCTATCTCTCTAGTTTCTAATTGCTCCTCCTTCTGACGCCTCTTCTCGGTTCGTGCTTTCTTCTCGTGCTCGTGCCCAAAGTTTAGCATTTTCTCCAACTGACAAATAATATTAAACTCTTATATTATAAATGTTATAACCGTTCTTTAGGTAAATGGGCAAATATTCGTTCATTACAATACGCAGGATTTTGGTAACGAAATATTTGAGATTAGATTGCCCATCACTATACTAAAAGACTGATGCCACCTATGCTACTGAAACACTATGCTTAAGAGAAAAATTCAACTTTACTCTCAACCCATAAACCAGCGATATTCGAATTTGTCAAAGTCATCGAGAATAGGATTTGTAAAAACGATCTTAACAACGTCAGAGAAGACCTTGTTACCACGGTTAACAACATTATCAATAACAACAATAAAAGACATATAGGTGCAATAGACAAACGATCAAACAAAATCTTACAAAAACAAAACACTTCATTAAATCCAACCCGAGTATCTTCATAACTAAAGCAGATAAGCGTAAATTGACGGTATTATTAAATAAATCTGAATATATCCATAAAGTCGAATCAGCACGCTCAGGCACAAACTACTTCTCCATCATAAGAAAATCTCAGCTAAGTAAATCACAAAAAAACATGAAACTCTTAATTGATGACTAGAAAAGATAATGGATTTTCGACACAGACTAAAGTTTTTCCCACGCATCACATGTTAATATAGATCATACTAATCATTCCAAAGCTTATACACTAGTCCAAATTTAGAAAAACGGCAAACGGCAAAAAAAAAACTCTATCCGCATTATAGTATCAGCAGGCGGTAGCCCCACCTACATTTTCCATAAAAAGCAGCCCAAACTAACATACATGTTCCTGACGGTTCTGAGCTCTCTTCCTTCGATGTAGTCTCTGTGTTCACCAACATTCTTTCGGATCTTATTCTCCAGGCTATTTCCAAAAAGTGGAAATTCTGAAAGAATAAAATCAACTTATCACAATTAAAATTTTTAGACAGAATTAAACTATTACTTGACCGAACATATATGGCTGATTTCATTCAAATTCAGGCAGGCTGTCACAGATCGAATTTTTTTTTCGTCTAAAAACTATAAGACTGTATTCCAAATAATATTTAAGGAGACGTGTCTTGAGATTTTGCTTAAAAAAATTTTTTTTATAGTCTACAGCCAAATCAATATTAGATGCAAAAATAGAGATTAGAAAATTTAAAAAGTACCCCAATTTTCAAACGGCTGTAACTTTCTCAATTATTAACCTTTTGTGTTTTTTTTTTCAAAATGAGAGGAATTCATCTAGTTTTTAGAAATGTCTCTGTATTAATGATTAAGATGCATTTTTCAGAATTATTAATGAAATACTGAAAAATGATAATTTTTTTAACATGTTAATATCTCAAAAACTATAATTCTTTTCTCTGAAAATTTAATATGGTTTCATACATTAAAAAGACTAACTTTTGCAACGTCCATTTCCCCTGCCCCCCCAAATCACTAATCCTAAAATAAGCAATTGGATAATTTTGTACACTTTTTTTACAATTAATTACAACCACAATCGATTTTTTTACAAGTGTATAAACAAAGTTATAAACAAACAAAAGGGGGGCGGGAGAAATATTTCGCCAGCCCCCACATAAAACAACCACAATTTCCAGAACGGTAGCGTAATCTACGATTTATTTAAAATTATTTACAACCATAAAAACAGGTAAAAGTCGATTATTTATAACAATTTTGAGCAATAATTTCGCCCGCCCCCCCATACGCCAAAATCAATTTTTCAAAGTGCTACCGTAATCTACGATTTATTTACAATTATTTACAACCATAAAAACTGGTAAAAGTCGATTATTTATAACAATTTTGAGCAATAATTTCGCCAGCCCCCCATATGCCAAAATCAATTATTCAAAGTGCTAACGTAATCTACGATTTATTTACAATTATTTACAACCACAAAAGCTGGTAAAAGTTGATTATTTATAACAATTTTGAGCAATAATTTCACCAGCCCCCCCATACGCCAAAATCAATTTTTCAAAGTGCTAACGTAATTTACGATTTATTTACAATTATTTACAACCACAAAAACTGGTAAAAGTCGATTATTTATAACAATTTTGAGCAATAATTTGTCAGCCCCCATATGCGAAAATCAATTTTTCAAAGTGCTAACGTAATCTACGATTTATTTACAATTGTTTACAACCACAAAAACTGGTAAAAGTCGATTATTTATAACAATTTTGAGCAATAATTTCGCCAGCCCCCCATATGCCAAAATCAATTTTTCAAAGCGCTAACGTAACCTACGATTTATTTACAATTATTTACAACCATGAAAAATGGTACAAGTCGATTATTTATAACAATTTTGAGCAATAATTTCGCTAGCCACCTCATACGCCAAAATCTATTTCTCAAAACGTAAATAGTCTATATTGTTTAATATATTTTTAAATCATAATTTTATTATCCATTGTTGGGCTTTCGTTTACCAAATAATACTGCCCGTCAGGCTAGGTGCGGTTGTGATTCTGTATGACTATTGTTAATCGGAAAAAATGTATGTGTGTGAGGAAGTATCGCGGTTGAACGATGATAGAAAATGGAAATTTTTACCCTCGCAAATATTTAAATGACTAGTAGCGGCTTAGGGTTACAGATGACAAATTCAGATGAATCGGAACTTGGAGCGAGTACGCCGATTTGCGAGTATGATACTCTATATAGTATAACGGTTATTATAACTGTTAGTGGCCTGCGTTTATTACAGGGATGCAACTGTCTCCTCTATTTCCTCTTTTTTTTCAATCCTCTATTTTACCCTTTTTCCAAGTTACTCCTCTATTTGCTCTATAATTAGCGATCTCTCCAATTTACCGATGTATTGCAATGAAAAAGACGCGCGGACTACCATATGAAAAGACTTGGTCGTCTCCTGTAGGTAGGGTTGCCACTTTTTATATTTGAAGTTGCTGGCCGACTGATGACTGGCGGTGAGGGGGAGGCAAGTAGGCGGGGGATGTGGGGTCCATGCATATTAGAGAACTACGTAGCCCTGCAACAATAAGCAAGACAATTCTTTAAAGAATATTTAAACCAAAGTAGGGTGGGGATATGTGGCCCACGTATATTAAGGAATTACGTAGATATGCAACAATAAGCAAGAGAATTATTTAAACCATTTTTATACCCAAGTAGGCGGGGGATATGAGATTCACGCATATAAGGAAGTCATGTAGACATGAAAAAAATACGCAAAACGTTTATTTAAATAATTTTTAAACCCAAGTAGGATGTGGGAAATCGTCTATTAAGCTAGCAGATCACTTTTATTTATCACCCGGGCTTATAAACAATGCCATAATTTTCTGCTAATTTTCTACGCCCACCCGGATTTTTCTGCTCCAACCGTTTCCGAGAAACATGCGATCTGCTAGCTTAATATTAAGCTAGCAGACCATTTTCGGGTATCTTGGCGCGTTTTTGCCTTACCCAATTTGGAGAGGGGGCATATTTTGGTGCTAATTTCCTGCTGCAAGATGCTCGGAGCCAAAAGTCCCAAAATCCTTCGTAGGTCCCAGAACTGGACATAGACCCAGATTGATATTAAGCTAGCAGACCATTTTCGGGTATCTTGGCGAGTTTTTGCCTTAGCCAATTCGGAGAGGAAGCATGTTTTGGTGCTAATTTTCTGCTGCAAGATGCTCAGAGCCAAAATTCCCAAAATCCTTCATAGGTCCCAGAACTGGACATAGACCCTGATTCATATTAAGCTAGCAGAACATTTTTGGGTATCTTGGCGAGATTTTGCCTTAGCCAATTCGGAGAGGAGGCATGTTTTGGTGCTAATTTTCTGCTGCGAGATGCTTCGAGCCAAAAGTCCCAAAATACTCCGTAGATCCCAGAACTGGACATAGACCCAGATTGATATTAAGCTAGCAGACCATTTTCGGGTATCTTGGCGAGTTTTTGCCTTAGCCAATTCGGAGAGGGCGCATATTTTGGTGCTAATTTTCTGCTGCAAGATACTAGGAGCTAAAAGTCCCAAAATCCTTCGTAGGTCCCAGAACTGGACATAGACCCAGATTGATATTAAGCTAGCAGACCATTTTCGGGTACCTTGCCATAGCGAATTCGGAGAGGCGGCATATTTTGATGCTAATTTTCTGCTGTAAGATGGTCGGAGCCAAAAATCCCAAAATCCTTCGGGGGCCCAGAATTGGACGTAGGCCCTTGGCTGAGAGAATCATTTTCTGCATAATCGGTTTCTAGCGAAAAAAAACTAACCAGTATTTGAGTGCTAATTTTCTGCTAATTTTTTACGCCCATCCGGATTTTTCTGCTCCAGCCGTTTTCGACGAACATGCGATCGGCTAGCTTAACCTTTAGAGGACGGGGATTTGGGTTTACTGTTTTCTCTCACTTTTCTATAGAAATCGAGTTTTTGTGATGTCTCACATCTCAAAACTAACACATGTAAAGGGTCGATCATGGGCATTGCCCGTATAGGGACCATCCCGTCCTCTAAAGGTTAATATTAAGCTAGCAGACCATTGTCGGGTATCTTGGCGAGTTTTTGCCTTACCCAATTTGGAGAGCGGGCATATTTTGGTGCTAATTTCCTGCTGCAAGATGCTCGGAGCCAAAAGTCCCAAAATCCTTCGTAGGTCCCAGAACTGGACATAGACCCAGATTGATATTAAGCTAGCAGACCATTTTCGGGTATCTTGGCGAGTTTTTGCCTTAGCCAATGCGGAGAGGAAGCATGTTTTGGTGCTAATTTTCTGCTGTAAGATGGTCCGAGCCAAAAATCCCAAAATCCTTCGTAGATCCCAGGACTGTACGTAGGCCCAGATTAATACTAAGCTAGCAGGCCAGTTTCGGTTATCTTGGCGAGTGTTTGCAATAGCGAATTCGGAGCGGCGGCATATTTTGGTGATAATTTTCTGCTGTATTATAGTCGGTGTCAGAAATCCCAAAATCCTTCGGAAGCCCAGAATTGGACATAGGCATGAAGTTGAAGCTACCCGCTACACATTCTATACGCCCCAAGATCCACACTGAAATAGTGGGGCAAAATGAGGCATGTAAAAATTTCGCATTAAATATTGTTTACAATCACGCAAGTCACATATAAGTGATGACAACCCATTAGTAGCAATGATAAAATATATAAATCAGCGTCAACAAATTTTTGGTGCTAATTATTTAAATAAACAATTAAGCAGCTTACTTGCATAAAAAGCAAGGATATCCGCAGCTTTGCGAATTTTGGAGCTGTAACTCCGGTTCAAATTATGACAGGACAACGAAACTGCGGGAAAACGATCTTCTGATCTGGGCAAACACCTCCTTGTAGGAGAATTTGCGGCACCAAATATTTAAATAAACAATAAAGGGGATCAGACACCTTTACAATTTTCTTCATAAAATGACCTGAAAAAAATTAATTTTCATAATTAGAAATATTTAGAAGTAATATCCTAAAAATATATTCAATTTATGATAAAATGAGACCCAAAACAAATATTCTGATCGATTTTAACCAAAAATGTGGCCAATTTTTGCTCTGCCGTCGACTCCAGATTCAGGAACTGCATATATTTTAATGGGAGAGGTCCTAAAATTTTGGTATTTTATATGACTATTGACTGAAGAGTTGTATGTATACAATTTATTTGATTAAATAATTTTTTACGGTCAAAAATTGCTAAAAAATCTTAAATTTAAGTGAAATTCAGATTTTTTAGCAATCTTTGACCGTAAAAACTTATTTAATCAAATAGATTGGATACATACAACTCTTCAGTCAATAGACATATAAAATACCAAAATTTTAGGACCTCTCCCATTAAAATATATGCAGTTCCTGAATCTGGAGTCGACGGCAGAGCTCAAAATTTTACATTATGTAGAAAACAGCTTTAAAGATAAAATTACTACAATACTTCTTTATTTCTTCTTCTTTATTTCTTAACTCCATCTCTGCCCTGATATACAAAAAAATATTGTTTTTCGCTCAAAATATTTTACATTTAGACCAAATATTCTGGTACCTCAGTATACGATCTATCAGACTTGTAAGCTACACTGAGAGAATTTCGGGGGCGCAGCGGTATTTACTATGATGCAGCAGACGCCCTGTTCGTTTCGCGCAGCAGCTCTACCGAATTTAGGAGAGCGGGCGCCTTAAAAGCGATGTTCGGGCAGCAGCAATACCAAAAAAGAGAGCATCAGACGCACCAAAATAAAAGACAACGACTTTTGTCCGCGCAAGGGCACCAGCACTCCTAAAATTCTCTCAGTGTATGAGCACGCGTAACAGTCATATCCACATCAGTCAGTCAAGTTTGTTAAGTGGTTTAATATGTAGATCCTTTGGTGCTTTTAAATCCATATGTTTTTAATAAACTTTATCACATATATTAGATTCTTATACATATACTGAGGTAAATAAAGAATGTATTGAGAAATCCAAAATCCTTCATGCATGTTATGAAGCCAGTGTCGCCATAGCCAAATGCTTGAAAAAAATGTTTATAGCAGCAACATTCCTATATTGATCTTTTTTAATGTCTGATAAGGTGAACTTTTCTACTTGTCCTTCATTTTTCTTTTTCACATATAATATTATTACTTAATAAAGAGAATACGACTGATACATATTTATTGCAGTGCATAACTGTTTTTACTTCAGAAAATAAAATGTCAATTATATCATAGTGAGATTCAGGCAATGGCTGATAATGGTAGCTTTCTGGCAGAAGCGAAGTTTCCATAAAATTTTTCTGCACAATAGCATATCTTTCCTTCCTTTAAAAGTTGATTTAAATCTGTACACTAAATGTTTTTTGTAATAGTCAATATAGACCTAATTTTTCTTTAGTATCAATCCCTGTTATTTTAAGTATAAAGTTTCCAATAAAAGTTCAAGTACTAAAAGCTATTTCTAAAACATTAATTCAACTGTCACACGTATTACTCAAACACTTTTAAAAACTGATTTAAACACATTTACGTATTATAATACATTAAATGTTTACTCCAAAGTTCGTTGGAAACAATGAAAATTAAGAACAACACTTTGTATAGAAAAGGCGCTGATGCTGATATCACAGTGTTTATATGAAATGACAGCTGTGCATGTTTACATTGCTTGCGAACTTTTACATAGGTTAAAATCAGCTCTGTTAGAGTGAATGCACATTGCATGCCGTATGCGGTATGCCGTCAGATAAAAAGTTTTTGTCTGAAATCTATAGAATTTATAACTCTATGATTATAAATTCCATAGGAATTGTTTAAATACACAATTCAGCAGCTTACTTGCATAAAAAGCAGGGATATCCGCAGCTTTTCGAATTTTGGAGCTGTAACGCCATTTCAAATTATGACCGGCTAACGAAACTGCTGGAGAATGTTTTTCTGATGTAGAAGAATACATCCGCGTAGCAAAATTATCGGCACCAATTATTTAAATAAACAACTAAGCATCTTACTTGCATAAAAAGCAAGGATATCCGCGGTTTTTCGAGTTTTGCAGCCGTAACTCCTTTTCAAATTATTACAGGATAAGGAAACTGCGGGAAAATGTTTTTCTGATGTAGACGAACACCTCCCCGTAGGAGACTTAGCAGCACCAATTATTTAAATAAACAATTAAGCAGCTTACTAACATAAAAAGCAGGGATATCCGCGGGTTTTCGAATTTCGGAGCTGTAATCTCGTTTCAAATTATGACCAGCTAACGAAACTGTGGGAGAATGTTCTTCTGATGTAGACGAACACCTCCGCGAGGAGAATAAGCGGCACCAATTATTTAAATAAACAATTAAGCAGCTTACTTGCATAAAATTTCGCAAAACTGCACATATCTTTGCTTTTGTGCAAGCTGATTAATTGTTTATTTAAATAATTGGTGCCGCAAATTCTTCTACGCGGATGCGTTCGTCTACATCAGAAGAACATTCTCCCGCAGTTTCGTTAGCCGGTCATAATTTGAAACGGAGTTACAGCTCCAAAACTCGAAAAACCGTGGATATCCTTGCTTTTTATGCAAGTAAGAAGCTTAATTGTTTATTTAAATAATTGATGCGGCTAATTCTCCAACGCGGATGTGTTCTTCTACATCAGAAGAATATTCTCCAGCAGTTTCGTTAGCCGGTCATAATTTGAAACGGAGTTACAGCTCTAAAACTCGAAAAACCGTGGATATCCTTGCTTTTTATGCAAGTAAGATGCTTAATTGTTTATTTAAATAATTGATGCGGCTAATTCTCCAACGCGGATGTGTTGTTCTACATCAGAAGAACATTCTTCAGCAGTTTCGTTAGCTGGTCATAATTTGAAACGGAGTTACAGTTCCAAAATTCATAAAGCCACGGATATCCTTGCCTTTTATGTAAGTAAGATGCTTAATTGATTTAAATAATTGGTGCAGCTAATTCTTCTACGCGGAGGTGTTTCTCTACATCAGAAGAACATTTTCCCGCTGTTTGGTTATCCTGTCATAATTTCAAATGGAGTTCAGCTACCAAAACTCGAAAAACCACGAATATCCTCGCTTTTTATGCAAGTAAGCTGCTTAATTGTTTATTTAAATAATTGATGCCGCTAATTCTCCTACGCGAATGTGTTCGTCTACATCAGAAGAACATTCTGCCGCAGTTTAGTTAGCCGGTCATAATTTCAAATGGAGTTACAGCTCCAAAATTCGAAAAACCGCGGATATCCTTGCATTTTATGCAAGTAAGATGCTTAATTGTTTATTTAAATAATTGGTGCCGCAAATTTTGCTACGTCGATGTGTTCTTCTACGTCAGAAGAACATTCCCCAGCAGTTTCGTTAGCTGGTTATAATTTGAAACGGAGTTACAGTTCCAAAATTCGCAAAGCCACGTATATCCTTGCCTTTTATGTAAGTAAGATGCTTAATTGTTTATTTAAATAATTGGTGCCGCTAATTCTTCTACGTGGAGGCGTTTGTCTACATCAGAAGAACATTCTCCAGCAGTTTCATTAGCTGATCATAATTTGAAACGGGGCTACAGCTCCGAAATTAGAAAAGCCGCGGATATCCATGCTTTTTATGTAAGTAAGCTGCTTAATTGTTTATCCTTGTTATTCCCTTTTATTGTTATTCCTTGCTTTATATGCTAGTAAGATGCTTAATTGTTTATTTAAATAATTGGTGCCGCTAATTTCCCAACGCGTATGTGTTCCACTACATCAGAAGAACATTCTCTAGCAGTTTTGTTAGCCGGTCATAATTTGAAACGGCGTTACAGCTCAAAAATTCGAAAAACAGCGGATATCCTTGCTTTTTAGGCAAGTAGGATGCTTAATTGTTTATTTAAATAATTGGTGCCGCAAATTTTGCTACGCCGATGTGTTCTTCTACATCAGAAGAACATTCTCCAGCAGATTCGTTAGCCGGTCATAATTTGAAACTGAGTTACAGCTCCAAAATTCGAAAAACCGCGGATATCCTTGCTTTTTATGCAAGTAAGATGCTTAATTGTTTATTTAAATAATTGGTGCCGCAAATTTTGCTACGCCGATGTGTTCTTCTATATTAGAAGAACATTCTCCAGCAGGTTCGTTAGCCGGTCATAATTTGAAACTGAGTTACAGCTCCAAAATTCGAAAAACAGCGGATATCCTTGGTTTTTAAGTAAGCTGCTTAATTGTTTATTTAAATAATTAGCACCAAAAATTTTTTGACTCTGATTTATATAGTTTATCATTGCTACTATGGGTTGCCATCACTTATATGTGACTCGCATGCTTGTAAAAAATATTTAATGCGAAATTTTTACATGTCTCATTTTGCCCCACTATTTCAGTACGGGTCTTCCGGCGGATAGAATGTATGGCGGGTAACTTCAGCTTCATCAATTCTTGGCTCCCGAAGGATTTTGGGATTTTTGACTCCGACCATCTTACAGCAGAAAAGTAGCACCAAAATATGTCGTCTCTCCGATTCGCTATTGCAAACACTCGCAAGATATCCGAAAATGGTCTGCTAGCTTAATATCAATCGGGGTTTATGTCCAGCTTTGGGACCTACGAAAGATTCTGGGACTTTTGATTCCGAGCGTCTTGCAGCAGAAAATTAGCACCAAAATATGCGCCCTTCCCAAATTGGCTAAGGCAAAAACTCGTCACGATACCGACAAATGGTCTGCTAGCTTAATATTAAGCTAGCAGATCGCATGTTTCTCGGAAACGGCTGGAGCAGAAAAATCTTGGTGGGCGTAAAAAATTAGCAGAAAATTAGCACTAAAATTTTGGTTAGTTTTTTTTTCGCTAGAGATGGTCTGCTAGTTTAATATCAATCTGGGTCTATGTCCAGTTCTGGGCCCTACGAAGGATTTTGGGACTTTTGACTGCGAGTATCTTGCAGCAGAAAATTAGCACCAAAATATACCCCCTTTCCGAATTGGCTAAGACAAAAACTCGCCAAGATACCCGGAAATGGTCTGCTAGCTTAATATCAATCCGGGTCTATGTCCAGTTCTGGGACCTATGAAGGATTTTGGGACATTTGGCTCCTAGCATCTTGCAGCAGAAAATTAGCACCAAGACATGCCTCCTCACCGAATTGGCTAAGGCAAAAACTCGCCAGGATACCCGAAAATGGTCTTCCAGCTTAACATCAATCTTGGTCTATGTCCAGTTCTGGGACGTACGAAGGATTTTGGGTCTTTTGGCTCCCAGCATCTTGCAGCAGAAAATTAGCACCAAAATATGCCCCCTCTCCGAATTGGCTAAGGTAAAAACTCGCCAAGATACCCGAAAATGGTCTGCTAGCTTAATATGAATCTAGCAGATCGCATGTTTCTCAGAAACGGCTGGAGCAGAAAAATCCGGGTGGGCATAGAAAATTAGCAGAAAATTAGCAGAAAATTATGGTATTGTTTATAAGCCCGGGTCATAAAAGTGATCTGCTAGCTTAATAGACGTTGTGGGAAATAAGGTCCTCGCATATAAGGGAGTCATGTAGATATGAAAAAATAAGTAAAAAGATTACTTAAATAATTTTTAAGTCCAAGTAGGCGGGGGATGTGAGGTCCACGCATATAAGGGAGTCATGTAGACATGAAAAAATAAGTAAAAAGATTACGTAAATAATTTTTAAACCCAAGTAGGCGGGGGATATGAGGTTCACGCATATAAGGAAATCATGTTGACGGGGGGGGGGGGGGGTCCAAAGTTTAGACGACTCACTTGAAAACTGAAGTCAACTATAGACGTGCTCGGTTTCGATATAAGCTACTGCAGATTGTGCAAAATTTCGACATTCTAAATTACGAAATAAAATTCTCGAATGTAACAATTCACCTACTGTCCAAAACATCGAATTTCATTAATAGAATTTTAATAGCGATACAATAAACATATTTCGAAATAAATCATTAAAAACAAGTTATCTTTGCTTTGAAATCGTATTGATGAAATTCGATGTTTTGGACAGTAGGTGAATTGTTAGATTAAAAAATATAATTTTCGTCTTTTAGAATTTCGAAATTTTGCACAATCTGCAGTAGCTTATATCGAAACCGAGCACGTCTATAGTTGACTTCAGATTCCAAGTGAGTCATCTAAACTTTGGATCCCCCCCCCCCATGTAGACATGGATAAATAAGCCAAACGATAATTTAAAAATTTTTTAAACCCAAGTAGGATGTGGGAAATAAGGTCCACGCATATAAGAGAGTCATGTAGATATGAAAAAATAAGCAAAAAGATTACTTTCTAACGGGATGGCTAGTGGGGGAAAATCCCAACAAGCCACAGGCCAGTGATGCCCTAGAACACGGTGCCGCGGGTGTCAGACTAAAATGACTTGCCCGGGGATCTGCTCCTGGAATCCCGAAAACAACGCGAAGATCGCACGCGAACTTCGCTTTCCAACTAATTGGATCGCTGAGTGAAAAGCGCGCGCTTGAAGAGTAAAGTCGTTTTCCCGCGGAGGCGGCGGTATCCGGGAGAAGGACAGGTTGTAATGAACAACGCAACGAGTAACTAGATATCACAATATATTCAAATCTCTAATAATTACAAGCACAACGCACGTGATGATTAGAACAAATATGAGTTAGTTCGCGCACGACGGTTAAGATTCAAACGCGCGAACGATACGGCGCGCGGCGAAGCTGCTAATCTCGCGCGCGGTGTTAAAGTACGGCGGGCTGACACACACCCGCACGTACACGGCAGAGAAAGCTTGCACGGGGCGATTTCCGTGCGAGCCTTTGCAATAAACCCGCGAGAGGAGAGTAGAAAACTTACGTTAGGAAGGAGCAGCGGATGTACTCGGCTCTCTCTCGCTCTCTGTCGCTCGCGTAGCAGTTGCGTTCTCTTTCTCTCTCTCTCTTACTCACTGTATTGGGTCGGCAGGCGGGCTGGCTGCCGGCTCCTCGTTCGCTGTCTCTGAGGCTTACGCGGCTCGGGATCGCTCTCTCTCTGTCTCTCTTGCGTGCGCATACACTATGTGCGGCGCCTCCACTACACTCGCAGGGTCTAACTAAAAACGATAGGGCGGCGCGGACAAGTTAACTCACGAGAGACACGGAGGAGATGTTTCATACGCGATGGCAGACACGAAGATGGCTGCCGTGACTCGCATAAAGCCGTAGCAGCTTCGCGGGCACGCGACGGGCATATTACGCGTCGCGAGACCGTTCTAATCCGGTCAGGATGCTCGCGCCCCCGGTGAGCATGCCTGCTTGGCGCGGGTAATTCGAATTTCGAATTACCTAACTCGCGCACGCGTTACAACTTAAATAATTTTCAAACCCAAGTAGGCGGGGGATGTGAGGTCCACGCATATAAGGGAGTCATGTAGACATGAAGAAATAAGCCAAACGATAATTTAAATAATTTTTAAACCCAAGTAGGCGGGGAATATGAGGTCCACGCATATAAGGGCGTCCTGTCGATATAAAAAGTAAGTCAAACGATAACACAACCCCACAAAAAAATGAAAAAAATAAAAAACTTTAGATCGGATTATCATATCTCGGTGTATTTTGGCCCCCTAAATATGATTTCAAGGTCAGAATTCGTTCATCACGTCTGAATTTGGAGATATGATTAGGTATAAGATTTTTTAAATATCTTAAAAAACAAAATAAAAACAATTTGTTTGTTAATCTTTTCTACAAAACAATGTAGCATTGTTTGCGCCCTTCAAGACCAACTTTACACCATCCCTCTACAGTTTTGCTTTCTCATAGAGGAAGCTTTGTGATAGTAAATAAAATATTCATTCTATGGATTATATTTTTCGGATGTATCTCTGAAAGAATCGCCGTGAATTCTTTTACTATATATTATCATTTCAAATTACATATCGCGCATTTCCCTTATACTACTGAAATATAATAAAATGTTATCGTATGTATTATATTTCTAAGATTGCACTACTAATACTGCAGAAACAATTCTGAAATGTTACAGGAATATTGTAGTAACCACTTCGGTAATGTTACCGAAACGTGTAATATTTCAGATGAAAAATTTCGGTAAGCACCTTCACTGTGAATATATGAAAAAAATTCCATTGTAAATATTGGTTATTATCGATAAATTAGTTTTTTCAATAGATTTGAAAAAATTATTAATAATACACACAAAGTTTCGGACAAATCTAGTAGTAGTAAAATTTGAAATTTTTTAAAAATTAACGATATCTTATAATCGTTAAAAATCTAAAAATAATATATATTAAATTTGCCAAAGTAAAGTTAGAAGAAAACCTTAACAAATTCTCACAAAAAAAAACTTTTGCATCCTCATAGAGGAAGCTTTGTGATAGTAAAAAAAAAAGTTTATGAGATAATGTATTAGAAATGTTATTTAGCAAATTTGGAATCGAAATACACTATTTTTAGAAAATGTCCGTATGGATGTGTGTGTGTGTGTGTGTGTATGTATGTCCGTATACGCTGATATCTCATGATCTACTCGACCGATTTTAACGGGAGAGTGATCATTTTTTTAGATTTTGCTTCCACAATTGGGGTCAATATTCTATTTTTGTAAAATTTAATTTTTTTTTTATAGCCATTTTTTAATTTCCAAAATTTTTTTTTTCGATTTTTTTAATATTTAGAACAAATATTGTTTATATATCATGAATTCTCTGTATGTAGGATAAAATTATCTACAATTAAAAAAAAAAAAAGTCGGTAGCTATATTTCATCATAAGTTATTGATGAAAACGTAAATTTTTGTATAGGTTATATTTCGAAATTAAAAAAAGATATTAACATGAATATTTTTTTGGTTATAAAGGATATTAAAGGGGGGGTATGGTTAATTCGTAAAAAAATGGGTCATTTTTAATGATTTTTATATTCGCTCCAGTAAATGAAAATTTATTTTAATAAAAAGTATACGGTTCAGTAACTATTGTACAATATTCTGTGAAATTTTCATTGAAAAATATTAAAAATTAAGCCGTTGGCAGTAATTCTGCGGAGGTGCCTTGACAAAATGTTGTTTTGCGATGGACAGCATATCTCAGCACTGTATCGTCTGAAATTAAAAATTGAAACAGATATCGTTAGATAAGCACATTCTCGAGGTAACAACGAGACCTTTTTTTTTTTAATTATTAACAATTTTACAGTAACAAATATGTCAATATTTTTAGCAAAAATCGGTGTTTTTATGTCAAAGTGTCACCAAAAATTGAAAAATCGAAAAAAAAAATCCCTCTCGTTGTTACCTCGAGAATGTGCTTATCTAACGATATCTGTTTCAATTTTTAATTTCAGACGATCCAGTGCTGAGATATGCTGTCCACCGCAAAACAACATTTTGTCAAGGCACCTCCGTAGAATTGCTGCCAACGGCTTAATTTTTAATATTTATCAATGAAAATTTCACAGAATATTGTACAATAGTTACTGAATCGTATACTTTTTATTAAAATAAATTTTCATTTACTGGAGCGAATATAAAAATCATTAAAAATGACCCATTTTTTTTACGAATTAACCATACCCCCCCCCCCCCCCCCTAAGTACTATTAGTAACTTACTAAATTTTTAGGTTTTTTTATTCATTTTTCAAAAAGTGATTTTTTTTGTCGTTCAATAACTATAGTAAAATTGACTTAATCACTTTGAAATTCTTTGTAGGGGTAGATTTTGTATACCAATCGAGTGAGTTCTTTGGGCAAAAGGATTGATCCATAAATTTCGGAGATATTTGAGGTTAAAATTTTTTCAATTTTTTTTTAAATCGTAATTTCTCGAGAACGGCTCTATGTATCTAAATGGGGTGGGTGGTATTCGAAATAGAATTAAATTACCTATATTTTCTAAAAAAAAATTAATTCTCTAGCTATCACGGTTCTTTTGTTATTAACAAAAACGTAAAAATTGAAAAATGAAAAAAAATGAGTTTTATATGTTCAACTATTACAAGAGTACAATTGTCTTATTCGCTTCAAAATTCATTTTAGAGATATATTATTGATAGTTCTCGGATGAGTTCTTTTGGCAAAGTGATTGGTTCATAAATTTCAGAGATATTTGAGGTTAAAATTTTTCTAGACATTTTTAAAATCTATTTCTTGAGGATGGCTCTGTGTATCTGAATGGGATGGGTAGCATTTGAAAGAGAATTAAAATATTTATATTTTCTAAAAACAAAAATTTTTTAGTTATCGCGGTTTTTTATTATTAACAAAAATGTATAACTTGAAAAAATGAAAAATGAAAACAAAAATCTGTCTTTATCAAATTTTTTAAAATACATCCCCTCACATTATAACAACCTTTCCACATAACGCATTCAATATAACACGTTCAATGTTCAACGTAACACGAAAATAAATTTGTTGTCCGACATCTACCAGTTTCATACTCAGTGGTAGTGGGTACATTTCTACCACTGAATATGAATTGGCTATGAAAAAATTACAAGTTAATATTTTCCATAAAATTTTTCCAATTTTTTTCGTGAAAAATTTATTTTTCGAATTTTAATTTTATATGAAAATGTATAATTTCATCTATCTCTTACGAGATGAAAATTACGTAAAAAGTTGTGCATTAATGTGGAATGATCGTTTGACAAAATTTTCTAACTTTAAAGTAATTTTGACAATAACTTTATCGTCATTGATAGTTATAATTTACAATACATAAATATAAAAATTACCGACATTGCTTACATGACGGTCATTTTTACAACAATTTGACAATAACTAATAGATATAATTTACAATCCATGAATACAAAAATTGACAGTCATTGAGCTTTGATGATTGGTCAGAAATGATCATGGTGATTGGTCAGAATCTATATAATCTATAAAAATTTGAATAAATTATGTTGGAGTTTCGTTATTTCTGTCTTTCTGAAGTATTAAATTTTAAATATTGGAATTAAAAATTAATTAAAGGAATCAGTAAATTAAGTTTGAGGAAGCTACGTGCCAATTAATTGGCAGCGGTTTTTTATCTCGGAGATCTGAATATATAAATTTCGAGATAGAATTGAAGAATTTGATTTTAAGAGATATGTGCGAGTTTACAAAATTCAGGTATTTAGATCTCGGAGAAAAAAATTGTAGAGGGATGGTGTAAAGTTGGTCTTTAAGAGCGCAAACAATGCTACATTATTTGTAGAGAAGATTAACAAAAAAATTGTTTGTACTTTGTTTTTCAAGATATCTCAAAAATCTTATACGTAATGATATCTCCAAATTCAGAGGTGGTGGACGAATTTTGACCTTGGAATCGTATTTAGGGGGCCAAAATACACCGAGATATGATAGTCTAATCTAAAGTACAGAACCTTTTCTTCTTTTTTGTGGGGCTGTGTAATTGAAATAATGTTTAAACCCAAATAGGCAGGGAGTATGAGATCCACGCATATAAGGGAGTCATGTAGACATGAAAAAATAAGCCAAACAATAATTTAAATAATTTTTAAACCCAAGTAAGCAGGGGATATAAGGTTCACGCATATAAGGGAGTCATATAGACATGAAAAAATAAGCCAAACGATAATTTAAATAATTTTTAAACCCAAGTAGGCAGAGGATGTGAGGTTCACGCATATAAGGGAGTCATGTAGACATGAAAAAATAAAACAAACGATAATTTAAATAATTTTTAAACACAAGTAGGCTGGGGATATGAGGTCCACGCATATAAGGGAGTCACGTAGACATGCAACAATAAGCATGACTATTATTTAAAGAAATATTATATTCATGAAGCCCGGCCGCGAGGTCCGCGCATAGAAGGGAGTCGAGTTGTAGAGGTTAAGAATTTTTGAAATAAAAGTCTTGTTTACGTCGCACGTCTAAGTAACTCCGTTATACGTGGTGTGTTCAAAAAGTAAGGTGACTTTATTTTTTTATCAAAAAATATTTATTTATTCATCAATATTCATGTTGTCCCCTTGAAAGTAATCCCCTTCAGATATAATACACTTGTGCCAACGCTTTTTCCAACCCTCGAAGCACTTCTGATAAGCATTTTCTGGTATAGCCTTCCTAGCTGGTTGAGCTCTTCCAGCGATTCAGTCTTTACCTCCTCAATCGTTGAAAATCTTCGTCCTTTCATGGGTCTCTTCAGTTTTGGGAACAGGGAAAAGACGCAGGGGGCCAAATCTGGTGAATATGGTGGCTGAGGCATGATTTTGGTTTTGGTTTTGGCCAAAAAATCACGCACAAGCAACGATGAGTGAGCAGGTGCATTATCGTGATGCAAAAGCCATGAATTATTTTTCCACAACGTCGGACGTTTTTTTCGTATTGCTTCACGCAAACGGTGCATAACTTCAAGGTAATACTCCTTATTAACCGTACGACCTTGTGACAAAAACTCCTGATGCACTACGCCGCGGTAATCGAAGAAAACAGTTAGCAAAACTTTGACATTGGAATGAACTTGGCGTGCTTTTTTCGGTCTTGTCTCTTCTAGGCTCTTCCATTCGGACGATTGGGCTTTGGTTTCGACGTCATAACCATATACCCATGATTCGTCACCAGTTATAACCCTTTTAAGCCAATCAGGATCATCATTGACATTATCCAACAGCTCCTGGACGATGCTCATGCGATGGTTCTTCTGATCAAAATTAAGCAGTTTCGGAACAAACTTCGCTGACACACGTCTCATGCCCAAAACATCCGAAAAAATTGCATGGCATGAGCCAATCGAGATGCCGATGTCATCAGCAACTTGTCTAATGGTGATTCGACGATTCTCCAACACCATTTTTTTCACTTCTTCAACGTTTTCATTAGTTATTGACGTGCTGGGGCGTCCAGAACGAGGTTCGTCATTGGCATCTTCTCGTCCTTCTTGGAAGAGCTTGTACCACTTATAAACATTTGTTTTGCTCAGAGTAGACTCACCGTATGCCACTGTCAACATTTCAAGTACTTTGGAGCATTTAATTCCATTTTTTACACAAAATTTGATGCAAATTCTTTGATCCATTTTTTCCGACAGTAGAAAATCGCCGAGCACACAAAAACACTTCTAACCTGTATGCTTCTCACAAACACACAAAGAATGCTATAAACTTGAAACTGTAAACACATGTTCGGGACATGTGTACCAATATAAGAAAAAAAAAAAACCTAAATCGACTGCAAGTAAGTCACCTTACTTTTTTAACACACCACGTATGCGCGGAACTCGCGTCACCCGGTTACTTGGATTTAAAAATTATTTGAATAATCATTTTGCTTATTTTTTCATGTCTACATGACTCCCTTATACGCGTGGACCTCATACTCCCTGCTTACTTGGGTTTAAAAATTATTTAAATTATCGTTTGGCTTATTTCTTCATGACTACATGACTCCCTTATATGCGTGGACCTCACATCCCCCGCCTACTTGGGTTTAAAAATTATTTAAGTAATCTTTTTACTTATTTTTTCATATCTACATGACTCCCTTATATGCGTGGACCTTATTTCCCACATTCTACTTGGGTTTAAAAATTATTTAAATAAACGTTTTGCTTATTTTTTCCATGTCTACGTGACTTCCTTATATGCGTGAATCTCATATCCCCCGCCTACTTGGGTATAAAAATGGTTTAAATAATTCTCTTGCTTATTGTTGCATATCTACGTAATTCCTTAATATACGTAGGCCACATATCCCCACCTTACTTTGGTTTAAAAATTGTTTAAATAATTGTCTTGCTCATTGTTGCAGGGCTACACGTAGTTCTCTAATATGCATGGACCCCACATCCCCCGCCTACTTGCCTCCCCCTCACCGCCAGTCATCAATCGGCCAGCAACTTTAAATGTGAAAGGTGGCAACCCTACCTACAGGAGACGACCAAGTCTTTTCAAATTGTAGTCCGCGCGTCTTTTTCATTGCAATTCATCGGTAAATTGGAGAGATCGCTGATTATGGAGCAAATAGAGGAGTAAGTTGGAAAAAGGGTAAAATAGAGGATTGAAAAAAAGAGGAAATAGAGGAGACAGTTCCATCCCTGTAATAAACGCAGGCCTCTAACAGTTATAATAACAGTTATACTATATAGAGTATCATACTCACAAATCGGCGTACTCGCTCCAAGTTCCGATTCATCTGAATTTGTCATCTGTAATCCTAAGCCGCTACTAGTCATTTAAATATTTGCGAGGGTAAAAATTTCCATTTTCTATCATCGATCAACCGCGATACTTCCTCACACACATACATTTTTTCCGATTAACAATAGTCATACAGATCACAACCGCACCTAGCCTGACGGGCAGTATTATTTGGTAAACGAAAGCCCAACAATGGATAATAAAATTATGATTTAAAAATATATTAAATAATATAGACTATTTACGTTTTGAGAAATAGATTTTGGCGTATGAGGTGGCTAGCGAAATTATTGCTTAAAATTGTTATAAATAATCGACTTGTACCATTTTTCATGATTGTAAATAATTGTAAATAAATCGTAGATTACGTTAGCGCTTTGAGAAATAGATTTTGGCGTATGAGGTGACTAGCGAAATTATTGCTTAAAATTGTTATAAATAATCGACTTGTACCATTTTTCATGATTGTAAATAATTGTAAATAAATCGTAGATTACGTTAGCGCTTTGAAAAATTGATTTTGGCATATGGGGGGCTGGCGAAATTATTGCTCAAAATTGTTATAAATAATCGACTTTTACCAGTTTTTGTGGTTGTAAATAATTGTAAATAAATCGTAGATTACGTTAACACTTTGAAAAATTGATTTTGGCGTATGGAGGGGCTGGCGAAATTATTGCTCAAAATTGTTATAAATAATCGACTTTTACCAGTTTTTATGGTTGTAAATAATTGTAAATAAATCGTAGATTACGTTAGCACTTTGAAAAATTGATTTTGGCGTATGGGGGGGGCTGACGAAATTATTGCTCAAAATTGTTATAAATAATCAACTTTTACCAGTTTTTGTGGTTGTAAATAATTGTAAATAAATCGTAGATTACGTTACCGTAGTGGAAATTGTGGTTTTTTTATGTGGGGGCTGGCGAAATATTTCTCCCGCCCCCCCCTTTTGTTTGTTTATAACTTTGTTTATACTTTGTTTTACACTTGTAAAAAAATCGATTGTGGTTGTAATTAATTGTAAAAAAGTGTACAAAATTATCCAATTGCTTATTTTAGGATTAGTGATTTGGAGGGGCGGGGGAAATGGACGCACTTTTGCAGGTGAGAATATGCTATATTTTGATGTATTTTTAATTGAATTTTTAAAGATTCTCTATCTATATGTTGGCGATCCAACGCCTCGAACATGCGAGACGCTGATGTCATCGCGCCGTATAAGGCAATGTTCGCCTCGAGCAAGCGCGCAGCCAGTCAGCACTCACCACGCGCTTCTCTACTGCCCCCCCCCCCCCCCAACTACCAAGGCACGCCGACGACACTTCTCGACGCCGGCTGGCGTCAGTTCAGCTCGCGACGGCAGGAGAGATAGCATCAGATCACACGACTGTACGTCTACTATACGGCACAACGGACACGCTTTAATGAAGCAAATTTATCTCGACAGGAAACGCCTTCATCTTTTGAACCCGTCCAGTCCAACGAACCATTTCTTCAAAAAACATTGGTCCTTCGAGCCGGATCGTGAGGAGCATCGCCATGGCCACATCGCAGAAGAAAGTTTCGATTCTATTTCTGCGTCACCTTCGGGGAGCGCAGGAATAGCAGCTTTTCTTGCAGGTACTTATCAATAACTCGTGGTAGTGAGTGCTGATAAAGTCACATGTGTCCGCATGCTGACTTCGCGTGTTCGTTGCTGTCTCTCTCATTGTCTCACCGTTGCGTGCATTCGGAAGCCACCTTCTAAGGCTTCCGAGGGGAAATAGCACATCAATTGCTATTGTCCCCATCTCTAAAAGCGCCCTAGAGTGTGCGTGTCTACCGACTCTAAGACGTTACCGAGAGCGTGCGCTGTAAATCCAGCTCTAGAATCACCGCGTGTACGTTGATCGGCAACCATCTTATTGTAGCCAAGAGCAACAAGTGGCAATCTACAATCCAGAGGAGCGTGCATTGTAAAGCCAGCTCCAACCTGGGTGAGCGTGCGTTGTAAACCCGCTCTAGAATCATCGCGATCGTACGATCAGAGCATGACAATGCTCAGTCAGTTTATTCACATCAAACCTCATCTTCAAATCCATCAAAAAAGAAATGTTCGATTTGCAATCAATCTCATTTTACAAACAGATGTGAACGATTTCTCAATAAAACGATTCCTGGGTGAAAGGAATTGATCAAATCCTCTAATCTTTGTTAAAATTGTTTAGGGAAGCACAATGTTAGAAATTGTACTTCCCACTTACCGATGCATTCTTTGTAAAGCTAAGCATCACACTTTGGTGCACACTGACAGCAATCAAGTAATCAGCTCGCCGTTGTAGCAACGTTGTCGTTTCCAATGACTTTCAACTTGCCTCACGATCAGTCTCCCTTAATAGTAGAGTAAGTACTAAAAGTACTGGAGTACTTTTAGCTACCGCTAGGGTTAACCCCCTTCGTCTTAACGGAACCAAAATTCAAGTTCGTGCGCTTATCGACCCCGGATCTCAAATCTCACTTGTTACACAAGCTTTGTGTAACTTGCTCTCACTAGATTGTAGAACCAGTCACACGCACATTCAAGGTATAGACGAAAAGACAGCTGCTGTTTCTTCTACGGTAGCTTGTCTTTCTATACAACCTCATTTTGATTCAACTTTCTCTCTAAAGGTTGACTCTATAGTTTTCCAAAACTCTCATCTTATAAGCTCCCCGTTGTAGGTGGTAACTCTAATTTCGAATACTTAAGAGGGCTGCATCTAGCAGACCCCATGCATCTCGAACCTTCACGTATCGATATTCTACTCGGTGCAAGCGCTTATGCACAAATCATTGAAAATCAAATTGTTAAGGGCCAAAGTCTTCAACCGATAGCACTTAGTTCCAAACTCGGATGGCTCTTGACAGGAAATCTCTCTTCTTCACCTTCAGAAATAAGGCTAGAATCAATATCTCTTCATTGTTCGAACAGCTGCGAGCATGAAGCCAAACTTTTGGAGATCGTACAAGGTTTTTGGGAGGGCGGAGGCGATAGTCACTGACAAAAAATCTTACTCGCTTGACGAACAAGCATGACAGAATTTTACCGAAAAACAACTCGTCAAGATGAAACAGGGCAATATATAGCAATTCTACCCTGGAAAAGTCGAGACCAGTTGAGTTCTGCTCATCTCGAGAGCTCTCATTCTGCCGCATTACGCGCACTCACTCGTCTCGAAGCAAACTTCGCTAAAGACGAAAAATTGAAATTAGCTTATATTGATTTCATAAAAGAGTACATTAACTTAGGTCATATGTCTCTCTCATCGAATGTTGATTCGTTATCTAGCAACTCTCAAGCCTTTTTACCCCACCATGGTGTGTGAAAAGAAACAAGTACGACAACCAAATTACGTACTGTGTTCAATGGCTCCAGCAAATCTAAATGAGGAATTTCGATCAATGACCTCCTACACGTTGGGTCCAATCTTCTTCAGAATCCCTTCGCTTTGATCTGTGCTTGGCGTAGGTACAAGATCGCTCTTTCAGCTGATGTGGAGAAAATGTTCAGACAGATTGGTGTCGAACAATGTGATCAACCTTTTCAGTCGATTTTATGGCGGTTTGACAAGAGTGAACCCATTCAAGTTTATCGATTAACTACCCTGACGTATGGATTGGCATATTCGCCATTTCTAGCTATACGCACTCTCCTGAAATTAGCCGAAGACTATGGCAAAAGTTATCCAATCGGAGTTGAAGTCGTCCGATCAGAAATGTACTCAGATAACGTGCTTTCTGGTGCACACTCTTTTGAAGAAGCTTTGCAGAAACAAGATGAGTTAATTCAACTCTTTAAAAAAGGTCATCTCAATCTTCGAAAGTGGACTTCGAATAATGCTGAAGTACTATCCTATTTACCCTCGAATATGTTAGCTGCAGATTCCATTTCTTTATTTGCCTCAGAAACATCTGTTCCAATTTTGGGTATAGATTGGCAACCGAATGCAGACTATTTCAGTTTTCACACAGAAGATACTCCCGTTGACCTGCCATTTACCAAACGTTCAGTCCTTTCGAGAATTGCTCGGATCTTCGATCCTATGGGATGGCTAGCCCCCATGGTGATCACTGCTAAAATTATTATGCAGTCACTATGGATTCTTAAGGTTAGTTGGGATGAGAAACTTCCTCTCGAAATCTCTAATCGTTGGCAAAATTGGTTGCAAGATCTATCTTCTATCTCTGAGGTCAAAATCCCTCGCTGGAGTGGATATACCCCCCAATCTGAACTAATTGAAATTCACGGATTCGCAGATGCATCCAAACTTGCATATGGTGCAGTAATTTATCTGCGCTTAGTTCAACACCAAAATGTTCTAGTCACACTTCAAGTGGCCAAAACACGAGTAGCCCCACTTAAAACGGTGACCATACCTCGCTTAGAACTATACGCTACGTTGCTACTTGCACGACTGGTTCAAACGTTCATCGAATCTTTCCCACTGAAGGTTGAGAGCATTCATCTATGGTTCGATTCTGCAGGCGTCCTCTTTTGGCTAAAGGACCATCCTTCTAGATGGGGTGTATTTGTAGCTAACAGGTGTTCAGAGATTCACACTCTGCTACCTGATGCATATTGGCATCACGTGCGACCAGCGGACAACCCTGCCGATGTCATTTCCCGAGATATTGAACCCTCAAAGTTAGCTTCGCATAGTTTATGGTGGAAAGGTCCCGCCTGGCTCTCCGAAAATCACGAGTCGTGGTCAAAGGCTCAGGATGAGCTCAATTTTGTGGTAAATAGTTTGAATATTCAACCTAGTCATACTCTAGTCGCGAGCAAAGACATGCCAAATTCTGTCGAGAATACTCCAGAAATTTGGAGTCTTATTAACAAATATTCGTTGTTAAATAAGTTATATCGACTAGCGGCGTACTGAGAACACCAGACTTTGTCTGATCTATCTATTTCAAACAGCGTATTTTAAATTTGAACTCCAACAGTTACAGCGAAACGGAAACTTTCAACGAAGAGTACTCTTTTGCCATTAAATCCCATGATACAAAATCATTTGCTCAGGGTGGGCGGTCGACTCTCACTCTCTTCTCGAAGAAGATGCTAAGCATCCACTAATTTTATCTGCTGATTCTCACTTTACAACGTTGTTAATTAGAGATGCTCATCATCGCACTCTTCATGGTGGCACTCAATTAACGCTTGCCACACTCAGACGTTAATACTGGATAGTAAAAGGTCGACCCGCGGTTAAGAAAGTCATCGGAGCCTGCCTCACATGCTCACGCCAGGCTGCTCGGGTGCCTACTCAATTAATGGGCGAGCTACCCAAGTCACGCGTGAGACCTTCCTCGCGTTTTGAACATTCTGGTGTCGATTACGCCGGTCCTATCACCGTTCGACTTACAAAAACTAGAGGTAAAGGCACAATGAAGGGGTATATTGCTATATTCACCTGCATGGCTACTAGAGCCGTCCACATAGAAGTAGTGGAGGATTATTCCAGTGAAGCCTTTATTGCAGCGTTTCATCGATTCACCGCTCGTAGAGGTCATTGTAGAGAGTTATACTCTGATCGAAGTACAAACTTTGTTGGTGCTGACACTCACCTGACACAAATGGTTGACGCTTCTTCTTCACTTTGTCTTCAATTATTAAGTCTCTCGCTCAAGAAGCTACGTCGTGGCACTTTAATCCTCCCAGTTCACCTCATTTTGGTGGCATTTGGGAAGCCGCAGTTAAATCGGTTTAACATCATTTACGTTGCATCATTGGAGATCAAGTTCTCACTTTTTCGGAGCTTGCGACTCTTATGTGCAGAATTGAAGCATGCCTTAACTCCAGACCACTAACTGCTCTCACCGACGATCCTCCGGACCTTGAATTTTAATCACTTTCTCATTTTCTTTGTTGAATATTGTGAATATTTCGCCTTCTGTATATGAGCGTAGCTATGAAACATAAACAGCGCGACACACGTATACACACATGTAAGTCTCCCCTCCCTAGTGTGTCTGCGACTATGAAGGTGCGTCGAGCGACAGCGAGCGACGCGATATACTCTCTCTAGTCTCGGACGCCCAGCATGTAGCATCTCGCGCATGGCGTAGGCAAGCGCCTCTTTATATTCACACTACCTAATAAACTAGTCATTTCTTTAAGTATAACCCAGAGTATTTTTACTACACCTATCCACCAACTCCAACATGGTAGCAGAAGTCCGTGGTTGGTAAGTAAAAAGAAAAAGACTGACTCAATACAAGCTTCGGCAAGTATTGTGGCAGAATCAAGCACATGGCTCGCGGAAAATTGACAGTGAAAAATATTGAAGGAAAAGTGCAAAAGTAAGAAAAATACAAGTGTGAATAAAGAATAAAACATATCTTCAAGTGATAAAAGAAAGAATTTTTGGAAAATTATGAAAATTCAAGCCGATGCGAGCAGATTAAATTTCTTGTGTGAAGCACGCTGCACGGTGCAAGAATAGAGCACGTGGCAGAATTTGAGGTTATACACGTGAGAAATGGACACTAATGGACAAGTGAAAACCAAAGAAGAAGAAATAAAAGTGAATGAAGATATTAAATTAAAAGAAGTCGAGATGGCTAAGCAAGCAAAATTCGAAGATATAGTAATTCCCATTTTTGATGGTGCAAACTATACAAGTTGGAAATTTCGCTTAATGACTCTATTAGAGTATAAAGAGTGCAAAGAGCAAACCGAAAGAGAACGGGCTGAGACAGATAATGCAGATGAATAAGCACTATTTCAGACAAGCAATTAGAATATGTTTGTGAATGCCATACAGCTTACAAAATGATGGAAAAATTCAAGAGCATGTACTCTACTAAATCTACAGCGCTGCAAATAGTATGCAGAGGTCAACTAGAAGACATTAAACTCAAAAATTATGAGAAAGTTGAAGAATTTTTTGTAGATTTCGAACAAGCCTGCAACAAATTTAAAGCAGCTGGAGGCACATTACCAGAAAAGGAAAAAATGAGGTATTTAATTAGAGCACTACCAGTAAGCTACAGCTTTATTGGGAGTTTCATTGATCTCGTCCCAGAAGCTCAACAAACAGTAGACTATGTTAAGTCCAAAATTCAAGAAAAAATAATGACAGTGCCTGACAACGAAAAAAGGAAAAATGTAAGTACATTCAACGTCAAGACAAAGGGACAGTGTTATAACTGTGGCCGGGAAGGTCATTTCAAGAAGGACTGTTGGAGACCACTACAGACCAGCCAGAATAGAGGAGCATTCCAAAGCAGAGGAGCATCCCAGAGCAGAGGTCGAGGTCACCGAGGATCCCAGCGAGGATATCAACGAGGCAGTTCCAGAGGACGTGGTCGTGGCAGAGGAGCAGCCCAGCAGAGGCAAGAAGACTCCAGTCAACCCAGCGAAGACCCAGCAGCTGAGACCTGGATGATCGAGGTCAAACACGACGAAGTGAAAAGTGAAATTGTGAGTGATGTGTTCTATAGTGAAGTAGAATCTAAGCATTATCATTATCACAATCCAAGCTTGGGCGAAGATTGTGGTAATAAAAATAGAATAACGAATGTTTATAATTATAGTTGCGAAAAGAATGGTAAATTCAAAGAAATCAGTTGGTTATTAGATAGCGGATGCACTGATCATGTTGTGAATGATGAGAGAATGTATGAAAAATTTATTGTATTAAAAAATCCAATTGAAGTAAAGTTACCAGATGGTAAAAATTTAAAGGCCACAAAAGTAGGCAATATAAAAACATATTTCAAAAATTATTATAATGAAAAATTAATAGACTTAAAAAATGTTTATTTTGTAAAAGGAATTAATAAAAATCTATTAAGCGTTTCAAAAATTACAAGAAACAGTACTATTGTTTATAAAAATGAAAATGCAAAGATATATAACAATAACAGAGAATTAGTTGCGGTAGCAAACAAAATAAATGATTTGTATGTCATGAAAAGTAACATATATAAGGATTTTGAAAATGATTTATACGTAAACTCTGTCAAATTAACTGAAAAAGAAAAGTGGCATAGAGCATTAGGCCATGTCAACTTTCAATATTTAAACAAATTAGTAAAAGATAAATTGGTAGATGGTTTACCAGATAAATTAGAAAATAATGAAATGAAATGCGCAAATTGTATTCAAAGTAAAATGGCTAATGTACCGTTTAAAAATGAGAGAAGTAAAACTTCAGAAATTTTAGAGTTAATTCACACTGATCTAAATGGTCCACACAGAACAACAGGTTCTGGTGGAGAAAAAGTTTTTTTAAGTTTCATTGATGATTACAGTAAATGTAGTAAAGTTTATTGTATTAAAAGCAAATCAGAGACTGCAATTTGTTTTAAAGAATATGTAAATTTAGTTGAAAACAAATTTAATAAAAGAGTTAAAAAATTAAATTGTGATAATGGCAAAGAGTACTTGAATAAGGAAATTTATCAATTTATAAATGAGAAAGGAATAGAATTATTACCTTGCCCACCCTACGTCCATCAATTAAATGGAGTAGCGGAAAGATTCAACAGATCAGCTATGGATATAGGAAGATGTCTGTTAAGAGAGGCCAAAATACCATTAAAATATTGGCCAGAAATTGTTAAAACAGTCTCTTATTTGAAAAACCGTACAATAGCTAACTCAAACGAAAATAAAACCCCTTTTGAAATACTTTTTGGAAATAAACCTAATGTACAAAACTTAAAAATTTACGGAAGTAAAGTCTTCGTTAGAAAACCAGAAGTTTTGAGAAAAGGAAAATGGGATGATAAAGCTGAATTAGGTATATTAGTAGGATATACGCACAATGGTTATAGAGTCTTGTTGAATAACAAAGTAATAAATGCCAGACATGTACACATTGTCGAAGACGGCACCGAAATAATCTGTTTGGAAAAGGTTAACGATGAAAATATTATTGAATTCAATATAGACGAATCAAACGATTCAAGTAGTGATACAAGCAGTATTATTGAAAATAATTATGACAATGAAAATTTAATTAATAATAACGATGAAATTGAAAATATTGAAAATGAGAATGAGAACATCGATAATGGTTTCAATCGTTCAAATGAAAATTTAAAAGTTAAAAGAACATCAAACAGAAAGAAAAGTCCGGTACAAAGATACGGAAACCCTGTAACACATTATATTTATATACATTATGTAAACGCAAATGTACCGAATACATTTGAGGAGGCGTTAAACTCCAGTGAATTCAAAGAATGGCAAAAAGCTATGAATTCAGAAATTGAATGTCTAAAGAAAAATAATACATGGGTTGTAGTTGATAAACCTCAAAATAAAAAGATTATTGATGTAAAGTGGGTCTATAAAAGAAAAAGCGATGACTCTCTGAAGGCTAGGTTAGTTGTTAGAGGTTTCCAACAAAGAGAATGTCAGGAAAATGTTTATTCGCCAGTAGGGAAAATGGAAACTTTAAAAATTTTGTTAAGTTATTGTTGCGTAAATAAACTGTTCATAGAACAAATGGATGTAGAAACAGCATTTCTTAATGGAAAAGTAAAATCAGAAGTTTATATTCATGAACCACAAGGTTATGAAACCGGCAAAAATAAAGTTTGCAAATTATTAAAAGCACTATACGGATTGAGAGAAAGCCCAAACGCTTGGTATGAGACATTTGATAAATGCGTGAGTGAACTTGGGTTCATAAGAAGCAATTACGATTACTGTTTATATGTAAACAACACAGACGATGATACTATATACATGTTAGTATTCGTAGACGATCTCTTAATATGCTGTAAAAATAAAGATAGAATCAATGAAGTTAAATCTGCTTTAATGAAAAGATTTGTAATGAAAGATCTAGGAAAAATTAAATCATATATAGGAATCGACATTGATTATAATAACGAGAAAGGTATAATGACCTTAAGTCAACAAAGATATATAGAATCATTGGCTGTGAAGTACAACTTAGAAAATGCGAAACTTTATGATACTCCGATGGAGACAAATTTAAAACTCGAACAGGCTAATAAAGCAGATGAAACAATAAAATATCGAAATTTAATAGGTGAATTATTATATATCAGCACAGGTACAAGACCTGACATAACTTACAGCGTGAACTACTTAAGTAGATTTCAGAGTTGCTACGATTCAACACATTTTAAATACGCGATACGAATATTAAAATATCTATACAAAACAAAAAATTTAAAATTAACTTATGGTTGTAACTTAAATAAGGATGAACTCGATTGTATGGTCGATTCAGACTTTGCAGGTGATAACATTGATAGAAAATCAACCACCGGATTTGTTATAAGAATGTATGGAAATATAATATATTGGAAAGCACAGAAACAAAAAACTGTGACTAAAAATTCAACATTTGCTGAATACATTGCATTGTCTGAAGCGACAACAGAAATATTATTTATATTCTCTTGAAAGACGCCTTCAATACGACATTTACAAGTCCTGTCAAAATATACGAGGATAACTCAGGCGCAGTAGCAATAGGTAAATTCGGTAACTTAACAAAAAATTCTAAGCACATTGAAGTACAATGTCATTATGTAAATGAGAATTACGAAAAAGGTGTTATCGATATTGTAAAGATAGAAAGTGAAAAAAATATAGCGGACATATTCACTAAGAGTCTATGTAAGGATAAATTTATTAAAAATAGAAACGCGCTGAAATTATTATAGAAGATTATAAATAAAAGTCGAAAATTCAAGGAGGCGTGTTGAATATTGTGAATATTTCGCCTTCTGTATATGAGCGTAGCTATGAAACATAAACAGCGCGACACACGTATACACACATGTAAGTCTCCCGTCCCTAGTGTGTCTGCGACTATGAAGGTGCGTCGAGCGACAGCGAGCGACGCGATATACTCTCTCTAGTCTCGGACGCCCAGCATGTAGCATCTCGCGCATGGCGTAGGCAAGCGCCTATTTATATTCACACTACCTAATAAACTAGTTATTTCTTTAAGTATAACCCAGAGTATTTTTACTACACCTATCCACCAACTCCAACATTCTTATACAGCGTTCGTCAATTTAGTGCCTCAAGAAGACCTCACCGACGCCAATGTGCCTCCAGGAAAACGCTGGCTTTTAATCAGCCAGATAACGCAACATTTCTGGGCCAGGTGGTCCACAGAGTACTTGACTGCTCTGCATTCACGTATGAAGTGTAGACAGCCGCAACCCTCAGTCACCGTGGGCGAACTCGTTCTCGTTCGCAACGAGCTCACGCCTCCATCCAAATGGCCCATTGCACGCATCACAGCCATCCATCCAGGGAGTGATGGCCTCACCCGTGTCGTCGAGCATTGCACGGCCACCTCTACACTTCGACGCCCCATTGCCAAGGTCGTCCGCCTCCAACCTAAGGATTGAGACCGTTCGCCAGTCTGGCGAAGGTGGGCGGAATGTTGGCGATCCAACGCCTCGAACATGCGAGACGCTGACGTCATCGCGCCTTATAAGGCAATGTTCGCCTCGAGCAAGCGCGCAGCCAGTCGGCACTCGCCACGCGCCTCTCTACCACTCTCCCGCCAACTACCAAGGCACGCTGACGGCACTTCTCAACTCCGGCCGGCATCAGTTCAGCTCGCGACGGCAGGAGAGATAGCAGCAGATCACACGACTGTACGCCTACTATACGGCACAACGGATACGCTTCAATAAAGCAAATTTATCTCCACACGAAACGCATTCATCTTTTGAACCCGTCCAGTCCAATGAACCATTTCTTCAAAAAACACTATATTACTATCCTATTTACTAATATATTATTAGAGTGAAGAAAAAATTTTAAAATAAGCCACCAGAAAGGTATGTAACTAAACTTTCGATCGTTCATCGTAAACGAAAATTCCAAAATCGCCATTTTCGCTCGAATCTGAATTAACTGTTAAATAATGTTATAAAAGTGATAAATATAACCTAAAAAGGTATTCCAAAGGTAACTACCCCAAACACCACCCCTAAATCTACCCCTACAAGCGTATCACACAGAAAAAAAATTATTTCTCAAATCATTATCAAATGAGGAAAAATTTTGCAGTGGAAATAAGTTCGGGACACGTTGTGGGTCTACAAAAAAATTGCCGGTGTCAAAACTCGTGCAGATTCTTTCCAAATAAGGGATGAAGGGGGTGCGAGAACGAAAAAAAAAATCTGACCACGTGCATATCAAATAAGGAAAAATTATGCAGTTGAAATAAGTTCGGGGGCACGTTGTGGGTCTACAAAAAAATTGCCGGTGTCAAAACCCGTGCGGATTCTTTCCAAATAAGGGACGAAGGGGGTGCGAGAACGAAAAAAAAAATCTGACGACGTGCATATCAAATGATGAAAAATTTTGCAGTGGAAATAAGTTCAAGGGCACGATGTGGGTCTACAAAAAAATTGTCGATGTGAAAACCCTTCCGGAACTTTGCCAAATAGGGGATGAAAGGGGTGCGAGAACGAAAAAAAAATCTGACGATCGCGCATATCAAATGATGAAAAATTTTGCAGTGGAAATAAGTTCGAGGGCACGTTGTGGGTCTACAGAAAAATTGCCGGTGTCAAAACCCGTGCGGATTCTTTCCAAATAGGGGATGAAGGGGGTGCGAGAACGAAAAAAAAAATCTGACGACGTGAATATCAAATGAGAAAAAATTATGCAGTGGAAATGAGGTGGAGGGCACGCCGTGGGTTTACAAAAAAATTGCCGATGTCAAAACCCGTCCGGAACTTTGCCAAATAGGGGATGAAGGGGGGTGCGAGAACGAAAAAAAATCTGACGATCGCGCTTATCAAATGAGGAAAAATTTTGTAGTGGAAATGTGTAAATAAGTTCGGGGGCACGTTGTGGGTCTACAAAAAAATGCCGATGTCAAAACCCGTCCGGAACTTTGCCAAATAGGGGATGAAGGGGGTGCGAGAACGAAAGAAAAATCTGACGATGTGCATATCAAATGAGGAAAAATTATGCAGTGGAAATAAGTTCTGGAGCACGTTGTGGATCTACAAAAAAATTGCCGATGTCAAAACCCGTCCGGAACTTTTCCAAATAGGGGATGAACGGGGTGCGAGAACGAAAAAAAAAATCTGACGATCGCGCATATCAAATGATGAAAAATTTTGCAGTGGAAATAAGTTCGAGGGCACGATGTGGGTCTACAAAAAAATTGTCGATGTGAAAACCCTTCCGGAACTTTGCCAAATAGGGGATGAAAGGGGTGCGAGAACGAAAAAGAAATCTGACGATCGCGCATATCAAATGATGAAAAATTTTGCTGTGGAAATAAGTTCGAGGGCACGTTGTGGGTCTACAGAAAAATTGCCGGTGTCAAAACCCGTGCGGATTCTTTCCAAATAGGGGATGAAGGGGGTGCGAGAACGAAAAAAAAAATCTGACGACGTGAATATCAAATGAGGAAAAATTATGCAGTGGAAATGAGCTGGAGGGCACGCCGTGGGTTTACAAAAAAATTGCCGATGTCAAAACCCGTCCGGAACTTTGCCAAATAGGGGATGAAGGGGGTGCGAGAACGAAAGAAAAATCTGACGATGTGCATATCAAATGAGGAAAAATTATGCAGTGGAAATAAGTTCTGGAGCACGTTGTGGGTCTACAAAAAAATTGCCGATGTGAAAACCTGTCCGGATCCTTCTCAAATAGAGGATGGAGTGGGTACGGGAGCGAAAAAAAAGTCTAACGATCGTGCATATCAAATACGGAAAAAATTTGCAGTGGAAATAAGTTCGGAGACTTGTGGGTCTACATAAATATTGCCGGTTTCAAAACCCGTGCGGATCCTTTCCAAATAAAGTATGAAGGGCGTGCGAGAACGAAAAAAAAAATCTGACGACGTGCATATCAAATGCGGAAAAATTTTGCATTGGAAATGAGGTGGAGGGCACGCCGTGGTTTTACAAAAAAATTGCCGATGTCAAAACCCGTCCGGATCCTTTCCAAATAAGGGATGAAGGGGGTGCAAGAATATTTTTTTGTAAATGTTCACAAAGAAAATATAATTTAAAGTGAAGGTTATTTAGGAATTCTAAAAGGTTTTGACGACACTATTACAATCAATTATTTTATTTTGTTCTCACACAATTTAAAAAAAATAATACATGTTACTTTCTTCATATTTTACACATAATTTAAAAATTAGTATCTTTTAATCTTCATAAATTTATTTATTTATAATTATGTAATAAATTGTTGCAAAAATTATAAATTTTGTTATTAAAAATTAATTATAGGGATCACAAATTATGTTTGAGGAAGCCACGAGCCAATGAATTGGCAGCTGCTTTGTTCTGGATAATCAATTAATTTAATAAAAAATATCTTCTTTGCTCTTCGATAACTGGAGTAATGAGTTTGTCTTTGCATATCTATTGGATGAGTTCTTTGAGCGAAAAGATTAGTTGATAAATTGTAGAGATATTTAAGATGTTATATTTTTCATACCTTTTTTCAAATCGCAATTACTCGAGTACGATTTTATACATCAGCTTGAAGTTTAGAGGAGATAGTGTATATTATATTTGGTATACGTGTACAATCTCATTCAGATTCAACAATTCGTTTTTCAGATATTTCATATAAAAAGCCTCTGCAACATCATTGGCACGTGGCAAGTAGATCTCCGGATCTTTTGAACTAATGTTCGCTGTATAAGATTAATTTTATTTTTTGCTTTTGCATACGCTGAGAGAAATGTTCTAGGAAAATTTATTATACACGTGAAAAAATTTACTATATTTTGTAGTAATGGTGAGACATAGTTTAGGCCAGTAAACGAAGGTCTGAAATCGATTTTTTCGAGGGAATTGCTGCATTTTGGATATTTGGTAAAACACATCGTCTAAAAACGATGGTCAAAAATGCAGCTTCCAAAGACGCCGGCGTCACCCCCAATTTAGCAAAAAACTACCCTTGAAAACGGTTTTTCGCTTACAACTAGCGAACGATAAGAGATATCGAAAAAAGCGTCAAACAAAAGTTGTAGAGCGTGAAATTCTACATAAGAATGACCTACCACATTTTTGCATTTGATAAAATTAAGCTTGAGAAAAGCACGCAGAAGATGCAAGCAGCATGCTGCCGGAGGGGAAGGGAGGCCCAGGCCGGCGCGGCTGCGGCGTCACCGGCGCTCGTAGGCGCTTGAAAGGATTCGCCGAATTGCGGCTGGCTGCAATGTTGTCATATCAGCGCGCGTGGACGGAGTGTCTTTGCGACACTCGCGAGCCGTTTTTCAGTTTCTAAAGATTTTAGCTGTCCCAGGCGCCGGAAAATTTATTGCTTCTATCTTCACATTATAGCGGCTGATGTAGTAGGCAAAACTAACCATCGCTTTTTATAGATTTTGATTCGTAGAAACTAAATTTCTAGGTTAGAATTTGACAAAATTGCAAGAACCTTGATTTAAATTAATTTATTTAAACAAAAACGCAATTTAACAAATAAAAACAGTATTTTACGATCAAAATAATTTTTTCTTTAAAATTTAGGCAATTTTAAGACTAAATGTTTCATTCAACATCTACGAAAAACCAATATTCAAAGAGTTATAAATTTTTAAAATATTAATTTTCAGTATTTAAGAGATTTTTAAAAATAGTCACAAAATTAAACATCATGAATAAATGATTACAGTTACTTATCGTTTACCATCTTTTTTTTTTTTTATTTATGCAATTTCAACCTCTATATAGAGAGCGGTTACCATCTAAAAAGAGATGTGCATAGTTAATATTACTTTGTATTATAAATAATTCACGTTAATATATGAGTAAATCTCAGGAACTCTTAACTTCTTGGGAGAGCACACTTACGATCGTTGCACAATTTGTTTAGCTTTTTTGTGTTCCGAAATCTTTAGTTTGAGCCCTGGAAGGTCGATATGTTATGAAAATTAGCCCAAGTATAAGATTATTTTGCCATACCCTTGCCTAAAGTACAACTTTCGCTCCCGGCTCAAAAACGCGAATATGGTACTTTAGGTAAGGGTATGGTAAAATAGCATATGAATTATTTCTAAAATTATTTCCCTCTTACGTCACGAAAAAAATAAAAAGTTTTTTTGAAGGCACGCTTATAAGACAAAGTTTTTCTTGTTCCTTCAGTTTTTTTGAATGTGAAAAAAATTATTTACAAACCCGATTGAATGGTACACTTTTTTGGCACTACTTTTAAATCTAAAAATTCAGAAAGATTTGTTTTTGTTTTTCTAAACTACAACTCTTATAAATACTGGCATCTGCCTATTTGATCTTTGCATAAATAATTATCTACACTGAATATATTACTTTAAAAGTTTCAGTTTTCTAAGAAATAATCGTTATTACAATTATAACTTCCCATAATAATTTACATCAAGCGTTAATTCAATAAATATCTTAAAATATGAAATATCAATCTTTTTTTAATCATCACATCAGCTTTACGTATTTCTTATAATTAGTAAATAAAAAATTAAATGGAATGACTGATGTTCTCTATTCACTTAGTTACTTAAAAAGAGTTCATAAAAAGAGTTTTACTTATTGCCATTTATTGTTATGATGAATTGTTTAGATTATAACAAAAGTGTATACTTATAACAAAAAAATTGGCAAAAGTTATTTGGAGATTGCTCCAGAAGTGCCGTTATAGCAATCGAACCGAAGACTTTTTTTATAGTATTTCAACCTAACTGAAAATGAGAGCTTTTTTAAGCCACAAAATTACACCCTGAAATATTATCCATATTCATGATCCAGACGTGAGAAACTCCCCTCCCGAGTTTCTGACCGATACTTGCTAAAATAGAAATATATCTCACAGTAAAACTAACTTTTTCATATCTCCATAGTTTGTAAATAATAAAATTTAAGATACATATAATGTAAATATTAACAGTAAATTGCATTGTAGTTAATATCATAATTAATTACTTGTATTACATACACGTATTTTCTGCTACTAACGAAAGGACGATCATTCAAAGTAAAATGTTAATAAACACCGTCATAAATACTCATTATACGATCTATTCTCCAAAGGAAAATTTTTTATTATCTTCTAATAATCACAAATATTGAGAAGAAAATCCTGGACGAAGACAAATAATTACTTTTCAGATATTAGGAATCGAGTCTTAATAAAAAGAAAAATTGTTTTTTAATCTAGAGAGAGAGATTTAGACTGAAAAGGTAATTTCTGTTGTCAAAATATAAGTTGTCTTTCAATAGAAAATTATTTTATTTAAATAATAATAATACACGTAATAATGTTCGTGGTTTAAACTTTGTGATAGTAAAGAATGGACGTAAGACGAACCAAATTATGGTGTAATAGATTTTGTTTTACAAATCTCAGTAACTTTTTACCCCTAAAATTCATTAAAAAATTTAGAAAATTAAAAATCTTACATTTGAACTAATTTTCATAGAACATCGACCTACCAGGGCTCAAATTAAAGATATTGGCACACAGAAAATCTAAATAAATTGTACAACGATCGTAAGTGTGCTCTCCTGTTTCTATATAGATAAATATATCGATTGGCACAATAACGAAAAGCACAATAACAACATAAAAAATGACTGATTGTTGCACCTTTTTTTAAATTTTGTGTATGCAGCTGATTCTTTATCATTATCTATAATTGTTTTTTTTATTTATTTTTTGTATTGAAAGGCAAACATTTTGAGATTTGATCCATTTGTCTGCTTAAACTTTGAAGTTCTCAAAAAGTTAAGATTTCCTGAGATTTACTCGTATATTAATGTGGATTATTTATAATACAAAGTAATATTAACTATGCACATCTCTTTTTAGATGGTAAACGATATGTAACTGTAATCATTTTTAATTGATGTTTAATTTTGAGACTATTATTAAGAATCAATTAAATACTGAAAATTAATATTTAAAAAATTTATAACTCTTTGAATATTGGTTTTTCGTAGATGTTGAATGAAACATTTTAATCATAAAATTGCCTGAATTTTCAAGAAAAAATTATGCTGATCACAAAATACAGTTTTTATACGTTAAATTGCGTTTTTGTTTAAATAAATGCATTTAAATCAAGGTTCTTGCAATTTTGTCAAATTGTAACCTCGAAATTTAGTTTCTACGAATCAAAATCTATAAAAAGCGATGGTTCGTTTTGGCTATTACATCAGCAAGTATAATGTGAAGACAGAAGCAATAAATTTTCCGGCACCTGGGACAGCTAAAATCTTTAGAAAATGAAAAACGGCTCGCGAGTGTCGCAAAGACACTCCATCCACGCGCGCTGATATGACAACATTGCAGCCACCTGCAATTCGGCGAATCCTTTCGAGCGCCTGCGAGCGCCGGCGCACAGTGAGACCAAATGCCATTTTTCTGGTATTGGTCCAGCTTCAAGCGAATTTTCAACATATCAAAGTGATTCAGGGCGCAAATGGAAGGTATTGGACTATAGAATTTAAAGCCACTCCACACAAGAGTGGGAACGACCCCTAGAACTTGTTTAGCAACCCCTAACTATTCAACGAAAACCACAATATTTACGAGGAAGTTTCTACATAGCAAAAATATTAAATATGACCACATACACACACTGACTCATACTTAGACACACCCACATATGCACACACTGACACTTATACAACCACTCACACACACATAGAGACGCAGATAGACTTACACGCATACACACCACACACCACACACTCTTGCATGCACTGTAACGATGTGCGTTTTCTGCACCACGTAAATAGAATCGAAAACACAATTAGGGGACTAAACGCGACAGGCGGCGGAGGGCATCGCGCAATACCTCGACACCGAGCTATGTGTACACGGTTGTACACATAGCTAAACTCGGGTTTTTTCTCATCTGTCGAGGTACGACAGCATCCAGATTCTCGCACCGCCCTGGAGTTAGCACCGACGGCGAAGAACAGTAACATGAAGAGAGAAAGACGGGGCGAAATGCTGCGTGAAGAACGCCGAGTCACATGTTCGCGCTGTCGCAAACGACGCACACGGTAATTAGCACTGTGCGCCGACTGCGAGCGTGCCCACGTGCGCTCGGCCGCCATGACGGGCCACAGCAGCCGCCGAAGAGCGATGCCGGCCACCGACACACACCCACGCACCACCCACTGCACGACACACACATCACTACACCGGCACTAACACGTACGAGCCGCGGAAGCTCGTGAAGATGTCGCGAATCGTGTTCTTTTCTCTTGTGTTAAGTAGAAATTTATCCGCCGCCGAGAGGAATTAGTTACTTAAATAAAGGACTGTTTCACATTTAATTTCTCGTAGATAATTTTGTTTTTATTTCCTTGAGTGTTACCGAGTGTCCGAAGTAGCCATTTGGCGTAATTTTCCTGAAGTCGCCGAGGGTATCGGCCATACCAGGCCGTCGCATCACCGCCCGCGCCCAAGGGAGAGAGGAAGAGTGGAAGAGTCCACCGCCAGGCAAAGTGATAGAGAGAGGGAACGCGTCACCGCCGTGGTCTGGCGCCCCTAAAATAAATTTGACCGCGTCCACGCGTTGCCGTCTGCAAAATTAAAGCCGTTTGTGGGAAGGTGAGAGAGGCGCGACACTCAACCGTGACTGTAGTGCCCTCAGGGCGAGTAATACCGTTGTCAAGGTGGGGTGGAAAATTGGCAGCGTTACAAATGGCGTCAGCAACGTGGGGCCGACACCGACAGTAGGGAAAATTACGCGAAGCGACAAGCCGAGACACGCGAGAGAGAGAACAAATTGTGAGTCGAGCCGACTCGCACCAACACATACTAGTATTATTTATCTTTTGCATTTATATTTATTTAAAAGTTCAATTGTGTGTGTGTGGACGAGAGAGAGAGGGGGAGAGCGAGCCCGAGTGCACGCCGTGAACAGTGCGCTACCGCCAGCGGCCATTTTGAGCAGCGGCTCTTCAACTCAGGCGATAGTCAGGTTGCGATTCGGCCGCCCTGAAAGTGACTTCTTTTTGCGAAATTTCGATATTGCTCTGCAAAGGACGGCGTGTCTCACTGCCATCGCCCTCGTACGCCCAGAAAATTTGCCAAATTACAACAAAAGTTCAAATAACTTTCTTGTCGCGCCACCGTTTCGGAGTGACCGAGGTTTTTGACCATTTTAGGTGGAAAAAGGAAGGTATTCTCCAGATTTAATTTATTTTTTACATATATTAAAAAAGTTATAAACTATTATATATCCCACCAAGAATAAAATAAAATCCCCCACCGCCAGTGAGACACGACCGACCGCGTGGAGATATACCCGAAAGGCCCTCACGCTGGCGTGCTGCGTGGAATAACCCAGAAAGTTTAGTTATTTTTTTTTTCATTCACCTCTTAATTAGATCTGTGTTTTTTTTTTAAATCACGCCACCGAGGAGGAAGTAGGAGTGAAATTTAATTGTGATATTCACTCCGTTTGCGGACCCTTCGAGCGATATTCAAGGCGCTTTTGAGGCTGCCCGCGTGTACCTTGGGTTTTTAAACACCACCGCCCATCTCCGCGTTGTGCGAAATTATTGTAGTGCGAATCATTGGCGCGAGCGAACTCAACCGCTGAGAGGGAATGAAGAGGATCAACATGGACATTGCTAACCATCAAACCACCATGAAGAAGTTTCTGAAGATCCGGGAGGTGAGGACCATAAATTTGGAAGTTATACGCCTGTCACCCCAGCAACTGAAAGCAACATTGAAGGACAAGCAGCTGAGCACTCGAGGTGACATCGGCGAACGCCAAGACAGATTGCTGCGAGCAAGTCTGAGGGAAGCCGGCCTCCCGCTGAAGGACGTTTCATGGTACGAGGAGGATAAGCAGGAAGGAGCACCCTACGGCCGGGAGTCAACAAGTGAGGAGGAGCTGGTAGTGCAGCCGAAAACTAAACGAGGGCGGAAGCCAAAATCAAACCAGAAGGGAGCGGGGGAGAGTACCACCACCGGCGATGATGAGAGACTACGCTCACGCTTAACGGAGATGCAGATCCAGGAGATAGTAGGAGCAGTTGAACCGGTGACATCGACCTCTGGACTGACGACGCGAGGAACGCCTGTCGAGCCAGGAGGAGCACCGAACCGTGTCAGGCCTGCCTCAATACCTCGATGTCGCCCCAGAGCTGAGAAATTACTGGACCGGAAAGGCACGAAGCTGGCAGATGAGCAGGTTGGGGGTGCAGCATGTGAGAACGATCCGGACACCACAGAGAAACCTGGCCACCAGAATCAGCTCCGGACATGGAGTTTCTTCGACGCAACCAACGCCGCAGCCTCGTCAACCGGCAACCTCAACCGCCACGCTGGCAACACTGCAGAGGACAACGCCACAGCCAGCAGCGACCCCGATGCGACCGTCCACCTCGATTAACGCAAGTCTGTATGCAGACGAGAACAACGGCGAAGGGACGACGAGCGACGACACCGAGGTAGACTCGTATACGAGCGCGAAGTTGACGCAAGTCGCGGCACAACTGGCAATGAAGAAGGCCCAAGCAAGATGCCGAGTGAGGAGGGGAGACGCAGCACCACCGGGAGCCGGATCCAAGCCACGTGCGACGCCCCGGCGGGAAAATATTACGCCGCCTAGGCGACAGATACAAGCAGGATTCGACATGGCCAGCTAGCCGGGCCACAACCCGCCCCGCTCGGCCAGAGGAAGGGATTACGAAGCACCCGATAGGGAGAGGAACCAGGAAAAGAGACACCCTCCGATCGAGCACCGTAGAGAAGAACGCGCCGAAATAAGTAGGAGTGAGAGTGATAGCAGCGAGGAGGGAAGAAAGGAGCATCGCGAACGGGCACCCGAAAGGAACGACCGGCGTCGCGGCCAATACAGACAAGATGAGGAAGACAGGAGAGCGGAGACTACAGATGCAAAGGGCAACCCCGGAACGAGAAGAAGCGGCAGTGCGAGGACGAGAGGGCAGTCGGAGAGCGAAACAGAAGAGAAGGAAGGAGGAATCGAAACGCCACCGTCGAAGACGGAGGCCCTCGGAGGACAGCTCGTCGTCGGAGAGCAGCGACGATAGTAGCTCGTCAGAAAGCAGTAGCAGCGAGAGCGAGGAGGAGAGGCGACGGCCCAGGCGACGACTGCGAAACGCCAGTCGAGACTGGAAGTGCCGGAGGGAGGTGCAGGCGTGGAGGATCCAGTTCTCGGGAGAAGATAGGGACGGGCCCCAGGAATTCCTCACTATGCTGTCAGCGTGGCGCAAAAAGTCGAGTATGGCCGATAGCGACTTATTGCGAGCGCTCCCAAGCATCTTATCGAAGAGCGCATTGAGATGGTATCTCACGACGCAAGACGACATTAGCACGTGGAGTGAGTTCAAGAAGGAATTTAGATTGCAGTTCATCGGAGCATTGGACAAGACCGACATTGAGGAGGAGTTACACGCCCGGACGCAAGCCAAAAACGAGAATATCACGAATTTCCTGTCGTGTTTCCGATACATCGTTGGCCACTTTAAACGTCCGCCGCCAGAGAGGAAACTGGTGAAGATAGCGTATAAAAACATATTACCGGAGTATCGAGCGGCGCTATTCGATAAAAAGGTGACCTCGCTCCAGATGATTAAGGAGTACGGGGTCAAGTTGGAGCGTCAGATGGAAATAGATCGCCGCCACACGCCGCCGAAACCGAAGGAGAAAATGAAGTTGCAAGGGGCGGCATTTATGAAGAGCAGTCGCGCAGCTAAAGTCGTAGCCTCGGTCAGAGTGGACGACGACACCAGCGCCAGTGAGGGAGAAGCCGCAACCCACCGGCACAAGGAGAGAAGGAAAAGGGACAAGGAGAAGAAGGAAGGGAAGACCCAAGAAGAAGTCGCCGCGGTGGGCACGAAGCGGTCGGCCGGGCCACAGACAACCGCGCCGCCCTCACCACCGACCGCAGCGCCCCCACCGAGCACAAACCCACGACCCGCTAGCAACACAGCGAGCTACGGGAGCGTTGGAGGGGAACAACGCCGAGGGAGAGGAAGATTCGACAGCGGCAGGAATTATGGGCCCCCGGCAGATGGTGGCCCGCGGAGAAGCGATGACAACGGCCGGTTTGTCGGAGCATGTTACATTTGCGAGGAGATAGGCCACCGAGCAAATAAATACCCGCGACGAGAGTGCTATGCCTGCCATCAGGTGGGCCACATAGCATCCGACTGCCCATTGAGACCGCCACGACCGCCTGTGAGCGTAATGTGCCAAGTCTGCGGCCAGCCAGGGGTGACATTCGCAAACTGCCCCGGTTGTGAGTGGGGAAACGGACAGGTGGGGAGTCAGACCAGTCCCCTGGCTCTCCCCCCATTCTCCCAGGGACAATAGAGGTACGAAGACGAGAGGAGGAGGCGGTGCAAGAAGCGAAGAGGGGGAGAGCCGAAGCAGAGAGGCAGCGAGAAGAAGAGAGAATAGCGAAGCAGATAAGATTAGCTGAAGAAGAGAGAAGAAGCGAAGAGAGGAAGAGCGTAGAAGAGAGGCAGAGAGAGGAAGCAAGTAAACCGAGGTACTTGCAAGCAGAGGGAAGAGCAATCGCCCTCCCTGTGCACATCGCCACCGCCCGAAGGAAGAGACTTCGCCGGTGAGAACGCCGAGCCAACGGAGAGATGCAGCGAACCTTTGAAAAGCAGAGACCCGCCGCCAAAGTTAGAGGGAGCTCAGAGTCAGGCGGGGGTATCGGCAGCAGCGGAAGGAGTAGAAGACATCAATAAGGTGTTAGAGGAAGTGGAGAAGATGCTCGCCGGGATGGAATGTGAGATAGAGCCCCCGGAGCAGAAGGAGGAGGAGGTGAGGAGGGGGGACACAGTCCCCGTGCCCGTGGAGGCCGGAACAGACGGTCAGGTGGCCGAAATGAGCAGCGAGAACCGCCCGTTCATTGAGATTATCATAGGTGGCGAGCCGTACCGAGCGTTGGTAGATTCGAGGGCAATGGTGTCATTGGCCGGCCCGAAAGTAATCGATCGTTACGCCAACCGCCTGCGACAGTCCGCCACCACCGTGAAGAGTGTCACGGGGAACGTCAACCGCATCGTGGGAGAGTTGCAAGTGAGTTTTGAAGTAGGCGGTTATCAGGAAATGTTGTCGCTCAAAGCTATCCGGGGGATAGAGCAAGATATAATCCTAGGCATGAGGATTTGACGTCGAGGTGCGGCCCGCCAGAGGAGTGTGGAGAGCCAGAGAAGGAGAGTGGACGAATTTCGCGCAGAGAGGGAACGAGCGAAATCCAGTCGTGTACGCCGAGTGTGCGAGAATCTCGGAACTAAAGAAGGAAGAAAGAACCACCGTGGAGAAGCTGGTGGAGAAGATACTGAACTCCACTCAGTTTGCGCCAGGGCTGACGGATCTGACGGAGTACCACATCTGCGTCACCGACCCCACGCCCATCAAGGAGAAGCCACGACGGATGTCGCCGAAGATACTAGGAATCGCCCAGGAAGAGGTGAGGACGATGGACGCCGAGGGAATCATTGAGCGCCCCGCCAGCGATTATAACAGCGCACCAGTGATTTTACGCAAGAGAGACGGGGGCTACCGACCATGCATCGACTACCGCCCGCTGAACAAAGTAACCAAGAAGGACGCGTATCCGTTGCCAAACACGGATTCGATCTTGGACAAACTGCGTGGTGCGAAGTACTTATCCAAGATTGATTTGAAAGCCGCCTACCACCAAATACCAATGGCCCCGGATAGCAAAAAATACACCGCCTTTGCAGTGCCAGGTTCGGGGCTGTGGCAGTTCAAAAGGATGCCCTTTGGACTCACGAATGCCCCCATGACCTTTCAACGCCTAATCGACGCCCTTCTTGGCCCGGAGTTGGAGCCATATGTTTTTGGCTACCTAGACGACATCATCGCGGCCACAGAGACGTTCGAGGAGCACCTGAAGTGGGTCGAGATAGTGTTGAAAAAATTGGTAGACGCCCGTCTGAAGATAAATACCGACAAGTGCGAGTTTTGCTGTTCCAGCGTGACCTATCTGAGGTTTCTACTCGACCACGAAGGCCTCCGCCCAGACCCGGACCGCGTCGCAGCCCTCCTCAATTACCCTACACCCACGAATTTACGCCAGTTGAGAGGTTTTCTGGGTATCGTGAACTGGTATGAGAGATTCATCAAGAATTGCCCAGATCTTAAAGGTGCCATTGCTGAAGTTACTGCGGAAATCACAGAGGTGAATTTGGGAGGAGAGCCAGAAGGAGGCGTTTGACGAGCTGAAACGCGCTCTTACTACCGCCCCCGTACTCGCACGCCCCGACTTCAGCAAGCCGTTCATCATGCAATGCGACGCCAGTGGTTCCGCCCTAGGTGCCGTGCTGGTGCAAGAATATGAAGATGGTGAACATCTGATCTTGTATATTTCCCGAGCCTTAACGCCCGCGGAGAGGAATTACACGACCACCGAGCGAGAATGCTTAGCGCTAGTCTGGTCGTTGAAGAAGCTCTGCCCCTACCTAGAAGGGTATGTGTTCACCGCCGTCACCGACCACAGTGCTCTCAAATGGTTGAGAACCATGAAGGAACCGACAGGTAAACTAGCGAGGTGGGCCCTGGAACTGCAACACTGGGACCTTAACATAGTGCATCGGAAAGGCGCGATACACAAGGTCCCAGACGCGCTTTCGCGAATGTTCAAGGAAGATGACATGAAAGTAGCAGAGATGGGAGTGATCACCGACCAGTGGTACATACAGAAGAGACGGGAGGTCGCCCACTGCCCAACGAAATACGATGGATGGAAGGTAGAAGATAAGCTGCTCTACAAATACAAAAGAGATCCGCTACTGGACCCCGTAACCGACGGAGAAGAGGGATGGCGTCTTGTGATGCCGCTAGAACAGCGAGAGAGAATGCTTCACGATAGCCACTGCGTCATCTCCGCCCGACACCTAGGAGTCGAGAAAACCTATCACCGTGTGGCCAGGGTGTATTTTTGGCCGGGAGTCTACCGAGATGTATATGACTATGTGCGCACGTGTGAGAGCTGCCAACGGTTCAAGAGTACGCAGCAAGGACCCCAAGGACTAATGGGGAGGAGATTCGTGGAACGCCCGTGGAGCGTAGTAGTCGCCGACAGATAGAATTGCCACGCAGCAAAGGGCAATATCGGTACGTACTAGTGCTACAGGATTTGTTCACCCGTTGGCTAGAGTTGAAGCCACTGAGAAGAGCTGATGGTAAAGCAGTCGCCCGCGCCTTGGAGGAACTAATATTGTTTAGATGGGAGACACAAGAGTACTTGCTGACAGATAACGGCACGGAATTCGTAAATCAGGTGTAGCAGCAGACCCTGGAGGAATATGGAATATGCCACATCACCACGCCTCCATATCACCCCCAGGCCAACCCGGTGGAGAGAAGTAACCCGACGTTAAAAACCATCATCGCGGCCTTCGTCGAAGGGAACCAGCGGGACTGGGATGCTCACCTACACGAATTTCGCCACGCGATCAACACTGCCCAACAGGCCAGCTTGAAGACGTCCCCGGCCTTTCTGAATTACGGCCGTCACCCCCGCCCCGTGAAGAGCCTGCGTCGAGAAGTGGTGAAGAAGGAGCCCATAGTAAGGTTAGACCCGGAAGTATGGAAAGATCGCGTCAACCGCCTCGATGCGCTTCATGATTTAGTGGCGAAATACTTCGACGGAGTAACGCCGAATTGAGTAAATACTACAACCGCAGAAAACGAGTAGTAGAGTACGCAGTAGGAGATAGAGTCATGCGCCGCGTCCATTCGTTATCAAATGCCGCCCAAGGGTATTCCGTGAAGCTCGCGCCGAAATACGAGGGTCCGTACGAGATAACCGCGAAGTTATCTCCCACCGTATACCTGTTAGAGATGGAGGGCAGTCGAAAAAACGCGAAGGTACACGTAGGTGAATTAAAACGTTATCTACCCCCGCGACGCGTAGTAGAGTAAAGTAGGGTCGAACCACGCCAGCGGGAGAGTGATCGAAGGTACGCCCTCGGGCCGCACCCCCTTCGCTCTCACCCCACCCCGGAGTGTTGGTTGCCTTGTGTGTATGAGCGAATGACGTGTGAAGTCCTAATTCCTATTATCCCTGTAATACCTTATGTTGGGGAACTAGATTCAAATGTCTCACCGTCAACATCAGCGCCGATCAGGCTCAGCCCCCGCCCACTCGCCCTATCCCGAGTTCCAGTCGGGCCGGGATCAGATGATCCCGACGCCCGAAACCCTTAGCCAGCTCCGAGCCATGCTGGGCGAGCCCAGCACGGTCAGATCCCGGGTGGTCCTGAAGCAGTGGACGGACCAGCTGGGAGCCTGGCTGGATGAGAGGGAGGTGAGGGAGAGAGAAAGGGTCACCGACAGGCAGGGAGAGGCCGGAGGAGCCACCGCGGAAAGAGAGGGAGAGAAGAAGGAGGGAGGAGGAATCCTCGAGGAAAAGGAGGGAGGGATGAGGGAGGAAGCCACCGCGGAGAGAGAGGGAGAGAAGGAGGGAGGAGAAACCCTCGAGGAAAAGGAGGGAGGAGTGAGGAAGGAAGCCACCGGAGAGAGAGAGAGACAGGAGGAGAAGGGAGGAGGAACTCTCAACGACCAAGAAGGGGAGAAGAGTGAAGCCACCGACGCGGAGGACAAGCCGGAGGCAGGGCGGCCCCCAAAGCCTCTCCGCACTATCCTGCGACGTCCATGAGCCCCCGCCCCGGTGGAGGTGGCCACCTTGGAGCTGGCCGCAGGAGGGGAGGGAGGAGCAGCCACCCCCGCACGGAGTGAGGAGGCAGAGGCCAGATGGGCCGCCGAGGTGGAGCTGGCGGAGTGCTTGGCGCGATTGGAGGAGTCGCCGCCCCCACCGGAGCGGCCTCTCCCCGCCCAGGTTACCCCGGCCCCCACCCCCATACCCATGTGGGGGGAGATCAGGCTACGCCACGACACAGGATTCAAGCGCCGGGCATATAACCTCCGGAGGCAGCTGCAACTCGACGATTACGAGTCGCAGCACCTCCGCAGGCGCCCGTCGCGGTCCCCATCCCCCGCAGGAAGGCCTACGGCATCATCGCGCCGGAGCAGCGTGCCGACCACCGCCGCCATCGCCTCTACATCGCGCGCACCGCCACCGAGAGCGCCCCTGCCGGTGAAGCTGACAGGGGTCATTTTCGGGGACCTGCGGCCCATCGCCACCGACCCCGCTCGGGATCCGCCCCCGGGGCACTGCTTTAACTGTTGGCAGCAGGGCCACGGTCGTCGCCAATGGCCCTGCCCCCTACGCCGCCGGTTCTGTATGAACTGCGGCCGCCGGGGGGAGGAAATTTGTCAGTGCCCCCGGTGCGGAGACCGACACCGGGCTCGACAGCGAGAGTGGGAAGAGCGTGGCAGCATGGCTGGACGAGAGAGAGGCAGAGGAGAGACTCAGCCGGGGCGCAGCCGACCGAGAGAGAGAGGGGAGTGCCCACCGCCCCCCAGGGTCCGACCCGGACCCGGGACAGGCCCGCCGGCGCGAGCCCTCCCGAGAGGACTATCAGGGCCGCCAGCATTCGCAGAGGGAACCCCAGAGCCGCTGCGCTGCTTGGCGCAGCTCCTGCGGGACACCCGCGACCTGGAGCCAGGACTGAGGCCTCGCAGCGGCTCTCGGAGAGCAGCCGGATACCGCCCGGGACGAACGGTCCCCGCCAGCCCGGCAGCATTGAGCCGCGCAACCGCCACCACCGACGAGAGAGAGAGAGCGTAGAGCCGTCCCACCACCGACGGAGAGGACCTGAAGTGAGCCACCGAGAGAGAGAGAGAAAGAGGGAGACGCCGCCGCCAGTGGATACGACCGTAAACCGCCCTTAAGCATCACGCCTCGTGACAGGTAGTAAGTATCCCATCTGAAGAACCTGTATAACGACGTGTGACTGAAATTCTTGCAGGTTCCACTTGCAGGAAGTGACCATGCAGCGCAGCGCAACCAATAACGATTTCTCTATTATTTTCAGGTATGGAGGGGTGAGTGGACTCGACCAAACTGCGGATGTACATGTAGAATGGCTAAGCCAAATTAGGTTAAGGATAATCATGTGCGCGCATAGTGAGGTATCGGGGGGGGGGGGGGGGGTAACCGCCCATCCGCCACCGAGTTAGTATGGTTAGTAAACCAGCGGTAACACGAGGTGTTTCCGGTTTTGGGAGGGGGTATAACGATGTGCGTTTTCTACACCACGTAAATAGAATCGAAAACACAATTAGGGGACTAAACGTGACAGGCGGCGGAGGGCATCGCGCAATACCTCGACACCGAGCTATGTGTACACGGTTGTACACATACCTAAACTCGGGTTTTTTCTCATCTGTCGAGGTACACAAGCACACTCACGAGGCGAGCAGACGACGACAGCATCCAGATTCTCGCACCGCCCTGGAGTTAGCACCGACGGCGAAGAACAGCAACATGAAGAGAGAAAGACGGGGCGAGTGCTGCGTGAAGAACGCCGAGCCACATGTTCGCGCGGTCGCAAACGACGCACACGGTAATTAGTACTGTGCGCCGAATGCGAGCGAGTCCACGTGCGCTCGGCTGCCATGACGGGCCACAGCAGCCGCCGAGGAGCGATGCCGGCCACCGACGCACACCCACGCACCACCCACTGCACGACACATACATCACTACACCGGCACTAACACGTACGAGCCGCGGAAGCTCGTGAAGGCTGCTCGACGGCCACGAGGCGGGCAGCCGCGCGAAACCGAGAGAGACGGAGCATGCGACGACGCACCGATGCCGCGCAGACGGTGTGAGAGGGAGAAGCGCCCGGGTAGTCTACGCACTGCAGAGCGAGAGAGAGGGAGAGAGAGAGTGCGCAGCGGCGCACCGGTGTGCTCGAACGATAATTGCGCAGCGGCACATACATGCATGGGGGAGAGAGCGAGCTAGAGCCGCGAGTCGGGAGAGAGAGAGAGAGAGAGAGAGAGAGAGAGAGAGAGAGAGAGAGAGAGAGAGAGAGAGAGAGAGAGAGAGAGAGAGAGAGAGAGAGAGAGAGAGAGAGAGAGAGAGAGAGCGAATCCGGCTCGGTAGCCTGCGAGCTGCACACGGCCGCGTGTATAGGGGGGGGGGCGATACTGCGCAGCGGCGCACATGGGAAGGAGAGCGAGAGAGAGAGAGAGAGCGAGAACCCGGCTCGGCAGCCTGCGAGCTGCACACGGCCGCGTGAATAGGGGGGGGACAGAGATACGGCGCAGCGGCGCACACGGAGGAGGGAGAGAGAGAGAATGGCCGATAGGAGCACGCCTGCAGCATCAAAGCGTGGAGGCGCGCTGCCGTCTAAAGGCGCGCCGCCACTAAGCGGAGAAACTTAAGCCAGGATGCCGATTTAAAGCCCGCGCGCAACAGGTAGCAGCAGTAACCGACCCGGTAATCGTTTGTCGTCGCGCAGGGCCAATCACAGCCCCCGTTCAAGTAATTCGAGCCCTGATTGGATTAAATGGATAAGTTACACCAAAAAAGAAAAAAGAAAATCGCGACGCGCGCCGATACCTGCTGCCAACCTGCCTACCGACCTATCTATGTTGAATGAGAGTGAGAGAGAAAGAGAGAGACGCCACCGGGGAAGAAGACGGAAGCGAGCAGGCACCGCTTCCTTCTTCTTCACTCAGTCCCGGATCGTTGCCTAGAGCACACTGCAGCACAGTAGTTTCAGTGCGAGAGTTCTTTTGCGTAGTTTGTCTTCGGAGAGTTTCAATTGTCAAGTAGTCGGAGTTTCGGGGGAGAGTTGAAGTGTAGCAGTTGTGGGGAGAGAGGAGTAAATTGTGGTCGTGCGAGAGGAGAAGCGGCTTCGAGAGAGAGTGAGAGAGAGAGAGAGAGGAATTGTTGGCAAGCCGGACTCAGAGGGAGAGAGAGGTGTCCGCCGCCACGTTAAACCTCTCATCGCGAGCCACCGACGAGAGATAAAGAGAGAGAAAGAGAGAGAGGGAGAGAGAGAGAGAGAGAGAGAGAGAGAGAGAGAGAGAGAGAGAGAGAGAGAGAGAGAGAGAGAGATTAGATTAGATTAGATTAGATTAGATAATGTTTATTGCTGTTCATTGTGTTGAACAATAGAGACAAGATTTACAATTAGCGTTATTACAAAGAGTGTTGTTACAAAGAGTTATTACAAATAGCGAAATATTACGAATATTACGAATAGTGAGTGGTTACGCAAAGTATACTGAAACTGCAAAAAATTAAAAATAAAAAAAATAAGACTAAAAAAATAGAGCGCAAAAAATAAAAATAGAGCGCAAAATAAAAAGCAAAAGCATGACGATGGATGGAATGATCATGACATAGATGGGGCATAGTTTTTGTGCGTTTTACGCATCGGAATTGAAGAGATGTTGATGAAGACATGATTTGAAATGGGGAACAGAAATGATATTGCGGATGTTTGATGGTAATGAATTCCAGAGATATGCAGAACTGATATGAAATGAGTTTTTCAGTGTCACGGTACTAAAGCTACGAATATCTAAGGGCTTCATTTCACCCCTGACTGGTCGAGTAGCTGTATTGAAGATTTTGCGTAGTAAATTCGCAGCAAAATACTTCGCACGTGCAGTCGTAGTCAACCAGCCAAGCTCACGCCTGTAGCGAGTTATATGCTCCCTCCGTTTCAAGCCATAGATGTAACGGATACCTGAGTTGACAAGTGTCTGAAGTCTGTCGTTGACATCCTTCGAGAGATTGTTGTATACAACGCAGCAGTAGTCAATCACCGGAAAAAGAAGCATTTGGATAAGGTGCTTACGCAGACGTAGGTTGGTGCTTTTTCTAAAATAATAGAGACGGTACATAAGAGCACGAACTCGGCGGCAAATATGCGCAATATGCTCATTCCAGTTGAGCTTAGAGTCAAGCACCACACCCAAATTGCGCAATGAAGATTCATAGAGGACAGGGGTGCAACCAATATCGATGAAGTTTCTGGTTACAGAGGGGAGAGAATTGATATAGCGAGGAGAACCTATTACCATGGCTTTCGTCTTACCGACATTGAGCCGAAGTGCATTGCGAGTGGCCCAGCTCATGATGCGGTCTGCATTTGAGCTCATTTTAGCAGAAAAATTGTCGAGCTCCTCAAGAGGACAGCTGATATAGAGCTGAAGGTCATCAGCATACATGATGTGGGAAACATCATGATCAAGACATAGGGTCAGATCGTCAACATAAATGGCAAAGAGCAATGGCCCCAACACAGAGCCCTGAGGTACTCCGGTATTCAGCTCCAGAAACGATGAAAAGTTGCCTTTGTTGTCAACGACCGCTTGCTGACGACCAACCAAATACGACGCTATCCAATTGATTACTGATTTAGAGAAATCATGCTCGAGCAATTTCTGTAGGAGCTTGACGTGACAGACAGAGTCAAAAGCCTTACTAAAGTCAAATAGAAGAAGCAGAGTGGCTCGTTTCCTATTTATTCCAAGCCTAATATCGTCAGAGAGAGAGAGAGAGAGAGAGAGAGAGAGAGAGAGAGAGAGAGAGAGAGAGAGAGATAGAGAGAGAGAGAGAGGAGAGGGATTACTATGACCACCGTACCTACACGGTAAGACTTTGGTACTATCGTCGGGAGGCAAACTACTTTCCTGCCCCCGATCCTCAATTATACGATATCCCGTTATACAGTGCCGGCGTCACCTCCCAGCGGGGAGAAGAACCGTGTCTCTCTCGCGTGCGCGCGAAACCACCGGCGTGCGAGGCCAGCGCGGCCATTTTGTACTTTGTCGCGAATTGTTTTCTTTTCTCTTGTGTTGAGTAGAAATTTATCCGCCGCCGAGAGGAATTAGTTACTTAAATAAAGGACTGGTTCACATTTAATTTCTCGTAGATAATTTTGTTTTTATTTCCTTGAGTTTTACCGAGTGTCCGAAGTAGCCATTTGGCGTAATTTTCCTGAAGTCGCCGAGGGTATCGGCCGTATCAGGCCGTCGCATCACCGCCCGCGCCCAAGGGAGAGAGGAAGAGTGGAAGAGTCCACCGCCAGGCAAAGTGATAGAGAGAGGGAACGCGTCACCGCCGTGGTCTGGCGCCCCTAAAATAAATTTGACCGCGTCCACGCGTTGCCGTCTGCAAAATTAAAGCCGTTTGTGGGAAGGTGAGAGAGGCGTGACACTCAGTCGTGACTATAGAGCCCTCAGGGCGAGTAATAACGTTGTCAAGGTAGGGTGGAAAATTGGCAGCGTTACAGCACATACAACTCCATACACATGCACATTGCACACACACGCACTACACATACACACACTATTTCTCTCTCGCACACACATACACACACGCACATGCTACCATACCTCATAAAAATAAAATAGTGTATATAAAAGTTGTAAATGCAACATTTTTTACAATTATATACTTGTATATATATCAGTGATTCCGCCGTGACTTGCCCATTGCGTGCCCGAGCTTGTGAAGCCTTTATATATTTGAAAAAACAATCTACAATAATTTTTTTCTGGTGTATAACATCACTAACTACAATGCGCAACAGTCATAAACGAATACGCTTGCTTTAATTTAAAACCAATCGACAAAATACACCCCACATGTCAGTTCCGTAACATGTCCCAAACTCAAATTCGGGCATGAAACCGCACTGCGCACGAAAGTAAGATTCATGAAAAGTATTCCTGTACGTTGATCGCGAAATATTGACCTAACACAACACATTTCTTATAGTTTTACTATTAAAGAATGCTATTTATAATTATTACGATCTTACTTTCTGTCCGTTGATTTCTGACAAAATGTTGAATGGTACAATATCGATGTTCAAAAGTACGCTAGATCACTATAGAGCGTCACTTATCCATAGATTTTCGAACTTTACGTTATACCATTCAAATGCACGTGGGGGGCGCGCCGGAAATTTGAAATTTTTGCAAATGCGAGCTGATGTTTAATTCCGAAATTAAAAAAAAGTACAATATTTCAGTTCCGTAACAATACTTAACTGCTTAATTACAATATTGTAATGCTGCATATCAACAAGTTATACATATTTTTTTCAAGTTAAGTTTTTCAAGTTAATGTTACTTTGAAACCTATACGCAGGAAAATTATTTATATTACTTGGTTAAGCTAAACGAGCCAATAATTGCTAAATGTCAGTTCCGTAACCGTCTGTAACGGTCAGTTCCATAACACAAAATAAGTTAATTTATACATTAAAATATAATATGAATTTTCGTACAAGTACCGAATTCTGATTTGGCTTTACAAAGTTCATTTATATGTTATAATAGTGTGAAAAAACCTTCTCGCACTTAGATTAAAGCGATTTAAGCATTAAACTTTTTTAAGTCTGTTTTGGGCAAGTTACGGCGGAATCACATATATACGTTTGATTAGATATATACATATTTCCATAATTATGTTATTTAGTCCGAAAAATTTCTATATTTCTACCATATACATACATTTTGTTTACATTTTCGCTATATAAGACTTTTAATTTACGATTTTGTCGCAAATGTATTAGCATGTAAGTGTGTGCGTGTTCGTGTGTGTGTAAGTGTGTGTGAGTGTGTGTATGTGGGCATATTTAATATTTTGCCATGTAGAAACTTCCTCGTAAATCTTGTTGTTTTCGTTGAATAGTTAGGGGTTGCTAAACAAGTTCTAGGGGTCGCTTCCACCCTTGTTTGGAGTGGTTTTAAATTCTATAGTTCAATACCTTTCATTTACTTCCTGAATCACTTTGATATGTTGAAAATTCGCTTAAAGCCGGACCAATACCAGAAAAGTGGTACTTGGTCCCACTGTGCGGTGACGCCGCAGCCGCGCCAGCCTGGACCTCCCTTTCCCTTCGGCCGCTTGCTGCTTGCATATTCTGCGTGCTTTTCTCAAGCTTAATTTTATCAAATGCAAGAACGTGGTAGGTCATTCTTATGTAAAATTTCACGCTCTAGAACTTTTGTTTGGGGCTTTTTTCGATATCTCTTATTGTTCGCCAGTTATAAGCGAAAAACCGTTTTCGGGGGTGGTTTTTTTTTGCCAAATTAGGGGTGACGCCGGCGTTTTTGGAAGCCACATGTTTGACAATCGTTTTTAGATGATGTGTCCAAATATCCAAAATGCAGTTATTCCCTCGAAAAAATCGATTTTAGACCTTCGTTTACTGGCCTACTTTAATTGTATTAATTTCTGCTATCCAACGTAGTAATTTTTTCCATTGAGCTCAAATTATATCAAAAAATGTAATTACATTTTCATTATTTCATATTTACAGAACCTCGCGATAGACCCTAATGACACATTTAATGTTAAGATAAATAAATGAAAATGTTAAGATAAATAAATGAAAATTAAACATTTTTTTTTCGTCGATGACTGGACCCTCGGCACGGCAATCGGACGCGTTAGCCACTTACCTACATGAGACTCTTGAGTACAAAATTTTGGAATTGATATATTTTCTACCGCCAATTATGAGAGAACTTTAATGATAATTTGATGGCAATAAATAACTATGATAATTTTATCACTACATTAAGGGGATGTGAGTACCGACGTTATTTTTCGAACGAGTACGTCTCACGAAAATATCAATAGAATCATCCAAAAAAATTATGAGTATAGTATTTACATATACGGAGCGCTTGACAAACGTGTTTTTCCAAAAAAATGATGAGATTTATTTATTTAATTAAATAAAAACCGTACGGTCGGTAAGTAGGAATCTGCATTTGACCTACTTCCCAAACGAGCATAGCTAACGAAAATGCTAATAAAATCTCTCAAAAAAATTCCTGAATATAGTGTTTACGTGTACGGAGCGCTTGACAACTGTCTTTTTCCAAATAAACGTTTAAATATTGATTTAAAAAATATTGAAATTAGGGTTTCACATCACCTTAAGTGGCTAGAACCGGTGAAAAGCGGGTTTTCACGATATATTTATAATTTACAATTTTTATTGACCTTCTTGTCTTGTTGTTCTTGTATTTCTAAAACGTGTAATTTATAAAGAATAATTATTATTAGATCTAAAAAAATCACACGGTTATTATACAATGCCCGAAAAACAATTAAATTTGTATCTAATGTGATAAAAATCCTTAATGTGGCCAGAACCGGTACGTCTACCCTACTGAAAGAATTATTAGCTTACAGGAAGATTGTACGCACTATGAACGTTACGATGAACACGGTTTTGCGAGCTAAGAAATCTTTGACATCTTCTAAAGTCAACACGAGGCTATGTTTTACATGCTGATCGTATACAAAATGATAATAGGAACATTCTCAAAGAGATACCATAGCTATTATATAGATCGCACTAGTAGTAACCGAGAAATTCAGAATTCCGGTTTCGCTCAGTATCCGGTTTTACCCCAGTCTCCCTGTTACGTGATGACCGCTAAAGGTCGTCACGTGATTTAATGTTGTTTTTTTTTTCTGGTTGAATCTCCTAAGAGTATTCATTCATTCTTTATTGGAACCTCATCGTTATCTTCGTCACCCCTACACTCCCACACGTGTAGGGCTACGCTAAACCTCACCTTCTTCTAGATTAAATTAGTCAATAAATCTTTACCCGGAATGCTAGGTAGAAATAAACCGTACACTCGCTTATATCCCCAAAAAAAAAAACACAATTTATTTGATATCTTTATTCTTCTAATACATTAAACAGGCCATTACAATCTTTGGTCAAACGCATAAATATAGTTTTAATCCCTAATTCGTAAAACTAACTGAACGGTTCATGCGCGTGGAGCCCGCACGCGGTTCGACGCTCCTAGGTTATTGGTAAACTAAAGTCCCTAGGAAACGTTTAAAAGGTCTAATGGGCCGATGCAAAATGTCCCTGACCTCCGTGGCATCAGTCTGATTTGCGATTTAAGCAAGCGCTCCTGCACCGTTAAGGCCGTTCCTTCTTTTAGAACGAAATGGAGGAATCGCAATACGAGGTGACGGTAATGGGTTAATAAGGGAAGAAAATGCCACCCGCGCAAACGGCGGAATGAGTCGTAGACCGGTGCATTCACCCCTTTTCTTGGCTTTTCTCTCTTCGATCGTCCGTCTTCTCCCGCAATCCTGTTGTGAATGGGATTGGAGACCCTTGAAGAGAAAAGGTTTACTTGCTGCGTCTCTTGACGATGGGGATGTTAGAGAAGTGGTCAAGTGGCGCGTAGTAATTCCCTTCCACAATGATGAGGGAAGATTCGGTGACAAACCACGGAGTTGAAGGTTAATAGACGAAGTGGCCTCGAACTGAACCGGCTGCCCCACCGCTGTGCGCTTCTCCACTCATGCATAGCGGGTGCGAAGACCCGTACAAAAGGGACGAGCAGATAACTGTATCTTCGAGGCGTGGTGTAAGTGCGGATCGCCGTGTGAAGCGGAGAGCCCGAAAACTTCATGCGCGCTCCTCACTCGAACGCGGTAACTGCGAAGACTCGCACGAAAGGGACGAGCCGATAACTGTATACTTGTTCCTCCCTCTCCGGCACAAGTGGGGGGAAAACAGGAGAGACAAATATCGGGAAAAGGGGAGCGTAAAGGGGGAAAGGGAACAAACTCTTGGTGATGCGTAGAGGCGCGCGATAATTTTAATTGACCTTACCCGATTGACCGCACCGATGGAGGATACTGACCCGGGGCACTTTGCAAAGGTAGACCTTCCAAATGTTGGGGACTATGGGGTTATATATACGATTTATATATATAATTTTATCCTGGGATCCTTTTGAGGATTTCATAAAGGTTTTCTACAATAGTAGTAACACAAATATAAACATTGTTATAAACAATCAGGAAACAAGCGCGTGATTAAAGAAATAAATGCCCTAAGGTTATTGACTAACACCACGACGCCTGCGCGCCCGCTTTTACGGAAAAATATTACGGATTTCCGTCGTGGTGTTAGTCAATACATATATTCAATATATATATATATATATTTCTCGAAAGGGGCTTATTAATGTAAGCATAATTTGATTGATAAAATAATTATCGAAAAATAAATACAATTATTAAAATAAATAGCTATTAATTTAATTAAAATATTAATTTTATGAATTAAAAATAAATGAACTTTATAGCTAATCAAAATAATAATAATAATTCTTTATACTTATATTTCTTGTGTTTTGATTTGAAATGATAATAAATTTATTTTCAATTTTTAATCCTACTTCATCAACTAATTTTTCTATAAATTGATTTTGGGCTTTATTTGTTTTATTACTAATACCTAAAATTTATTGAATTATTCCTTCACGATTTATTTTAATTAATTATTTATTAATTGATAAATTAGTTAATGAATTTAAATTATTAATAGTTAAAAATTAAATTTATTAAATATAATTATAATGATATTATTAAATAATTTAATAGGAATATTTCCATATATTTTTACTTCTACTAGACATATAGTTTTTAGTTTATCATTATCTTTAGTATTATGAATATCATTTTGTTATTTGGTTGTTTAATTAATATAAATCATATATTTATTCATTTAGTTCCTCAGAGGACTCATAGAGTTTTAATATCATTTATAGTTATTATTGAAAGAATTAGAAATATTATTCGTCCTGGAATAATATTTTACCGATAGTCGAAATAGATTATTATTATAAAATATTAATTAATTTAAATTCCGATATTGTATTGATTATTCTTTTATTAGGCTTGTATGTTGAATGCAAAGAAGGGGCTTTAAAATGATTTAAATAATAATTTGAAAAAAATAATAATAATAATAGTTCCAACACATAGTCTTTAAATGAGGTGAATGTCTATCTTAGAAGTAAGAAATAATTAACTTAACCGTAAAAATAATTAGCTTAACCGTATAAAATAATAGTTTGATTCAAAGATAAATTATACTAGAAAATATTTACCAAAAACGTTATAAACGAAATATACTTCAATTTGGAATTGAATGCCTGTTAGTACTATTAAATTCTAAGTAATTAAAAAGGTTAAGCTTAGATGACCAATAGCTTTAACTTTATTTCCGCATAGAATAACCCCTAAATTACTTAATTTTATTGCTAATTCTCGGGATCAGTGATATATTAATATGTATTAATTACAGGTTTCTTTTACGGGTTGTTTTAGTTTCTTGATGTTGTGCCACGCGTTGCTGATGAAGTTGCCCATCTTCTCGTGCGCTCCCTACTTGGGAGAAAGGAGGTTTCTTTGGAGGCTCTTCGGTTGCGGCGTACGTGTGCGGCTGGATTTTTTGTTAGTGAGAGGGGACAGTGTTCGACCCGTATTCCTTCGACTGATGTTTGGTCACAGCTACAGGTATACTTACAATAATTATTATTATTATTACTATTATTATTATTTGGGTTACTCTACCGTCTGTTGTCTTTTACAGGGTGCTCCGGCTGATCGCCGAGCGATGATAGACCTGCCTGCGGAGGAGAGGTACATCGCTTCTTTTCTCGAGGAAATCGTGAACCGGAAAGTTACACCTCTCTATGCGGCGAACTTCGGCGCGGATTGTCCGGCCCTACCGTCTGCACTGAAGGAGTACCTGTGCACGTAGCTCCCGAGAGGAACTCCGCCCTTAACGAGAGCTTCGGAATCAACGTGCCCATCTATTATTTATCGGGCACGCATTCTTTTTCGGAGATCTACACAGAAGACGGGTCGCTGGATTCATGTAATCTGGCCCACTGGGGTGAGCTTGGTGCCGAAAAGCTCTGGCTTTTTGTCCACCCGGATTCCTTGATCCGCTTCGATCGTGTCCTTTGCCGGGCAGTTTGCAAAATGCGAAAAAATGGAGAGGACGTTTCTTCGTGGAAGAAAGGTTGCTGCTACCCCTATCACCACAAAAACATCGTGGTGACACCGGAGTTCCTCCAGCGCCATGGTACACTCCACCAAGTTCTGTGCCAGCATCCCGGAACTCTCATTTACGTGGCCGGTGGGGTGCCGCACCAAGTCCTTAATACTGGCATGGTTCTTGCTGAGGCTGTTAACGTGGGGGGCCCCAAGTGGAACTGTAATTTTCTTCAGCCCAAGTGCCAGTGTAAGCAGACCGCCATTCAACCCATTTGCCGGAATAGGTGTTCGAAGGAGTATATCACTTCGAAACCCCTTCTCCTCCATCAGTGCCCGGTCGATGGGTGTCAGGGCGCATTTTCGACGGCTGTCCATGCTCGTGCACATGCACGGCAGCATGCCCGTGGTTCGGTGTCGGTAGTATTCCCGTGTCTCGGTAGTATTTCGTTGAAGAGACACCTTACCACGGCTCATGGAGCTGTCGGTCTGCTCGGGTCCCACAGGACTTGTCCCTCCTGTAGTGGATCCTATGGTGTCTGGTACCGGCAGCACGTGGAAAGTGTAAAGGCGGACCCATTACTTGTACGTGGTGCCAAGTAAGTTTTTCGGCCGTCCGATATGATCGGCATCGTCTGATATGCCAGTCGCGGCCGTTGGCGTCGTAGCTGCTACCTTCACTACCGCGTTCCGTCGGCTAGGCGCCATCGACGTGTCTCGACGCCTAGCAGCTGTGATTCTCGTTGGCCGCTAACCATGTCGCGCTGACTCAGTATTCTAACACGTGCCAGTATTATATACGTAGTTATATACTTATTGTTAATTATTATGTATTCATACGCTATTTTATTATATATTATATATTATTCTCTATCTGGAATTGACTGCTTTGTTAATTTATTGCCCTGAAATCCCCTGCATCTCCTTGTGCGCGATCCTTATGTTCAGTACCTTGTGGGTACTTTTCACAAAACAAGCTTGCGGTATTGGAGCGATTGATTGATTGATTGTATCGTATTAAGTTTTAAATATTAATGAACTATATACTATATGGGGACGATAATTGGAACAGAGGAAGCTACGTGCCAATAAGTTTGCAGGGGTTTTTTTTCATAGTCATGCGGCTAGCTGTGTGAGGTTTCTCGCTGAATTCCGTTGACGGTGCAGATTATGCTGGCCAGCTACTGCCTTAGGCTGACGTAATGTCACTGTCGTGCCGTTGTTGCGCGTGGGGGTACATGCTGACGGCGGTCTGATGCTCCTGCGTATAAATGTAAGCTGTTTCAACCTCAGAGTCAGTCGTAATCATCGAGATCTCTGGAAGTTTTGCTGGATTTTCTATCCTCGTTGCTGCCCGGCCGTTGGCGGGGTGGGTGAATGTACAGGTCAGTACTCGTTTTCTTTCGTGCCATTCGCTTTTTCTTTCAATCTTCATTTTGGTTTTGCTCATTCTTAATGCTATTGTCATTCTATTTTCCTTATTCGCGATTTTATTATATGTTCTAGCGTCGGGCTCAAGTACTGGGTCCTCGCGGCCTTGGTGCGCGGGACGGCTGCCGGAATCCGCTGCAATCCATGGGCCTTGTGTGGGACGAGCCAAGTAACCGTACGGCTTCGTTCCGCGACGGGCCTGGTCGCCAAGCCCGGCATCCGCCGCCTACCAGGGGTGGGCGGGGCCGCGGTGGTTTTCGTTCGTCGCCTTCTCGTGCCATGAACCTGGAGCCTGACGAGCTCACATCTCTGCTCGACTGGGAGACGCACTCCTGTGTTTTGGACTCCTATCCGCCCGATCGGCGGACGTTTCCGTGCGCCGTTGCGTCAGAGTGGCCAATGGAACCCGATGGTCCGGTCCGCCCGCCTGGGGCGCCGACACCTCCGTGCGCAGTGCCTTTCGAGTCGCCGACGGAGATTAACGACGCGGTTCATCCGCCCGATGCGTCCATACCTCCGTGCGCAGTGCCTTCCGAGTTGCCAACGGAGACTAACGGCTTGGTTCGTCCGCCCGTCGCTGGAACACCTCTTTGCGCCATACCATCTGAGCGGCCGTCAGTAATCGACAGCTTGGTTCGCTCACCTGATCGTCGGACGCTTTCGCCCACGCCCGCTGGCTCTATAGAGGAGGCCTTGCGCCGGGAGCAGGCCGTCTATCAACGGGTGCTGGCGGTCACACGCCAAAGAAATGCCCCGCCTCCTACTTATGACGAGGTAGTCAATTATATGCGGAGCCCTTCATCTTTCCGCCTGAGCGACAGGCCGGCCGGAACCGATGGTCAGCCATGGCGTCCTCCGATATATATGCTCATTTCTGATTATTACAATATAATCCAATTTTGCCTACTCGATGTTTATTTCATTTATGTGCCTTAACCAAAACTCCTTTTCCGTATTTGCTCGATTACATATAGTTGTGTACGAAAAGTAAAATATAAAGTTATAGAAATACCAATTGAAAAACAAGAATAATAAAATACTAATAAAACTATTGAAATTATAATTGAAGAATAATAATAATAAAATAATAATAAATTATTGAAATAATACTTGAAAAACAATAATGATTTTGTTATTATCAATTTCTGCACTAAGGCGACATTAATGGGAGAATTGCGAAAAAAATTCTTGCGTATGCGCTTTAATTAAAAATTGTTTTTCGATAAATTTTTTTTCTTGGTACGGTCGCGGCTGGGTATCTTGCATGTTGCCTATTCTGTAATTTTAGCCTTTTAGCGGAGCTCGCGCGGTCAGCTGGTTTCTGTAATTCGAAATTGTCTTGAATGTTTCTTCTCTTTAGTTGTGCGGCGGTGAGTGTACGCTTTACATTCGTGCTGACGTTCGATTTAAGTTGATACGTGGCCTTTATAGTTTAGTTTATGTTTATATAATATGCGCTCCGCTTAGTCTCTGATTATGACTCATTCGACACGAGCCTGACATGCTCGAATGTTGTCTCTGCATTATATCGTGTGTGCCTACTTACAGTTCTCTAAGGATTCTGTTGATGATTCAAGCAAATCATTCCAACGATTATTTTTTCTTTTATTATTAACCAATCGTTTTATTATTACCTCCAGCGCGGTTCTATGATTTCCTTGCAGGTTAGATAATAGTAACTGCATTATAAGTAGTTAGTAACTGTAGAGTTACCACCTATTCATATATTTGGTAATATTAGTAATAGATAGCTAGAACATATTTCTATGTCTTTAAGTCATTCTCCTGGGGCTGCGGATCGGTAGAAGCAATTGGCCATCCCTTGCTGATGCTGAACGCGGGTTTTTTCAATAAGTGAGTAGGCATGCGATTCAATTCATCATCTCGCCTATCGCATCGTACACAGTGTTCTTTCTTAGCCATGTACTCGTTGCAGGTGGGATCCCGCTAGTTGTCTGACGCATCCCCCTGCCCGTCACACAGGCATGATGTCTGAGGCAGTACAGCGGTTGTGGTGCCATGTGCACTGCTGCATTGATATTCGCACAGCTGATTGAGGTCCGCGACTCACGTATGCGGCTCCCGTTTGCCGCGTTCCCGCCGCGACTCCACTCCGTAAGCGTACTACCTCCCTTTATGAGTACGTGTGTCGGTAACTTGACACTAGGGAGCTGGCCTTCAAAAGGTCAGGGAGATGGCACGTGCGGAGACCGACAATTGGGCCTTCGCTCCGTGTCGTGGTGGAATACGGTGCTTGTTTATGCTCTGACGTAGATTTCAACGAATTCAGCTCGACTACTCATTTTTAATATGTGACTCATGCGTCTATTTATCTTTTACGGATAGGAGGCAATTCGCCTTTCTCGCCCGTCACTCTGGAATTTGATGAGTTTAATTCTTTTCTTTTCTTGTTTTTGCAATTGGGAATCATATTTCCGCACCGTAACTAAAATTTAGTTTCTCGTTTTCGCGTATGTATCATCGTTAGAATCATTTGCTTGCGTGTGTAATTTGTGTGTGTAAATTGTGGTGTTACTACTGTAATAATCAGATTGGTCATGCGAAGTCATATTCGGAACGTTTTCAGTGCGGCCTTTCTAATTTCCTCGCTTACAATTATTATTTATTATTTTAGTCTACTCACTGCCGGGGCTAAAGACATATTTTATATTATTAATTTTTTTCATTCAATTGGATCTAATTGATTCACAACTGATGCGCGCGAACTCCAAGCAATTGGGCTGGTAGTTTATGATTTTCTGTCTTTTCGAAGAACATACGAGATAGCAGCCCTTGCTTGCGCGGCGTCTGAGGGGCCGCGGAAATTTTTTTTTTTTTTTTTTAGAGGCATACGTAATACGCGCGCCTGTCGTCTGAGGGGCCGCGGGATGTTTTCGTGGCTAAATCCCTCTCCTGAAGCGTTATCTACTCATTTATTGAAAGCTCGCGACTTTCTACTCCCTTATGCAGTTCGTAACTTCTTTTAAGGAGGTTGATGTGTACGATTCGCGTTTGGTGCCCCTTTTGTATTTTAGCGTTATGCGTACCATAATTGATTTCGATTATTTCGCATGGTCCTACGTACTCCTGGTCCATTTTTCCATGCCTCGGTTTTTTCATGAGATACACCATCTCTCCTTCGCGGAAGTGTCGGGTATTCTGTTTTTTGTCGTAATAAAATTTTGATTTTTATTTTGCTTGGGATAAATTCATAGCCGCCAACGTTCTTAATTGTGCTAATGTTTGTGTAGTATCTGATAAGTATTGGCTATACGTTAAGAGTTCCTCTCGTGGAGGGAAGCTGGAGGGAGTTCGAGTTCGATCGCCAAAAACTACTTCATGCGGGCTGTATCCCAATCCCTCATGTACTGTGGCATTATACGAGTGTTGTGCTAAAGGTAATAATTCATCCCAATTCTTGTTTGTGCTTAGGTACATTTTCAGATACTCATTGAGGGTGTGGTGCATTCTTTCTATTCCCCCATTCGACTGCGGGTGATAAGCTGTAGTGCAAAATTTATTTATCTTAAAGACCTTCGCAAATTCGTTTATCATTTGATTAACGAAGTGAGTTCCTTGGTCGGATATAATGACTGTTGGGGTCCCGAAGTAGTTGATTAATTTCTCGGTCAGCGCACGCGTTACTTCTTGCGACGTCGCTTGTTTAGTCTGGACCAGTATGCAATAGTTACTGAAATTATCTTGTATTGTCAAAATATATTGGTTATCGAGACTAGTTATTTCTTTAGGGCCTACAAAGTCTATTGAAATTTTACTAAATGACTTTGAGGGTGTGTCGCTTATTATCATGGGAAGTCGTGTTTTCACTCTGACGAGTTTATCGGTTTGGCAGTCAGCACAGGCTCGCACAAACTGTCGTACATCTGACTGCATGTGCCTCCAATAATATTCATGTGCCAGTCTATCATAGGTCTTTGTTATTCCCTTATGACCGCCTACGGTCGACTCGTGATATTCTTTAATGACTCTGTAACGATCCTCCACCTTTGGTACTGGGAGATTGTTTTCAAAAAAGATTATTGTGATTTCGAGTCCCTTGAACATTTGGTTACACTGCTCGATAAGGAAATTCCAATCTGCCAAGGTTAGTACAGCCAAATCCCTAATGATGCCCATGGACTTTATTTCAAATTTTATAACTAATTGTTTTAGGGTACGTATGCACTGCCTTATATCGGGACGCAACGTCTTACTATCTATGTGTGTCTTTACAAATACGCCGATCATTCGGCCTCTACTTGTCTCCGTGGCATGTATTTCTCCGACGGAATGTGATGACCCTCTCAGGTCATCTTCCGAGATGTATCGTCGCTCTAGAAGGGCTTGGAGCATCTCAGTTTCTAAGTATATGTCTGTAGGGAGTAAATATACCAAATTTTTCTTGTATGCACACGGTTGTTCGTCTAGGCATTGTACATGCGTAAACCTGACGCTATTACTATTATCACTTAACCATGGGGGCAATATATAGGATGGTCTTGCTTCGGCTACGAGGTATCGGGTCATCAGTCCCGTGCGGCGCGCTGGGACCGAAGATGGCTCCTCTATCTGGGTCTCGTCTATGGACGCTATATTGCGTTCGAGTTGTCCCGTGGTATCGTCCGTTATGGGGAGATATGGAGTATAGTGTTGCCCTGTTAGGTTTATGTATATGAATTCGGGGTTTTCATTAGCCTTATAGTGAAGGAACCTAACTTGATTATTCATGTGAAAATGCACGCATACGTTCTGCTTGTATTCTTGTGAGAATATATAAATACAGTCTCCATCGGCATACTCATTGATGTCTGATAGGATGCGACAGGCTTCTAGAGGGTCTATGCAAGATGCTAGAGCTGAGCTAGCTAATAACCTTGCTCGAATTTCGGCCGGGGATATATTTAATCGTAGTGCTTTGATTAATAAGAAGAAAAGGCAATTCCCGTGGGGAAAACTCGGGATATCCTTATCTTCCGAGAGGGGTAGGTCCGGCTGTGCACATTGCAACTCCTCCGTATATACGTAAAATTCTTGCATTGAAGTCGATGGGGTGCCTTCGTTGCTGACTTGCATAGGGCTAATGCTTCGTCGGCTTAAGTTCCCCTCTACTTCGCCATGATTTGGTGGTGGGTTGCTGATTCAGGAGCCGTTTGGTAGCCTTCCTTCATTGGTACTTTTCATAGGGCTTGGTCTTCGTGTAGACGGAGTATCACTGTTCATTCTGTCTTTCGACCCTTTTTGTTGAGCCAGCGGCGGATCCTTTTCCTCGGGGTAAGGGCCCTCTAACTCGTTGCCAGTTATAACCCCTTCCGTTGATTCCTCGACCTGTCTCGTGGTTTCGGGGATGTCGATCTTTGGACCCCCATCTCCGGCTTGTGTACCGGGGTCAGTTTTATCCATCCCAGTAGCCATTTCGTCGTCATTTAAGCTTCTCATGCTAATATCTCCATCACTTATCTGGGTTACTTGATAGTAGCCCCGTCGCGAGTGGTTTCCTGCGCGTATCGGCTCTTCTTCTATGTCCTCGGTGTAGGACGGCATTTCTGTCTCAGGGATTAGGTTTTCCTCTCCGTCCGATTGGGTTCCCTGTCTTGTGGGACTTACGCTTTTGACTGGAGAGATAGCTGCTGATGTTTCACCCTAACTTAGGCGTGGGTCCTGAGGTGTTAGGCCTTTATGGGGAGTAGAGGTGCACTGGGGTCCAGCCTCCTCCTACGGGAGGGTGGTTGTTTCCCATACGTTTATGCGGAATCCAGCTCGGCCGTTTTTCTCCCTCTCCTCCATTTCTACCGAAAACTTGACCTTTATTCCTCTTTTGCCCGGGTTAGTTAGCAACTGGCGTAGTTTATCCTTTGCGGAATCGTTCACATGACCTATATTGTCTGATCCTATCGTGTCTTCGAGAAGTACATCATTCCCTTCGTGACTTTTTGAGCTGGACTTGCGGAACGCCAGGGCTGCCCTCAATTTTGTCGCTACCCGGAGACTGTGGTTCGAGTTGTATTGACAAAGAATTTCTTCCCGCTTTGATAGATTCTTTCAATATTTCGTTTATTCTCTCCCATTCTGGCTTCGGCAAGTAGTATTTATGATTTGATATTTTTGTCAAATTGACATTAGTTAATACGCTTTCGACTTCTATGATATTATGATACGTAAGAGTGTATACTTGTTTATTGTCTTCAGGCTTCTCTAACCAGTGTACCTTCACTTTCCCTTTTGGTTCGTCTATGTTGCGTTTCAACTGACAGAGCCAAAAATGGTCATCGACGTTTCGTACCGCAAGAAATTCTCCTTTTTTGAACAGTGGCGAAATTTCCGCTTTTCCTTGGTCTTCTCTTTTTTTGTTTAATGTCTCGGGGTTTATTCTTGGGAGCAAAACAATAGGCATTCCTTGCGACCAGCCTAATTTGCTTGGTAGTGAGAGCTCGTTAATGTTTGTCTCGCTACTGGATATGTGGGTAGGAGTTTCGCCGAACTGCGGTCGCTGACCAAATATTAGTGGTCGTACTGGTGCGACAGCCGCTACTGGCATATTGGTCGAACCTAATGGTGTACTGGCTGTCTGGATTCCGCCCCACATGTTCTGTTCCTTCTTTAGGTACGCTAGTTCTTTACGTTTTTCTGTTTGGGCGACTATTGGATCCCCGCAGAGCCCTTCACCTTCCGGGATTGTTTTGCAGATAGGGAGCTTTCGCCCCGTCTTTCCTCTTGTCTGTTTCTGGTACCGACGCTTCCTTCTCATGGTGGTATTGATTTCTGTATCCGAATCCTTTTCCCTATCTGAGTCTGTTGATGAGTTTACGTTGCGTATCTTTTTCTTTCTCATTTCACCGGAACTTTCTTCGCTACTTGATAGTTGAGAATTGTTTTGGCCACGGTTTCTTTTAGTGTGTCTTACTGTCTCGGGGTCGTTGGCTCGGTCGCCACCCTTTGTGGTGGATCTTGTTGCGTAGAATATCATCTTAGGGGGGTGTTTGAGAAAGCCATAATAATATTAATATGAGTAACATGCTGTGGTGTTGAAATAAATTTGAGTCACACACATAAGTAAATAAAACTTCAATACAATATTATATCAGTTCTAAGTCGCACCATAATTGCATTCTGGTTATAAAATTACAATGTTCAAATTCTAATAACAACTACTAATAATTTTCAATATTTAACATCAGTTCATAAAGAGTTTAAATTACATTAATTCTAATAATAATTCACAACAGTTAACATTAATTCGTGTACAAGAAGTTTGGTTCTTATACTGAATAAGTCGTAGGCGAGTAGTGTGTACGCTGTACCAAAATTAATATTGAGTGTAATTAATTTGAGTAGTAATCTCTCACTAGAGATAACGAACCTCTGGGATCTGAGTTTGACTACGAGTACACTGAGGTTGTCCGTCGAGAGAGAATTGAGTTTTTCCTAAAACTCCCTCCTGGGCTCACGTACAATGATGCTGATAAAATGAAGAATAGCAAACAAATGATTATTGATTCGTTGCCTTAATTACTGCTGAGTTTCACGATTCACTTTCACTTCACCATTAATCACCGGTGCCAACACATGGTTGGCAACATAACCTCAATTATAGTGAATTGTTACCTTGCAACAGAAGCGATTGAATTAATCGTCGTCACGCTTGAGTGATGCGTGAGTAAGGAGTGATGTTATGAGAATCCCTTAGATGAGTAGAGCCAGTGAGACAGTTGAGTAGAGCCGATGAAAATGCTGAGAAATCCGATGTGGAATTGCAATGTAGTTGCCGGCCGGTGTTGCCTCGTGGCGAGCTAGATTCAGAGAGAGCGAGGCCTTGAACCACTTCCTTCTTCTCGGCCTCGACCTCGTTACCGCGATAATCAAATCAATCACTCTCTCACATTTGCATGTGAGAGAGCGAGAGAGACGGACCTATCACGTATAACTTGAGGAGTCAGTGTAGCGTCTCAGCTTTTCCGCCGAGACACCACGAGGTGCTGCCACGCCGCGGCGATGCAATGAGTGGAGCCGTTCCGCGAGAACGGGCGGGAATTCAAACTTACTGAATTTCCAAACATTCCGCCCGCCAATCAACCTCCAGGTTGATTTAAGTTTCGATTGGCACTGGCAATATGGTGAGTTTTGAAATTGGGCGGGTAAGTTGAGTCATTGCCGTCTTGAGTGTGACAATTCTGGTGAGATTGTCGGTTCAGGATGAAGTTGAGTGACTCTTGTGAGTGGCCATTTGCTAGGTGGTGAGCGTTCATCAGTGAGTAGTACCATAGAACCCACTTTGATCTCATGAGAGGGGTGATATCATTTTGAAATGGATGGAAGCCATTGAAGGTATTGAGTTGACCACTGCTTCCAAAATTGCTGAGTGATCCGTTGGATCAGTTGCCATTTGGACAGCCGTGATTCATTTAGGTTGAGTAGACTAGGTTCAGGCACTGAGTTCAATGCCTTGCCGATGAGAAAATGTCCGGGTGTGAATGCGTTGAGGTCTTCTGGGTCTTCACTGAGTGATTCTGGTGGCCTTGAGTTGAGTAGAGCTTCTATCTGAGTGAGCAAAGTGGCTGAAGCTTCAAATGTGAGTAGAGTGTCCCCAATGGTCCGTTGCAGGTGAAATTTGACAGATTTCACTACTGCTTCCCACTTGCCTCCCATGTGAGGTGCAGCAGGTGGGTTGAATATCCATTGAGTTCCCTCGTTGGTTAGTGAGTTGTACAGGCTTGAGTGTTCAAGTTGAGTTTGATTAAAGAGAATCTTCAGTTCCTTGTCTGCTCCGACGAAGTTTGTTCCACAGTCTGAGTAGAGGTTAGAAGGTATTCCTCTCCTTGAGGTGAACCGTCTGTAAGCTGCTAAGAATCCGTCCGTTGAGTAGTCACTGACCAGTTCTAGATGAACAGCTGATGTTGAGAAGCACACAAAGATACAGATCCAGCATTTGTATGATTTGGATCCACGACCCTTCCATGAGGTTATGGTGATTGGCCCGGCGTAATCGATCCCAGTGTGAGTGAGAGGTGATGATGGGGTGATCCTGGCCATGGGTAGTTGCCCCATGAATTGCTGAGCCCGTTGAGCCCGATACCTTGCGCAAGTTACACATTTCAATATATGTGACTTGGCCGGTGCTCTGCCTCCGATAATCCAAAATTCCTGCCGAGTGTGTACCAGAGTGAGTTGAGCGCCACCGTGTAAAGTTGAGAGACGAGAATTCCGAATGATCAGTGAGGTGAGTTGACTGCTCCGTGGTAAGATTGCTGGGTGTTTTGAGTGATGATCCATCTGAGTTTTTTGTAGCCGACTTTCTACCCTAATAATTCCTGATGGGTCTATGTAAGCAGTCATCCTGTTGAAAACATGATTTCTTGGGACTTGAGAATTTTTCAGCATGACGAGTTCTGAGTGAAAGTGAACTTGCTGAATCTTCTTGACCCAGAAGAGTTTTGCCTTACTGATTAGATCATTAGTGAGTTTTGATTCATGGTGAGTTTTGCCTTTCGCCTTGAATCGATCACATGCGAGCATTACCCATCCAGTGATTCTTATGAGTTGAGTGAGTGACGAATAATGCTCGATGATGTTCCATAAGGTGCTTGAGTTTGATTTGGCTGTGGTGAGTGTGACCTTGGCCCTTAATTCTGGAAGGTTGTTCTCTTGAATGGAGGTTACTTGAGATGGCCAAGTTGAATCTTCCTTGCAGAGCCAACTCGGTCCGTGCCACCATAAATGGTGCTCTCTGAGTTGTGCAGTAAGTACTCCTCGCGAAGCGCAGTCTACTGGATTTTCAGCTCCAGGTACATGTCTCCATTGTGCTGTTGGGATGAGTTCTTGAATTAATGCGACTCCAGGCGTATCCATGTGAGTGCTATCCTTGCGTCTGTCCACAGATGAATTTGTGAAATTGGCAGACGTGAGTTATCCAAAACGTATTTTGCCAACTTCGTGAGTAGCACTGCCGCTCCTAACTCCAGTCGTGGGATTGACAGTCGTTTGAGTGGTGCCACTTTTGTCTTGGAGATGAGAAACGATGAAGTTGAGTGAGATGAACGTGTTGTAGTCTTGATGTACAGAACTGCGGCCATTGCCTGTTGTGAAGCATCCGAGAAGCCATGAAGTTCCACGCCTGAGTTTTCCTGAATTCCTAACTACCTTGGTATGGCGATTGTGTTCAAGTTTTTGAGATCTTCTCGGATGTTCAACCATTTTTCACAATTGAGTTTGGCAGTGATTCGTCCCAAGAGAGCTTGTGAAGCCACAGTTTTTGCAGGAGGATTTTTGATGTGATTATTATCGGTGAGATTATTCCGATGGGATCGTACAATTGAGATACTTCTGAAAGTATAATCCTTTTCGTTATCATCTCCTTGTGGGGCGGCAGAGTCATTCTGAAGGTGAGCTGATCCGAGTGTGGGAGCCATTTCATCCCGAGTATATTTGTAGCGCAATCATCTAGAGGTACCGCTTCTTCGGCTGCTGGCCCTTTGAGAAATTCTTTGAGGAAGCCATGTGAGTTTGAATTCCATTTTGCTAATGGAAAACCGCCCGTCGTGCAGAGAGCGGTCAACTGCTTGGCCTTTTCGATGAGAATTTTCGTTGATGCAGCTCCACCGAAGATATCATCCACATACCTTCCAAAGAGTAGTGAGTCTACCGCAAGCGGATAATTGTCTCCTTCATCCTTGACAAGCTGAAGGAGTGTCCGAATTGCTAAGTACGGAGCTGCTCGTGTTCCATAGGTGACTGGAGTCAGCTGAAAGTGAGCGAGTTGACCCTTTGCATCTACCCACAAAATGCGTTGTAGATTCCAATCCTGAGGATGAACCTTAATCTGACGATACATTTTAGTAATGTCAGTTGAGAATACAAATGGCTGAGTTCGAATCCATATGAGAACATCCACAATGTTAGGTTAGAGGTTGGGTCCAGTATGCATTATATCGCTGAGTGAGTTTCCATTTGTCGTGAGTGCTGAACCATTGAATACTCCTCTGAGTTTGGTTGTTAAACTATCTTCTCGTAGAACTCCATGGTGAGGAAGATAGTAAGATGGTTTGGCAGATATTTCCTGTTGAGGGATCTGCACCATATGGCCCAATTTGCAGTATTCTTCCATAAATGCATAATACCTTTCCTTGTAGATGCTTTCTTGATTGCATTTTGTGAGTATTCGTTTGAGGCACGCTCAAGCTTTTCCAAATGAATTTCCTAGTACTTCTGCTGAGGTTGTGAGAGGTAGGCTGACTTGTTATCGTCCATCAGTATCTCTCGTGTGAGTTTCAATAAAATGTTGTTCACACATTGCTTCTTCCTTGTTGAGTTTGACTGCAGAAGTTGAGGGTGGCTTTTCTTGAACCCAAAAACGAGTGAGTAGTTCCTGCAAGCCTTCAGTGTTGAGTGAAGCCGTTGTGTGAAGTACTGTTTTGTGTTGAACAGCTGAGTTGAATGGACCTACTATGAGCCAGCCAAAGATTGATAATTGTACAACAGGTTCAGTTACACTCCCCTTTATGAGATTAGGTTACATAATTTGTCCATAATAATCAGCACCGATGAGTAAATCCACTGATTGAGGTTTCCAAAAGGTAGGATCAGCCAAGTTTAATTTTTCCGTATGATTCCACGTTAGTTGCTCACATAGCTCTGATGGTAACATTGATGATACTTGGCGTATAATATGAGCAGTGATCCGAACCTTTAGATTCCTGTGGATGGACCTTAAGTCTATTTGAACCTTTCCGAGTGTTTGAATTGAGTGCGTGCCTCCAATTCCATGAATACGTATAGATGACAATTGCCGTTTGAGTCTGAGTAGATCCACAGTATCCTTCGAAATGAATGATACTTCAGAACCTGAATCGATGAGTATTCTGAGTTTGTGAGATGTTACAATGAGTCATACCATGCTAAAGGAGTTGCTAATAATGTTGAGTGAGTAGATGAGTATGTCCGTTGAGTTTGTTCTTATTGTTGAGTTGTGCCGGGTTTCGAGCTGCCTTGTGGTTTGTTGTCTGGGTAGCGTGATATGTGTATCATGGTGTGATGGTTACCGTTACACGTCTTACACCGGTACTGTGACTTACAGTTCTTCGCAGAATGCAAGCTCAGACAGTTGAAGCAGAGAAGCTTCTCCATGACAAATTTCCTCCGTTCCTGTTCAGAAAGGCGCTTGAACGTTGGGCACGCAACAATAAAATGAGGTGCTCCACATGTGTGCACGGATGCTGCGAGATCCTGCTTGAGTGCGTCACCTTTGATGAGTTTGGCGGCTTGGCTTGAGAGACTCCGGAGCTTGAGCTGTGATGAGCCTTGCCGACCTTTGAGGTTGGAGATGATGATGGTTTGTGAGATCTGACTGGTGTATCCGACGCAATCTCCAAAGCACAGACTCGAGCTATCAGAAAAGATTAAAATTCCTCAAAAGTCGGCAGCTCAGTGATAGTTGTTCGAGACATCTCCCATGCTTCTCGAGTAGTCCTATCCAGCAGCCTCGCCATCCGATGCCCAAGATATAATCTCCCAATTCTTCCTTTGGTACCAATATGTGGAGAGATTTACGTATCTTGGACATTTCCATTATTAATGTGTTGAGTGATGCCGAGTTCTTACTTTGTGCTGCTGCCAAGTCAGCCAAACGATCCAGCTGATCATTGAGAAGGACCCTTTTGTTTTCATACCTCGCCACAAGAGTGTCCCATGCAGGCTTGAGTGATTCATCACAGAGAGTGAATCCTTCACTGAGTGTGAGTGGTGCACTTGTAAATCAACTACGCAAATAATGGAGCTTAGCGTAATCCTTCAGTCCTGCCCTCTTGAGTATTAATCCAGTAAAGAGCTCCTTGTAGGCTGTCCATTCAGTGTAAGTTCCGTTAAAAGTTGGCAGCTTGATCTCCGGCAACTTGCTGATCTGGAAGTGTTGAGTGTCACCGGTGCTTGGAGGTTGAGTGGTTTGATGTTGAGAGTGCCATATTTGCTCCAACTTGCTGAAGTTAAACAATATTGAGTGGTACTATTCGTGGAATGAGTTGTGGAAGTCGGCGCAGAAATAAGGATTCGTGACGAATGATGCTGGACATGCATCCTCAATCAATGCATGTTCTCTCTCGTAGAATTCATAAATCTCCTCAGCATCCTTCCTCCACGTCACCAAATTGTTCATGTGAACTCCTTGTCCTCAACATAATTGGAAATCCGTTTCAGCTTCTGGAGTCTCACATATTGTGAGCTAACCTTGCAGATCAATGAAGCAGGCATAGTCATTGGAGACTTTGAGCGAGTCCTCTTTGTCGAGTTGACCGATGCAGTCAAACCAGGTGGCAACAAGGGCATGAAGGACTTGGTGGTGGTGGTAGATCCGCTTGGAGTGCTCTGGAGTTTGTCGTCAACAGTTAGTTGTTGAGCCCCTTCCTCCTGCTTGCTTGAGTTGTCCTCGTTGTCTGAGCTGTGGACGGATTCCACCTTCTTCTCCTTGTCGTCAGCCATTATGAGATTCTATGAGATCATCAAGAATGAGTATGTTTTCACTGGCTCTATTACACACCACAGCATGATATCCGGCTCGAAGGACCAAAATGTTTGAGAAAGCCAAAATAATATTAATATGAGTAACATGCTGTGGGTGTTGAAATAAATTTGAATCACACACATAAGTAAATAAAACTTCAATATATTACATCAGTTCGCACCATAATTACATTCTGGTTATAAAATTACAATGTTCAAATTCTAATAACAACTAATAACTACTAATAATTTTCAATATTTAACATCAGTTCATAAAGAGTTTAAATTACATTAATTCTAATAATAATTCACAACAGTTAACATTAATTCATGTACAAGAAGTTTGGTTCTTATTATACTAAATAAGTCGTAGGCGAGTAGTGTGTACGCTGTACCAAAATTAATATTGAGTGTAATTAATTTGAGTAGTAATCTCTCACTGGAGATAACGAACCTGTGAGATCTGAGTTTGACTACGAGTACACTGAGGTTGTCCGTCGAGAGTGAATTGAGTTTTTCCTAAAACTCCCTCCTGGGCTCACGTACAATGATGCTGATAAAGTGAAGAATAGCAAACAAATGATTATTGATTCGTTGCCTTAATTACTGCTGAGTTTCACGATTCACTTTCACTTCACCATTAATCACCGGTGCCAACACGTGGTTGGCAACATAACCTCAATTATAGTGAATTGTTACCTTGCAACAGAAGCGATTGAATTAATCGTCGTCGCGCTTGACTGATGCGTGAGTGAGGAGCGATGTTGTGAGAGTCCCTTAGATGAGTAGAGCCAGTGAGACAGTTGAGTAGAGCCGATAAAAATGCTGAGAAATCCAATGTGGAATTGCAATTTAGTTACCGGCCGGTGTTGCCTCGTGGCGAGCTAGATGCAGAGAGAGCGAGGCCTTGAATCACTTCCTTCTTCTCGGCCTCGAGCTCGTTACCGCGATAAACAAATCAATCACTCTCTCACATTTGCATGTGAGAGAGCGAGAGAGATGGGCCTATCACGTATAACTTGAGGAGTCAGTGTAGCGTCTCAGCTTTTCCGCCGAGACACCACGAGGTGCTGCCGCGCTGCGGCGACGCAATGAGTGGAGCCGTTCCGCGAGAACGCGCGGGAATTCAAACTTACTGAATTCCCAAACAGGGGGTCATACTCGTTATAGTTATCCTCCTTTTCTTGTTTTTCCGCTAGTTCGTAGAGTTTCACACGTGGTTGATCCGGATTTTCTTCCCCCTCTTGCAAAATCGGGTTTCGAGATAATGCGTCTGCATTGCAATTACGCGGCCCCGGTCGGTAAATAATCTCGAAATCATAGCCGCACAGTTCCGCTTTCAGCCTGTTAAACCGTAAGTCTGATTTCTTTGTATTATGAAAGTGTTTCAGTGGCTCGTGATCCGTAATCACTGTGAATTTTCGACCATATAGGAAGGGTCTGAACTGTTCCTTCGCAAAAACGATAGCGAGGAGTTCTCGATCGTATGTCGAATAACGTAGCTCTGGTCCTCTTAGGCAACGAGAGGCATACTGGCAGGCGTGGTCTTTTCCTATTTCGCCCTGTTCTAGTATGGCTCCCAGAGCGAAGTCGCTCGCGTCCGTTGTTACAATGAATTCCTTTGATAGGTCGGGCGCGATCAAGACAGGCTCGCTACAAAGCGCGTCCTTTAATTTCTCGAACGCCTGTTGCTGCTCTTCCCCCCCATACAAATGCCTGCTTGCTATTTTTGCAAATCCTTTTACGAATCGGCGGTAATATCCTGCCAATCCTAGGAACTGCTTAACTTTCTTTTTACTTGTTGGGACGGAAAAATTACGTACTGCTTCGATTTTCTTTGGGTCTGGTCATATCTTCCCGTTGCCGGCGATGTGACCCAGGAAGCTAGCCTCCCGTTGCAAGAAGTGGCATTTACTTGGTTCTATAGTAAGATTGGCATCGTCTAGCCTCTTCATAAGTCGCCTAAATTTCTTTCCATGCTCTTCTAAATCCGTCGCGAAAACTATGATATCGTCTAGATAGACGTATAACTCTACCCCTTGTAGTCCACTTAACACGAGGCCCATTAGGCCCTGAAATGTCGCGGGTGTGTTGCGAAGGCCCATGCCTATTCTTGTATATTCATAGTGCCCGTACGGTCCGGCGAAAGCAGTCTTGTATGCGTCTTTCGGATCCATCGAAATTTGGTAAAATCCCGTTTTTAAGTCAATTGCTGTAATATATTGAGCCGTTGCTACAGATTCTATAATATCGGTTGTAAGTGGGAGCGGATAACTATTGCCTACGGTTATTTCATTTAATTGGCGAAAATCTGTCACCATTCGCCATCTTTTCTCTCCGTTCTTGCCACTTTTCTTGGGGACTACCCACATCATTGATGAATAAGGGCTATCAGAGTGTCTTATAACTCCCCCCTCCAGACATTTTGCTATTTGCCGCTGCATTTCTTCTTTTATAGCGGGCGGGTGGCAAGGCCTCTTCGCTCTCACCGGTATGTCTGTTGTAGTCACTATCTTATGCGTCACTAAATGCGTCGCCTTCAGTTTTTCCCCTGGTAATCCGAAAAGATATGGCTGTTCCCTTATGAGCTCCTTCATATGCGCTATTTCTTCTTCGTTAAGGTCCTTTAGGGTGTCCCGGTCTAGTGCCTCGAATACCCTCTGTGCCCGTTCCTTCTCCCTATTAGAGAGCAGGCACAACACGTTTGCGTGCTCAAGTTCACTGTAGTCGTTTATACTCGGTCCACTGAAGACTTCATCTTTATCGTGCATTACCTCGCAGGATTCTAGCGTGACTGTCGGAGTCGTAATTCGTACTGGGTCGTCACCAGTATTGTAACAGAGTGCATATACCTTGCCGTCCCTATCGGCTACGAAATTCCCAAATAGCACCTTGGGCCCTAGATTTTGAAGCGAAACCAATCTCATTTTTTCTTCTTTATTTTGGACTCGCGCAAAAATTACCTGCCTTGTACGGGGCAGTATTATGAATTCCTTTTCCCTCTCAAAGGGTACTACTAAATGCCCTGCCTCTAGGCATTTATTAGCGGCATTAACTTTTATGCCGTATTCAGCTAACATGTCCCATCCTAACAGTCCGTCTGTATCTATGGGAAAATCGTTAGGGATTACGTGCACTTTGCATGGGAATCCACTTATTTATATGCTTATGCTTCCTAGGGTCACGCATTTACCAGGCGTGATACCAGTTATTGTAACTAATTTATCCGTATTTATTATGCCGCTTCTAACGCACTCTTGTTTAATTAGTGATACATCTGCTCCTGTATCAACATAAAATCGACCCTTATTCTTTCTAAGGTTTGCACTCCTGACATTAACTATGGGGGGCCGTCGTCCTGCTTGGGCAAATCTTATAGTGTATTCTGGTTTACTTGCACTTGCCTCCTCCTTCAATTGCTCGGTCCCGCAGGACTCTGGCGCCGAGCATCCTGGAAGTTTAAATGACCGGTCGAGTTCTCTATTACCCTTGTCACTGCTGACGTTACCTCTCATACTATTTGGTCCGTTATCATAGCGCCGGTCGATGTTTCTATCGTTATATCTCCAGTCTTCGTTATGGTGCTGGTATCTGTCTTTCTGATAACGATTTGTTCGACCATCATTATTGTTATCGTTGTACTTCGGCCGATAATGCGCATCGCGATTCCCACGGCTTCCTGGTTTCTATAACTATTTGGCCGATATTCGGGTCGCCAATTCCCCCGTGAATCTCGATTATTTCCGCGGTTGTCGGGGCTCTTGTTCGGATAACGGTCGGAACGACCCTCGTAATTCCTCGGACCCTGCCTATTCGTGTCGTGCGATCCGCCCCGGGCGCTAGTATTGGGTAATTGCGCGGGGTATGCTGCTGCTTGGTACGTCATTGGAGGAGCCGGTGGACCTAATTGATATGGGGTCTACACCACTTGTGGTGATCCGCTCGGTTTACCTAGATTCCCTAAGGTGACTACCCCACTCCTGAGGGCTCTTTGCAAGGCGTAGCAATCGCTATATTGATGGCCCTACTTTTGGCAGAAAATGCATAATTTTGTCTCCGCATCTTTGAACTGGCAGCTATCCTTCGAGTGATTATCCATGCCACAGATGCCGCAGCGGTCTTTGATAGGAGCTCTTCTGATCGTGACCTCTTGTGGTTTGTCCTCTTTTAATTTAGCGTATTTTTCCATAAGTTCGGTTAGAATACTCTCGGCTAAGGCGGCGCCCGACTGTGTCTTGATGCGTCACGCCCCCGTTCTCTGCTCAACTCTCACAGCTTCCGTTATTGCTTCCACCAAAGTCTTGGGGTTTGCGGCTCTTACTTGGTGTTGCAAATCCCCTTGCAATCCGTATAAAAATTGGTCGAGTGCCTCAGAGTTGCCTCTTTTCTTGTATGTTAATTTCTCGAAATCATCGTATAAGGTTCTATCAGTCTCATAGGTATTTAGCAATCTATTTAGTAAGATTTCCACTCGCTGCCCATAGTTTCCGATGCTTTCCCCGTTTTCCTGTTTTACAACCTTCAGTTCGGCTAATAATCTGTCGGCTCCCCCCGCATGTGTATACCTCATTCTAAAGTCTTCGAGTACTGTTTCGACCGAAGTAAAGCGATTCATACGACACATATAACCTTCCGCAGCTCGGCCGCGAAACTTCGAGGCTAACGCGCTCATCAGCCAGCATTCTGCTGACGGCCCGAATTCGTAGAGTATCTGGCGCACGACGCGACAGAAGAAAGCAACCGAGTCGGGATTTCCGTCGAACGGGGGGATCGTGTTCATTGCCTGCTGCAGTGAAAATGTCCACGCAGCATCTCTCGGGCGGCCGACGCGTGGGTGTGATGGACGAGGGTCGACGGACTCGAGAAGCGGCTCGTCGTGATGCTGACGCATCGGTATATAGCCTGCCATCGGTTTATTTCCTGCCCCGGCTCCTAACGGCTCTCCTTTAATTTGAGCGTCCCAATTCGTTGGCCCACTACGGTTTTTGCTTTGAGCGATGAAATGGTTGTACCCCGAGAGTCTTCTTGCCTTATATTCAGGTATTTGGTCAGGCGTCACCCACTCTGGTATATAATCGTTGGGGTTTCTCGTGGTTGTGTGCGGAGGACAGAGTAAACCACGATCTAGACCCGCGTTGTCTGTCGTGATGGAGTCCTTGTTACGTTTGTTATTTACGGATGTCTCCTTGTTGATCGCGAGTAATATTTCCTCTATTGCGTTCCGGGATTTTTCTTCCGCTTTCTGTAATCGACCCGCGAGTTCGTCTCGAGTTTTGGTAATAATTTTCATTTTGTCGAGCCCGAGGGATCCGGCTCCCATATAATCACTGATGAGAGTGCTAACCATATAATAAGCAACACAATCAATTATTATTGAATTGATTGTGGTTGAGTTTTCAATGAGATGACACGATTAGGTATTACTGACCTAGTCGTGCCTGAGTATTTCCTAATTATACCGCGTGGCTATTCGTTCCGTATAGCAGCGCACCTTTGTATAAAATGGCCGCATGTAATTGAGTTGTTACCTTCTCATACGTAGAGGTTATATTAATCCTTACGCTGAAGAGTTGGTCGAGTGATGGTGATTCCGCAATAAAGATGAGCAGTTGAGAAGAGCCGTATGTTGAGCATGATGATTAAAATGAGACAGCCGGTGAGGTGAGTGTGAGGATGCGAAGCAGCCGATGAGAGAGGCCATATCAGCAATCCTGTTGAGTTTGGCGTAGCAGTTGCTAAGATGTGTCGCCTCGTTGCTAGCTAGATGCAGCAAGCCTTCCTGGGTTGCGCATTGCGACAGAACCCTGCTGTAAGGAGTTGCCATATGAGAATGTCCGGGTGAGAAGCTGCCTCGTGGTGTGCTCAAAGCATTCAGCGCCGGTGAGAAAAATGCCACTTGAGTATCACCGCCGTGTGAGAAGTTTCCGTGTGAGAACACCAGTGAAGCCTCCTCCTTAAGAGCAGCCTCCAAAGTGCAGCAGATGCCGTTTGAGTTTCACCGCCGTGTGAGAATCACTGCCGCACTAGAAGATGCCGCACGAGCAGTCCAAGCACTTCGTGGCAAGCACGTAATGGACTATATCATGTGAGAACTGCTGCTGTATGATCGTAGCCGCGTGAGCCGATGCCGTATGATATCCATGTGGAGAGAGTGAGAAAGATTACGCTTGAGTCCATCCGATGAGAATTGCCGAGGCTTACCGTTACATGAGTGGAGTTTGAGAAGAGTAAGAATGCCACACTTGAGTCCATCCGGTGTGAGAGCTGCCGAACTTGTGCACTGAAACTCTCCACGAGGCCGACAGTTTCAGAGAGACAGCCTGACAGTAGTGAGAACGCCGTGTGTGCCGGCCATGCGGCCTCTTGGCGAGCACGCCGACCAGACGAAGAGATGAGTTGAGTAGACCGAATGAGAGAGAGTCGCCCGTGCGGCCTCGTGGCGAGCACGCCGTCCAGAATTTTACAGCGACAGAAAGAATGAGCACTTCCGTCTTCTTCCTCGTCTCGTTGTTCCTGAGGAGTGAGTCAAATCACAGTCTCTCTCATTTACATGTGTAAACATGAGAGAGACAGTATGATTTTTGCCATACTCGGCTAATCAGTGTAGCGATTCAGCTGTTCCGCAGAGAGCAGCTGATGAGTGCTGCCATCGAGCGGCTGCTTGCTGAGTTATCCCTCAGTAGCGCAACCGCGGGATTCAAAACTTGATATTTCCCAAACAAGAAGTTTTCTGGAGTCGATTATTACGAATCTGAACTCAGATTAAGAAAATTCAAAATGGTAGATTCGAAGATGGTGAAATATTAATGAATTTTGCTGCAAATTATGTATAAAGAGTATCTGGATTCACTATTAAATGGATAAATTATAATTTAGATTTTCAAAATTCAAAATGGCTCCACCCCTCTTCATGTGCGATCCATACCGGCTTCACCGGTCTCTCTATCTACTCCTCCTTTACATATAATTCATTATAAATATCTTGCGTAGTAAGTTTTTCAGTTTTATTTATTACATTTAACAGTTTTCCACACCACCATTGAGGTACTGTTATGGGCGCGTCGAATTTTTTATTTTATTGTGCTTAGATTTTTTATATAATAAATAATAATAATTATATATGATAATGAGACATGCCAAAATCATATAAAATTATTGTTAATCATTTTTTATATAATAAACCTACATGAACAACATAAATATGTATTCTTTTGTTACATGTAGATATATTTCATAATTTTATTCGAACCTATCTAACAAATTTAAAAAAAGAAAAGATTTTTTGTTTTAAATAAAGAAAAACATCATAAATATTTCTAGATTTAAAAACCTAATTCAGTTTATATTTACCTAATTGTATTATCTTTTGTTATAATATTTTTTTTAACAATTCACGGCTATGCATGGGGGTTGGCGAGCGGAGCGAGTAGGGGGCGAAGCCCCCCTAGTATATATCTTCCTATATTATATAGTTGTAAGAAAATGTTTACGACTCAGCGCCCCCTCACCCCCCCTCGCGCTCTCCTTGTGCCCCCCTCGCGCCTCCTTGCCCCCTCCTCAGTGCCCCCTCACCCCCTCGCGCCCTCCTTGTGCCCCCTTGCGCCTCCTCGCGCCCCCTTCAACCCCTCCTCAGCCCCCCCCTCAATTGTTTCAGTAATAAATCATGATATAATTAATTAGAAGAATTATGAAGTATCGCAAGTTCTATGTAATAATATTGATATTTATTTATTTGTATATTTATTTTATTTTTAAATTGATTTAACTATAAAGATTGGTTGAAGAGACGAACAGTTTTCCACGTCACCCTGGAGGTACTGTTCATTGGCGCGTTGAATTGTTATTTTAAGTGGTATCTTCGCCAATAGCCATGTATAACCACTCTCATAATAGTATCTCATTGTTCTGAAGAAATGGACACTATCAAAGGACAAAAAGTTTTTGTTATCGGGGATATTTTAGAATAAGAAAATAATGTATTATATTTACACGTGCAAAATTATAATAATATCAAAGTTGTGGATACTTCTATAACTCCTTTGGATAAACTTTAAGAAGGATATAAATCTATAGTGAGTAGCACTGAATATTTATATTATTAAAAATTTTATCATTGTTCTGAAGAAATGGACATTACCAAAGGACAAAAAGTTTTTGTTATCGGGGACATTTTAGAAGAAATGGAAGATATATCGGACATGTAATAAGGAATATTTAAAGCCTCTAACAATATCTTTCAAAAAAACGTATAACCAGTCACATTTTTACGTTATTTTGAGGGGGGGTGAGGGGAGCGCTGAGGGGGGCGCTGAGGAGGGGGGCGAATGGACGCGAGGGGGAGTGGGGGGCGCTGAGTCGTAAACATTTTCGAGATTTTTAAAGAATTCTTATCTTTGGCCTTTGTTTATTATTTTCCATTTAAAAATAAACATTCGTACTTAAGATAATGCTTTTGCATCATTTTTATTAGATATTGGAGAAGGAAAAATTGATCACTTTAAAATTCCAGATAAATGGAAAACAAATGATGTTTGTTATGAAATATATAAAAATATTAATAAAAATTATCATTTTTCAAAAAATGTAATATTAAGTTCACATAATGAACAAGTAAATATATTAAATAATAAAATATTGAACTTAATTGAACATAAAACTGTAACATATTATAGTATAGATTATGCAACAGATAAAGGAGTAGATCAAACGGATGAAAATATAGATTTAAATTTCCCGATAGAAATGTTAAATAATATACGAGAAGGTTTGCTCCATATGAAATAAAATTAAAAAAAAATGAAATTGTTATGTTAATTCGTAATCTTAGCATCGTTGATGGACTATGTACTGGAACACGATTAAAAATAACAAATTTATATAAATATAATATTGAAGCTGAAATCATTATTGGAGAAAATAAAGGAAATAAATTATTTATACCGCGCATTACACTAAATACTTGTGAATCATCATCGTTACCATTCATTTTATATAGAAAACAATTTTCAATTGTATTAGCATTTGCTATAACTATTAATAAATCACAAGGTCAAAGTTTTAATAGTGTAGGAATATTTAAAAAAAAACAATTATTTTCCCATGGATTATTGTACGTAGCACTTTCATGATGTAAATATATATATATATATATACAAAATGAATCTGAAAATAAAATAGAAGTAACAAATATTGTTTGGAAAGAAATATTAGATAATTAATTTAAATAATAAGATTATAATATAATAAACTAATAATGGTATAAATAAAATAATAACATTTTAAAATTTAATAAATATACAATAAAATATTCATATGATATTTTAATATTATGATCTTCTTAACGATATTAGAATAATAACATAATATAATTGATTAAAATAATTTAAGAAAAATATAAAACAATAATTAATTACATAATATAATTAAAATTTACTTTAATTATACATTTAATGTAAATTACTTTTCTTAATGTAATTAACTATTATTTAGTAAAATATAAGATGGCTGAACAAGGTGATTCAAAACCTAGTCCTTTAAGATGGGATCCTGTGCAAAATATGTATATTGAATTGTGAGTAGTATACAACACGCAAGAGAATTAGATGAATTATACGAACAGTTACAGAATCATATAAATGAACAAAATGAATGTGAAATACATTTAAATAATTATATCAATGAATATAATAACAATATTACTATGATACAAACACCGTTAATTTGGGATCCAACACAAAATAAATACATAGAAGTATATAATTTAAAAGATGCTACAAAGTTAGACAAATTGAATGAAATAATAGAAACCCATGAAAAAGAAGAAAACAAGTATAATAACTATTGTAATAATTTACTTATAGAATATGATTTAAATTATTTACAAAATTTAATTAAAAAATATGAAAAATAAAATAAATCAAAAGCAAACATTATATTTTCAATATACAATTTAAACTCAAATTTTTAGTATAAAATATTTGAAATTTCAGAAAAATAGTATTAAGTCATATTAATTTTTAATTCTATTATTTTACATTAACTTCTTTTACGTATCCAATATAATGTTTATAAGCAAAAATATATATAACAGAAAAAATAAAAATATATATTTCCTTATTATAAATAGCTTACAAGAACGTCACAGGATATGTTTAATTAAAAATTTGAAAATTATTTTTTTATAAATATTTTTGTAAATTTTAAATAGAAGTAATAAATATAAAAATTCAATGAAATAAAAAAAAATTATTATTAAGTAAATTATTATTAAGTATGAAAATGGAATATTTGAAATTTAAGGAAAATAAAATTATATTAATTTTAAAATCATTTACAATAAATTATATTAAATTCTTTCATGTATCCAATATAATGTTTAAAAGCAAAAAAATATATAAAAGGAACAAATAAATATATATGGTTCTAAATAATAAAAAGCTTATAAAAACATTCAAGGGTATATTAAAGATAATATAAATCATATAATTTATTTTTAATTTATTATTTTCCTAAATTTCAAAATGTAATATAAATGATATAAAAATATATTTAATAAAATTTCATAAAATTTTAGGTATAGTAGTAATGTAGGGCTATTGGCTGTCATAGTCTGTAAAGGGGTAACCCGATACAGGTAAATCCTCAACCTCCACGTCCACGTACGTGACAGCTGGAAACGTCTTCTGTCGCGTCAATGCTTCCAACAGCAACGCTACAACAGAAACGGCTGACGGAGGCTCTGGGTCACGGGTTACACCCTTCCCGTGTGGGGCGCGGAGCCTAAAAAAGGGAACCTCCGAGCTTCATTAAGCGAGAAGGGAAAAAGAGTCAAGAATAGTGGTACCTGACACTGCTACAGCCACTCATCACAAAGAAAGAAACACACAACACCTCTAACACGCAGTACACTGACAGATGAACACGCACGACACTTGCACAGCAGAACCTTTGGACGACGGACTACGAGCTTCGCTGTGCTGGCTTGCGGTCCCGCAACCCCGGCCCGCAGAGGGTACACCGGATAAAACCAGTCCGGCCGCCATCGGATAGTGGCCGGAGCGCTCCTGGGCCGCCGGTAGTGAGGGGCCCGAACCCTGCATTAACCAGCAGGGAGGCTGCCCTGCATAACGGTGTATAATCCCTCTCCCGTATCAGTGCCGGGTGGTTCCCGGGTGGGACGCTGCTGCGGGGTGTGGGGGCTCCGACGAGGCCACTGCGGCCTACCGGGGTGGCGGAACTTCCCGGGAGTACGCCGGCGGATGCCCCTGATCCTAGGCCGAAGGTACTCTGACCAACACAACACAACCCACACGAAGTTAGTTTTCAGGAGAGTAAAAAACAAAATGCAAGACAAAAGTACAGAAAACGCAGTTAGAGCGCAAACTGCATCGGGTGTCCGCCCAACACCGAGTACCTGACACCAGGCAACACTCAGGAGATCAGACATAGAACAGCCAGCACGTCAAGCTTTTATAGCGCCATCAGCGACGCTAGCACCTCTGGCACGTCGCCTGACGACGTCACAGGGCCCTCCAACTTGGAGCACGAGGTAGACAAAACCGTAAGCAGCATGCTGGCTGAGATTAAAATAATGGAGAGAGCAACGGAGAAGCAGAAGAACATCTCCAAAGATGTTAAAGAGGGGCTGAAGACGCTCAGGGCTCTGCTGGCGGTACTCCAAACCGCACGCGAAGAAGCCAAGAGGAAGGCCCGTACAATCAGGCTTCCCAAACGGCGTAGAGGTGCAGGGGACAGTCCAGAATCACAGCCTGAGACCCAAAAACCAAGAAGAAGAAGACTGCCAGCAACATCCAACGCCCCCAAATCCAGGTATCAGACGACAGAGGGGACCTGGTTGAAACCCAAGTAGGCACAGGTGAAAATCCCCAAGAAGGCTGGAAAACTATGGAGAACAAAAAGAAGAAAAAGAAGAAAAAGCAATGGGGGCCCCAGACCGCCACTACGTCCAAACTGCAAGGCCTCTAAACAACGGGGCGGCGTAGTGCTAATCGTGCCCAAAGACGGCAAGACCTTCGTGGACGTGGTGCAGACGCTACGTACGGTTGACACCTCTGATAACAACCTCCAAATCAGAGGAGTCACAAAGACGAAGGGCGGCGCCGCACTAGTACGCACCAAAGGAGATGGAAGCACTCACGGAAACCTGAGTGGATGTCTCCTGGAGATGCTAGGCGAACAGGGGACAATCAAGGACATGACCCGAAAAGTGACCCTGGAGATACTGGACCTGGATTGCCTTACAGATACTGACGAAGTACGAATCGCACTAGACGGAGTACTGAACCCGGGCGCGGATAGACGGGTCTCGGTCCTCGGGCCAAACAGCCGAGGACAGAAGATGGCTATCTGCGAGCTCGGAGACCGAGACGCGACACGGCTACTCGAGATGGGACGTATAAAGATAGGGTTTGTCAGCTGCCGAGTGAGGACCCGACTGATGGTGCCGAGATGCTACAAGTGTCTCGGCTACGGCCATTACCGTACAAACTGTAAAGGACCGGACAGACGCGACTGCTGTTGGAAGTGTGGAAAAAATGGGCACAGGGCTGGGGCCTGCACGGGGGCTCCCTCTGTCTCTTGTGCCCATCAGAGGAAGGCGGAGGGGCAGCGCACGTTCCGGGCACGGCGCTCTGCACCGCATTCAAAACAGCGCTGACGGAGGCAAGAGCGAGACAGAGGACCGTTCGCACTTAACAAGACGACGACAGTGCTCCAAGGCAACTTGAACGGCAGTAGCCTGGCTCATGCCTTACTGCCCCAGCTTGCCGAGGAGATGAACGCGGACGTTATAATGATAAGAGAGCCGTACAGAGACAGACAGCCCGACTTGGTTCGTTAATACCTCCCGTTCTGCGGCGCTGTGGTTCCGGGGGCGGGCCAGGTCGCGTATCACAAGCCAAGGGAGGGGCGAGGACTACGTCTGGGCGCGGGTGTCTGATGTGACGTATGTCAGCGTGTATCTTACTCCGAACTGTAGCGCCGCGGAGTTCGAACGAAAGGTGGCGGCCCTCGAGGACGCGCTTAGGGGCATCCCCGGCCCCCTTATCTTCGCGGGGACGTTAACGCCAGAGCCATTGAGTGGGGCATGACGACGACGAACAAACGTGGACGGCTGCTGTTGGAATTGGCCGCGAGGCTAGACCTAACAGTAGCAAACGTGGGACAGGCGACGACATACAGGAGACCCGGCTATGGCGCATCCATCCCAGACGTGACCTTTGTGACGACTGGACTTCTCCGAAATGTCGAGGGGTGGCGGGTGTTCGAGGGCTACACGGCCAGCGACCACCAGTACATCATCTTCGGAGTGACCGACAAAGCACAGAACAGAACAGGGACCGCCCAAACTCCCGCGGGATGGAACATGAAAAAACTAGACGTTGACAAACTGACGGCACAGCTGGACAGTGAACCGGACCCGACAACGGCGATCCCTCGCGGCATCGGTGGTAGGGAAAAGGCTGAAAAGCTAACAGAGGAAACGTCGGGGCTCTTGAGACGGCTCTGTGACGCCTCTATGCCAAGAAAACGGACGAGACGTGACAAAGAACCGGTGTACTGGTGGACCGAAGATATCGCGCGCCTCCGACGCGAATGCCTACGGCTCCGACGGAGGGCCCAGCGCGCCCGCAACAAAGCGGACGCGATGGCCCACTCGGAGGAGTACCGGGTAGCGCGCAAAGAACTGAGGCGCGCTATCAATGACAGTAAAAAGGAAAGTTGGACCAAACTGATTAACGAGGTGGACTCAGACCCTTGGGGAGCGGGTTACAAGATCGTCACCCGCAACCTGAGAGGCAACAATCCACCGGTAGTCAGGGACGAAGAAACGATGGACAGAATCATTGACGGACTCTTCCCTACACACTTTGAACAAGGGTGGGGGGGCGACGATACTAGCGGCGACGAGGTGCATGAGTTCACCCGGGGTGAGCTCAGTTTGGCTGTTGCGCAGCTCCCGGCGGGGAAGGCACCAGGTCCGGACGGTATTCCAGCGGAAATCCTCGGGATTGTTGCAAAACGACGCCCGGGGATACTCCTGAACCTATATAATACATGCCTGGCGGAGGGCGTGTTCAGCAAAGATTGGAAGACGGCGCGACTGATCCTCATTGACAAAGGAAAGGGTGGGGACCCGGACTCGCCGTCATCCTACAGACCGCTGAGCTTGCTGAATACACTTGGCAAGCTCTTCGAAATGCTCCTGAGACCGCGAATCCAACAGGCGGTTCGGGACGCGGGCGGCCTGAACGACCGACAGTACGGCTTTAGGAAAGGACGATCGACGATAGGAGCTATCCAGAGAGTGGTTGACGCGTTCGATAGAGCACAGACCAGACCCCACAAGGACAGGCCAATAGTGCTCATGGCAACACTCGACGTACGAAACGCTTTCAATTCGGTGAGGTGGACGGACATCGTGCGGGCATTCTCCGACGCTTTCCCGCTGCCCCCATACCTTCTCCGAATCCTCAAGGACTATCTACGAGACCGTTACATCACGTACGGGACGCAGACTGGGGTTAAGAAAAGAAAAATGACGGCGGGAGTAGCGCAGGGCTCGATCCTTGGCCCCGATATTTGGAACGTAGGTTACGATGAGGTGTTGGATCTTCCGATGCCGCCAGGGGTCTATCTGGTCGGCTACGCAGACGATCTGGTCATCGTCATCACGACCAAGGATACACAACTGGCTCAGATGAGGCTGACCCAAGCCATGAGACGGGTGGACGAATGGATGCAAAGCCGGGGACTACAGCTGGCCATGCAAAAGACGGAGTTACTATACCTAACTAGGAAACGGATAGACACGACGATACCCATGACGGTGGGGACGTCCGTTGTGCATCCTGGACGGTCCGCCAAATACCTGGGGTGACCCTGGATACGAGGATGACCTTCTGGCCGCACATACGTGGCGTCGCTGAGAGAGCGGCATTAAAGACCGCCGCCCTCGCCCGCCTCATGGCAAATACGAAGGGACCGAGACCGAGCGTACGACGACTGCTTATGACAGTGACCAACTCGATGCTCCTTTATGGGGCCGAGATATGGGCGGACGCGACGCGAATAGAGAAGTACCGCAAAAAGATCGCGGCGGTACAAAGACTGGGAGCGCTGCGAATCGCGTGCGCGTACCGCACCGTCGCAGAGGTGGCGGTACTAGTGATCGCAGGGGTTGTCCCAGTAGACCTTCTCGCTCTCGAGCGGAAGAGGATCTACGAGTACAGCGAAGAAAGGGGAAGAGCGAGGGCCTCCATAGACGCACGGACGATGACGCTGACATCCTGGCAAACGCGATGGACAGACAGCGACAAAGCCAAGTGGACGAGACGCCTCATAACGGACGTGCGACTCTGGCATAAGAGAGGAGCTGGGGAGGTGAATTTTTACCTGACCCAGTTCCTATCCGGACACGGATACTTCCGCCAGTATCTGCATCGGATGGGGAAGGTAACGACCCCGTCCTGCAGGTACTGCGGACATAATAGAGACGACGCGGAGCACACATTTTTCGTGTGCCCCCGCTGGATAGTCGCGAGACACAGACTACAGACGAAGACAGGTGACATCACACCGGAGAACGTCGTGACACTGATGCTGTCAAGCAAACAAAACTGGGACGACATAGCACGCTACGTGACTCACGTACTACAAGGCAAAAAGACTGACGGTTGCCTTGAAAACTGATACAGAAGACGAAAAACAGACAGACGAGACAAGATATATAAGATTGCCGTAGGGCATAGAAACGCCGACCGGTCCGAAGTAATGTGTATAACAGTTCCGGACCGGATTCCGGTGAACGCCGCGGGAAAGGTTTTGGGTGTTTAGGGGGTAGAAATCCCTCACACCGCGGAGCCCGGCGCTTCGTGATGGTCTTAGTGGGCCCCCCTCCATGCTGTAAGCAAGGACGGGGGCCTCGGAAGATTCACCTAGTACCTCGGAAAAACAAAAAAAAAAAAAAAAAAAATGTAGGGCTATTGTTGAAGGATGCCACTTAAAATAACAATCGAACGGTCCATGAACAGTACCCCCAGGGTGACGTGGAAAACTGTTCGTCTCTTCAACCAATCTTTATAGTTAATAAAGTTCATATAAAACGAATTAACGCAACACAGTTATTGGTTAAATTTAAAACATTGTTCAATATTTATAAAGTAAGTAATAAAATAAGTAATAATTTATAAGTAATAAAATAAGTGTAATAATTTAAAATAATGAACATCAGGGTGATTTGTTCTCTTATTCCAAAATATAAAATTTTTAAATTTATTTTATATGGGGGTTGACGAGCGGAGCGAGTAGGGGGGTACCCCCCCCCCCCCCCCCCCCAGTATATATATATATACATATATATATACGAGGGTCATTTGACAAGTACCTAGCCTCACCGCCAGATGGTGCCACTATCGCACCAGAAATACACTACAGTGCAGTATCTTCCTGTAAACGGTTACATACGAAATTTCAGCCGGATCGGAGTTGTAGTTTATTTTTGAGAGCGTGTGAAAGCAAATGTGTCCGTTGATTTTTGAAAAAATGGAGAAAGAACAATATCGGTCGGTGATTCGATTCTTGTTTTTGGAAGGGAAATCGCGCAGTACTTATCAAATGACCCTCGTATATATATATATATATATATTTATGTTTTATGTTAGTTTCCAGGACATTCCAGATGTTTAACGTTGGTTTCGGGGACATTTGTTAGTTTTGGGGACAGTCCCTGAATCTACATATGTTTAACGTCAGTTTTGAGGACATTGGCCCCCATAAGAGACATTATTTCTTTAGTCACGTATAGGTATACAGTAACATGGGGTCCTGGGAACTAACGTTATACAAGTTTATATATATATATATATATATATATATATAACTATCACGCACCGTGATAAGTGTATACGCTCGTGACCAACTAATTCGGATAGGGCAACCGCTAAACAATGATTGAGCTTAAATGGTATAATAATTGAATAAGAGGGAATCGGGGGTAGAAGGGCTTCGTCCAACACACAAACTCTCCTTGAAATAAGGCACCGAGATTTAATTGCTTATAAGGAAAAAGGAATGTTTTATGGTAACTAAAATAGCATGAACGAGAGAAAAAAAGGGATAAACGCCAATTTTCGGATCGATTCAATCGGCTCGAGGCACACGTGCAGTGGCTGGCTGTTTCTCCGCAGTCAGTTACACAAGCTTCGTGAAACTTCCTCCCCCACGAGCGTGGTCGAAAGAGGGTGTTAGGTTGCGCTGATAAGAAGAATGAATTCTTCGTGCGTCGTACAATTTAGTCGCACAGAACACATTCTTCTTAGTTATGTATATTACGAAGTCGAGTTTAATTGAAAGAGAGATTCATGCTTTACAGATACAATTATAACAATTATATAAATTATAAAAAATAGGAGAAAAAAAAGGTAAAAGCAGGAAAATTTAATTTTTGTAACGTAACACTCCCCTAAATGTAACTTTCCTTTTCGGATCGATTCATTTCAACGTCCTGTATAAGATACCTGTTATCCAAAGTCTCAAAAGTGTGAACTCCACTTTTGCTTTTAACAATTTATGAAAAATTTCGTGACTTATTTTAGTTTTTCTTTATATCTCGCCTTTGAGCACTTTGTGGAAAAATTAGTCAAGGTTATTTCTGTTCCTTATTAAATTTCGAACAAAGTTACCTTTTTCCGAAGTCAATAACTGCAATAGTCAACTTGGAAATTACCGTCAAAGTTTAAAAGACACCTTTTTTCATAATTAAATAACTTTTGACCAAAAAGCAGCCAGAATGGTCTGAAATTCATGTAAAACGTATTTTAGTCTATACAAAAGTGCATGCCAAATTTCAGAATGATTTATGGTTTATTATACATGAAATTAGAGAGTAAAAGGGGATATCGGAGCCTATCTAGAATTACATACTTATCGACATTCTCGTATTTTCTACTGTTTTTATTCAATTTTTTATTTTCATTAATTATCATTGTCATCCGGTGTTCGTTAACCTAATATAGACAGCAAATGCCTGCGATAATATTAAAATCCTTAAAACAGAATTTAAATATATCCCCTTAATTGCATATTATTACGCGTCTACAAAAATTACGTCACACTGCTCAGCAAAGTTTAGAAAAATCATAAAACTTTTCAACTTAAATTTCCATTTTGAAAATTTTTAAAATTTCAATTTTGTAAACTATTAATTGTTTACGCGTACGTCTAAAATATTTAAAGACGTTCAAAAATACTTTATTTTAAATCGGTGGTACACCTTTGGAAAGGTCTTGAAAAATGTTATTATTAAAAAAAAAAAGAATTCAAATCCGATAAATATTTTAAAAGATAATGATGAAAATGGGTTTGCAAAAATTACGAGCGTTGTACATTAAATAGCGCTCTGGCTCTTCATGCAGGAGTGTCCTTTTCATAAAATAGAAAATTTTTATACAAAATAGTAATTAAAAATAATTGTTAGATTTCGAAGAATTATCGTCGGAAGTGAAAAGAAAGCAGCTCGCGCTGCCGCGGGCACTATCGGCGCGCCATCGATAATGCCGTGCTGAGGGAAAGCGCGACTCTGGCACACGCTCTTCATCTCTCCCGCACACTCCTCCCTCTTTCTTTTTCTCCCAGGCACTGTATTTTTCCGGCCCCACTCTGCATCTGCGAACTTTCTGATATTTTCAAATCGCTTTTTTTCATAAGCTATTTGACATAAAAAGACTTTTTTTATATCAACATGCTGCAAGGAGATGTAAGCGTTCTGTTACGTCGTGACGTATCTCTAAAATCAAATTAACAATGCATATTTATCGCCAGTAATTTTCTGATATACAAATGTCGTATATGTGAATTTTGACAACGTTGCTTTTTAATACAAGCGGCATCACGCCGAAGCGAGCGAACTTTACAATGTTGACATTTTTTAATACGAGGCAATCGTGACGAAGTAGTAGGTCATCAAACTTGCGTATTATATTTACTTTAGAATCAGCATTTCGCAATGCGACTACCGAATTTAATACGATTGGAGACAATTACATTGCCAAATAAGATGATCTCAATCATCTTCAACCTAATTTAACCGTGTAATAAATACGGCGATGTACGCCATACAAGTCAGTAATCGTGCAAAAGTCGCGAGCTCCGTACCACTCCAGCCGACAATAGGAGAAACGATTATTATACAGGCCAATAGGAGCCAATAATAGTGAAGCAATTATATCAATTTAATACGTTATCGGTTTTATACATTGTTAAACCAAGAGAATAAATTGTAAATCTTATTATCTTATTTATAAAATTTATATTTGCCAATAAATAGGGCATCTAACAAATCAGCTGGTTATTATTTATGAGAGCTTGCGCCCAGAGTAAAGGTAATATAAATCAAATATTAATTGAATATATATATATATATATATATATATATACATATATATATATATATACAGGGTGATTCTGAAAAAATACAACATTTATATACCAACGTGATCAGCGTGAAAAACTGAGTCAAGATCACTTGGTCCCGAAAATTTGCCGGATAGTTTTCCACACCTCTGTTAAGCACAGGGGAATTCCCTGCATAGCGTCGGCCCTGGCAGAGCGGCGGCCGCCGCGGCAAAGAGTGGGGGGTAACCGTTGCTACGGAGTACGTGTACGGAAGCGGGAGGTAAGGGGGAAGCGGAGCAATCGAGGAGCGCAACGATTTAGTCCGCAGTAAAAATCGCTGTGAAATCGACTTGTCACAGAATTTGAAATTTGCAGATTCCTAGGTCCAAGGGTTCTATCCGAAAACAGCGTTTGAAAGTTTTATTTACTTATATCTCGAGAACCGCTTAGTCTACAACAAAATGGCTTACACCAAACGAAAGAGCGCAAAATTTTGAATCAGAAACGATTTTTTACTCGAATCCGATGAGTGCAAAGTTCCGAGATAATTAATCGAAAAGAAATGAACATGCCCCCGACTTTCCTCCCGCGCTGCGGTATGCTTCCCGTGTCTCTCGCTCCCACAGCGTTTATTTCTTTTCGATTAATTATCTCGGAACTTTGCACTCGACGGAATCGAGTTCAAAATCGTTTTCGATGCAAAATTTTAAGCTCTTTTGTTTGATGCAAGCCATTTTATTGTTGACTATAATCAAATAAAACTTACGAACGTTGTTTTCGTATAGAAGCCATGGGAAACTGAGAGAGCTGCAAATTTCAAAATCTGTTTTTGTCGACTTCGATTTACCTTATAAACAGAATTCAGCCATTTCTGTGACAAGTCGATTTCAGTACTGGACTCATTTTCAAGACAGCTGGCGAGGAAAGCTTTCGTTTGATCGGCCAAAAGCTAGCGAAACTATGAACGCATCACAGTTGATATCTCTTGTTGATAAATACAGAGCGAGTCATGTATTTCCTTTCTTAAACTAGGGGGGCCGAGCTCCCCTGCGTGTCTCGCTGCGCTCGACACGCCAACCCGCCCGCCCCCACACACACCTGCTCCTCGCTTCACTCGTCGCCCACCCCATCCCAATGTAAAAACTTCGTTTTTACATAATCGGCACGACCGCACTGCTCAGGAGAACCTTATACTTTCATTATTGCAAAAATTGTAATACATTTATTTATCGTTTTTATCATTAAAATACAGATAAATACATCTACAGTAAAATTTAAATAAAAATTGTCCATTTAGTTTTACACATTTATCTTTTCTTTTTTGTAGAAGGTTTGCGTTTTAATTCTACGTGTATTTATATACACGTTTAATATACTTATGTATATTTAGATAACTTTTTAAATATGATGTATATAAATTTAATAAGTACTAATTTATATTATTAAAGTGCACATAGCAATATTGAATATAAGTGTCATGATTGCAGATACATTTAAAAACCGCTGCCAATTCTTTGGCACTTAGCTTCCTCAAAATAATTTATCGATTTTTTTTATTAAATTGAAATTATAATAATAAATTTTTCACAAAAAAAAATAAAAAATTTTCTAAATTAAATTATCTCAAATTTATGATTTTTAATACATTTTCATATTTATATAATATTTTTTTTTAAGATTGTATTAATATAATTTTTTAATTGCTTCCTCCTAGAGGAAGCTTTGTGATAGTAAATTTTTGAGTTGTTGTAAAAACATGTTATAATTGTGTTCCGAGGTGTTAGGAATCAAAATACATGATTTTTGAAAAATGTCTGTATGGATGTATGTGCTTCTACTCGGTCGTTTTTTACCGGACAGGTCTCATTTTTTTTGTTTTTTTTTTTGCGTGATGGCGGGTCAAAAATCCGTTTTTTGATTGGGGCGATCCGTTTTTGTTTTTTTCCAAATTTTCGATTTTCTTAAAACTGTTTTTTGATTTTTTTTAATGATAGGATCAAGTTATTCGAATCTGATGGGTAGCGTTCGAAAGAGAATTAAAATACCTATATTTTCTAAGACAAAAAAAGTTTCTAGCTATCACGGTTCTTTTGTTATTAACAAACACGTGTTTTTTATTTAGAAGCTTATAACTCCTAAACTTAACGGTTAATTTCTTTGAGAAAAATCGTGATAGTACAGAATATAAATAGCTATAATCTGTTAAAATTTGAATACATTCTGTAGGCTACATTTTGAGTAAAAAATTGAAAAATGAAAAAAAATCAGTTTTGTATGTCCAACGATTACAAGAGTAAAATTGACTTAATGGCTTCAAAATTCCTTTTAGAGGTAGATTTTTATAGTTCTCGGTCGAGTTCTTTGGGCAAAATGATTGGTCCATAAATTTCAGAGACATTTGAGGTTAAAAATTTTTTGACATTTTTTTAAAATCGTAATTTCTCGAGAACGGCTCTATGTATCTGAATGGGGTGGGTGGCATTCGAAAGAGAATTAAAATACCTATATTTTCTAAAAAGAAATAATTTTCCATCTATCACGGTTCTTTAGTTATCATCAAAAACAGAAACGTGTTTTTTTTTTAAACTCATAACTCCATTTTATGCGTTTTTGAACCTAAAAAGCAAGGCTAAATTAATTTTCGCGATTTTACATCATTTTAGAGCAGAGGGAGAGAATGAATTTCTTTACACGATAGGTAAAAAAAGTCACTTTTTAGAACATATTTTTATGTAGGAAAACGCAGAAAATCATTCATGTGTTACAAAAAATAATTTAATCTCTAAATTAAAAAAGATTTATATTTTATTTAAAAAAAACGCGCAGTGATATCTACCGCTAGGTGGTGTGGAATGAGGAAACGTCATTGAGTAGGCATTCGATGATTTTTTTTAATTTTTAAAAACCAACCAACAAAATGAATTAAAATGTTTAAAAATTATATCTATTATAATCTATTATAATTATGAATTATGAATTATGAATGCATTATATTCTGCATTATTATAATTTATTTGTGAGTTATAAACTTTTTTAAAAAAACACGTTTTTGTTAATAACAAAAGAACAATGATAGCTATAAATTTTTTTTTTCTTGAAAAATATGAATTATGAAATATAAAAAAAACACGTTTTTGTTAATAACAAAACAACCGTGATACCTATTTGTTTTATTATAAAATATAGATATTTTACTTCTATTTCAAATGACAACTTTATTTATCAGCTCAAAATTTATATAAATTTGATATAAATAAATAATAAATAAATAATAAATAAATAAATAAATTTAAAAATTAACAATTTTTAATATTCATAAATTAATTTAATTATAATTATGCAATAAATTTTTTTAAAAATTATAAATTTTGTTATAAAAATGAATTAAAGAAATCAACAAATTACGGTTGAGGAAGCTACGTGCCAATGAATTGGCAGCGGTTTTTTATCTTTTTTTAAAAAGATTAAAAGAAAATTAAAAAAAAAAAATTTGTAACCTCAAATATCTTTAGTCGTAATTGACCGATTTTTTTGAGCAACGAACTTGGTTCGAAGATATAAAAAAGCTATCTCTGTGCCAAAATTCAAGACGATTGGTTGACTTTTACTCCTGTTATCGCGTCCGAAAAAAATGCAATTTTGTTCAAAAATATTTTTTTTCTAGAAAACAAATGAAGATAATCACTTGAAATTTTAACCAAATATAGACTTCAATGATTTTTATAAGTGGTTAACATTTCAAGTCGATAAATAAAATATTTTTTGAGAAATTAATTTATGAAATATAAAAATGTTTTCCTTAATAACAAATGACAGAGTAAAGATAATTCAACTTTAAAAAAAAGAAATTGTAGGTAATTTGAAGACCTTTCAAAAACAGTTTACTATATTATGTAATAATGGCTGTGTGATATGAAAAAATCAAAAAGACTAAAAATTCAAAATCGTTGTTTGGTATAAAACAAAAGAAAAACGATAAATTGAAAAAATAGGTTAAGCTATCTCTATTCTATGTCCAAACGAAGAGAATAAGCCCTCATCAATGAAAATCGGTCAATTGGTTCAAAAGTTATAGCCGGTACACACACACACGCACACACACACACACACACACACACACACACACACACACACACACACACACACACACACACACACACACACGCACGAAAATTTTTTTCTCAAAAACATCGGATATTGGTGCCAAAAGTCTTAAAAAATGTTTTTAAACATTTTTTGTTCCAAAACTTTTTTTCACCATTACAAAGCTTCCTCTTTGAGGAAGCAAAAAGCATGGTTATTAAAATTTTTATCGAAATCGTTTTTATGATATATTATTTTTATTATTTATGAAAACGTTAAATAGAAAAAAAAAACGTTTTGTTTCAATATAACCCACAACTTTTGTGTTTGAAATTTTTGTGAACAGTCAAATTCTGTTGAATTATATGAGAAAAACTATTGGTTCATTACTCTCGATTAATAACAAAACATAGAGTTAAATTTTATTCAGTTCTAACGAAAGGTGGGGACGATAGCTGCTCACGGGTGTTCCTATAACTACATATGCTTATACAATCTCAATTACGAAAATATACCCGCGGCATATTCACACATGCACTAATACCGCAAAGCGAAAAGGACAAAACTGCAGAATTAAGAAAAAAACCCAACACTGATGCATTCGGCAAAGACAATCTGGCATAGCGCTGCGTGTATAAGGATACTATTGCAGCAGCCGTAACAGCTATCTCAACTATATATATATATATTATAATATAGCAGCTGATCTAACATCTAACAAATGATGAGGAGAAAAATCTAAACTTATAAGGTAATAGGTAAAACAGCGTAATAACAATGAAAAAATGTGGCCGTCACGGGACGACTGGCAGATGTGAAACATGGAAATTGATTATTATTGAAAAAGAATTAATTGAGTTTCATAAGAAAAGGATGCAATGGAAGGGAATACACAAATATTGAACAAGTTAAAATGATAAAAAACATTTTTTAGATATATTTTAGCAAGACAATGTTAATTATATATATATATATATATATATATATATATATATATATATATATATATATATATATATATATATATATATATAATACACACACACACACACACACACTCACACACACATATATATAAATAAATAATTACATAAAAATATACATGAATTATATAAAACAATAATAATTCAAATAAACTATTATAATTCAGTATCATCACTTATTTCTGTAATATTAACACTTGAGGTTTCTGATGGTATGAAAGTTACAATAGGCCGATGATAACTAAAATAAGCAACAAAAGTGTTACTTGTAACGTCGTGAAGATGTCTTGTGAATACCGCATCTATTGTTGTACCATATCTCGTTGTAGATTCATTTGGATTATTATTCATGTACAACTGAAATTCTTCTTGAAGGAACGTAATTAACGATGCTGACTCATATTTGGCGAAATTAACATTAAAATCCCCTGCTAAAATCATAGGTAATTCATGTAAATTATCATTTAAAATCCTTGAACCTTTTATACTGTATGGAAGTAATCTGCGGTATAAAAATGAGCCCCACGTGTATTTCAAATGGACGTTCCCCCTGTCTTTTGAATGCGTGATTGTATATATATATATATATATATATATATATATATATATATATATATATATATATATATGTGTGTGTGTGTGTATATATGTATATATATGTGTGTGTGTGTATATATATGTATATAGGTTTATAAACAGAGAGCATGTGTATATGTTTATAAACAGAAATCATGTGTATATGTTTGTAAACAGAAATCATGTGTATATGTTTGTAAACAGAGTTGCGCGCGTTTTTGTCTTAGCAAAATTTAAATGCTGTGCCGTTTAAACGGTTTTAAACGGTTCACATGGACCTTACCGAAAATAAAACGAGTTACAATGTTAATAAACGAATGAATAATAATAATTAATAACTAACCTTTGGCTTGTAGAAGTTGATTGCGTAGCTGGCACGGAACTGTTAAACCATACTAAGGGAGGCATTTTTCTTTGACTGTTATTTTTATCATCTTGAAATCTACCTTTTTTACAGGAGGTTCCGTTGTTTTTTTTGTCCATTATGTTATGTACACTATCACTGTCACTACTCATTTTTTAAACAATAAGTAAACTTGGATTTTTAAATGAAAATCACTTTCGATGACCGTTACAAAATATACACTGTACGTGAAGATACTTCGCCTCACGCCACGTATAAGCAACTGCTGTGAGTTTGGCATCACGCTACACAGAAAGAGAGAGAGAGAGAGAGAGAGAGAGAGAGAGAGAGAGAGAGAGAGAGAGAGAGAGAGAGAGAGAGAGAGAAAGACGCTATACACACGCACACACACACATAAGGAGTAGAGCGGAAGAGAAAGAGACGCTATACATACGCACACACACACAAGGACTAGCGCGGGAAGCGTCGCATCAGCGAGAGAGAGAGAGAGAGAGAGAGAGCCGAGTAGGCCGGAGTAGAGGGGGAAGTGTCGCATCAGCGGGAGAAAGCCGAGTATAAGCCGGAGGCGGAGCCTAAACGACGGAGCGAGCCGAGCAGTTGCGCGACTCCCCGAAGTTTTCGCACCACGCATCACGACACCGACCGCCGTCGTTACTCGCCAGGCGCGCCATAAGATGTTTCACATCAAAAAATCTGTTTATTACAACTATAAAATTATATTATTTTATTTTTGTTCTAGGTTAGGTGTTATAATTACAGTTATTCAATCGATCTGTTGAAAATTAATTCTATTAACAAAATGATTAGCTACTTGTCATCAATTATATAAGAATAAGTTCGTATATAACAACTTACTATTTCATGGTATTTTTTGTCCCGATCGGATGTTATTAAGTCGGTTAAAAAAAATAAAGAAAAATACGGAAAAATCGAAAATAACTTTTTTTGGCTCTAAGTTTGGATATCGGCCGGAAGTAGGCCCACTTTCTGAAAGGTCTTGAAATTTCTTATCTACCCATATTTTTTTGCCAGATTGGATATAGGTTAAAAAAATAAAGGAAAATATGGAAAAATCGAAAATAATTTTTTTCCTCTGCGGTTTTTATATCGGTCGGAAGTGGGCTCATTTTCTGAAAGGTCTTGTCAGTTTCTATCTACCCATATTTTTGTCGGCTCGATCGGATATTATTAAGTGAGTTAAAAAATAATAAAGAAAAATACGGAAAAATTGAAAATAATTTTTTTTTGCTTTAAGTTTGGATATCGGCCGGAATTAGGCCCATTTTCTAAAAGATCTTGAAATTTCCTATCTACCCATATTTTTTTGCCAGATCGGATATAGTCGGTTAAAAAAATAAAGAAAAAAACCGCTGCCAATACATTGGCACTTAGCTTCCTCAAAATAATGTATTTATTCATTTTTTTTAAATTTTTTATCACAATAATTAATTGTATCATACCCAATTTTCTTTATGAATATTCGTAATAAATTAATATATATTTTTCGAAAATTCATTCTTGTTACACTTTTTCTCGTGCGACAACCCGATATTTTTATAAATCAATTTTTTCAAAATATTATCATATGTTCAATTAGTTTTATTTTAAACCTCAAATATCTTTCGTCGTAATAGTTCGATTTTATTGGGCAACGAATTCAGTTTGAAGATATAAAAAAAATATATCTCTCCCAAATTTTAGGACTATTGGTTGATTTTCTTAATATTGTTATCGCGTGCACCTTCAACTTTGGGTAATATTTTAAATCCATAATATTTTGAAAACTTAAAAATAAATTCGAACAAATTACCAAACTCTGTATTACATATATTCGTTTATTACACATATGAATGTTTATTATAAAGTCACCAATCAAGTCAATCAGTCAAGAGACTTTCCAAAAAGGTTACAACAAAAATACTGGCATATTCTGCAAGTAAATTGCAAACTTTTTCCCAATCAATGTTCTATACAAAAAATTCCGATATTTTGAGTAAAAAATAAAGATATTCTTTTGAAATTTCAACCAGATATATTCTTCAATGAGTCTAATAAGGTTAAAGCTTGATCGCGCTGTAAATTACCCTCAATAAAAAACAAAAGCAAGTGAACAACACGCACGCATAGTACGTGTTATTTCCATTTTCTAGTATAGATATATCCAAAAAATTAAGAATTGAAAAGAAGGCTAAATCAGTTTTAACCTCGAATATCTCTGAAATTCATAAACGAATTCTTTTACTCTAAAAACGCATATAATAAATAATATACATTCTACATCTCCGCCAAATTAAAAAAAAAAAATTAAAACAAGTTTTCTCTAGTTATCAGGCGACAAATAAAATAAATTTGTAAAATAGGAAAATTTTGAATATCAAAAAGTAATCGTACGATCTTGATGAAAATTCACATACATAATATCTATATCACATACACAATTGTCTAGAAATTTGTAGCTGATTCATAGAACCGTTCTCGAGAAATTACGATTTAAAAAAAAGTTTAAAAAATTTTAACCTCAAATACCTCTGAAATTTATGGACCAATTATTTTGCCCAAAGAACTCGATCAAGAGCTATCCAAAATCTACCTCCACAAGGAATTTTGAAGAAATTATGACTATTCTCCCTCCGGAATCGTTGGACATACAAAACTCATTTTTTTCATTTTCATGTTTTACGTTTTTGTTAATAACCAAAGAACCGTGATAGCTAGAAACTTTTTTTTTTTAGAAAATATAGGTATTTTAATTCTCTTTTAAATGCTACCTATCCCATTCTGATACATACAGCCGTTCTCGAGAAATTATGATTCGAAAAAGAGGTTACAAAAATTTTAACCTCAAAAATCTCTGAAATTGATGAACCAATCATCTATCCCAAAGAAAGGTGCAGGTGGCAACCAAAAATCTACCTCTACAAGGAATTTTGAAGCGATTAACACAATTTTACTCCCGTAAATTGTCGCCACCTAAAACACATTTTTTTCATTTTTTAATTTTTGTCTTAAAAACTAACCAATAGAATAGATTCAATTTTATACATACTATAGCTATTCATAATCTCGATTATCATGATTTTTCTCAAAAAAATTGACCATTTAGTTTGGGAGTTATAAGCATTTAAAAAAAAAACACGTTATTGTTAATAATTTTTTTAGAAAATATAGGTATTTTAATTCTCTTTCGAATGCTACCCATCCGATTCGAATAACTCGATCCTATCATTAAAAAAAGAAATCAAAAAGCAGTTTTGAGAAAAATCGAAAATTTGAAAAAAAAGACAAAAACACATCGCCCCAATAAAAAAAAACGGATTTTGACGGGAAAATGAGACCTGCCCGGTCAAAATTGACCGAGTAGAAATTGAGATCTAGGCGTACACACACACACACACACACACACACACACACACACACACACACGCACGCACGCACGCACGCACACATTTATCAAAAACCATGTATTTTGATTCCTAACATCTCGGAACACGATTATAACATGTTTTTACAACAACTCAAAAATTTAATGTCACAAAGCTTCCTCTAGGAGGAAGCAAAATGTTTAATTGAGAAATAAATGAAATCTATGAATTCGTTTTTGAATTCGAATTGCCTACTTTAGTAGCAAGCAGGGTCAAACCTTTCTTATTATAATAATTGTTGTAAAATTATATATATTAAGGAGGTCCATACCAACAAATTGTCAATTTCTGTACCAAGATTGATACCTCGATTTTTTGCTTCCTCCTAGAGGAAGCTTTGTGATAGTAAATTTTTGAGTTGTTGTAAAAACATGTTATAATTCTGTTCCGAGGTGTTAGGAATCAAAATACATGATTTTTGAAAAATGTCTGTATGGATGTGTGTGTGTGTGTGTGTGTGTGTGTGTGTGTGTGTGTGTGTGTACGCCTGGATCTCAGCTTCTACTCGATTGATTTTGACCGGACAGGTCTCATTTTTTTGGTTTTTTGGCGTGATGGCGGGTCAAAAATCCGTTTTTTGATTGGGGCGATCCGTTTTTGTTTTTTTTCAAATTTTCAATTTTCTCAAAACTGTTTTTTGATTTTTTTAATGATAGGATCGAGTTATTCGAATCTGATGGGTAGCGTTCGAAAGAGAATTAAAATACCTATATTTTCTAAAAAAAAAAAGTTTCTAGCTATCACGGTTCTTTTGTTATTAACAAAAACGTGTTTTTCTTTTAGAAGCTTATAACTCCTAAACTTAACGGTCAATTTTTTTGAGAAAAATCATGATAATACAGAATATAAATAGCTATAATCTGTTAAAAGTTGAATACATTCTGTAGGCTAGATTTTGAGTAAAAAATTGAAAAATGAAAAAAATCAGTTTTGTATGTCCAACGATTACAAGAGTAAAATTGACTTAATTGCTTCAAAATTCCTTTTAGAGGTAGATTTTTTACAATTCTCGGTCGAGTTCTTTGGGCAAAATGATTGGTCCATAAATTTCAGAGATATTTGAGGTTAAAAATTTGTTGACATTTTTTAAAATTGTAATTTCTCGAGAACGGCTCAATGTATCTGAATGGGGTGGATGGCATTCGAAAGAGAATTAAAATACCTATATTTTCTAAAAAAAAGTTAATTTTCTATCTATCACGGTTCTTCAGTTATCATCAAAAACAAAAACGTGTTTTTTTTTTAAAAACTCATAACTCAAATGATGTGTAACAAAATGAATTAAAATGTTTAAAAATTATATCTATTATAATCTATTATAATTATGAATTATGCATTATGAATGCATTATATTCTGCATTATTATAATTTATTTGTGAGTTATGAACTTTTTTAAAAAAACACGTTTTTGTTAATAACAAAAGAACAATGATAGCTATAAATTTTTTTTTTTCTTAAAAAATATGAATTATGAAATATAAAAAAAACACGTTTTTGTTAATAACAAAACAACCGTGATAGCTATTTGTTTTATTATAAAATATAGATATTTTACTTCTATTTCAAATGATAACTTTATTTATCAGCTCAAAATTTATATAAATTTGATATAAATAAATAATAAATAAATAAATAAATTTAAAAATTAACAATTTTTAATATTCATAAATGAATTTAATTATAATTATGCAATAAATTTTTTAAAACATTATAAATTTTGTTATTAAAAATTAATTAAAGGAATCAACAAATTACGGTTGAGGAAGCTATGGGCCAATGAATTGGCAGCGGTTTTTTTTTCTATCTATTTTATAGCTACAATTTTATTAAAGTAAAATTTCTTTTTTTTTTTAGTTGGATTAAATAAAGTGTAAATAAATTAAAATAAAATAATTAACTTCTTTAGTAAGGTCGTATTTCAGAAAGAAGTTTATATATATCGCTGTTGATATATATATATATTTTTTTTTTAATATATCAGTAATTTTATTTCAGGTGGGGGCGCTTCACCCCCCCACACCCCCTGAATGGGGGCTTCGCCCCCGACACCCCCAGCAGGGGCTCCGCCCCTGGACCCCGCCCTGCGCCCCACATCAAACCCGCCATACCTCATTACCTACCAACAACAAACTTTATTGTTTCTTTTATTTTGTTTTATTTAGATGGGACATTTCAACATAATAACTATATCCTCAAGGATTTTTATTCATGGTCACAAAATGATTTCGTAGATTCATTCGTCATCGAATATCATTTAATGTGTAATATCAGGAATATGGTTACGAGTCTTGAGGATGGAATATTATATTTGCTTATTCTTTGGCTCAATTTTATATTTAATCAAAAATTTAATCTTTGTTTTTTAATTTTATTTTTAAGGTTTAAACTTGAAGAACTTCTATTAATCACATTGTTAATAGAAGATTAGATTATATACAATATTAGCTGCCTGTCTACTACCAAGTTTTAGAAAAAAATAATTTGTTTCTTGGACCAACTTAGAATAATTTTAAGTAAAAAAACATTTAGGGATTTAATCTTTTAATTTTTGTTACTTCAACATCAATTTATATTTCTTATTATATATTTTTATTAGTGTTTTAGTTTACATAATATTTGGCATTTTGTAAACAATAGATATTTCTTTTTTTTTAATTATGTTTTCAATGTGTTTATCTCATTTTATAGCACAGTGTGACCTAAGTCCGCACTTAAGTCACGCCTACCCGTGACTTAAGTAGTCGATTATTGCACCGTGAGGTTAGTACGCGAGCGTAGCGAGTGGACTGATTAAGGTACGGATAGGCGTGGCAGCGGACTTAGGTAAACGTGCTATAAAATATCGTAGGATACATGTGACTTCAGTGGCAGTATCGTAATGTACTATTTTAACATTGTAATTAAATGTAATTTTATATCTTATGATTATATTTTTATAATTATATGATCTTTCGAATGTTATATTGATTTTTCCGATATTATTTAAAGCTATTGCATTGAATAATTCTTTGTCAAATCGAATCATGTTAAATAAGCGAAAATTGAATATGTAAAGTGTCGTATTTATAGGTTTAGATAATCAGGATTGATTGTATATTAAAATATTAATTGGGGAAAAGTTTTGTTTAGATGTTATCCATAAGTATATCTTTTGCATTCAATATTTTTGTGTAAAGTCAAATCGTTGAAATAAGCGAAAATCGTCCATTTTATGTATGTTTTGACGTTAAAAATTGTTTGTTTGGATTTAACTCGTCGGGAATTGATTGTACAAAAAAATGTTTAATAGGAAAAAGTTTTGTTTTAATATTATCTATAACTTTTACGTTCAACATTTTTATGTAAAATCAAATCCTGTCAAGTTATAGCCGAAAATCGTCCATTTTATGTATATTTAGGCGTTAAAAATCGTTTTTATGAGTTCAACTCGTCAGGAATTGGTCGTAGCAAAAAATGTTCCATATAAAAAAATTTTGTTTTAATATTATCTATAACTTTTACATTTAAAATGTTTGTGTAAAGTCAAATTCTGCTCAGTTATAAACGAAAATCAGCCATTTTATGTACATTTAGGCGTTAAAAACCGTTTTTTTGGATTTAACTCATCAGGAATTGATCCTACCAAAAAATGTCGAATAGGAAAAAGTTTTGTTTCAATATTATCTATAACTTTTGTATTTAACATTTTTGTGTAAATTCTAATCCTGTAAAGTAATAGAAAAAAAACGACTATTTTTGATGATTTTAGCGATTTTTTCGCTATTACATTGTTAAATATTGTTCACAGGAAAAAATGTTCAATGTAAAAAAGACGTCTTTTAATTAGTTTTAGCAGATGCATTTGTTGTTTTTGACTTAAATTTAATTTTGTTCACCGTATGCTCAAAAATCGATTTTTTCAAATTTTTATTTGCTCTGGCGTTTTTCTATTTGTCGATCGATTTGGCTCGGTAGAGAACTGTCAGTTACTTATAATTATATTCCCCAAAGCCCGTTTGGATCCGTCGAAATTTCGCTGAGATAATCGGGTTACTTGATCACATACATACGTACAGACATACATACATCTCTGAAAACGCTTAAAATGTACTTCTTTTGGGTGGAAAATAGTTTTTATGTTGTAAATTTTCAGAATTTGAAGTGTTACAATTTTCGCCCTGACGAAAATATAAGGCTCTCCCGAGAAGCGGTCGTGCCTGAAAACGTGGGACCGATGTTGTGCAACATTTGAAAATTGATTTAGATTGGTCATAAAGAATAGGCGTGAAGATTTGCTATACTCGTTACATTTGAATTTTTATATTGAATTTCTATACTTTAGATATTTTAAACTAAATAAATAAATTAACATAAAATATGAAAATAATTTTTCGTTAAAAAAAATTATCTAATTATCCTATCATTTTGCGTATTCAGAATTAAAGCATGATAAAAGACTTTTATTTTATACTTTGATTTTGTCATTAATCTTTACAAAAAACGAGAAATCGACGGCACTGCTATTTTAGAGCGTTACATGAAAAGTTCTTTAGTTTAAATCATGTTAACCATGGAATTTCTTGATGAAAACCCGGGAAGCGTTCGTTTCGTTTCGTCATCAGTTCAACTTTTATTTTCAGTCTCGTAAACAGCTGTACAGCCATGCAGCGACAAGCTCACTCGAAAAATTACGCACGATGCCGCCTAGCAGTATTACGACAAAAGTTCTTGCGCTAAAATGAATTTCTCATCCTCGCAGCGCGTTATCCTTCTAATCATCAATGGATCATTCAATAAAAAAACGATAAAACAGTTACACGACCGTTGTCAAAATTTATGTAAAGGATTTTCTGGCTTAAAATATTATTTTAACCCCACGATGAGCTCAGGTGGCTGGTAACTGCACATTACCCTTTTAAACCCAAGCGTTTTTCTATTAGAAATCAAGAAATCGCGTACACAGGCACCTCGTATCCTTACGTAAAGAGTTCTCGTGCTTAAATAAACCTATCGGCTTCGCTAAAACATCTAGAGCAGCACAACACTCTACCCTATGATGCCCAAGAGTATTGTTTGTTGAAAAAATTTCAAAATTAGAGATGCTGTCGTTTCGCAGCCTTACATTAAAAGTTCTCGCGCTTTGAACATTAAAAGTTCATACAAAAAAGCAGATCTATCTACCTATAATCTTCAATAAACTGTAACGTAAATAGATAATCAGAATGTGAATTGAAAGGAAAACTTCTATTAATGGTAACAAAAATCTTATTTCTAGTTAACGAGGTTCATGCGCGACTCCTAAATTAAAGCAGTGTTAAATCAAGAGGTTGTCTAAAATATGTAAGAGCAATAGTTGTAATGTAATTAAGCCATTTCAAATAATATAAATAGTTAATCTGTTATAAACAAAGTCTATTTAACATAACTAAACAAACATTTTTTAACAAAATGTCGATATTTCAGGAACAGATTTCGTCAGTACAAACAATTATTGATAAAACACAGGGATCTTTTTTCATTAACTACCGATTTCATTTTTCAAGATAAGATTTTGTTTCTTAATTTATTTCATTGTTACTTGCCGAAGAAAAATTTCATAATTATCCAAAACCTTCGAAGTTAAAGCAAATTAAAAAAATACATTTCTTTTACCATTTTCACGAATCTATGAACAACCACGGCCATGGTTATAACATTCTGAATAATAACTGATTTTGTATTTTTCCCCCGACGAGATCCAAAAACATTCATTAAGGGGGTCAGAGACCTTTAAAATGACGAAAAATCGATTTTTTTATTACATATTTCACTAAAAAACACTTGTACAATATGTCCCAAATTGTTTTAAAGCATTATTCATTTTTCTTTTCAGAATATACACAAAACATTGATAAAGCTTTCTATTTGCTTTTTGTGTAAATTACATTTATAGCACTACGTGACTTAAGTCCGCACTTATGTCACGCATATCCGTGCGATAAGTAGTCCATTATTTCACCGTGTTTATCGTACTGGCTACGCTCGTGCACTAACCCCACAGTGCCCTAATGGACTGCTTAGCGCACGGATAGGCGTGACAGCGAACTTAAGGCATGCAGTGTTATAAAAAATTGTACGATACTAGTGCGTTAAGTAACCCATTACACGTCGTGATAGGACCCTCGCTACGCTCGGGCCCTAACTTCACGCCGTGACATAATGGGCCACTTATCGCACTTGTATCGTAATGTACTATTTTCCCTTTGTATAGATAATATTGATTTGTACTATTTTTTTTGTTCATTTTTCTTTTTTTAATATATTTTAAATTTTCATTCTACATATGTATACAGCGTAACCAAATTATACTGACATTGGATTTTCTCCCTGGAAAATTGTGAAAAGGTTGGAAAAGCGGTGAGTCTAAGGGTTTTGGCGAATGAGGAACACAATGGTGCAGTCAAAATTGACGTAGCACAAAAATAAAAAAGATAGCAAAATTATTTTTTCGAAAAATATTTAAAATTTTTTTGACACGAACATGGGCGGAAACTAATCTGAAGTTCATATTAAGTTTTCCGTCGATGGTTGTGACAAGCTTTTTCTAAAGTATGGCTGAAAGTATGGCTTAAAGTATGACTGAAAGTATGGCTTGAAGTATGGATAAAAGTATGGCTTAAAGTATGGTTGAAAGTATGGCTTAAAGTATGGCTTAACGTATGGCTTGAAGTATGGATGAAAGTATGGCTTAAAGTATGGCTTAAAGTATGGCTGAAAGTATGGCTTACAGTATGGCTTAAAGTATGGCTGAAAGTTAACGTTTAGATTCCGTAAGGAGATCGTAGGATTCTAATTATTTCCACAATCTTGACGGAAATTCACCTAAATTTTGTATTAAGTTTCCCGTGAGTAGAACGTATTTGATTTTTCTTTTCCCAAACTTTACCGAAACTTAACATTAACTATGTATGATGTTTTACGTAAGTTAATCATAAGATTTCAATTCGGGTTTCCAAACATTAAAAGAGATGAATTCAGCCAAAGTTAATATAAACATATGAAGTATTTCCTAAAGCGAATGTAAGATTCGTATTTTTACACGAACATTGGTGGAAAATAATATGAACTTCATATTATGTTCCCGTCGATGGTTGTGACAAGCTTTTTCTAAAGTATGGCTGAAAGTATGGCTTAAAGTATGGCTGAAAGTATGGCTTGAAGTATGGATGAAAGTATGGCTTAAAGTATAGCTGAAAGTATGGCTGAAAGTATGGGTTAAAGTATGGCTTACAGTATGGATGAAGTATAGCATAAAGTATGGCTAAAAGTTATCGTTTAGATTCCGTAAGGAGATCGTAGTATTCCAATTATTTCCACAACCTTGACTGTAATTCACCTAAATTTTGTATTAAGTTTCTCGTGAATAGAACGTATTTATCATTATTTTCCCAAACTTTACCAAAATATAAGATTAACCTTGTATGATGTTTTACGTAATTTAATCGGAAAATTTCAATTCGGTTTTCCAAACTTTAAAAGAGATGAACTCAGCCAAAGTTAATATAAACATATGAAGTATTTCCTAAGATGATTGTAAGATTCGTATTTTTACACGAACATTGACGGACACTAATCTGAAGTTCATATTAAGTTTTCTGTCGATGGTCGTTATAATCTTTTTCTACAGTATGACTGAAAGTATGGCTTAAAGTATGGCTGAAAGTATGGCTTGAGGTATGGATGAAAGTATGGCTTAAAGTATGGCTGAAAGTATGGCTTAAACTATGACTGAAAGTATGGCTGAATGTATGGCTTAAAGTATGGCTGAAAGTATGGCTTAAAGCATGGATGAAGGTATGGCTGAAAGTTAACGTTTAGATTCCGTAAAGAGATCGTAGGATTCTAATTATTTCCACAACCTTGACGGAAATTCACCTAAATTTTGTATTAAGTTTCCCGTGAGTAGAACGTATTTGATCTTTCTTTTCCCAAACTTTACCGAAACTTAACATTAAATTTGTATGATGTTTTACGAAAGTTAATTATAAGATTTCAATATGGTTTTCCAAACATTATAAGAGACGAACTGAGCCAAAGTTAATATAAACATACGAAGTATGTCCTAAGGCGAGTGTAAGATTCGTATTTTTACACAAACATTGACGGAAACTAATCTGAAGTTCATATTAAGCTTCCTGTCGATGGTTGTGACAAGCTTCTTCTAAAGTATGGCTGAAGGTTTGGCTCAAAGTATGACTGAAAGTATGGCTTGAAGTATGGATGAAAGTATGGCTTAAAGTATGGCTGAAAGTATGGCTGAAAGTATGGCTGAAAGTATGGCTTGAAGTATGGACGAAAGTATGGCTTAAAGTATGGCTTTTAGTATGGATGAAAGTACGGCTTAAAGTATGGCTGAAAGTATGGCTTAAAGTATGGCTCAAAGTCTGGCTGAAAGTTAACGTTTAGATTCCGTAAGGAGATCGTAGGATTCGAATTATCTCCACAACTTTGACTGAAATTCGCCTAAACTTTTTATTAAGTTCCCCGTAAGTAGAACGTATTTGAAAGTTCTTTTCCCAAACTTTACCGAAACTTAACATTAACCTTGAAAGTATGGCTGAAAGTATGGCTGAAAGTACGCCTTAAAGTATGGCTGAAAGTTATCGTTTAGATTCCGTAAGGAGATCGTAGTATTCCAATTATTTTCACAACCTTGACTGTAATTCACCTTAATTTTGTATTAAGTTTCTCGTGAATAAAACGTATTTATCATTATTTTCACAAACTTTACCAAAATATAACATTAACCTTGTATGATGTTTTACGTAATTTAATCGGAAGATTTCAATTCGGGTTTTCAACCTTTAAACGAGATGAACTCAGCCAAAGTTAATATAAACATATGAAGTATTTCCTAAGATAATTGTAAGATTCGTATTTTTACACGAACATTGACGGACACTAATCTGAAGTTCATATTAAGTTTTCTGTCGATGGTCGTAACAAGCTTTTTCTAAAGTATGGCTGAAAGTATGGCTTAAAGTAAGGCTGAAAGTATGGGTTGAAGTATGGATGAAAGTATGGCTTAAAGTATGGCTGAAAGTATGACTCAAAAGTATGGCTGAAAGTATGGCTGAAAGTATGGCTGAAAGTATGGCTTAAAGTATGGCTAAAAGTATGGCTTAAAGCATGGATGAAAGTATGGCTGAAAGTTAACGTTTAGATTCCGTAAGGAGATCGTAGGATACTAATTATTTCCACAACCTTGACGGAAATTCACCTAAATTTTGTATTAAGTTTCCCGTGAGTAGAACGTATTTGATCTTTCTTCTCCCAAACTTTACCGAAACTTAACATTAAATTTGTATGATGTTTTACGAAAGTTAATCATAAGATTACAATATGGGTTTCCAAACATTATAAGAGATGAACTGAGCCAAAGTTAATATAAACATATGAAGTATTTTCTAAGGCGAGTGAAAGATTCCTATTTTTACACGAACATTGACGGAAACTAATCTGAAGTTCATATTAAGTTTCCTGTCGATGTTTGTGACAAGCTTCTTCTAAAGTATGGCTGAAGGTTTGGCTTAAAGTATGGCTGAAAGTATGGCTTGAAGTATGGATGAAAGTATGGCTTAAAGTATGGCTGAAAGTATGGCTTCCAGTATGGCTGAAAGTATGGCTTAAAGTATGGCTGAAAGTATGGCTGAAAGTATGGCTTAAAGTATGGCCCAAAGTATGGCTGAAAGTTAACGTTTAGATTCCGTAAGGAGATCGTAGGATTCGAATTATCTCCACAACTTTGACTGAAATTCACCTAAATTTTTTATTAAATTTCCCGTAATTAGAAGGTATTTGAAAGTTCTTTTCCCAAACTTTACCGAAACTTAGCATTAACCTTGTATGATATTTTACGTAAATTAATCTTAAGATTTCAATTCGGTTTTACAAACTTTAAAAGAGATAAACTGAGGCAAAATGAATATAAACATATGAAGTATTTTATAAGGTGAGTGTAAGATTCGTATTTTTACACGAACATGGGCGGAAACTAAATTGAAGTCCATATTAAATTTTCCGTCGATGGTGGTGACAAGCTTTTTCTAAAGTATGGCTGAAAGTATGGCTTAACATATGGCTGAAAGTATGTCTTGAAATATGGATGAAAGTATGGTTCAAAGTATGGCTTAAAGTACGGCTTAAAGTATGGCTGAAAGTACGGCTTAAAGTATGGCTGAAAGTATGGCTGAAAGTATGGCTTAAAGTATGGCCCAAAATATGGCTGAAAGTTAACGTTTAGATTCCGTAAGGAGATCGTAGGATTCGAATTATCTCCACAACTTTGACTGAAATTCACCTAAATTTTTTATTAAGTTTCCCGTAAGTAGAAGGTATTTGAAAGTTCTTTTCCCAAACTTTACCGAAACTTAGCATTAACCTTGTATGATATTTTACGTAAATTAATCTTAAGATTTCAATTCGGTTTTACAAACTTTAAAAGAGATAAACTGAGGCAAAATGAATATAAACATATGAAGTATTTTATAAGGTGAGTGTAAGATTCGTATTTTTATACGAACATGGGCGGAAACTAAATTGAAGTCCATATTAAATTTTCCGTCGATGGTGGTGACAAGCTTTTTCTAAAGTATGGCTGAAAGTATGGCTTAAAATATGGCTGAAAGTATATCTTGAAGTATGGATGAAAGTATGGTTCAAAGTATGGCTTAAAGTACGGCTTAAAGTATGGCTGAAAGTACGGCTTAAAGTATGGCTGAAAGTATGGCTGAAAGTATGGCTTAATGTATGGCCCAAAATATGGCTGAAAGTTAACGTTTAGATTCCGTAAGGAGATCGTAGGATTCGAATTATCTCCACAACTTTGACTGAAATTCACCTAAATTTTTTATTAAGTTTCCCGTAAGTAGAAGGTATTTGAAAGTTCTTTTCCCAAACTTTACCGAAACTTAGCATTAACCTTGTATGATGTTTTACGTAATTTAATCGTAAGATTTCAATTCGGTTTTCTGAACTTTAAAAGAGATGAACTGAGCGAACGTTTATATAAATATATGAAGTATTTCCTAAGGCGAGTGTAAGATCCTATTTTTACACGAACATTGACGGAAACTAAACTGAAGTTCATATAAAGTTTTCTGTCGATGGTCCTGAAAAGCTTTTTCTAAATTATGGCTGAAATTATGCCTTAATGTATGGCTGAAAGTATGGCTTGAAGTATGGCTTAAAGTATGGCGGAAAGTATCGATTAAAGTATGGCTGAAAGTATGGCTGAAAGTATGGCTGAAAGTACGCCTTAAAGTATGGCTGAAAGTTATCGTTTAGATTCCGTAAGGAGATCGTAGTATTGGAATTATTTCCACAACCTTGACTGTAATTCACCTAAATTTTGTATTAAGTTTCTCGTGAATAGAACGTATTTATCATTATTTTCCCAAACTTTACCATAATATAACATTAACCTTGTATGATTTTTTACGTAATTTAATCGTAAGATTTAAATTCGGTTTTCCAAACTTTAAGAGAGATGAACTCAGCCAAAGTTAATATAAACATATGAAGTATTTCCTAAGACGATTGTAAGATTCGTATTTTTACACGAACATTGACGGACACTAATCTGAAGTTCATATTAAGTTTTCTGTCGATGGTCGTGACAAGCTTTTTCTAAAGCATGGCTGAAAGTATGGCATAAAGTATGGCTGAAAGTATGGCTTGAAGTATGGATGAAAGTATGGCTTAAAGTATGGCTGAAAGTATGGCTTAAAATATGGCTGAAAGTATGGCTGAAAGTATGGCTGAAAGTATGGCTTAAAGTATGGCTGAAAGTATGGCTTAAAGCATGGATGAAAGTATGGCTGAAAGTTAACTTTAGATTCCGTAAGGAGATCGTAGGATTCGAATTATCTCGACAACCTTGACGGAAATTCACCTAAATTTCACCTAAAATCATGGACCGTTGGATTGTTATTTTAAGTAGCATCCTTCGCCAATAGCCCTACATTACCACTATACCTACAATTTTATGCAACTTTATTAAATATATTTTTATATCATTTATATTACATTTTGAAATTTAGGAAAATAATAAATTAAAAATAAATTATATGATTTATATTACCTTTAATATACCCTTGAGTTGTAGTTTGGAGGTCTTCCGCGGTACTGCGGGGGTAACCAATTTTTTTGTAGCTATCTTGCTTGCTCAGAATTGTATTACGGATATAAAATTATCGGCGATCTTAAAAACGGCGGAATTACATTTTTTTTGCGCTTTTTCGGACTAAAGGGATAGTTTAGGGGTGTTCCGCGGTGCTTTGGGTTTTGCCAATTTTTTTGTAGATATTGTGCATGGCAAAATTGTATTCCGATAATAAAATTATCGGGGCCTTCAAAATGGCGGAATTAGATTTTTTTTTGTGATTGTTTGTGCGAAAGGGGTAGTTACGGGGTCTTCCTTCCGCGGTGCTCTGGGGGTTGTCAATTTTCTTGTAGCTATCTTGCATGCTCATAATTATATTCCGATAATAAAATTATCGGGGATCTCAAAAACGGCGGATGTAAATAATTTTTTCCATTTTTCCGGACTGAAGGGGTAGTTTGGGGGTCTTATGCGGTGCCCTGGGGGTTACCATTTTTTTGTAGATATTCTGCATGGTAAAAATTGTATTCCAGGAAGAAAATTATCGGGGATCTCAAAAACGGCGGAATTAGATTTTTTTTGCGATTTTTTCGTGCTTTAGGGGTAGTTCGGGGGTCTTCCGTGATGCTGTGAAGGTAGCCAATGTTGTTGTAGCTATCTTGCATGCTCAGAATTGTATTACGGAAATAAAATTATCGGGGATCTTAAAAACGGCGGAATTAGATTTTTTTAGCGATTTTTTCGTGTTTTAGGGGTAGTTTGGGTGTCTTCGGCGGTGCTGTGGGGGCAACCAATTTTTTTGTATCTATCTTGCATGCTCATAATTGTATTACGGAAATAAAATTATCGGGGTTCTTAAAAACTGCGGAATTACATTTTTTTTGCGATTGTTTGTACGAACGGGGTAGTTTGGGGGTCTTCCGCGGTACTCTGCGGGTTGCCATTATTTTTGTAGATATTCTGCAGGGTCAAAATTGTATTCCGATAATAAAATTATCGGGGATCTCAAAATCGGCGGAATTAGATTTTTTTGCGATTTTTTCGTGCTAAAGGGGTAGTTTGGGGGTCGTTAATCATGTATTGGGCAGAAAAATACCTTGTTGCGTTAATAAAATTTTACTAAAAATAAATAAAATTTCTTATTTATTATTTACAAAACATTAAGATAAATATAATTTAAAATAACAATAGTGAGCTATAAATAGTGTCTAGCTCTGTGGCCTCTCGGACAATGCTCGAAGAGCCCTCCATCTTGTTCGATGCACGTTTGTGCACGGCGCAAAATATCTTGCGTGGCTCTTCCCACCATAGCATTCGGTACATTATTCGCATGCTCGCGAATTCTGTCAGTCAACTCATCAACATTTTCTGGGGCCCCGTTGTGATAAACAGTTTTTTTAGAGTGTCCCCAAAAAAAGTAATCCAGAGGATTAAAGTCTGGTGATCGAGCTGGCCATGGTGTTGGCCCTCCGCGCCCAATCCATCTGTCTGGAAAGACTTCGTCTAGATGGTTCCTGACATCGACCATGAAATGAGCCGGTGCTCCGTCGTGCATAAAAATAATATTCTCCTGTTCCTCTTGATTAAAAAAATCATCCAAAAGTTCAGGTAGAATATCTTGCAGGAATGTTAGATAATTTTGACCATCCAGTCTCTCTGGGATTAAGCACGGTCCTATAATTCGGTCCCCTATCATTCCTGCCCATATATTTACAGAAAATCTTTGTTGGAAGCGATCTAGAAAAGTAATAATAAATTATGAAGTACTAAAACATTGTACTTGTAATATTTGTAAAGCCGACTGAGAAAAAAAATATGATATTTTCACATAAAAGTACTATAAGATAAAGTGGTATTGGTCTACAACTATATTTTATTGATACAAATAACAAAAGTATAGATAATTATGAATATGTTATTAGGTACTATATTATATAGTAAAATTTGAAACATCGAAGAAATTCAAAAGGACATTTTATATTATACTGAATAATAGAGTAAAGTTTACTAAAAATGTAGTTAAAAGTACAATAATTGAGTTACTATACTTTATAGTCGTTTGAATCATATGAATATATTTATCATTAACATATTATAGTTCATTTTATAAAAAACATTGTTTAAGCAATAATATTCAGATTTACTATTCAATATAGTTTAGTACTAACGCTTTTTTTCTCAGTATAAATTTTGTATAGAAACTCAATTTTATTAATAAAAATCAATTTCATATAATATTAAATAATTAATACACAAGCGGATTAATGTAACTAGCTTATTAAAATGTTTTTATTATATTTATTTAATGAATATTTTATTTGTTCCATTACCTTCTCGGGCCAGGAACGGATTCTCGTGAGCCCAGTAATGCTCATTATGAGCATTTATCATGCCTGTTCGGACGTACGTCGCCTCATCCGTCCAGAGGATTCGATCCAATATCGTAGGATCCTGCTCATGCTCATTAACAATCATATAGCTAAATACAAGCCGATTTTCGGAATCTCCTCCCTCTGTAAAGTAAAGGACAATGAAATTTATGAATTTGGCGGCATTTAAAGCACCCTACAAGCCCTTTGGGCACGTGACTTTTTTCATTTTCTATATCTTTGTTAATTTTTTTAATAGCTAATCTATAATTTGAAAAAAAAATTGTAAGCTAACTGTACCAATAAATAGCCACTTATGTTGAGGGATAGTTCATATAAAGTTTTAAGTAAACAATCGCGTCTAGATTAAAAATTTCTTTTATGTTCGATTAGTATTTATAATATTGTATTGAAATCAATATTTGCAAAATAGATTTATGTGACAAAATTTATGACAAATTAAGTTTGTCCCAACACGGAGAGAAAATTTGAGGGAATTTAATTGGAGATCTTTGGATAAAAAGTATTCCATATAATCATCGAAGTGATAGCAGTACAAGATTGGCAGAATTGACGTCAATAATAGAGACGAAATAGTTCGATATAATGTCGAGGCGCGAGACCTCGACGATCTAAGCGTCATACCCCTGTGACGGAGTTACGGCTCCTCAGAAGTTCGCACAAAGACACACAGACACACACACACACACATACGCGTATGGCTAGGTGAAGTCGCAAGCAAGGCGGCAGGAGCCTGCACGTGCGAGCGACACGCGACAAGCAGGGAGAAACAATCACAAGATAGAGACACGTACAGGTAAAGAGAAGAAGAGAAAGAGAGAGAGAGAAAGAGAGAAAAGCGCGTCAAAGGAAAAGGATGATCTCGTGATTTTGAGAGAGAGAGAGAGAAAGCGGAGCAACAAACTGAGGATAGCAGTGTGAGCCGATGCGCACAGTTAAAAGGACGCAAGCGAACGTCCGATCGCCATCATCGAGAGCCAGCACGGCAGCGGGCCAGCACGATCGAGCAGCAGTCCTGTGTGGCTCGAAACACCCTGCAGGCGAGCGAGCCCGTCCACCTCCGAAGCGCTCCGAGGACCGCGGAGTCGAGGAACCGACTCGACTACGCGACTCTCAAGGCCCCGCTGCACACGCCGACCGGGGGAAAAGCCAGCACAGAGGAAGTCACGTGTTTATTAACGCCAGCGGAAGGCGAACCGCCCGGAACGTAAGGCAGTTCGCTCGGTGCACGGCCCTACTGTCTATCTCTTAAATATCTCTGAAATTTATGAACGAATTATTTTGCCCAAAGAACTTGACCAAGAGCTATCCAAAATATACCTCCACAAGGAATTTTGTAGAAATCACGACAATTTTCCCTCCGGAATCGTTGGACATACTAAACCCATTTTTTTCATTTTATATGTTTTACGTTTTTGTTAATAACAAAATAACCGTGATAGTTAGAGAATTTTTTTTTTCAAAATATAAGTTCTTTTATTCTCTTTCGAACGCTACCCATCCGATTCTAAAATTTAAATCCAATCATTAAAAAAATTCAAAAATAATTTTTTCGAAAATGAATCTAGTCATGTTTCTAGAGCAATTTAAAGAAACTTTTTACTATTACAACGCTTCCTCTAGGAGGAAGCAAAAATAATCCGTAACTTACGTATTTCGTGAACACGTCTGTATTTGTAGGGATGTTGGAGATCTTCCTTCATGACGCGTTGGCACGTTGAATACGACGTGTCAAGGGCTCGAGCTGTCCGACGCAAACTTGTAGTCGGATCTTCCGCGAAGCAATCTAAAATAGCTTCATCATTCTCCGCCCTTGCGCCTCTTCGACGGCCACCATCGGGATTCACCACCTGGACACTGCCCGTCTCAGCCAGGCGTTGATACACGCGTGTAAATGTGGCTGCGTCAGGTTGTCTTCTGTTGGGAAAGCGACGCCGATATTCTACTGCTGCTCTTCGTCCAACTTCATCACAAGCACCGTAAACCAACAGCATATCGGCATACTCTTGGTTGGTATAACCAAAATTTCGCGCTGGTTGCCCTTCCATGATCACGCGATATGAGAAAGGCGCAAACAAAATGCTGCGATGAATATGAAATGTCGCGAATTGCAAAAACAAAAGAAAATCGCGACGCTCCCTCTGCCATCGCAATGTTTTGCAATATTTTGTTATATAGACCACCAAAAAAGCTCTGAAATCAAATTGTGACAGAAATGGCTGCATTTTGGTTATTAGATAAATCAAGGACGAAAAATCCGATTTTGAAATTTGCAGCTTCCTGAGCTTCCCAGGGGTTCTATACGAAAACAGCATTTGAAAGTTTTATTTGCTTATACGTCGAGAACGGCTTAGTCTATGGCAAAATGGCTTGCATCAAATGAAAGAGCGTTAAATTTTCGAAAACGACTTTTTAGTCGATTCCGATAAGTGTAAAGTTCAGAGATAATGTTAATGTAAAGAAACAAACGCAGCGGGAGCGCGATATATGACATACCGTCTTTCGTACTCCTCTTTTCGATACAAAATTCGACACAAGATTAGATGCAATTCTACAAAAATGCCAACTGAGGCATGTGGTCTCCGTTTGCCCTAATATAATCGACGCCGGTGTAGCCATTACCGTGCAGCTTTCGGTTATTTTGTCTTTTGTTCTACCTCACGATTCCTACCTTATTAGTACTCTCTCAAGAAAAGAACGAGTAAGTTTTTCGTACTAAATAAATAGTAAAGTTCTAAATTAATATTTTTCATATTAGTATGTGTAAAATTATTGAATCAATTTAATTTAAATATTTTTATAAATTTAATTAAATTAATTTTTATTTCTTAATTTATTTTAGGCTCTTGCTATTCGTACGTCGGATGTAAAGTACATTGATTCAGAGAATAAGTTTCAAAACACCTTGCTGTGATGTTGGTTTTGCTTTAACATCTGACTAGAGAAATTATATTCCGTTATATATGTATATACTTTGTACACATAAATCTGATGTACAAATAGCAGGAGCGTTTATTTTATTCAACGTGCAAATTTTCAATTATTAATCAATTGACGTACGCGAGTATTTACGAAATTCGAAAATATCATTGCAGTGTGACTTTTTCTCGGGAGCGCGGCGCGCAGCGAGACTCGAAAGCTTCCAGAAAGCTCGAGCCGTTCGGGGCTTGTACCACCATCGTAGATGCCGTGGCGTCGCGCCCCTGGGGTGAGGTGTCGCTTTCACCTGCAACTTGGAGCGGCAGACAGTGGTGGTTTGAGCGCGCCGTTCGTGTTCAGTCTCGAACTTTGCACAACTTGATAGTAAAAATAGTATACGATACTCATGCGTTGCTTATGTGTACCCGCACTCGCTTTTTTGTCGCTTTTGCTTCGCTCGGGCGACAAACTCCGCTCGTGCGGAAATTACGTGCGGAAATCACTGAAGACGAGATATGTAAATTTTGTTTAAGTACGATTTTTAAACGCCTTCGAATATCAACTTGAAACTTTACAGGATGGTAGATTATGTAATTGCGGAGGGCAATAATGTCTTCATTTTGGATAGTTTTAAAAAATATCTAGATTTATTTATATCATTTATCAATATCATAACATAATATTGCAATAAAACGGTATTATAACGGTATTTATGACCGTAAATGGTCAGTACCACGTTAAAAGAAAAAAATTTTTTAGTAAAGTACCACTTTCGCTCCCGGCTCCGAAATGCGAATGTGGTATTTTCAGCCCGGGTATGATGAAAAATCGTATACGCAACATCGGGACTAGGGGGGCTGCGCCATCCCCCCCGCCCCCACACACACCTGCTCCTCGCTTCGCTCGTCGCCCGCCCCCTCCCTATGTAAAAACTTTGTTTTTACATAATAGGCACGACCGCAGTGCTCAGAAGAACCTTATACTTTCATTATTGCAAAAATTGTAATATTTTATTTATCATTTTCATCATTAAAATAAACATAAATACATCTACAGTAAAGTCTAAATAAATAAAAATTGTCCATTTACTTTTACACATTTATTTCTTCTATTTTGTAGAAGGTTTGCGTTTTAATTCTGCATGTATAAGTATATTTAGATAAATTTTTATAGTCTATGATGTATATAAATTTAATATGTTCTAATTGATATGATTAAACTATACATAGAAATATTGAATATAAGTATCATGATTGCATGTATATTTAAAATTAAAAAAACGTGGTTTTCATAATTTATATCGAAATTATAAAATTCTTTTTATTTTTATTAATGAAAACGTTAAATAGAAAAAAAGTTTTGTTCAATGTTATCTCCAACTTATGTATTTGAAATTTTTGTGTATAGTCAAATCCTGTTCAATTATATGAGGAATACTATTTCGACGCCTCCTGTTCATATAATTCTAACTCACGGAAGAGTGCAACATAATTCTAACTCAAAATTCTATGCAAGATAATTCCAACTCGAAATTTCGTGCAATATAATTCTGACTCGCAACTTCCTGCATTAAAATTCCAAGTCGAGCCAATACAATATGATTCCTATTCAAAGTCACAGTGCAATATGATGCTAACTTGTGCGGAAAAACAATATAAATCTAATTCAAATAATCCTGGACATTATTTCTTATGACAAACAATTCTGTACTCAAGCACTTCTAATAACACGAGAGAGACAGAGTAGCACCTTATTTATCAATTAATCTGATGTTTTACATATATTGATATCCATACATAATCATGAAACGGAGACATAAACGCAAAAAGCACAATTTTTCACAGAAAATAAGGGTTACTAATTAAACAAGCTTTACTAGAACATAAATAAACCACCTTTAAAAGTTGAAATAGATTGGGTGCATGAGGAGATGGGCTCTCGAAAACGAGCTACTTACGCGTGCTTTTGCTTATATTCAAAGCGAAATTACTGATCCAAATAAAAGTAGCTTAAACTTACCAGGAAGCGGGCTCACGAAGACGAGCTTCGATCGCGTGCTTTCGCCTAAAGTGCACTGTTAAAAATGTTGAAATATTTTTGTTAAATTTTAATTAAATTTAATAAAACTTTTAAAGTTTCAGTTAAATTTAACTGAAATTTAATAAAACTTTTGAAGTTTCAGTTAAATTTAACTGAAATTTAATAAAAATTTTGAAGATTTATTACAGAATTTATCTTAAATTTCAGAAAATTTTTAACAGTGTGGCTCCGTCAGGCTGGGCCGTATCTATGAGTGACCCGAGGGGGAGGGGGCACCAATATTTTTTTGTGAAATGAGCAGTAAATTTTTATTTAAGTATAGTACAATATCACGTAGTATATATATGGACCTATTATATGTTATGATACATAAAAATAACCACAATACATGCGATACATATGCGTGTAAAAAAAGAACGATTTGCGGTTTTTATGAAATTAAATTTTAATTTTCCTGGTGACTTGATATTTTCTTCACAGAAAAAGATTTCGCAGCTCAAATGCTATACTCTCTAGGTGGTTTTATGAACAAATTATCGATTTTCATTAAATGACGAGGAAAAATGCTTTTTTCTCCATAAGAGCCTATCGAGGGGGCATAGTAAGCACTTCAATGTGCACAAAAAATACTCTTAAAATAATCTCTTGTACTCTGATGTACTCTCTTATACTCTCTTGTGCTCCCGTTACTCCCTTAAAAGAAGAAAATATAGAGAGTATAAACAGTACATATAAGAGTACAAAGATTACATACGAGAGTACAAAGAGTACATATAAGAGTACAAAGAGTATATACGTAAAAGTGCAATACGATTATTTAAATAATTTTAAACCCAAGCAGCCGGGGGATACGAGGTCCACTCATGTAAGGGAATTACATAGACGTACAACAATAAGCGAGACAATTATTTGAATAATTTTGAAACCCAAGTAGACGGGGGATACGAGGTCCACGCGTATATGAGAATTACTTAGACGTGCAATACGATTATTTAAATAATTTTTAAACCCAAGTAGCCGGGGGATAGGAGGTCATTTTTGTATGTCTTTGTAATTCCCTTTCATACGTGGACCTCATATCCCCCGTCTACTTTGGTTTAAAAATTATTTGAATAATTGTTTTGCTTATTGTTGCACTTCTGCGCTATTCCCTAATATGCATGGAACTCTTATCCCCCGGCGATGTAGGTTTAAAAATTATTTAAATAATCGTATTACTGATTGTTGTTATTCGACGTAATTTCCTAATATGTGTGAGCCTCTTATCCCCTGCCTACTTGGGTTAAAAAATTATTTAAATAATTGTTTTACGTATTGTTGCACGTCTACGTAATTTCCATATTTGCGTGGACCTCGTATTCCCCGGCTACTTGGGTTTAAAAATTATTTAAATAATCGTATTGCACGTCTACATAATTCTCATATACGCGTGGACCTCGTATCCCCCGGCTGCTTGGTCTTAAAAATTATTTAAATTATTTTCTTGCTTACTGTTGTACGTCTACACGGAAAAAAAGTAAATTCTACTTTTTACACAGTTGATTGAACTTATAAAAGCAAGTTTATTTTACTTTCATAAGAATCAGTAGAAACTGCTTTAAAAAAACGTAGAATTCACTTTTTAGTATAGTAAAATTGGCATTATGCTTTGATATGCATTTCGAATAAAAAGTAGTGTTTACTTTTAAAATAAAAAAAAAGTGAATTCTACTTTTTTTAAAGCAGTTTCTACTTTTTCCTTACCTAGTTGATTTAACTTGTAAAACAGCAAGATTTACTTTTTTTCCGTGTACGTAATTCCCTAATACGCGTGGACTTCGTATCCCCCAGCTGCTTGGGTTTAAAAATTATTTAAACAATCGTTTTGTTGCATTTCTACGTTGTACCCTAATATGCGTGGACCTCGTATCCCCCGGCTACTTAGGTTTATATATTATATTGTGTACCTAGGGCGCAAAGTGGGCTTTTATAGACCGAATGTGGAGTGTGAAGTATGAGTCGTAGGTGAGCCAGCAAGAGCCCAAGGCGAGTGCGTTTTGCGAACCGAAGACGAGTACTACAAACACACGAGGTCAAAAGGCCCACTAAGCCCAAGGTGCACACCATATTTTTAGTGACTCATGTATTGATTTTCGGGGTTTTGAGCCTAAAAAGCAAGGCTAAATTAATTTTTGCTTTATACGACAATAAAATACTTGAAGAAATAAATAATAAAAAACTTGTTAAAAATAATCAAAAATCTACCACAAATTTGTGAGAATGTGAATATGTTTATTTTCAAATGAAAACAGTATACTGGATTCATCTCTGAATATGAAAAGTCATAAAAAGTATGCATTCACAAATTTATAGTGGATTTAGTTTAATTTTTGCGGTTTTACGGAATTTTAGAGTAGCGATCGCAAAAGTATTTGCAAAAGATACTTATGCGCCCGCCGGGCTAATATAGCATTTTTGTATCCAATCGGTCAAAAAAAGTCACTTTTTACGCCGAAAAGGGCGAAAATAGTGCATGTGTTACAAAAAATTATTTAAATAATTGTATTGCTCGTCTTCGTAATTCTCATACATGCGTGGACCTCGTATCCCCCGGCTGCTTGGGTTTAAAAATTATTTAAATAATCGTGTCGCACTTTTACGTATATACTTTTTGTATTCTCGTATGTATTCTTTGTACTCTCAGATGTACTCTTTGTACTCTTTGCACTCTCGTATGTACTCTTGGTACTCTTTGTACTCTCGTATGTACTCTTTGTACTGCCCTCCGATAGGCTGTTATGGAGAGAAAAACATTTTTCCTCGTCATTTAATGAAAATCGATAATTTGTTCATAAAACCACCTAGAGAGTATAGAATTTCAGCTGTGAAATCTTTTTCTGTTAAGAAAAATCAAGTCCCCAGAAAAATAAAAATTTAATTTCATAAAAACCGCAAATCGTGCTTTTTTTACACGCATATATATCGCATGTATTGTGGTTATGTTTATGTATCATAAAATATAATAGGTTGATACATATACAGTACATGATATTGTACTACTATATATAAAAATTTACGAGTCACTTGACAACAAAATTTGTTAGGCTTAAGCTACTTTTAATTTAACCAGTAATTTTTTTTTAATTTTCGAGAGCCCGTTTCCTCATGCATCCAATCTATTTCAACTTTTAAAGGTGGTTTCTTTATGTTCGAGTAAAGCTTATTTAATTAGTAACTCCTATTTTCTGTGAAAAATCGTGCTTTTTGCGTTTATGCCTCCGTTTCATGATTATGTATGGATATCAATATATGTAAAACATCAGATTAATTTATAAATAAGGTGCTACTCTATCTCTCCCGTGTTATTAGAAGTGCTTGAGTACAGAATTGTTTGTCATAAGAAATAATGTCCAGGATTATTGGAATTAGATTTATATTGTTTTGCCGCACGAGTTAGCATCATATTGCACTGTCAGTTTGAATAGGAATCATATTGTATTGGCCCGAATTGCAATTTTAATGCACGGAGTTGCGAGTTAGAATTATATTGCACGATATTTCGAGTTGGAATTATCTTGCATAGAATTTTGAGTTAGAATTATGTTGCACTCTTCCGTGAGTTAGAATTATATGAACAGGAGGCGTCGATTTTTTTATTGCTCTCGATTATAAAAAAACATTAAAGTTGAATTTCATACAGTTCTAACGAAAGGTGGGGACTCTTGTAGCTGCTCGCGGGTGTTCCTAACTGCATATACCTTTACAATCTCAATTACTATTGCAGCAGCCATAACGGCTACCGCGAGTCGCGACTATATTATATAGGCTGCGCGACATTGGAAAAACGCATGCGACCCGCTTGACCGCGAGCGCTCCCTGTGTATACTTAAGATATATATTGACATATCTATACCTATATAATGGATCGCGCGCGCTGTCTGCTACTGCTCTAGCCCTATAGTAAGAAGTGCGGACTGAGGCGAGCCGCGTGCGTGCGTGTGTCCGTGTTACGTGCGTGTGATGTCAACAATCGCGTCGTCTAGCTCCCGGCGTTCCCAGAGATGACAGCGGCTGCTGTAGTATGCCGCCCTGGTGAATTTCGTCCCTTTCATCATGTTCGCCAATCGCCGGTTGGTGATAATTTGTCGGAGACAGGAAGGCAGTGTGTCAACAGCCAGAGCAGATTTATTAGTAAGCCTTTTCTCGTTCCTAACCTCTCTGATGGGTGAGCTGATAGTGCTTTCTCTTGTTGCAGATATCTGGCAGCAGGAGGAGTATAAACAATGAGCACTGCTACAGACTATTTCTTGGGTGTGGAAATGTTATCTGGCTCATCTATTTATTAGCTATATGTGGTTTTTAGGTACTCAACTTTCCATGTTTGGCTTTGATTCGGATGACTATGTGTACAGTGAATTTACTGCTTGTGTCTTCAGCGACTCAGGCTGGAGCTATTTCCAGCAGTGAACCGAGTGAAGGTTTCCACTAGTCCTTCCTCTCTGGTTGTTACAAATAGCTGGTGCAGCGAGTAAACTACAACCATTCCTGCAAACGTTTCTTTTTTATGGTAATCTTTTATGGTAATGTGTCATCTATTTACTAGTAATATGTGGTTTTTAGGTGCCAACTCTTCTTACTTGCCTTCCAGAGTAGTGGCTGATCTGCTATTAATGTGCTTCGTAGGCTGAGGCAGTCCCTGACATTGAGACACAATTGACGGTCTCTGTCAGTACTTTCCTCCCAGATGGTGGAGTTACTGATATAGTGGATGGCTGTTAGTTATATGATTCTCAGCAGACTGGCAGCCGTGGAGTAGTGCCAGCCTAAACCATCCAGCCATATTTTGCTACTTCTGCAGCTCTAGTGACCTTCGAGTGTTAGTGCTCTAGAGTGTGAGGGGATAGGTATAGGTAATAAGGAACTGGGAGATATCATAAAAGTGCTGGGTGTGTGGTTAAATCTGATACGGGTAGGTAGTTGTCGTTTGTAATATTAGCTCGTCTGGTTAATTTCTAAGTTTGATCAGGGTGTAACAACTCGCCTCAGGGTGTCTGTTGTATTAAAATACATCATTATGCATTTCGCAGACTTCTCAGTGAGACTTGCCTATTTAATAGTTTTCTACCACACTGTAAGACTGACAGTCAGCTAGATACATTGCATTCTTTATACATTGAAATTTACCATGTTACAAAATCTATAGCACATACATTACACAAGTTTTTTTTTGTAAATATGATATTACTTTAACATGTTCTTATAATATTAGACAATTTTGATTCTTTTAGTTTAATCGCTTAGGTCCTGTGAACATAGTTAACAGGTTAAGCTGTGTAATCTTATATCAAATTTCTCAAATTTGTTATCAAAACAGTAAGATAACAATTATATATATTTACTAACCCAATTTTTATACATTTTTCTAATGTTAATTCTACTACATACTAAGTTTTCTAGATCATTTGACAAGGAATTATAAGTTCTGACAGTTTCTATGTAAAAGTTTTTGTTAGTTATTGTTTTAGTTTTTTTTTATTGGTATCTGTATACTTTTATTTTTTATATTAATTATTAGTCTCTGATATCTACTTTTTATTTTTCATAATCATAGAAAACGGACTCATCGTAAAATAATTATTCAATATTAGAGCATTTTTCAATCACAAAAGTATTTTTTGTATTTAATTTTAAAGATTCTATTTTTGTAAATTTTGTAATGGTCTTAGACTATTCATGTATGAACCACCCTAAGCTATTGTCACATAATTTTTAATATTATTCAAAAGAGTAGTGTAATATAGTATCAAAAACGTTTTAGTTTGCATAATATTTTCCTTTTTTGTAAAACAAGGAAAGTAGATCTTTCGTTTCTTTAATTATTCTTCCAATTTGTTGATCTCATTGAATATTGTAATCAAATGTAATTTTGTATCTTATTATTATGTTTTTGTAATTATATTATCTTTGGAATATCATATCAATTTTTCCGATCTTATTTATAGCTATTGTGTCGAATATTTCTGTGTCAAATCGAATTCTGTTAAATAATAAGCGAAAATTCATTATACTAGTTGTATTGAGGCCTTAAAAATCGTGTTTATAGGTTTACATGATCCAGATATAACTGTGCATAAAAATATCAATTGAGAATAAGTTTTGTTTAAACGTTATCTATATACTTCGTATTTAACAGTTATATTGAAAGTCAAATCCTTGTTTATAATTATATGAGCTTTCGAATGTTTTATTGATTTTTTCGATCTTATTTACAGCTATCGTACTTAATATTTGTGTCAAATCGTATTCTGTTAGATAATAAGCGAAACTTGACTATATTAAGTGTATTGAAGCATTAAAAAAATCATGTTTATACGTTTAGATGATTCAGAAATAATTGTACATGAAAATGTTAAATGGAAAAAGTTTTGTTTTACATTATAATTAGCAATTTTTACATTTTTACATTACCATATTTCCGTTAAGTTACATCCTGAGACGCTATAACCGAAAATACTTCATCATATTGATTTTATGTATATTTAGGCGTTTAAAATTGATTTTATCGCATTATCTCATTAGGAATTGATTTTACATGAAATGTTAAACAGAGCAACGTTTTGTTTTGTTATAGTCTACAATTGTTACATTTATAATTTGTGTAAAGAAAGATTCTGTCAAGTTATAGCCGAAAATCGTCCATTTTATGTATATTTTAGCGTTTAAAATCGTTTTTATAAGTGTAACTCATCAGGAGTTGATTTTATATGAAAATGTTAAATGGGAAAAAGTTTTGTTTTATTATAATCTACAACTTTTGCATTCAACATTTTTGTGTAAAACCAAATCCTGTCAAGTTACAGCCGAAAATCGTCCATTTTATATATATTTAAGCGTTAAAAATCGTTTTTGAGTTTAACTCGTCAGAAATTGATTGTACAAAAAAATGTTTAACAGGAAAAAGTTTTGTTTTAATATTATCTACAACTTTTACATTTAACATTATTGTGTAAAATCAAATCCTGTAAAGAAATAGCAAAAAAACGACTATTTTTGATGATTTTAGCGGTTTTTTCGCTATTATATTGTGAAATATTGTTCATAGAAAAAAATTTTCCATATAAAAAAGACGTATTTTAATTAGTTTTAGCAGATGCATTTGTTGTTTTTTGACGTAAAATTAATTTTGTTCACATTATGTTCAAAAATCGATTTTTTCAAATTTTTATTTGCTCTGGCGTTTTTTTATTTGTTGATCGATTCGGCTCGGTATAAGACTGGAGCTTACTTATAATTAGACGAGTATCTGGGCCAAAATTCGTTAAGATCTATTGGAATTTGGCTGAGATATTCCATAAACTTGACTACATATGAACGGACATGCACACATACACCATAAAAAACGCCTAAAATGAACTAATTCTGGGTGGAAAATAGTTTTTATGCAACAAATTGTTCGTTTTTGAAGTGTTACAATTTTCGCTCTAGTGAAAATATAAGGCTCTCCCGAGAAGCGGTCGTGCCTAATAAAAAGGGCCACCCCAGAGCACATGTTTGACACTCTCGCCTTCGGCTCGGGTGGCAATTTACATGTGCTCTGGACTGGCCAACTCTTTACCTCCCTTGTTCTGTAATATACTATTTGAGGGGTTTGAGGAAAAAACCTTTAACAATAAGGATGAACAAGTGTGCAACTGTCTTTACTCACGATAAATACTATAACGTTCTAACAACAAGATATAAAGAGCTTTAACAGAAATAAACTTCTTAAATAAACTTCTTCAAGTCATTATCAATATTGTAGTCCTAGTCAGAATGCGAAATTCGAAAATATGTAACACAACCTATTTTGTTTCAAAATATATATTTCAAATATCAACCCTGTCGTTAATTATAAATGTTAATAACAGTTAATAACTGTTAAAACTTATTCAAAACTATTTTGAACTGTTTAAAACTGTTTATAAATGTTACAAAATGTGTGATTTTGGACACATTTTTCCTAATTATAATACTTTGTAACAGTTTCAAAAAATTTCTAATAGTTTTGAACAGTTTCAAATAATTTTAAATTTGATATATTTCAGGACAATTTAATAAGTTATTATTATTAATAATAATAATTATTATTATAAATAATTATTATTATTATTATTATTTGATAGCCTCATTATTATAATCATGAAAATCAAGGAGCTTATTATTATGTTAATAATAATAATTAATAAATATTTTATAGTTATTAAATAATTTAATAACTTACAAACTATTACAAACTGTTGAATAATGTTAGAAACAGTTACAAACGATTAATAAAGTCCACAATCCTACATTTCGTAACATTTTTAAACAGCTTATAACTCTTCCTAACAGTTGTTAACATTTTTGAACAAAAATATTTCCGTTAGGGCAGAAAATATTTTCTAAAATTAGCTATTTTGTTTTATAACATCTTTAATATTAATACCGCGTAACTCAAATTATCCTGACACGGGATTTTCTCCCCGGAAAATTGCGAAAAGGTTGTAAAAGCAGTGAAAAGCGGTGAGTCTAAGGGTTTTGGGACCCGAGGAACACAATAACGTACAGTCAAAATTAACATAGTACAATAAATAAAAAAGATAGTAAAATTATTTTTTCGAAAAATTATGTAAGGTTTGGTTTTTATGTCCATTTATTGAAGTTCATTAAGTTTAAAGATCATACCGCCATTGCCCGACCTCGATATCGGGATAAATCAATTTTTAATTGAATATTAAAAATCTACTTTTTCGGCCGAACAGGGGAATTACATGACGTTCGAGGAACGGGAATTAAGAGAACGAAGTCGTTTTAATAAACGGACTCTAGCCAGCAAGCGGCAACTTCATGACGCAATGGGTGTTTTTGATATAGCCATAACTACTTGATTCCAGCTATCGGAATATTCACGAAATTTCATTAAACCTTTAAAGATTGCTTGATAAAATAAATGGCATTCTATTTCTATTCACCTGTGTCTGTAATTTGTTTATAAAATTACGGAGTATGTTCTGGGTTATGTTAGTTGCAATGTTTACATATGCTGTCGGTTGTAGTCGAGGGTGCCCGAGACGGAGACGAGTGGTGAAAACACCTCGCACCCGAGTCTCAAATAGCGCTTCTTCCCGTGTTACACACTGTATTTTTTTCAACGAGTGCATGAGAGGGCCTTTTTATATTCATAAAAGATGTGTAGGGGATCATACATTTCGCGTCGGGCACAACCAAATAGTTAATTAATACTGAAGATTAATAATAAACTAAAAATATAATTATTAAAAAACTATAAATAAAAGTCTCATGAAATTATTTCTTACTTATTAATATCTATCTATAAAAATTTATTATTTTGTGATTTACTCTTTGAAAGTTATTTAATATCATTGTAACGTCCGTGTTACAATGTCGCGAAAACGGTAAAGTAAGCGCGATAAATGTTCCAGTTTCGGTTTACGCCTACACCTAATAACCACGGGAGTAGGAACGCATGAAAATAGCTAATCGGACTACCAAAATAAACAATGCTAATGCGCGAAATTCATTAAGCAGCAAACGTCAGCGTCAGCGAACAATTAGAGAGACAGAAAAAAGATAAAGGATAGCGATCTACAGAGTTACTTTGGGGCGGTTGCGGTTGTCTCGTTCTCTCAGTTAGCCCTCGGCAGTCTCAGGACCCAAGCGCAGCGGGCGATTCAAATGGCAGAAGGACAGGATTGTGTAAATAAAGTAACACTCAAAAATGCAATTATGTGATGTTTATTAATTGCATTAAGTTACGTTAAAACTGTTACACACTGATTGTAGTCGAGATATAATATCAACAATTATTCGCGAGACTACAATCAGAGAAGCTTGACAAATATTTTAAGTTAATTCCACACGAAAATATTCTAAGTCAATTATACTTGAAATTATTCTAAGTAAATTCTACTCGAAATTATTCTAAGTAAATTCTACTCGAAATTATTCTAAGTAAATTCTGCTCGAAAATATTCTAAGTTAATTCTGCTCGAAAATATTCTAAGTCAGAATACAAAATGTCGGAAATTATTCTAAGTCCAATTGTTACAATTAAATAGCCGTCGGTCAAGGGCTTCGCCCTTCGAAACAAAAAGAACAAAAGCTTCTGCCTCGAGTGGAGGCGCGATACGGCTTTTATACCCGCGCTTCTATCTAGGGCAGATGCAAAGGTAGGGGAGTGTAGGGTATCTCATCTTTTGCATGGGGTGGCAAAGATGCGGGTGGGGAACTCGGGTTCAAATGTGGCGCTCGCCAAGGACAACGTTTGGATCGATAGGCGGTAAGGAAACGGGTAAGGTAGGACTTGTTACCATGCGAATTGTGACTCACGCAGGTAACCCAGTTGCTACTAGGTGGCGTTACTGACAGGAAATAGGACTCATGGTAACATGAAGGAAAAAAGGTTGTAGGGTGGTAAGGATAGATGGTAGCACAGGTGTCAAAAGTAGCGGTCAGTCGTGCTCGACGTGACACGCCCCCCCCCCCCCCCCGAAAGATGTGCGCTGCGGGGCGGCGCCTGCTGGTCCCTCCGCCCAAGTGTCGCAATTTTAACATACGCTGTATGTCTGATTGTCTGCGAAGCTTTCCTTTGCAAACTTTAGGTGCAAGATGTAACCTCTTCCTGTTCGCTCTGCCTTAGCCTGCTTAATAGCGGGCGAAGTAAGTAGTCGTCGTTTTCCATTCCACGATTTCCTCGTCCTCGGTAAATTTGAAAGCGTATCCATGATTATTAAGCTCGTTCAGTCAACGCATATTCCCTCTCTTGCCATGCCGATGGACCGGTCGTCAGTATTGTCCAGTAGCTTCCAGGCATCTCCTCCCTTGAACAAATTAACACTTGCCTTATTATGAGCAGATGCAGTTGCCTCCTGTTCATCGCCGCGCCCTGGTTCTCCTGCACTGTGGCCATACATGAGTCGTACCACAGCGAACCACAGAAAAATAATTCGCAGCAGCCTAAACTGCAGACGGTTGCCTCTGGTTATTCCCTTCGGTTCCCGCTCGTCGACTTCAATGTTTGCCTTTGGAGTGCGTCTACCTTGCTCTACTAGATTTGTGTTACTTCCACATACCTCATAACAACGGCAGTTCGTCAGATAAAGTGAATTTGTAAGACTATGCGTATCCCCTTTGGTCGTTGACGTCCAAGGTCGTTACATTCCTTGAAGTTCACGATGAGACTGCACCATAGCTGAGCGACGGCATAAAGTCATACGAGCTACGCTTGTCGGCGATTACTAAGTATGGGCGGGCAAAATGTAGTAGTCGTAAGGTTGCAATGGGGACGCTGTGGCTGGCACAATAGCTAGCGAATGAACACTCCCTCGACCGCTTGGTTTCAATTTGGATGGGATAGGAATATTAGTTAACAAAAGGAAAATTGGAAGGAAAGTATCGTACCCTAATTGACTTTTTCTTTACTGACAAATTTCCTCTACCCAAGTTTACAAATTCCCTATTGATAATTTTTATACTAAAATTCACAATTTTTATACCATATAACAATACCATATTTATTTTCTTCCCCCCTATACTGGCGTTGGAGATGTGCTCGCCTCGCTTAATTCTGAGTAATACGATACCCTTACAAAATTGCAACGCAAAGTAGAGTAATACAGTACTCCTATACGGAATTGCGATCCAAAACTTAATTTTAATCTTTATTTTCAAGTAAGCGAAAGACTAAAGAGATAAATATTTCTACAAAGCTAACAATAATCAGAATAAGAAATACAGAATGTACTATGTATAACAAATCTTTTGTTCAAATCTCATTTCGAAAGTTAATCACGTGTACACTATGCTAATTTTCGAAGTTTTATTTAATAGATAATTCTATGTGCAAGTTTCATTTCACATTAGGTAAGTACCACAATGTCCCAATCATTATAGACATCGTTGAATTCCACACATTCGTCAATTCGCATTCTACAATTCTTTGGAAATTCAATTATTTGACAGTCCGAAATCGGAATTTTATAAAATTTCCGGAATAAGCAACTTCTAACCTAAATTCGCTTACAGTCGAAATAAGCCATAACCCATTCTTTTGAAAATAACGCTCTTTTCTTTGTGAAAACTATATGTTACCTATATGGTAAATTATCATCATTAGTTTTTGATAAGAGAATTTTCTCACAAGACATAAGATTTTTTAACATAACACTGATTTTCACAAAAAAAGCATTTCTTTCATTACATATTCTTTCATTGATTTAAGCATAAATAACAGTTGCCTATATCAGCCACTATCATAAGTATAGTCCGCCTGCAGTTGTATAATAAACTCGATTAGTGTTTTGTTATCCGGATTTAGTCTGAAAAACTAGAAAAGATTACATTGCGTACACAAAAAGAAGTGTCCCTATTTGTAAAAGGTACAACCAGTTCAATACATAATTTACTACTTACAATATATTTACTTTCACAACCCAATCGAATAAAATAGATCGAACTTTTAATAGAAAAAACTGCAAAGCTAAACTTTTCGTATCTCTTATGCTTAGCAAAGATTTATTTAATTCCGCCGATGTAAACGAACAGCACCTTTTGGCGATCCAGTAAATCGCATAAGTTCGATACGAGCTGTTTAGTTTTGAATACAATATCCATTAACGCGTATAAATTTTTCAAGCTGAAGTCAAGATTGACTTCTGTTTTTGAATTTTCCAATCAGAAATTCTTTTACTTTATTATCCAACCTTTCAAACTATTTTGCCATAGCCGTTCTCTCGCTTGCGTAATCATTCTCTATTATACAAATATAGGTTCTTTTTCACCCGTCATAATTTTGACCTTATCGTCTCGCGATGTCCACATTTCCCTAATAATTTCTTTACAATTTTCTAACAAATAGCTGTAGGTGGTACATTGTACTCTTCCCCCTTGAGACAACGGCAAGGTCATTAAATAACTCACTTTTTTTCAAATTATTAGTTAGTGCGCCTAAACTATGCAAATCTACCTATATCTAAGATTTTTATTACGAATGTTATCGTGTTATCGGATTCATTTAATTGCTGATACGCGTCTTGTAAAGTAATTTTTCTTCATCCAATTTCGCTGGTTTAAATTACATACTGGTACAAATTCGCATTTTCAAATGCCAGTCCTGGATTGGTGTCGATTGCATAATAGTAAAGTAGCCCATCCCTTGCGCAGATGCTAGAAAGGACAGCAGAAATCCGGTGACTTCGATTAATAGTTTGACGTCCACTGCTGCTCGCTTTAAATCACCATTTGTTCTAAAAAATTTAAAAAGAACTAAGTTAAAACTGCTAAGAATTAAAAACCCATTGTGTGTACAATTTTGAAGAATCTTTATCTGCAAACATGAAAGTAATATGTTATCTTTATTAGTCCGAAAACTGGTTTCAATTTCAAAGTTGTTGCAAAGATAAACATCAAGGTCCTCATCTGTAAACATGAATAAAAGTATTAACTTTCAAAATTAATTTAAGCTTTCTTTTTACTCTTCCAAGCTTTCGGAATCTGCGGGTTGTTTAACATGCGACAAGCGTAAGTGATTACTATGCACGACTTTGGTCTTACTTTCATTAATTTGAATTTTTACATTGCCATTTTCCCAGATTTCAATTATTAAGTAAGGGCCAGAATATTGATTTTCAAATTTATGCGGTTTTGGCCCGCTCTGCAACCACACAAAATCTCCTATTTTGAAATTCTTATGGTTTGATTTTTTATCATAATATTCTTTAGCTTTTTGTTTAGCCGATAATAGTTTTTCTTATGCGGTTCTTTGAAGAAAACTCAATCTTTCGACCAAAGTTGTCATGTACCCTACGTAAGTAGGCAATAAATCTTCCGGCTCTAAGGGGTCGCTCGAGGGCACCCTCGCCAGGCGCCCGAACACTAACTCGAACGGAGTGTGTTAGGTTCCTTCATGTTTGCCCGTGTTGAAATTAAACATTGCTAACTCAATCCACTCATCCCAATCTAAATGTTTCGTGGCAAACATTTTCAAAAATTCACTAAGTGGCGAGTGCGAGCGCTCTAAAGAGCCGTTAGATTGAGGGTGAAAAGCGGTAGTTTTTACTTGCTTAATTTTAAATCGTTTTGCAACGCGCTTAACTAATTTACTAAGAAAATTGGTGCCTTGATCAGTAAGCATAGCTTGTGGTGCGCCGAAAGTACAGATAAAGCGTTTAATAAAGGCGTCTGCTACAGTAATAGCAGTTTGGTCTTTTAAAGGGACTCCCACCGAGAATTTTGTAAATTGATCCTGCATAGTTAAAATGTACTCGGATTCGTCTTTAGTTCTCGGTAACGGTCCTACAATGTCCAAACTAACCGTGAAAAATGGAATACAAGGGTGGTCCGTTATAATAATTTTTTTTTTTGGTTTGACCCGCACTAATTTTTTAAGCTGGCAAGGAACGCATTTTTGAATGAAGGCTTGTATGTCCTCCTTTAAATGCTCCCATTGATATTTATATTTTATTCTATTCAAAGTTTTAGTTACTCCTTTGTGCCCACCCGCCGCCAAACAATGAGCTTCGTGAATTATATCCGCTCTTTTACTCGGCTCCGGGTGCTGTATGAGTCCACGGCAAATAATTATTTTAACACTATTATTACCTAATTCACGTCTTAAACAGTTCAAAATATCTTTAAACTCAACATTTTCGATATTACTGCTCCTAGCCATACTAAAAGAAACAATTTGGTTAATGTCTAACAGTAGTATATGGACTGGTATAGCGAGATATATCATATTACAAGGGGGGACGGGGGCGCCCCGTGGCGACGCCGCGGGTGGGGTCATTAAGTTAAGTGTTATGTAAACAGTAGCTGCACGGTAGCTAATGACCCATGTCAAGGACCCATGTCAATGGGGCTATTGTTTTCAAAACCGCTACTGTTTTGTAAACAAGCCACCCATTAACAATGGGTAATTAGCTACTGTTTACATAACAGTTATACCCTCTTGACACCTCCATGTAATATGATACGCGCTATACCAGTCCATGTACTAGAGAGAGAGAGAGAGAGAGAGAGAGAGAGAGAGAGAGAGAGAGAGAGAGAGAGAGAGAGAGAGAGAGAGAGAGAGAGAGAGAGAGAGAGAGAGAGAGAGAGAGGGAGCGAGAGAGAGAGGGAGAGAGAGAGAGAGAGAGAGAGAGGGCGCACACATCCACTCACGCACACCCACCCGCCCCACCCACACCCACAAACCCACATCCACCCCCACACACACACCCACCCACCCACATACCCACAGATGGCAGAGAGATGGCGCACCCACCCACCCACCCATCCACTCACACCCACGCATCCACACTCACCCACAGAGGGAGAGAGAGGGAGAGACAGAGAGGGAGAGAGAGATGATGCACCCACACACACACCCACCCCGCGCCCACACACCCTCCCAACCACCCACCCGCACCCACATCCGGCCACCTACCCACCACCCACCGCCCACCCCAACCCACCCACGCACCCACAACCACCCTGAGTGAGAGAGAGAGAGAGAGAGAGAGAGAGAGAGGGGGGGGGGGTGGCGGGTAGAGAGTAAAAACAACGTTTATATATTTATTTGTTAATATTTATTGACGCGCACACACACACACACGTGCGCATACATTTACGTGCGTACGCAGACGCTGCGATTGTCACACACATACACACACGTGCGCATAAATTTACATGCGTATGCAGACGCTGCGATTGTCACACACACACGCACACACACATGCACACACATACACACACGAATATGCACACATACATTTACGTGTGTTCGCAGACGCCATGGCCGTCACACTCACTCGCGTACATTTTCGTGTGTTCGTAGACACCGTATTTCACTTGTCACGGTGCGTACATTCATGTGCGTCCACTTCCCACACGCGCACATTGTTTTTACACTGGTGCTGCTGCTGCTGCTGCTGCTGGTGCGTCCTTTGATGGTGTATCCGCTGCTTGCCTTCACCGATACTTCAATCTATCCGACGCTAGGCGATCCGGGTGTGTTTATTCCTATAAGGCAATTACACGTGCTTTCGCGGCAGGCACCGCATCTAAAGTTTTTGCAGTGCCAGCACTGCTCCCATGACCGGCTCTCCGGGTCACTCTTGAGAATGCGGAACATAATTCCGCACACGTTGCACTTGACGCTGGCGATATTGGATGGTGGTGGTGGTGGTGGTCTTTGAGTCCGTTGCTGCTGATTGAGGCGCTTTATTTTCGACTCTAAGCGTCGAATCATCTCCTTGGCCTGAACCGCACCGGCGCGATAACGTTCTAGCTTTTTATGATATCTTGCGAGCCTTGCTCGCAGACTCGCTACTTCTTGGTCCATTGCTCGGTGAATACTGGTGCTGTCAGATTCTGTTAAACACTGAGTAGAGTCGCGACTTGGCCGCGTTGGTGGGGAGGCCTCTGTGGTGGGGTGCGACTGTGGAGTGCTAGCGCCTGCTAGCTGGGCTGTCCAAAGCGCTGATCCTTGCGCACAGGTCCACGCTTCTACCCCCGCTCTGCGCTCCTTAGGCCACACGCTCAAAAGTAAAGTAATGTCTTCGTGACATTTAGCCAAACTTTGGCTACGAATGCAAATATATTTGCATATCTTATTTAATAACCGTCGGTCAGCGGGTCCGTCAAAGTCGCACTGTATGCGGTTTTCTATGTTGGCCGCGTCGCTCTCAGCCCTTGCTATCTGTTTGGTCTCTCGTTGTGCGTAATAGCAGAGTTCACACAGAACCGCTACTATAATCTGGAAACCCGCACAGCTAGATTCCATGGTGAAGACTGAACCGGCGTGCGTGCGTGGTCAGCCTCATCCCCTCGGTCACGTGGAAGAAGCGGTGATGGTAGGGATGCACGAGTGGTGGACGTTTTGTGCGGTACAGTCGTCGAATTTTTATGACTCAACCGTTCCGGCCAATATTATTGCCGGGAATTCCACATCAACGGGTTAGGAAGAAAGTGACCTGCGTCCATGCTGGAAATATTTTCACCCAAGGGTAGTTAACCCGAGAGAAATTTTTTATACACCCGGCTAGCGGGTGTTTGTCAGGTCATTTTTCAGTGGCATTTACAACACTGCGCTCCTGCACTCTTCAATTTTTTATCATAGCTCTTTCCATTTTGGCATCACTGCTTTTAACGTCAGCTACGACGCGGCACAGGGGTTTGACCCGTGCTGTCGAAAGTAATAAACTATGTTTTTTGTAGAACAATATTTCATGACCATTAGCTGTGCGTTGTAAATTTTTATCTCGCATGCATGTGTTCTTTTTTCACAGATGCGTCACAAATGTTTTGGTTTCGAGATCCATGAAACTCTATCCCTTTTCAGTGTCGATGTTCGAGTATAGAAGGCTCATTGTTTTTTTATCGTTCATCTTAGACCTCCTTTGGAAAAGTGCTGTTTCGCGCCACATGACGATTTTTTATCAAACAGTCGTCACGGGCACCGTTATTGTTTTTCGTACGCGCAGAGAGGCATTTTTATACTACGGGCATCTCGGGTCCTAGGAAAATGCGACTGGACGCTCCGAGGAAAAATAAGTTTGACGAACGTCACGTGACGAGATGCTGATTTTTTTTATCGCTCATGCTTTTGACTGCGCTTGTATAAGAGCTCTAAGCGACGCTGCAGCGGTATCAGTCTGTTCGAAACTCCGAGATGGTACGTTCGTAAAAATTTCGCTGCGAAAAGCCATACTGCGGCTCTTTGGTAGAGAGAGGTATAATAGAGGTAGTGCGTGGTTGCAGCGCTTACGCGGGATGACTCGCGACGAGTTGATCTGTCAATTACAGAGAACCCTTAGGACGACGGGGTATCGCGCAATCGCGCGCTTATATCGGGGCTCTAGACGTTCCGGCGAGGTTTTACGGATAATCGAAGAGTTTGTTTTTAATCATGGATTAAGTGGTCTGCCAGTTTTTAGTGACATAATCGAAGGAAGGTCGGAGCGGCTTGGTAAGTTTAAAATATTTCAAAATATTTCAAAATATTTATAAAATTTATAATCATTGATATGCTACTTTTCAGCTCTGGAAAGTCTACTAAATGACGATGATTCGAGCGATGCTACATATTTTTCCGGCGCGGAAGACAGCACGCCTACATACTCGCGGCGCGCCGCGGGGACGTTTAATCCAGTCGCACGCACTCTGAGTTTTGATACCAGTGATGATGATGATGAAGACGCTGAGCCTGCTGTTATTATAGCCGATGTGCATGCTGGCGCCGAGGAGAGTGAAGAACCTCCACGAGAGGTAGAAAGCCCTGCACTAATTGTAGGGGATATCCCTGATCGCATGGAGGAGGAGGAGGAGGAGGAGTTGGAGGAGGAGGAGGAGGAGGAGGAGGCTGTAAGAGAAGCGCGAGAAGTAGCAAACGAGATCGAGCTTCAAGAAGAAGCCATAGGCGAGTATCTTGCTGCATACGATCGTCTACCTCTCATCGATGATGACTTTCGGCTTCTGGAAAGTCAACCACCTGGTGTAGAGGCTGACGACCATTCCACCACTGCTGAGAGTGCGCGCAGAGAAAGACGGCACATACTGGGTGTGCTGTGTGCCACCGCCAACCAATCGGCCCCAGGGTACAACACACGCGAGCGCCTCGACCGTGTGGTCAACGAATGTAAGTAAATATTTATTCTTATATTTTAAAATATGTGCCCTTTTTAAAAATATTTTTCCGTGCGTAGTTGTGCGAAGTCGCGATCGGTCTTTAACGCAGATTGTGGCATCGCTCCCCGAGCTTGCTCGTTTGCGGGAGGTATACGAGCGGGTATCAGACAATCGTCAAGCACGGCTTCAGCGATGGTTTCGCGACCAAGCCGAAGACGAATCCTCGCCTTTGTATACAGAAAGCAATCTGCGGGATTTGGTGAATAGAGTATTAGAAAGCTTTGCGGGTATCGCGGAATCTTAAAGTAAATCCCTCACCGTAAAACCATTAATCTATTTTAATATATTTTAATAAAAGGCATCATTTGTTTTGTTACAGCTGAGGTTCGCTCACCCGTGCAGGTAGGCGGTGGTGGCAGTGAGGACGTTTATGATGCCGAAGACTACGACAGCATACGGCCCCCCGGCGTGCGCTTCACTGCTGTGGTTGAGGGACAGCAGTACCTGCGACGCTTCGGAGTGCAGGGCCACAGAGTAAGATTTTCAATTATAGAGCCGCGCGCAGATATAAATCCCGTATTATGGGTAGAGGCCGCGATTAGGGACATGCACGATTATATAACCACATGCGTTCCAGGACATACATTAATCGGGATTACAATTTGTAATGAGCGATTTTCACGTGGTACGGGCGGGCTGTCGTTCAGGCCTATTGCGAACTTTAATTACGCTGATTTATGGAATTTAATAAGTTCCATAAGTCAGAGTAACGAAATTTTGGGTATCGGAGAGGGACTCGAGTTACAGGTGTGCTATGTAGTAATGCCCGTAGGTGCGGGTGGTGGCTTAAAGTTGAGCGATTTGCGAAAGCGCTCAATCGTTGTTATTAACAATGCCGATAATTTATGTTTACCGCGTGCGCTTGCGGTCAGAAGGGTACACATGGCTCTCAAGTCGCAGCCTTGCGATGAGGTGCGCGCAGAATTGCATGAGATTCACGACGGGCGTCGAAAATTGCAAAAAGAGTGCGCGGAAAGTCTCGTGGACGCCGCTGGGGTAAATATTCCGGGTGATGGCTGTGGTTTTGAAGAGCTCGTGAGCTTTCAAAATTTTTTTCTCGCAAGTGGCGTAGCACTCGTTGTTTTCGAGAAACAAAATTTTGGAAGCGGCGAACCTCCGCTCCTTGATGGACGAAACACTCTCCGGGAATTAAATGCCCCACTAGCCGGTATTATTTATTTGATGTTTGAAGAGCGTGCACGACATTTTAATTTATTTACTAATTTATTCGGAGCGGCGGAATCGCCTTTTTTCTGTTCTTATTGTAATAAGGCATTCCGCTGCATAAATCAGCGCAAATGTACGCGAACATGCGCGTGCTGTTACGTTTCACCGCCATGCAGAAGCGATCAAGTCGAAATGATAGAGTGCGTGGATTGTGGGCGACAATTTTTCGGTCACGAGTGTTTCGCGAATCACAAGCGTGCAGGCTCTTACAAAAAAAATAATAAAAAAGTGTGCGACATTGTGCGGTTGTGTGAGAATTGCATGCACATTGTAAACGTGTATCAGCGGAAACACGAGTGTGGTATCAGTTTTTGTAGGCACTGTCAAAAGCACCATGCCTTTAACGACTTGTGCTTCATGCAGCCAATCAGCGTTGTCGTCCCTGGGGTAAAAAAAAAGAAATATCTTTATATGTTTTATGATTTCGAGACAACACAAGACACTCCGTATGGCGAAAATGCGCACGTTCACGTACCTAATTTGTGCGTTGCGCACCAAGTATGCTCGGATTGCATCGGCGTGGACGACATACAAATAGAATGCCCCACTTGCAGGGTGCGCGAATTCATTTTCACTCGCGATCTCGTTAAACAACTCTTGGAGCTATGTGTGCGAGAAAAGAGAGATTTTGCCGAAATTATGTGTATAGTGCACAATGCTCGGGCATTCGACTCTCAATTTATATTGAAAGAGTTGGCGGAAAGTTCCAAGTGTGGCACGCCGCGCGTAATATTAAATGGCCACAATATTACGCAGCTAAAGTACGGGAGCACAAAGTTTATTGATAGTATCAATTACTTTCAATTGAAACTGAGTGCTTTGCCTGCGACATTTGGACTGCCCGAGAGCGCTAAGAAAGGTTATTTCTCCCACCTTTTCAATATCAGTGAGAATGAGCACTACAGGGGCCCTCTACCCGCACCCGAGTTTTATTGCCCAGGTATTATGTCTGTGGCTGAACGTGCTGCTTTTCTCGTATAGTATGAGAATACAGCCCCAAACTACGTATTCGACTTTCAGAAAGAGATTGTCGAATACTGTAAAATGGACGTGGAAATATTGAGACGCGCGTGCATACGGTTTCGCGAAATTTTCATAGAAGTCGCTCAAACAGACCCGTTCGTCTCCGCGTGTACAATTGCGTCCACATGTATGTATGTTTTTAAAAAAAATTTTTGCAGCCAAAAACTATTGGCCTGATTCCGCCAAACGGATATAGGCGCGGGGATAAGCACTCGCAGCAATCTATAGAGTGGCTGCTATACTGCGAGCGCGAGTTCGGGCGTGAAATTATACACGCGGGGCGATCGCGCGAGTTTCGTTTACGCGAGGAGTTTCTTGTAGACGGGTATCTACCGCCAATCGGGGGAGGAGAGCCTGCCTCAACAGCCAAAGGAATTGTTTTTGAATATCAAGGCTGTTACGTGCATGGCTGTCCGCGCTGTTTCAGCGATAATCGTACTGTGAGAAAAAATAAATACGGTCAAACATACGCACAGGCGTACGAGGGCACGGTGGCAAAAGTCGCAGCAATGAGGCGGTTCGGATACGACGTGCGTGAGATGTGGGAATGCAATTTCGCGCGAGTGAAAAGTCAGCAACCGGAAATTACGCAATATTTAGCGACTCATCCGGTCATGAGCAAAATATCCTTAAACCCGCGTGACGCTTTTTTCGGTGGCCGCACGGAAAATATCGTCACTTCTCGCAGTACCGCGCCGGACGAAGAGATCAAATATACCGATATTTGCTCTCTTTACCCATATATCTGCAAGAGGGGACGTTATCCCATTGGGCACCCGCGCATTTACATCGGCGGAGAATACACGGAGTTGACTGGCGGTCGAAACAATGATCTCTCGCGCGTGGAAGGGCTGATAAAGTGCAAGGTTTTACCACCTCGTAGTTTGATGCTGCCTGTATTACCCATAAAAATGCACTCTCGGCTGATTTTCGGACTCTGTCGCTCGTGCTGTGAGGAATTGCGAGAGGGCGACTGTAATCACGACCAAGCCGCTGAGCGTGAATTTACAGGCACATGGGTTGTCTGCGAGTTACAGAAGGCGATCGAACTTGGCTACTGCGTCACAGAAATATTTTTTATTTGGCAGTATGAGACCACGCAGTTCGATCCTGTCACGGGTGCGGGTGGGCTGTTTGCTCCGTATGTCAATACCTTTCTCCGATTGAAGCAGCAGGCAAGCGGTTGGCCTGCTTGGTGCACAGACGAAGAGAGTAGAAAACGGTATGTCGACGAGTACGAGCGTGACGAGGGGATAAGGTTAGACTCGGAAAAAATAGAAAAAAATCCGGGGCTGCGTTCTGTCGCGAAATTGTGTTTGAATTCGCTGTGGGGAAAATTTGGCCAACGCTCAAATATGAAACAAACGACTATTATTAAAACGCGTGAGGGACTATTAAAACTTCTTACAGCGGCGGAAAAAGAAGTATTCGATGTTTTTATGGTCAACGAGAACTTTTATACACGAATTGGCGCTTTCGCGAAGATACCGTCGATGTTTCGGGTAATACAAATGTGACAATAGCTGCGTATACAACCGCACAGGCGCGTCTCGAGTTGTATTCTTATATTGAAAAACTCACCGCAGCGCGTGTTCTATACATGGACACAGACTCGTGTATTTTCACATGTAAGAAAAATGACCCTACTGAGTATACTCCGTCTCTGGGTGCTTTACTTGGCAACATGACAGACGAGCTAAAGGCGTACGGCGAGGGTACCTATATTACAAAGTTTCTCTCAGCGGGTCCAAAATTTTATGGCTTCCAAGCTGTCGTACCCTCTACCGGGGAAACTGTCGAGTGCTGTAAGATTAAGGGTATTAGTCTCAATAGCGCGAATTTGTGTATAATAAATTTCCAGAGCATCGCGCGTTTGATCGCAGCGTATTTTGAAAACGAAAGAGAACCCATCGTTTTGAAATATAAACCGATCAGACGCACTCGCACGCACGAAGTCATCACTCGCGACGAAAAAAAGTCGTGTTCCGTAGTACTTAAGAAGCGTAGATACTTTCGCGATGCAGTATCACTACCTTTTGGTTATAAGAGCGACGCATAGTATGTATATTTTATAAAAAACTTGTAACCGCGTGTATTTATGTAAAATAAAATTGTCCTTTTTAATAAAAATTATTTACCTGTCAAAATTATTTCTACCTATATCCATCACTTTCCTCGCATTAGTACGCTGAAAAAAAGCATGCTATGATAATAGGCCGTTATATTTTCTTAACAAAGTAATATACAGAATGTTTTATAGCGTTTTCATGTTAAATATACTAAGAAGGTATTGTAGTTACAAAGTCACGTCATGTTTCATAGTTAACTATATCGCCGGCTTGGGCATGCTAGTCGTCGCGGTAGTCCTGCTCATTCTCGCGGCGGGGGACAGCCTAGTCAACCCGCGCGTGCGCGCGTGAATCAGCTAGTCACCGCGGATCAGCCCATCCCCCCGCACGACCAGCTTGTCGCCACGTCAGCTCATCACCGCGGTAAAGATACTAGTCCCCGCGCGCGCGCCGCCGCCGCCGTCGCCGCCCCGTCCGCGCGTCATACAGAAGATAATGTTTCACGCGAATGGAAAAAAGGATATAAAATGATTGGGAAAGCGTGGGACAGTCTCATTCGGTGGCTAGAGATCGTAAAAAAATGGATACACGCTTGAAACATCCGTTTACCTGCTGTGTGTGTGGACCCACAGGCTGTGGAAAAACACGCTTTGTTCAGCGCTTTCTCGCCCATTTACCGGTCATGTATACCGCACGCTTCGACCGTTTACTGTTTTATTACGATGAATGGCAAGAGGCTTACAGAACAGCTTTTAAGTCCAATGGACCTATCATTGAGTTTCGAGAGGGACTCCCACAGGTAGGCGACTATTCCTCGGACAACGAGAAGAAAAAATTACTCATTCTCGATGATCTTATGCGAGAATCCTCGAGCGACGTTATTTTAGACTTGTTTACGAAAGGTAGTCATCACAAAAATATCAGCGTGATATTCATAACGCAAAATGTTTTCCACAAGGGAAAGGCGCAGCGTGACATAAGTTTAAATACAAAGTACCTAGTGCTGTTCAAAAATCCGCGCGACAAGGCACAAATACAGCATCTCGCGCGCCAAATCCATCCCGAAGACTCGGGTTTTCTCCGCGAAGCCTACATAGACGCTACGCGAGCGCCACACTCTTATCTCTTTATAGATCTCTCGCAAGACTGTTTCGATGAGTTTAGATTTCGCGCAAACATATTCCCCGGTGACAGTGCGCATTACGCATACGTGTCCAAATACTTTAAATCACGCTGATTTGCCGCGCCGAACGTCAGTCGGGAAATAACTATGGCCCCGTACGTACGAACTACCTCTTGTCGCGGCACGTTACCGCGCGGTAAACATTTTTCCAAGAAAAATCTCGCGCTACTCGGCGTGCTCTGCCACGGCGATAAGAAACATCGCACAACCATAGCCCGAGCGGCTGACAAATCCCTTGTCAAGTGCATATGCGAGTGCGTGTTGAACGTTTTACACGGGGTCGTAAAATTATCGGATAGCGAGAAGAGACGATTGAGCAAGCATAAACACACGTTGCGCAAGTTATCGCACCCAAGTGGTAACACCGATTGGCGCACAAAGAAACGAGCGATTATTCAGAACGGGGGATCATTCCTGCCTATCTTATTAGCTCCAATCGTGAGTACTCTCATTTCGAAAATAGTTGGCTCGCGTGACACGCAATAAGATGGAACACGCGCGTAAAATGATTCTCGTGCCAGAAGGTTCGATGGCCGCGAGCCCGACCGCGGATGTCGAGGAAAAAAGTTTACAAACGCATGGCGATAATTTTTCTCGCTTGGACACCGAAATGTACGACATTTTACGCTCGAAGGCAGCGCGCGATGATTACGAAAAATGTCTGAATTATTTGCAGATTTTACGTCGCTATCTTTTTTTCCGCGACAACGAGCGTATCGCCGAGCGGCGCGAGACGAATCACGAGGTAGACGAAATCGAAGAGAGTCTCGCGCCGCTCAGCGAGGAGACTATTCTCCGAGGTATACCCAAAGTACTCGCGCCAAAAGCGCGACTCTTGCTCCGGCACTGGAGGACAACGGTTCCCGAGCGTCTAAAGTGGGACAATGCAGGCACTGTGAGCATTGATGGCCGACAAGTGGCGCGCTCGAGCATAATCGAGTTACTTCTCGACACACTGCAAAAGAGCCCGCATGTGGAGGAGGAAGAACCGCCTGTCGGGCGCTTTGAGTTTGCAAAATTTCTCAAAACTAGCGAGACGCCCGTTAATCTCATCGAAAATCCAAAAGTTTTGAAAATTGGGCGGATTTTGACTGCAACAGCAAATACGGCCAAACGACGTTTGCCGCGGCAACAGACTATAGAGGCCGGAGAAAATAATGCACCCTCGCCCATGTTAATTCGCAGTAAAAAGCAGACCAAGAAAAAATGGATGCACTTTGATATATAAGCGATAAGATGCCATACGGAAAACAATACTACGATCTCCAGCATGAGGCGGGTTACGCGGGTGCACGAAACCTTCTTCGCGTAAATGCCAAGAAGGAGAAGAAAAAAATTTATGCGTGGCTGAGCAATCAAGATGCCTACACGCTTCATCACCCGATAAAAAGAAGATTCCCGCGCCTGTTGTACAATGTAACGAACGTCGATGACGTGTGGGAGTGCGATCTACTTCAGCTGACATCGATAAAGGATTACAATGACGGGTACTGCTATATTCTCGTGGTCATCGATGTACTCGTTAAGTTTGCCTGGGTTAAACCACTGAAGGATAAAACTGCGCGCAACGTTGCCGACGCTTTTGAGCGAATTACCGACAGAGCGAAGCCGCGCTTGCCCATGTGTGTGCAGTCCGATCGTGGCAAGGAATTTCTTGGCGCCGCTTTTCAAAATCTTCTCAAGCGCATGGAGATCGGCTTTCGTGTCGCTAGAAATCCAGATGTCAAGGCAGCGGTGGTCGAGCGGCTCAACAGAACGCTGCGCGAGCGCATATGGAGATATTTCTCACATCGAAACACCAAACGATACATCGATGTTCTGCAAAAAATTGTGTACGCGTACAATCATTCTCGGCACAGCGGTACGCGAATGCGCCCAGCAGAGGTCAACCTTTACAACGCTGCGCGAGCGCGCGAAAATCTGGCCAAGCGCGCGCGCTCCAATTATCGCCGCCCCGCCGTGCCCTACCGTAAATTTGCTGTGAGTGACCTCGTCCGTGTCAGTCGAACAAAGAACACCTTCGAGCGCGGATACGAAAAAAATTTCAGTGAGGAGATTTTCAAGATTATACGCGTATCTCCGCGGCAAGGGCTGTACACATATATATTGACGGACTTAAACGGAGAAATAATTGACGGATTCTTTTACAACGAAGAGCTCGTTTTGATCGGGCACGATCGACTGACTGGCGATAAGAGCTTCAAAATCGAGCGTATTGTGCGCAGGAAAGGTCGTGGCGCCAACAAACAAGTGCTCGTCAAGTGGCTAGGCTATCCCGATAAATTTAATTCTTGGGTGAAAGCGAGTCAACTCGAGAGCATTTCGTAGAAAACCACGAGCAGACATGGAAGCGAACGAAGATTTTTACATGGTACTGCCTAGCAACAGCAGTATGGCTTACTTTCCCGATAACACAACCAGCTGTTTCACCACCCACTTGCCACGCGAGATCAAATTACACGGAGAGTGGCACGTCGGACTGATGGAAATTCACGTACCATGTAGCATCGTGCATTTTCAAGACAATGATGCCTTTTACACTTTTAGTTTATTCGCCATGAACGACGACGACGAACAGAGTGAGAAAACATTCTGCCATTTTCCAGTCGGCATTTACGACTCTCTTCAACAGCTGGCAGACGCCATAAATAACTCGAATGACATTTATAAGCATCACATGCTTGAACCCGTAAAGGAGAGCAATGGCTATTATGCCATCAGACGCAAGTGCGCCTGCCAAGAGCCACATGCGACTCATTTCAACGAAAAAATTCTACGCATTTTTGGGTTCGATGACGAGCCCGGGAAAAAAATTCTGTTTACGACCTTTAACCATGGCGTGCTGCGGGAAACTGTAGCCGAGAGATCAGCCTCGCTCTCTCGTACCATTCCCGACCAACTGTACGTTTATACAGATATTTGTGAACCCTACACAGTGGGGGACACACAGGCCCCGCTCTTGCGCATCGTTTCCTTGGATAACTCAAAATTCAGATACGGCTGCAGTGCTGTGCAGCGTTTCACGCCCTCCCACTACATACCGCTTCTCTATCATAATTTTCACAATATTATCATCGATATAAGAGACCAGCTCGGACAGCGCATTCCATTCGAGTACGGTACGCTGACTGTGACACTCCATTTCAGACGAAGTCACTGATATGTGTCATTATACTAGATACTACGATGAGCAGATAGGTGGCGGGAGTGGGGTAAGAAGCGTTTTCGCTGGATCGGCCTTTCAGAGAGGGCGCGGTGTTGGGGGGCCTCTTTCGCCGCATTCTGCCATACGTCAGGAGTGGCGCTAAGGCCGTCGGGAAAGAGACCTTGCGCGCAGGTATGAAAATCATAGACGATGTCACAAACAATGGTGTCAATTTGAAGGAGGCCATAAAATTGAGAGCCGGAGAATCGGGACGCCATCTCAAAAGAAAAGCGGCAGAGAAAATTAGCGAAATCATGAAGGGGTCAGGGTATAAAACTACCAGGCGCATCAAACGGCAACGGCAGTCGACAAAGGCACGTGCAAGCGCCCGTACCTCGCGGACCAAGCGTAAGAAAAAATTGACAGCTGCACCGCGCAAGACTCGTAAAGCGAGCAGAACGCGGAAAACCCCCGCTTTTCGGGACATTAACGATATTTTCGGTCCAAAATAAATCTTGAAAATGTCTTTCTTGCACTCTCACTCGTCAGAGTGTATGTCGAGCGAACTCGATCTTTTCTCCCTCCCATCTACTCAAATCTCCATCGAGGGCAGCAGTTTTTTGAACTATAAGCCCGTCTCCTCGATCAGCGACGAGGGCGATGCGCCCATCGAATTCGTCGTACCTAGTGCCAGCGAGCATTACATCGATCTCGCACAGACCATGCTCTTTGTCAAGGCACAAATACTCCCTAACGACGATGTCGACACAAATCTAAAAGTTGGCCTTGTAAACAATCTTCTTCATTCAATGTTCAATCAAATCGATATTTTTCTCAATCAAAAGCTCACCTCACCGCCCAACAACATGTACGCGTACAGAGCTTACATAGAGTCACTGCTGAGCTATTCCCCCGCTGTCAAAGAATCTCATCTCACCGCGAGCCTCTGGTACGATGATACACCTGGCTGTATGGAGGGCGTGGCAGAAAATCAAGCAATCGGTTCGAACAAAGGCCTCGTACAGAGGCAATATTTTACGAAAGAGGGTCGTGCATTCGATATGATTGGACATCTGCACTGCGACTTGTTTAATCAGGATAAAATGCTCATCAATGGCATCGAAATAAGAGTGCGTCTGGTGCGTAATAAGGATGCATTTTGCCTGATGGATTCCACAAACGACGGCCGATTCGGAATAAAAATAAAAGAAGCTACCCTCATTGTTCGTCGTGTCAAGATAAATCCTGGTATTTTGATCGCACACGCCAATACACTGGCCAAATACCCCATTACGCGTGTCGAGGTGAAAACATTTACGCTTCACACTGGTATACTAGGCGATAGCATTGATAATGCGATTCATGGTCAACTGCCGAAACGTATAATCATCGGTTTCGTCGATAACAAAGCGTTCAATGGAAATCGAGCGCTAAACCCATTCAACTTTCAACATTTTGACATAAATTATCTCTCCCTATATATCGACGGGGTTCAAATACCAAGCAAACCGTTACAACCGCACTTTACAGGCAACAGCGCAACGTTTATCGAGGCATTCCAAACACTCTACTCAGGCACAGGGATACATTTTCTCAATGAGTGCCTAGGCATAAACCGTTACAACTATTCAATGGGGTATTTTCTTACGGCATTCGATCTCACACCCGATTTATCAGCGCATTGCCACTCTCATTAGAACCTCGTACGCTCGGGCAGTGTGCGTATCGAAGTGGGCTTCGCGACGGCGCCGACTGTTACAATAAACTGCATTGTCTACGCAGAGTACGATAACGTTCTCGAAATCGACTCCACTCGACAAATTTTAACGGATTTCAGCGCCTAAGCGCAAGAGCAGAAGACGACGGGCCTGCAGAGACGTCACGTATCACATTGCCACAGTCATAAAAAGTGGAGGGGGAAGCGTGGCGCTCACATGCGGCGCTCTCTCGCGTCACTTCGCTTTTTCTCTTACACGCGAACACGCGCCTCTACACAAAATGGACTACGTAATCGATATTCAAGGTTTTCGTGATTCGGAAAAAAGTTTCTGCCCAAGGAAGTAGCTATCACGTGCCTGCAAAAGAAAATTAGTGATCAATGGATAGTGCAAGCGCCGCATAGTTTTTCCAACTTGCCGGACGATCTCAAAGAGACAAACACCTTTCTAGCCGTCGAAATTCACGGTGTTCATTGGTTTGACGGCGAAGTAACGCTTCTTCAACTACATCGGCATCTTTACAACATTGCCAGAGTATCGCGAACAATTTTTGTGCGCGGCGAGGAGAAGGCCCGATACATCGAAGCGCTTTCCGGATGCAGCGTCATTAACTTGGAAAAATTTAATTTACCATCGTTTAAAAAGCTCAACAAAATTTTCCCAGACAATACACTGTGCGCCACGCATTCAACCAAAATCTTGTTGGCCAAAAAAGAGTTTTGTGCTCTTTACAAAGTTCATAAGCTAAAAAAGTGGCTGTGCTCGATACTTCCTGCGAAATGGAAAACGCTTCTTAAAGAAAAAGTGGAAAGTGAAATGTTCCTTGCAGCAGTTTACGAGCAAAGAGATACGAATAGTGACAGCAGCGATAATAATGACATATACTACTCAGCCATCGAGGGCGACACATCCTCTGACTGAAAAAAAAAAAAAATGAACACGAGTTTATGCAGCCAATCACATACCAAGCCGGTTGAGCCGTCCATCGGCGGTGATTGCAAATCTCGACACAGCGGACAAGCCCGGCTCTCATTGGGTAGCTTTCTACATAGACAGTCATGCAAGAGGTACCTATTTCGATAGCTATACCACCATCGTCGCGACATCATCTCGATCGACTCAGAAGAAATTGCAAGTGGTTCAGGTGGAACAAGAAGAAGTTGCAAAGTTTCGATTGTAAAGTGTGCGGTGAATATTGCGTCATGTTTTTGCATTTTATGTGTAGTGGGTTTACTTTACGAAAATTTTGTAACATCTTTACGACAGATGCTCGCGCCAACGATAAAATAGCTGCTAAATTTTATAACATTATAAAGAACAAAAAATTAAAAAAAGAAGGACGTGCGTACAATTTCCCGCGTGCTACTTCACAAGGGTGCGGCTCGTGCACTCAGGCATGTAGGCCAATGACTCATTATTAATCTCTCTAACTTTAAGATATATTTTGCATTGTTGGGCCTAGATTTGTAAGCTAATATATGTATGCGTGATTGTTCATTACTTGTAATATCTTAATACTGAAATGAATCAGCCCCTGGTTCAAATGCGATTTTATGTATTCGTAGTTAATTTTAAGCATCGCTTGTGTCTGTCTCGGTTAAACCATATGTATTCGTAGTTTGTAAGTTTTTGTCTCTTTTCAAAATTTATATATTCATAGTTTGTAAGTTTATGTATTCATAGTATGTAAGTTTATGTATTCATAGTTTGTAAGTTTGATCGAATAAACAAAAAAATATATAAATCATGTTTTCATTTACAGACCTTTCATTTTCCAACTCCTGAAAAAAAAAAATCAGTTAAATTCATTTTCCTCCCGCGAGAGAGTATTCAAAACGTTTCCTTTTATTACGAAATACTTACGCGTGAAAAATGTTATCATCATATACACATTTTCTTCACGCGTAACTTAAAAACTGTTGAACAAAGAACGCATTTATGGAGAGGGTGAAGTGTTCTTAGAACCACTTAACGCAGTTATCGGGTACAACCATAAATAGTTACATGTCGCGGCACATATTTCCTTCTCACAAAACAAAGAATGCATTCATGTGAAAAATTTATCATGTATACGCTTTGACTCGTAATCAGTTAAACACATACACACACACACACACACACACACACACACACACACATATCGTAAAATCGAGAGCACTCTTGAAACTGTCCGTTAAATTCGTTGAACAATTGACGCATTCGTGGCCAGGGTGAACTGTGCTTAGAACCACTTAACGCTGTTATCGGGTACGTGTCACAGCACGCATTTCCTTCTCACGAAAATCTTTGTCGAGAGTACGTGATTGAAAACGCTAAACAATGGACGCATTCATAACGACAATTATTGGAAACGCTTTCCACAGTCATTAGGTATAACCATAAACCTAATATTTTTCTCGCCACCTTTCCCCACCACCGGGTACGTTGCGTCATACACGTGCTCTCATTGGCTGCACCGCCATCCCCCACTGTCGGCGTCCCCTACCACCTCTCGAGACGCACACCCAAACTAATAGCGCAACCGACGACGTTACGTCAGTCTAGTAGAACACGCAGCACCAGCAGCACCAGCAGCACCAGCAGTCAAATCAGCTGTAAAAGCACGCCTCAGTATTTCTTTACACACACACACACACACACAAAGTACACTCGTACAACGACATTGCTTCAGCCACGAGCATTAGTATTTCTTTTTTAAAACAAGTTTGTGACAGCTATTTTAAAATTAATCAAGACGATCTTCCGCAAAACTTGCTTTTTAACACAAGTTACGCGCTCAATAAGTCTCACTCGAAATTTGCATACCTTGGATTGCAATATTATGGTGGGCATTTCCGTACAGTGATTCAATTCGGTGGCGATACTTCGCCACGCAAATACATAACAATGGGAATCACCGCGTGGGAGGAATTCACCATGCATTTTCCTACAGTAATGTATCATTTGTACGGGCACAAGCAAGAGTTTACAAAAATCGACCTAACTGAGCACGAGATTAATTTGACTACCGCTTATAACTCGAGAGTACTGGGAATCAATCAGAAAAAGAAAACAGTGGAGCCTGTGTCATTACGGAGCCGGCGCCAGTATCAGCATGAGGCGCAAGATTGGGATACCAACGACGGATTCTGCATCGATACAGAGTCAATCATCACGGCCGTCGACGCAGATGACAACGACGACGACGACGAGAGTGCACCGGCGCGAAAGAAGAGAAAAGTTGAGAGTCTTCCAAGTGTTGTGATCATGCGACGTACTTTTCTAATATTAAAAAGCATGCGCGAGTGTATAGAGTTTCGTCTTCGCGAGTTAGAGGATATGTCCACGTATGTTAATGTCATGTATGATGTAATGATAGACAGTTTGAAAATGCACGAGAACAGTCGCGAACTTGATAAATGTTTCGACGGGTCCACATTTCTTAAACTTTTCAACGATCACAAAGACGAATTAATATCTAATGTAAAAAACCGGATGATTTATTCAAACTTTGGTAATTCGAATGTGGATAGACTATTTGTAGAAATAAAATGTCTTTATTTACCGACACTAGAAAAAGATGTATACGAGGCTGTTAATAATTAATCAATAAATACAAATTTTAATTGTATTGCCTTCTTCTTCATTATTTCATAGCCCCTACTCTTCCGCTCTATCCCCATCCACCACCAATCACTTGGCCTTACATATAAGCTAATAGTAGCATCGGCGCGAGAGCAGAAGGGCTGCAACCTTCACAGAGCACACATCATGGGTCCGCCATTTAGCAAGCAGACATCAGAGGATAAACAACCTCTCATCGATAAAGAAAAGAAAGATTATTCGTCGACGGATAAAGATTCATCGCGATATAAATCTTTTTCCACCAATACCAATTCCTTTCCCAAAAAACAAGGTTATTCACGATGTAATTAAAACTTAACACAAAAACGGTCCTTTTCAGGGCCATAAACTCATTATTACGTATACAAAACTATTTCTTATACTTTGACCAGTTGGAACTCCCGCTGCGCAGTTCGACGGACCAACGATGGAGTAGGGATGCTGACGCATACCTGCACCACACAAAGCAACTCTCTCTCTCTCTCTCTCTCTCTCTCTCTCTCTCTCTCTCTCTCTCTCTCTGTGTGTGGGTGTGTGGGGTGGGTGGGTGTGGGTGGGTGCGAGCGCCATCTCTCTCTCTCTGTGGGTGGGTGGATGTGGGTGTGTGGGTGGGTGTGGGTGGGTGTGCGTGGGAGGATGTGTGCGTGCGTACTCTCTCTCTCTCTCTCTCTCTAGTACATGGACTGGTATAGCGCGTATCATATTACACGGAGGTGTCAAGAGGGTATAACTGTTATGTAAACAGTAGCTAATTACCCATTGTTAATGGGTGGCTTGTTTTGCAAAACAGTAGCGGTTTTGAAAACAATAGCCCCATTGACATGGGCCCTTGACATGAGTCATTAGCTACCGTGCAGCTACTGTTTACATTTCACTTAACTTAATGATCCCACCCGCGGCGCCGCCACGGGGTGCCCCCCTCGCCCCCTTGTAATATAATATGTCTCGCTATACCAGTCCATATACTACTTCTAACAATTTGGCTATGTTCCTAAATAACTGTGTCAAAATTTCTAAGGTATCCCATAAGCTATTTTTACCTTTGCCCCTAAGCGGTAAAACAAAATACATTTTTTTATTGGCCTTAATGGTTTTAGGCTCTCCCGTTACTAAACTCTCGAAATGAGGAAGCTTCCCTAAATCCTTTAATTGCCTAGACCCGTCATCGAGTGGGTCTCCGTCAGTGCTTACAAAATAAAGGTAACTATCCTTCCTCATAAGCAGTTTCTCTCTACAATAGATTATATTGTCTTGAGGACCGACTGTTTTCGGCGCGATACTTTTTTCGTTGACCGAGTCCTCGTCCCCCAAAGTCATGTCGGGAAAGGGATCTTTAAACGCCGAGATGTTGTCGCGCCCGGATGCTTTCCCACACGCGAGCTCTCCTGACATAACCGTTTGCTCACTTTCCTCGGGCGCGAACGCAGAGACAGATGGCGAGGTTGGTCTGTGTAGCGTTTCTTTTTTATTGCTATCCGCAGCTTGTGGTACAAGAGACGCAGACGCCTCCTTATCTTCGACAGGGGACGCGCATTCCTGAACCTTTTCGACCGCGGGGGCTACATTTCTTTTACGCGGCGCGAGAGCTTTAATGGCTTGCTTATACTTTTCACTGGCTTGGTGGCCCACACGCTTACGCGTGGTCATTGCAAGAAAGGTGGGCGCGCCGCCCCTCTCCCCTTATGCCGACTTGTGTAGCTACGCATACTTTTTCCGTAATCGGGTTGCGCGAAAGTGCATCCGCGTTCAGATTTAATTCACCTTTCTTATAGAGTACGTCGAATTGATAGTCTAAAAGTTTTAAACGCCAACGCGTGACTCTAGATCCTGGATCATTATGATTATTCAACCAAACTAGCGGCCTGTGATCAGTAATTAAAGTGAATTTATTCCCGTATAAGTAAGGTCTGAATTGCGTAATAGCGTACACGATTGCTAATGCTTCTTTTGGAAACGTACAATAATTCTTTTCTGCTTGATTAATCGCACGCGACACAAAGGCTATGGGACGATCTTTTCCAATTTCTCCTTGCGATAAAACTGCCCCGATCGCGTACCCACTAGCGTCGGTAGTTACTAAAAACTTTTCTTCGAAATGCGGGTGCGCTAAAACCGGTGGTTCGCATAACTTATCACGGAGAGTCTCAAATGCCGTTTGCGCGCTCTTATCCCAAACAAAAAGCTGTTCTTTTCTAAGAAGGTCTGTTAAAGGCTTGGCTATCCGTGCAAATAAAGCGCCTATAATAACCAGCTAGTCCTAAAAATTGTTTAATATTTTTCTGATTTCTGGGCACTGGAAATTCTTTAACTGCTTTTAGTTTTTCCGGATCCGGGCGTAAACCGTCGCTGCTAATTATATGTCCCAAATAATTAATTTCCGGTTTAAGAAATTCACATTTTTCCGGTTGCAAAACTAAATTAGCATGGCGCAGTTTTTCAAATAATTTCTCGATTGTTTCTATGTGCTCGTTAAAAGTTTTAGAGTAGACGCAAATGTCATCAAAAAAATGAACCACGTTTTTCATACCAGCAATTACTTTAAGAACGAGTGACAAAAATACCGGTGCACTTGTTTTTAATCCAAAAGGTGATCTAACAAAATGAAATAAACCGAGCTCACAAGAAAAAGCTGTTTTTTCTCTGTCCTCAGCTTTAATTTTAATTTGATGATAACCCGCGTATAAATCGAAAACTGAGAAAAATTTGGCATCACCGAGTTGATCCAAAATATCCGCTATGTTCAGAACCGGATGATTGTAATCAGGTATAATAGCGTTTCACTTTCTAAAGTCTACTACTACCCGAAATTTTTTCTTACCGTCGGGTCCCGGTTTTTTGTCAACGCAGAACACCGGCGCCGAGTAGGCGCTTGTCGAAGGCTCGACGATGCCTTTCTCTAACATTTCTTTTACCTGCCTATTGATCTCTTCTTTTAAAATAGGTGGGTGTCTAAATTGTTTAATTCTAATTGGAATATTTGTTGTTGTAGGTATCTCATGTTCAATTACATTAGTCGCGGGCATAATATCTCCTGCTAAATAGAATCGACCTGCAAATTTCACAAGGAGTGACTCAATTTCGGCCAATTGATTAGGTGACAAATGCTTAAGTCGTAAAAGCTTTCTTAATTTAGTCACCCTCTTATTTCCTAAAAGGAAAACCGTGTCTGACATGGCACATAATTTGATAGTCGCGTGGCTCCCCTATTTTATGGCTCCGCCTTTCTACCCTAGTCTGGCTACCTAAGTGCGGAGGGTGCGGCCTATGCTTCCATACTGACCAGACTACTCCATTTATATTTCTTTTACTTTCATGCAGCAATTGTCGTAAAGCACATAACATGTCAGAAGTCACCTCATTGTTAGTCACGCAATACTCTCTCATTTTCTTAAAAATAGGTATAGCGGTACAACAAATAACAGACAAAGCGTTAGCGTATAAGCGTATTAACGAAGCGCATCTCGAATTTTGCAAGTAGGCTAGCTTTCCAAGCTTGACCTGCAGCCCCTCAATAAGGTGTGCCAGCTGAAAATCCTCTCGAACTAAAGCATAAGACAATGCGCTGGATAATTTATTATTTCCGCCCTTCTCAATATTGTCTACTAATTTTGCTAAAACTATTTCTTTTAATCTTAGTTCTTTTATAAATTTCATGTTTGTATTTAATACACGTAAAAGTCCTTATTTTATTACAAACAACATTTACTTTTCCTCTATTTTTATTCAATGCAATTTTTGCTCTACAATTTATTATATTTAGCCTAACACTTTTCCCTTGAGTGCCGACACTCATACTATTTTTACAAGTTAAAATTTCCAAATTTTCCTTATTTTCTACCACGATACATTTATTAACTTTACTTTCCAATTTAGTCAAATTTTTTACAAGAAGATCTTCACTAACTCTATTTTCCCAATTTTTATTTAAAAAACCCAAATACTGTTGAGGTACGCTATCTTTTAACGTTTCCTCTTTAAGTAAATTATTTCCAAATATAATTCTGTTCACTTTTTCTTTCAAACTTTTATTTTTTCTAAGCTTAGTTCTCAAATTTTGCTTTTTAGCTATTTTAACCAACCGGTTTTTAGTTTCACAATGCTTAACTTTCAAATCTTTATTTTTATCAATTTTTAAGTTTAAGCTTTTATTTTCACCAATTTCATTTTTCAATTCTCTAGTTTTTTCAAATTTCAAATTCAAATTTTTGTTTTTACAAATTTTATTTCTCCAATGGCTAGCTTCTTCAAAGTTCAAATTCAAATTTTTGCTTTTACCAATTTTATTTTCCGAATCACTAGTTTTTTCAAATTTCAAATTCAAATTTTCGTTTTTATCAATTCTATTTTTTAAATCAATTTTCTCCAAGACGTGCACGGTACAAATTTCAAATGGGGCAATACTTTTAAGCGAAGAAAGACAAACATCTGAAATAACTTTCTCATGCGAAGCAGGTAAATCGCTATAAACGTTCCGAGTGCTACACTCGCCTAAAACAACACTGGATTTGTCCGACCGAGCAGTTGCAACGGGATTTTTCGCGTGTCCGCGTCCGGAATTGCGCTCATCCCCCCACATCGTACCCTGCGTTACTTCCTTATGTCGTTCGGCTCGTGCCAAACTTACACCCTCTTTGTTTATTGGCCGCGCGATATCTACACCACTCGTGCACCGTAAACTGATTACGTCAGAAGCGAGTTCCAAAAAATTTTCTTCATAATTAATTTTTGCCCCGTATTTTCTGAACATCTCGCTGCCGATTAATCCGTCCTCTTCAATAGGAAAATCGTCAGGAACCAAATGAAAATACAATGTTAAATCGCGGAAAATCAAGGGTATTTTCCCGCGCGAGTTAATCGGTTCCTTAGTTCAAGAATTTCGTTTTCAAAAACAATGGCTTTACTAGGGTTTTTACTAATTTTAAGCAAAGACGGGCCTGCTCCCGTATCTAACATTAATTTGACCGATACCTGATAATTTTCAAATGGCATTTCTATTACAGATGACTTACTATTTATACTCAACAAAATGGACTTTCGCGCAGATTTTAATTCTGATTTGTGTTTGATTGGTGTGGGCGCGCGCTTTCTGATTGCCCCCAGGTCGCGCCCTGTGCCGCGGGGCTGTTCGCGTTTCCCGCTTCACGTTGTAATTTTTCTCTATTCTTTCTTTCCAATACCTGGCATTCATTCTTCCAGTGTCCCTCTTTTTTACAATAATTGCAAAGTTTAACAAAATTATTGATTTGATTCGATTGTGCCACTGCGGGACTGTGCGATCCCTGACTGTATTAATTTTGTGAAACTTGGGGCGTGGCCGGCCGTGCGCTAGCCAATGGGTTCGCGGCTGGCACCGAGACGTGAGCCTGCGTAGCTACGGGCTGCGCCCATGTAGTCGGCTTTGTCGCCGATTGCTGTGTACCCGGGGGTAATAATCATTTTAACGTCCAACAGTTTTTCGCGATATGATTTCTTTTGCCACAATATTGACAAATTTCTGTCGGTTTATTTTGAACAATCATAACTTCAGCCGATTCTGCTTTCAGTTTGTTATTTTCTTGATTTAATTTACTTTTACGCGTTGGTTCGGTTTTCTCTAAATCTGTAACCTCACGCTCTATTTCTATCGCTTTTTCTAGGGCTTCCTGAAAAGTTGCGGCCACCCCCATGCGCCTATTAATTTCCCAATCCATACCGCGTACGAAAAATTTTAATTTGTCGGCCTCAACATGCTGTGTGAACCCCGCATCATCCCTTTTTTCTCTTTTTACGGCTTCTTTTAATTCTATTGCGATACGCCTAACTCTGTTTTCAAATGTTATAATGTTTTCTTTTTCTCTTTGTCTGGCCGCGGCTAATCCCCCCATCAAGGTGTGATGTGTTTTATACGATCCGAAATTTGTCTCAAAATATTTAACTAGATCCGTCATATTAAAAAAAACTATTTCCTCCATTGACTTTGCTGCTTCACCAGTTAGCCGTCGTCTAATTAATTTTACCAGGTCGGCTTCGTTTGCTGCCGGAATCATGCTAACGGCTTCTCTTAAACTGAATAAAAAGGTACTAAGTGGAATATTACTACCGTCAAATTTTGGTATGCAGTCTAGTGCATCTTTAATCGACAAATTTTTTAACGGAGTTAAAGTTGCATTTGGACGAAAAGAATTCATTGTCGTTGGCAGTGTTGTTCTAACATTAGCAACTAAAGGCGTACTATGCCCCCTTCCCCTGCTACGTGCGAAGTATAATTTGCCGAATTTAATAAGTTTGCATCAAAATTCACTTTATTTTGTGTATTATCCCCGTCTGCTGCGTTTAATACCGTTTTATACTGCGTAGCTTCACCGTCTTCCGTTAATTCTTGATCGGATTTGATTAGAGCCGGAAGTTTTTCGGTAATCAAATGTTTATCTACGCTCGAAATTGCTTCCATAATTTCAATAACACTAATATTGTGTTGCATAAATTCGCGTAAAATGTCTATCATGATTTTATCTTGACAAATTTTTTCAACTAATGCCCTATCCGCGGTTTCTGCGAGAGATAACTGCAACTTCTTAACATCCCGAATTCTTTCCGGATTAACTTCCGATGCCGATTGATATCTAGCCCTGAGCACTGCTACTAACTCATTGAGCGTAACTAACTTAGGTTCCTCTAAACTAAGATATTTTCGCAAAATCTCCGTTGCTTCTGAATTCCTAGCGACCGCACCGTTTGAAGCTGCCATTCCAATAATTTATTTATATTTTTCTTTTGACGCAAGAAACGAAGAGAAAAAGAAAATTTTTATAACTGTGGTATGTATGTATATAAAAAAAAATTTTTCACTATTTTCACTTTTATCCCGGAGGTGGGCTCGCAATTGTAACGTCCGTGTTACAATGTCACGAAAACGGTAAAGTAAGCGCGATAAATGTTCCAGTTTCGGTTTACGCCTACACGTAATAACCACGGGAGTAGGAACGCGTGAAAATAGCTAATCGGACTACCAAAATAAACAATGCTAATGCGCGAAATTCATTAAGCGGCAAACGTCAGCGTCAGCGAACAATTAGAGAGACAGAAAAAAGATAAAGGATAGCGGTCTACAGAGTTACTTACTTTGGGGCGGTTGCGGTTATCTCGTTCTCTCAGTTAGCCCTCGGCAGTCTCAGGACCCAAGCGCAGCGGGCGATTCAAATAGCAGAAGGACAGGATTGTGTAAATAAAGTAACACTCAAAAATGCAATTATGTGATGTTTATTAATTGCATAAAGTTACGTTAAAACTGTTACACACTGATTGTAGTCGAGATATAATATCAACAATTATTCGCGAGACTACAATCAGAGAAGCTTGACAAATATTTTAAGTTAATTCCACATGAAAATATTCTAAGTCAATTATACTTGAAATTATTCTAAGTAAATTCTACTCGCAATTATTCTAAGTAAATTCTGCTCGAAAATATTCTAAGTTAATTCTGCTCGAAAATATTCTAAGTCAGAATACAAAATGTTGGAAATTATTCTAAGTCCAATTGTTACAATTAAATAGTCGTCGGTCAAGGGCTTCGCCCTTTGAAACAAAAAGAACAAAAGCTTCTGCCTCGAATGGAGGCGCGATACGGCTTTTATACCCGCGCTTCTATCTAGGGCAGATGCAAAGGTAGGGGAGTGTAGGGTATCTCATCTTTTGCATGGGGTGGCAAAGATGCGGGTGGGGAACTCGGGTTCAAATGTGGCGCTCGCCAAGGACAACGGTTGGATCGATAGGCGGTAAGGAAACGGGTAAGGTAGGACTTGTTACCATGCGAATTGTGACTCACGCAGGTAACCCAGTTGCTACTAGGTGGCGTTACTGACAGAAAATAGGACTCATGGTAACATGAAGGAAAAAAGGTTGTAGGGTGGTAAGGATAGATGGTAGCACAGGTGTCAAAAGTAGTGGTCAGTCGTGCTCGACGTGACATCATTCTAAACAGGCCAAAAAGCCATAAATAGTATATTATGCACCTAGAGAGGAAAAAATTTGGACAGTTCATATCTCGTGCAAATTGCCACCCGAGCCTAAGGCTGGGGTAGCAAACACGAAATGTGGGCTGGCCAATGTTACTCCCGTGGAACGTATACTATTTTTCTCCATACACGCGCCGAAAATACTACATTCGCGATTTTGAGCGGGCAGAGTATGTGGCACTTTCGGCCAGGGTATGGTGAAAAATATATTAATTTGGCAATAAGAAAAGAATTTTACAAAGATTCGCTTGGAAAAATGAATTTTTTTAATTCTTTCATGATTCGCTTTCGAAATGCGCGATTTTATACAAAGCTTTCAGGCATGAGATAAGGCCTGTTTCATGCACGTGTTAAAAAAAAGTATTTTTGCTAACAGATTTTTGTGTTTTCTTTTTCTGCGGCGAGTTGATATGTTCTTACGTTCTCGGCCCAGTTCGCAATTTTTAGTCATTCTATGACAGATATGATAGATGGGTAATTCACAACAAAAGTGCTCAGTTTTCATGTAATCTCCGTGGTAAAAATAACCCTCTTTCATTGAATACAAATGGAGATCTGGAAATTTTTATTTTGACTATATGATATTCTAATAATTTGGGTTTCATTCTATTAAAAAAACGTATTTTTTGAAAAAATTAAAGATTTTATATTATGAAATCTAATCAAATATCCACGGAGATTACAGGACAAAATTTGAGCACTTTTATTGAGAATCACCCAGATATGAATTTCCACAAAAAATACAACGGGAGCGCCGCAAAGTGGATAAATATCCGAAGCTTGCTTATTGAAAGCCGTCCATCACAAGTTGAACCTTGGAACCGCTATGCTGCGCTCCGGTACTGCTTTCCGTGGATACAATGCATGGCCAAGAGTATATAGCCAGTGTAAGTCAGTCGTTTCGAGCAGATATTGCCCAGTAACGAAAGATTACGTCATGGAACTCCGAAATAATACTGAATGCAGTGGGGGATTTTTCCTTTTTCTTACATTCTGTATTATTTCGGAGTTTCATTACGTAATTTTCTTTACTGGGCAATATCTGAATTAAAGGAACTCCTCCATAAACCAAACTACTTGATTATTTTATACTCATACAGTTACAAGTACCACCAGAGAAGAATAGGGAGATGGCCAGCGCCCCGGAAAAAAGTGAGGCAAGTTTCGCGCTGCTGCCGTCTCGCAGCCAAGCATGAAACCATACGCACATTTTCCTGATTGGTCGTAGAAACGTGCGCATGAAGCGGGGCGGGGGAAGCCGGAGAAGACGTCCAGGCGGCTTGGTACACGTGCACTGAGCGGCCCGACGCGCCGTGCGCTTTCCGGCTCTGTTTACTTCTCCCAACAACCCGACAATGGCCGAGTGGCCTGGAAATCGCCGCACGGTCGAACATTTTTATTATACATGCAAATTAACGAAACTTTTAACTCAATACTACCAAACCCAAATTCTAAATCCTAATCTAAGCCCGAAGGGGGGAAGATAAACATAAACGATTTTAGTGTTACTCATCAATACCGTACCGGTAGCCGTGGCTAAGGCGCGCAGCTATTCTTGCCGCAGTCTTTTGGATCCGAGTTCGATCCTCGCTCGCAAATTTTTTTTCCTTTTTTCAGATACACCTTTTTTACTTCAATTTTTATTCTCAAATAGAATAAAAATTTTAATTGTAATTGATATATATAGATATATTTTTTTAAAAAACAATGCCAGTAAAATTTGTGTTTTTCAAAATTATTTTATTGAATCCGCTAATTTTATTGAAATAGTATGATATTTTGGATATCCATGTGTTTGAAATTCCGAACGTTCACAGTGAACGAAAAAACTAAAATTTGCGATTTACATTATAACCGGTTTAAAACCATAAAACAGGGTAGGAATGAACTAAAGCCGTGTAAAAACTAATTTAGCACTTCGCTACACCCATAAACCACACCTAAAACCACCCTTACAGACAAGTCAATTTTCCCATAGCGACACACACGAAAACTAAAATTCCCAGAGTCGCAATAACTTCGCTAGGAAAAATTTTGCGACTGGTACTTGAAGGAAAGGTCCCACACGAACTAAAAAAAATTATGAAGGAAATCACTTTTCCGGAAAACCGAAGGGGTTTATACAGGGCGATATACAGTGCCGGAAACGGGAAAAAAAATTCCCAGAGCCGCAATCACGTCGTTCGCAAAAATGTTTCGACGGTTTCTTGTAGATAACGTTTCCAAATACTTAGAAAAAAATTATGAACGAAATAGCTTTTCCGGAAAAGCCCCCCCAGGGCGATATACTGTGTCTCAAACATGAAAAAAAATTCCCAGAGCCGCAATTAAGTCGTTCGGAAAAATGTTAAGACGGTTTCTTGTAGATCAAGTCCACAAATGCTTAGAAGAAAATTATGAACGAAATAGCTTTTCCGGAAAAGCCCCTCCAAGTCGATATACTGTGTCTTAAACGCGAAAAAAAATTCCCAGAGCCGCAATTACGTCGTTCGGAAAAATGTTTCGACGGTTTCTTGTAGATAACGTTTCCAAATACTTAGAAAAAAATTATGAACGAAATAGCTTTTCCGGAAAAGGCCCTCCAGGGCGATATACTGTGTCTCAAACATGAAAAAAAAATCCCAGAGCCGCAATTAAGTCGTTCGGAAAAATGTTAAGACGGTTTCTTGTAGATCAAGTCCACAAATGCTTAGAAGAAAATTATGAACGAAATAGCTTTTCCGGAAAAGCCCCTCCAAGTCGATATACTGTGTCTTAAACGCGAAAAAAAATTCCCAGAGCCGCAATTACGTCGTTCGGAAAAATGTTTCGACGGTTTCTTGTAGATAACGTTTCCAAATACTTAGAAAAAAATTATGAACGAAATAGCTTTTCCGGAAAAGGCCCTCCAGGGCGATATACTGTGTCTCAAACATGAAAAAAAAATCCCAGAGCCGCAATTAAGTCGTTCGGAAAAATGTTAAGACGGTTTCTTGTAGATCAAGTCCACAAATGCTTAGAAGAAAATTATGAACGAAATAGCTTTTCCGGAGAAGCCCCTCCAAGGCGATATACTGTGTCTTAAACACGAAAAAAAATTCCCAGAGCTGCGATTACGACGTTCGGAAAAACGTTTCGATGGTTTCTTGTAGATCAAGCCCCTAAATGCTTAAAAAAAAATTATGAACGAAATAGCTTTTCCGGAAAACCCCCCCCCCCCGGGGCGATATACAGTGTCGAAAACGGGAAAAAAAATTCCCAGAGCCGCAATTACGTCGTTCGGAAAAATGTTTCGACGGTTTCTTGTAGATCAAGTCCCCAAATGCTTAGAAAAAAATTATGAACGAAATAGCTTTTCAGGAAAAGCCCCCCCCCCCCCCCCGGGGCGATATACAGTGTCGAAAACGGGAAAAAAAATTCCCAGAGCCGCAATTACGTCGTTCGGAAAAATGTTTCGACGGTTTCTTGTAGATCAAGTCCCCAAATGCTTAGAAAAAAATTATGAACGAAATAGCTTTTCCGGAAAAGCCGCCCCAGGGCGATATACTGTGTCTTAAACATGAAAAAAAATTCCCAGAGCCGCAATTACGTCGTTCGGAAAAATGTTTCGACGGTTTCTTGTAGACAACGCTTCTAAATGCCTAGAAAAAAATTATGAATGGAATAGCTTTTCCGAAAAAGCCCCCCAAGGGCGATATACTCTTAAACATGAACAAAAAATTCCCACAGCCGCAATTACGTCGGTCGCAAAAATGTTGAGACGGTTTCATGTAGACCAAGTCCCCACATGTTTAGAAAAAAATTATGAACGAAATAGCTTTTCAGGAAAAGCCCCCCCCCCCCGGGGCGATATACAGTGTCGGAAACGGGAAAAAAAAATCCCAGAGCCGCAATTACGTCGTTCGGAAAAATGTTTCGACGGTTTCTTGTAGATAACGTTTCCAAATACTTAGAAAAAAATAATGAACGAAATAGCTTTTCCGGGAAAGCCCCCCCAGGGCGATATACTGTGTCTCAAACATGAAAAAAAATTCCCAGAGCCGCAATTAAGTCGTTCGGAAAAATGTTAAGACGGTTTCTTGTAGACCAAGTCCCCACATGCTTAGAAAAAAATTATGAACGAAATAGCTTTTCCGGAAAAGCCCCTCCAAGGCAATATACTGTGTCTTAAACACGAAAAAAAATTCCCAGAGCCGCAATTACGTTGTTCGGAAAAATGTTACGATGGTTTCTCGTAGATCAAGTCCCTAAATGCTTAAAAAAAAATTATGAATAAAATAGCTTTTCCGGAAAAGCCCCCCCCCGGGACGATATACAGTGTCGAAAACGGGAAAAAAAATTCCCAGAGCCGCAATTACGTCGTTCGGAAAAATGTTTCGACGGTTTCTTGTAGATAACGTTTCCAAATGCTTAGAACCAAATTATTAACGAAATAGCTTTTCCGGAGAAGCCGCTCCAAGGCGATATACTGTGTCTTAAACACGAAAAAAAAAAATTCCCAGAGCCGCAATTACGACGTTCGGAAAAATGTTTCGATGGTTTCTTGTAGATCAAGCCCCTAAATGCTTTAAAAAAAATTATGAACGAAATAGCTTTTCCGGAAAAGCCCCTTCCCCGGGGCGATATATACAGTGTCGAAAACGAAAAAAAATTCCCAGAGCCGCAATTACGTCGTTCGGAAAAATGTTTCGACGGTTTCTTGTAGATCAAGTCCCTAAATGCTTAGAAAAAAATTATGAACGAAATAGCTTTTCCGGAAAAGCCCCCCCCAGGGCCATATACTGTGTCTCAAACATGAAAAAAAATTCCCAGTGCCGCAATTAAGTCGTTCGGAAAAATGTTAAGACAGTTTCTTGTAGATCAAGTCTACAAATGCTTAGAAGAAAATTATGAACGAAATAGCATTTCCGAAGAAACCCCTTCGAGGCGATATACTGTGTCTTAAACACGAAAAAAAATTCGCAGAGCCGCAATTACGTCGTTCGGAAAAATGTTTCGATGGTTTCTTGTAGATCAAGCCCCTTAATGCGTAGAAAAAAATTATGAACGAAATAGCTTTTCCGGAAATGCCCCCCCCCCCCCGGGCGATATACAGTTTCGAAAACGGGAAAAAAAATTCCCAGAGCCGCAATTACGTCGTTCGGAAAAATGTTTTGACGGTTTCTTGTAGATACCGTTCCTAAATGCTTAGCAAAACATTAAGAACGAAATAGCTTTTAAGGAAAACCCCCACCAGCGCGGTATCCTGTGTCTTAAAAATGAAACAAAATTGACAGAGCCGCAATTAAGTCGTTCGGAAAAATTTTAAGACTGTTTCTTGTAGATCAAGTCTCCAAATACTTAGAAAAAAATTATGAACGAAATAGCATTTCCGGAAATCCGCCCCAGGGCGGTATACTGTGTCTTAAACATGAAAAAAAATTCCCAGAGCCGTAATTACGTCGTTCGGAAAAATGTTTCGACGGTTTCTTGTAGATAACGCTTCTAACTGCCTATAAAAAAAATATTAATGGAACAGCTTTTCCAGAAAAGCCGCCCCAGGGCGATATACTGTGTCTTAAACATGAAAAAAATTCCCAGAGCCGCAATTACGTCGTTCGGAAAAATGTTTCGACGGTTTCTTGTAGATAACGTTTCCAAATACTTAGAAAAAAATAATGAACGAAATAGCTTTTCCGGGAAAGCCCCCCCAGGGCGATATACTGTGTCTCAAACATGAAAAAAAATTCCCAGAGCCGCAATTAAGTCGTTCGGAAAAATGTTAAGACGGTTTCTTGTAGACCAAGTCCCCACATGCTTAGAAAAAATTATGAACGAAATAGCTTTACCGGAAAAGCCCCCACAAGGCAATATACTGTGTCTTAAACACGAAAAAAAATTCCCAGAGCCGCAATTACGTTGTTCGGAAAAATGTTACGATGGTTTCTCGTAGATCAAGTCCCTAAATGCTTAAAAAAAAATTATGAATAAAATAGCTTTTCCGGAAGCCCCCCCCCCCCCCCCCCCCCCCCGGGACGATATACAGTGTCGAAAACGGGAAAAAAAATTCCCAGAGCCGCAATTACGTCGTTCGGAAAAATGTTTCGACGGTTTCTTGTAGATAACGTTTCCAAATACTTAGAAAAAAATAATGAACGAAATAGCTTTTCCGGGAAAGCCCCCCCAGGGCGATATACTGTGTCTCAAACATGAAAAAAAATTCCCAGAGCCGCAATTAAGTCGTTCGGAAAAATGTTAAGACGGTTTCTTGTAGACCAAGTCCCCACATGCTTAGAAAAAAATTATGAACGAAATAGCTTTTCCGGAAAAGCCCCTCCAAGGCAATATACTGTGTCTTAAACACGAAAAAAAGTTCCCAGAGCCGCAATTACGTTGTTGGGAAAAATGTTACGATGGTTTCTCGTAGATCAAGTCCCTATATGCTTAAAAAAATTATGAATAAAATAGCTTTTCCGGAAAGCCCCCCCCCCCCGGGACGGTATACAGTGTCCAAAACGGGAAAAAAAATTCCCAGAGCCGCAATTACGTCGTTCGGAAAAATGTTTCGACGGTTTCTTGTAGATAACGTTTCCAAATGCTTAGAACCAAATTATTAACGAAATAGCTTTTCCGGAGAAGCCCCTCCAAGGCGATATACTGTGTCTTAAACACGAAAAAAAATTCCCAGAGCCGCAATTACGACGTTCGGAAAAATGTTTCGATGGTTTCTTGTAGATCAAGCCCCTAAATGCTTAAAAAAAAATTATGAACGAAATAGCTTTTCCGGAAAAGCCCCCTTCCCCGGGGCGATATACAGTGTCGAAAACGGGAAAAAAAATTCCCAGAGCCGCAATTACGTCGTTCGGAAAAATGTTTCGACGGTTTCTTGTAGATCAAGTCCCTAAATGCTTAGAAAAAAATTATGAACGAAATAGCTTTTCCGGAAAGGCCCCCCCCAGGGCCATATACTGTGTCTCAAACATGAAAAAAAATTCCCAGTGCCGCAATTAAGTCGTTCGGAAAAATGTTAAGACAGTTTCTTGTAGATCAAGTCTACAAATGCTTAGAAGAAAATTATGAACGAAATAGCATTTCCGAAGAAACCCCTTCGAGGCGATATACTGTGTCTTAAACACGAAAAAAAATTCGCAGAGCCGCAATTACGTCGTTCGGAAAAATGTTTCGATGGTTTCTTGTAGATCAAGCCCCTTAATGCGTAGAAAAAAATTATGAACGAAATAGCTTTTCCGGAAATGCCCCCCCCCCCCCCCGGGCGATATACAGTTTCGAAAACGGGAAAAAAAATTCCCAGAGCCGCAATTACGTCGTTCGGAAAAATGTTTTGACGGTTTCTTGTAGATACCGTTCCTAAATGCTTAGAAAAACATTAAGAACGAAATAGCTTTTCAGGAAAAGCCCCCCCAGCGCGGTATACTGTGTCTTAAACATGAAAAAAAATTGCCAGAGCCGCAATTAAGTCGTTCGGAAAAATTTTAAGACTGTTTCTTGTAGATCAAGTCTCCAAATACTTAGAAAAAAATTATGAACGAAATAGCATTTCCGGAAATCCGCCCCAGGGCGGTATACTGTGTCTTAAACATGAAAAAAAATTCCCAGAGCCGTAATTACGTCGTTCGGAAAAATGTTTCGACGGTTTCTTGTAGATAACGCTTCTAAATGCCTAGAAAAAAATTATGAATGGAATAGCTTTTCCGGAAAAGCCGCCCCAGGGCGATATACTGTGTCTTAAACATGAAAAAAAATTCCCAGAGCCGCAATTACGTCGTTCGGAAAAATGTTTCGACGGTTTCTTGTAGATAACGTTTCCAAATACTTAGAAAAAAATAATGAACGAAATAGCTTTTCCGGGAAAGCCCCCCCAGGGCGATATACTGTGTCTCAAACATGAAAAAAAATTCCCAGAGCCGCAATTAAGTCGTTCGGAAAAATGTTAAGACGGTTTCTTGTAGACCAAGTCCCCACATGCTTAGAAAAAAATTATGAACGAAATAGCTTTTCCGGAAAAGCCCCTCCAAGGCAATATACTGTGTCTTAAACACGAAAAAAAATTCCCAGAGCCGCAATTACGTTGTTCGGAAAAATGTTACGATGGTTTCTCGTAGATCAAGTCCCTAAATGCTTAAAAAAAAATTATGAATAAAATAGCTTTTCCGGAAAAGCCCCCCCCCCCCCGGGACGATATACAGTGTCGAAAACGGGAAAAAAAATTCCCAGAGCCGCAATTACGTCGTTCGGAAAAATGTTTCGACGGCTTCTTGTAGATAACGTTTCCAAATGCTTAGAACCAAATTATTAACGAAATAGCTTTTCCGGAGAAGCCCCTCCAAGGCGATATACTGTGTCTTAAACACGAAAAAAAATTCCCAGAGCCGCAATTACGACGTTCGGAAAAATGTTTCGATGGTTTCTTGTAGATCAAGCCCCTAAATGCTTAAAAAAAAATTATGAACGAAATAGCTTTTCCGGAAAAGCCCCCTTCCCCGGGGCGATATACAGTGTCGAAAACGGGAAAAAAAATTCCCAGAGCCGCAATTACGTCGTTCGGAAAAATGTTTCGACGGTTTCTTGTAGATCAAGTCCCTAAATGCTTAGAAAAAAATTATGAACGAAATAGCTTTTCCGGAAAAGCCCCCCCCAGGGCCATATACTGTGTCTCAAACATGAAAAAAAATTCCCAGTGCCGCAATTAAGTCGTTCGGAAAAATGTTAAGACAGTTTCTTGTAGATCAAGTCTACAAATGCTTAGAAGAAAATTATGAACGAAATAGCATTTCCGAAGAAACCCCTTCGAGGCGATATACTGTGTCTTAAACACGAAAAAAAATTCGCAGAGCCGCAATTACGTCGTTCGGAAAAATGTTTCGATGGTTTCTTGTAGATCAAGCCCCTTAATGCGTAGAAAAAATTATGAACGAAATAGCTTTTCCGGAAATGCCCCCGCCCCCGGGGGCTATACAGTTTCGAAACCGGGAAAAAAATTCCCAGAGCCGCAATTACGTCGTTCGGAAAAATGTTTTGACGGTTTCTTGTAGATACCGTTCCTAAATGCTTAGCAAAACATTAAGAACGAAATAGCTTTTCAGGAAAAGCCCCCCCAGCGCGGTATACTGTGTCTTAAACATGAAAAAAAATTGCCAGAGCCGCAATTAAGTCGTTCGGAAAAATTTTAAGACTGTTTCTTGTAGATCAAGTCTCCAAATACTTAGAAAAAAATTATGAACGAAATAGCATTTCCGGAAATCCGCCCCAGGGCGGTATACTGTGTCTTAAACATGAAAAAAAATTCCCAGAGCCGTAATTACGTCGTTCGGAAAAATGTTTCGACGGTTTCTTGTAGATAACGCTTCTAAATGCCTAGAAAAAAATTATGAATGGAATAGCTTTTCCGGAAAAGCCGCCCCAGGGCGATATACTGTGTCTTAAACATGAAAAAAAATTCCCAGAGCCGCAATTACGTCGTTCGGAAAAATGTTTCGACGGTTTCTTGTAGATAACGTTTCCAAATACTTAGAAAAAAATAATGAACGAAATAGCTTTTCCGGGAAAGCCCCCCCAGGGCGATATACTGTGTCTCAAACATGAAAAAAAATTCCCAGAGCCGCAATTAAGTCGTTCGGAAAAATGTTAAGACGGTTTCTTGTAGACCAAGTCCCCACATGCTTAGAAAAAAATTATGAACGAAATAGCTTTTCCGGAAAAGCCCCTCCAAGGCAATATACTGTGTCTTAAACACGAAAAAAAATTCCCAGAGCCGCAATTACGTTGTTCGGAAAAATGTTACGATGGTTTCTCGTAGATCAAGTCCCTAAATGCTTAAAAAAAAATTATGAATAAAATAGCTTTTCCGGAAACCCCCCCCCCCCCCCCGGGACGATATACAGTGTCGAAAACGGGAAAAAAAATTCCCAGAGCCGCAATTACGTCGTTCGGAAAAATGTTTCGACGGTTTCTTGTAGATAACGTTTCCAAATACTTAGAAAAAAATAATGAACGAAATAGCTTTTCCGGGAAAGCCCCCCCAGGGCGATATACTGTGTCTCAAACATGAAAAAAAATTCCCAGAGCCGCAATTAAGTCGTTCGGAAAAATGTTAAGACGGTTTCTTGTAGACCAAGTCCCCACATGCTTAGAAAAAAATTATGAACGAAATAGCTTTTCCGGAAAAGCCCCTCCAAGGCAATATACTGTGTCTTAAACACGAAAAAAAATTCCCAGAGCCGCAATTACGTTGTTCGGAAAAATGTTACGATGGTTTCTCGTAGATCAAGTCCCTAAATGCTTAAAAAAAATTATGAATAAAATGCCTTTCCCGGAAAACCCCCCCCCCCCCCCGGGACGATATACAGTGTCGAAAACGGGAAAAAAAATTCCCAGAGCCGCAATTACGTCGTTCGGAAAAATGTTTCGACGGTTTCTTGTAGATAACGTTTCCAAATGCTTAGAACCAAATTATTAACGAAATAGCTTTTCCGGAGAAGCCCCTCCAAGGCGATATACTGTGTCTTAAACACGAAAAAAAATTCCCAGAGCCGCAATTACGACGTTCGGAAAAATGTTTCGATGGTTTCTTGTAGATCAAGCCCCTAAATGCTTAAAAAAAAATTATGAACGAAATAGCTTTTCCGGAAAAGCCCCCTTCCCCGGGGCGATATACAGTGTCGAAAACGGGAAAAAAAATTCCCAGAGCCGCAATTACGTCGTTCGGAAAAATGTTTCGACGGTTTCTTGTAGATCAAGTCCCTAAATGCTTAGAAAAAAATTATGAACGAAATAGCTTTTCCGGAAAAGCCCCCCCCAGGGCGATATACTGTGTCTCAAACATGAAAAAAAATTCCCAGTGCCGCAATTAAGTCGTTCGGAAAAATGTTAAGACAGTTTCTTGTAGATCAAGTCTACAAATGCTTAGAAGAAAATTATGAACGAAATAGCATTTCCGAAGAAACCCCTTCGAGGCGATATACTGTGTCTTAAACACGAAAAAAAATTCGCAGAGCCGCAATTACGTCGTTCGGAAAAATGTTTCGATGGTTTCTTGTAGATCAAGCCCGTTAATGCGTAGAAAAAAATTATGAACGAAATAGCTTTTCCGGAAATGCCCCCCCCCCCCCGGGCGATATACAGTTTCGAAAACGGGAAAAAAAATTCCCAGAGCCGTAATTACGTCGTTCGGAAAAATGTTTCGACGGTTTCTTGTAGATAACGCTTCTAAATGCCTAGAAAAAAATTATGAATGGAATAGCTTTTCCGGAAAAGCCGCCCCAGGGCGATATACTGTGTCTTAAACATGAAAAAAAATTCCCAGAGCCGCAATTACGTCGTTCGGAAAAATGTTTCGACGGTTTCTTGTAGATAACGTTTCCAAATACTTAGAAAAAAATAATGAACGAAATAGCTTTTCCGGGAAAGCCCCCCCAGGGCGATATACTGTGTCTCAAACATGAAAAAAAATTCCCAGAGCCGCAATTAAGTCGTTCGGAAAAATGTTAAGACGGTTTCTTGTAGACCAAGTCCCCACATGCTTAGAAAAAAATTATGAACGAAATAGCTTTTCCGGAAAAGCCCCTCCAAGGCAATATACTGTGTCTTAAACACGAAAAAAAATTCCCAGAGCCGCAATTACGTTGTTCGGAAAAATGTTACGATGGTTTCTCGTAGATCAAGTCCCTAAATGCTTAAAAAAAAATTATGAATAAAATAGCTTTTCGGGAAAGCCCCCCCCCCCCCCCCGGGACGATATACAGTGTCGAAAACGGGAAAAAAAATTCCCAGAGCCGCAATTACGTCGTTCGGAAAAATGTTTCGACGGTTTCTTGTAGATAACGTTTCCAAATGCTTAGAACCAAATTATTAACGAAATAGCTTTTCCGGAGAAGCCCCTCCAAGGCGATATACTGTGTCTTAAACACGAAAAAAAATTCCCAGAGCCGCAATTACGACGTTCGCAAAAATGTTTCGATTGTTTCTTGTAGATCAAGCGCGTAAATGCTTAAAAAAAAATTATGAACGAAATAGCTTTTCCGGAAAAGCCCCCTTCCCCGGGGCGATATACAGTGTCGAAAACGGGAAAAAAAATTCCCAGAGCCGCAATTACGTCGTTCGGAAAAATGTTTCGACGGTTTCTTGTAGATCAAGTCCCTAAATGCTTAGAAAAAAATTATGAACGAAATAGCCTTTCCGGAAAAGCCCCCCAGGGCGATATACTGTGTCTCAAACATGAAAAAAATTCCCAGTGCCGCAATTAAGTCGTTCGGAAAAATGTTAAGACAGTTTCTTGTAGATCAAGTCTACAAATGCTTAGAAGAAAATTATGAACGAAATAGCATTTCCGAAGAAACCCCTTCGAGGCGATATACTGTGTCTTAAACACGAAAAAAAATTCGCAGAGCCGCAATTACGTCGTTCGGAAAAATGTTTCGATGGTTTCTTGTAGATCAAGCCCCTTAATGCGAAGAAAAAATTTATGAACGAAATACTTTTTCGGGAAAGCCCCCCCCCCCCCCGGGCGATATACAGTTTCGAAAACGGGAAAAAAAATTCCCAGAGCCGCAATTACGTCGTTCGGAAAAATGTTTTGACGGTTTCTTGTAGATACCGTTCCTAAATGCTTAGAAAAACATTAAGAACGAAATAGCTTTTCAGGAAAAGCCCCCCCAGCGCGGTATACTGTGTCTTAAACATGAAAAAAATTGCCAGAGCCGCAATTAAGTCGTTCGGAAAAATTTTAAGACTGTTTCTTGTAGATCAAGTCTCCAAATACTTAGAAAAAAATTATGAACGAAATAGCATTTCCGGAAATCCGCCCCAGGGCGGTATACTGTGTCTTAAACATGAAAAAAAATTCCCAGAGCCGTAATTACGTCGTTCGGAAAAATGTTTCGACGGTTTCTTGTAGATAACGCTTCTAAATGCCTAGAAAAAAATTATGAATGGAATAGCTTTTCCGGAAAAGCCGCCCCAGGGCGATATACTGTGTCTTAAACATGAAAAAAATTCCCAGAGCCGCAATTACGTCGTTCGGAAAAATGTTTCGACGGTTTCTTGTAGATAACGTTTCCAAATACTTAGAAAAAATAATGAACGAAATAGCTTTTCCGGGAAAGCCCCCCCAGGGCGATATACTGTGTCTCAAACATGAAAAAAAATTCCCAGAGCCGCAATTAAGTCGTTCGGAAAAATGTTAAGACGGTTTCTTGTAGACCAAGTCCCCACATGCTTAGAAAAAAATTATGAACGAAATAGCTTTTCCGGAAAAGCCCCTCCAAGGCAATATACTGTGTCTTAAACACGAAAAAAATTCCCAGAGCCGCAATTACGTTGTTCGGAAAAATGTTACGATGGTTTCTCTTAGATCAAGTCCCTAAATGCTTAAAAAAAAATTATGAATAAAATAGCTTTTCCGCAAGGCCCCCCCCCCCGGGACGATATACAGTGTCGAAAACGGGAAAAAAAATTCCCAGAGCCGCAATTACGTCGTTCGGAAAAATGTTTCGACGGTTTCTTGTAGATAACGTTTCCAAATGCTTAGAACCAAATTATTAACGAAATAGCTTTTCCGGAGAAGCCCCTCCAAGGCGATATACTGTGTCTTAAACACGAAAAAAAATTCCCAGAGCCGCAATTACGACGTTCGGAAAAATGTTTCGATGGTTTCTTGTAGATCAAGCCCCTAAATGCTTAAAAAAAAATTATGAACGAAATAGCTTTTCCGGAAAAGCCTTCCCCGTGGCAAGATACAGCGACGAAAACGGGAAAAAAAATTCCCAGAGCCGCAATTACGTCGTTCGGAAAAATGTTTCGACGGTTTCTTGTAGATCAAGTCCCTAAATGCTTAGAAAAAAATTATGAACGAAATAGCTTTTCCGGAAAAGCCCCCCCCAGGGCGATATACTGTGTCTCAAACATGAAAAAAAATTCCCAGTGCCGCAATTAAGTCGTTCGGAAAAATGTTAAGACAGTTTCTTGTAGATCAAGTCTACAAATGCTTAGAAGAAAATTATGAACGAAATAGCATTTCCGAAGAAACCCCTCCGAGGCGATATACTGTGTCTTAAACACGAAAAAAAATTCGCAGAGCCGCAATTACGTCGTTCGGAAAAATGTTTCGATGGTTTCTTGTAGATCAAGCCCCTTAATGCGTAGAAAAAAATTATGAACGAAATAGCTTTTCCGGAAATGCCCCCCCCCCCCCGGGCGATATACAGTTTCGAAAACGGGAAAAAAAATTCCCAGAGCCGTAATTACGTCGTTCGGAAAAATGTTTCGACGGTTTCTTGTAGATAACGCTTCTAAATGCCTAGAAAAAAATTATGAATGGAATAGCTTTTCCGGAAAAGCCGCCCCAGGGCGATATACTGTGTCTTAAACATGAAAAAAAATTCCCAGAGCCGCAATTACGTCGTTCGGAAAAATGTTTCGACGGTTTCTTGTAGATAACGTTTCCAAATACTTAGAAAAAAATAATGAACGAAATAGCTTATCCGGGAAAGCCCCCGCAGGACGATATACTGTGTCTCAAACATGAAAAAAAATCCGGAGAGCCGTAATTAAGTCGTTCGGAAAAATGCTAAGGCGGTTTCTTGTAGCCCAATGCCCCACATCCTTAGAAAAAATTATGAACGAAATAGCTTTTCCGGAAAAGCCCCTCCAAGGCAATATACTGTGTCTTAAACACGAAAAAAATTCCCAGAGCCGCAATTACGTTGTTCGGAAAAATGTTACGATGGTTTCTCGGATCAAGTCCCTAAATGCTTAAAAAAAAATTATGAATAAAATAGCTTTTCCGGAAAGCCCCCCCCCCCGGGACGATATACAGTGTCGAAAACGGGAAAAAAATTCCCAGAGCCGCAATTACGTCGTTCGGAAAAATGTTTCGACGGTTTCTTGTAGATAACGTTTCCAAATGCTTAGAACCAAATTATTAACGAAATAGCTTTTCCGGAGAAGCCCCTCCAAGGCGATATACTGTGTCTTAAACACGAAAAAAATTCCCAGAGCCGCAATTACGACGTTCGGAAAAATGTTTCGATGGTTTCTTGTAGATCAAGCCCTAAATGCTTAAAAAAAATTATGAACGAAATAGCTTTTCCGGAAAAGCCCCTTCCCCGGGGCGATATACAGTGTCGAAAACGGGAAAAAAATTCCCAGAGCCGCAATTACGTCGTTCGGAAAAATGTTTCGACGGTTTCTTGTAGATCAAGTCCCTAAATGCTTAGAAAAAATTATGAACGAAATAGCTTTTCCGGAAAAGCCCCCCCAGGGCGATATACTGTGTCTCAAACATGAAAAAAATTCCCAGTGCCGCAATTAAGTCGTTCGGAAAAATGTTAAGACAGTTTCTTGTAGATCAAGTCTACAAATGCTTAGAAGAAAATTATGAACGAAATAGCATTTCCGAAGAAACCCCTTCGAGGCGATATACTGTGTCTTAAACACGAAAAAAAAATTCGCAGAGCCGCAATTACGTCGTTCGGAAAAATGTTTCGATGGTTTCTTGTAGATCAAGCCCCTTAATGCGTAGAAAAAATTATGAACGAAATAGCTTTTCCGGAAATGCCCCCCCCCCCCGGGCGATATACAGTTTCGAAAACGGGAAAAAAATTCCCAGAGCCGCAATTACGTCGTTCGGAAAAATGTTTTGACGGTTTCTTGTAGATACCGTTCCTAAATGCTTAGAAAAACATTAAGAACGAAATAGCTTTTCAGGAAAAGCCCCCCCAGCGCGGTATACTGTGTCTTAAACATGAAAAAAAATTGCCAGAGCCGCAATTAAGTCGTTCGGAAAAATTTTAAGACTGTTTCTTGTAGATCAAGTCTCCAAATACTTAGAAAAAAATTATGAACGAAATAGCATTTCCGGAAATCCGCCCCAGGGCGGTATACTGTGTCTTAAACATGAAAAAAAATTCCCAGAGCCGTAATTACGTCGTTCGGAAAAATGTTTCGACGGTTTCTTGTAGATAACGCTTCTAAATGCCTAGAAAAAAATTATGAATGGAATAGCTTTTCCGAAAAAGCCCTCCAAGGGCGATATACTCTTAAACATGAAAAAAAATTCTCAGAGCCGCAATTACGTCGGTCGGAAAAATGTTTCGTCGGTTTCTTGTAGATAACGTTTCCAAATGCTTAGAAAAAACTTATCATCGAAATAGCTTTTCCGGAAAAGCCGCCCCAGAGCGATATACTGTGTCTTAAACATGAAAAAAAATTTCCAGAGCCGCAATTACGTCGTTCGGAAAAATGTTTTGACGATTTCTTGTAGACCATGTCCCCACATGCTTAGAAATAAACATGAACGAAATAGCTTTCCCGGAAAAGCCCCCCCAGGGCGATATACAGTGTCGAAAACGGGAAAAATAATTCCCAGAGCCACAATTACGTCATTCGGAAAAATGTTTTGACGGTTTCTTGTAGATCATGTCCCCAAATGCTTAGAAAAAAATTATGAACGAAATAGCTTTTCCGGACAAGCCCCCCAGGGCGATATACTGTGTCTTAAACATGAAAAAAATTCCCAGAGCCGCAATTACGACGTTCGGAAAAATGTTTCGATGGTTTCTTGTAGATCAAGCCCCTAAATGCTTAAAAAAAAATTATGAACGAAATACCTTTTCCGGAAAAGCCCCCCCCAGGGCGATATACAATGTCGAAAACGGTAAAAAAAATTCCCAGAGCCGCAATTACGTCGTTCGGAAAAATGTTTCGAAGGTTTCTTATAGACCAAGTCCCCACATGCTTAGAAAAAAATTATGAACGAAATACCTTTTCAGGAAAACCCCCCCCCCCCCCCCCGGGGCGATATACAATGTCGGAAACGGGAAAAAAAAGTTCCCAGAGCCGCAATTACGTCGTTCGGAAAAATGTTTCGACAGTTTCTTGTAGATAACGTTTCCAAATACTTAGAAAAAAATTATGAACGAAATAGCTTTTCCGGAAAAGCCCCCCAGGGCGATATACTGTGTCTCAAACATGAAAAAAAAAATTCCCAGAGCCGCAATTAAGTCGTTCGGAAAAATGTTGACGGTTTCTTGTAGATCAAGTCCACAAATTCTTAGAAGAAAATTATGAACCAAATAGCTTTTCCGCAAAAGCCCCTCCCAAGCGATATACTGTGTCTTAAACACGAAAAAAAATTCCCAGAGCCGCAATTACGACGTTCGGAAAAATGTTTCGATGGTTTCTTGTAGATCAAGCCCCTAAATGCTTAAAAAAAAATTATGAACGAAATAGCTTTTCCGGAAAAGCCCCCCCCCCCGGGGCGATATACAGTGTCGAAAACGGGAAAAAAAATTCCCAGAGCCGCAATTACGTCGTTCGGAAAAATGTTTCGACGGTTTCTTGTAGATCAAGTCCCCAAATGGTTAGAAAAAAATTATGAACGAAATAGCTTTTCCGGAAAAGCCGCCCCAGGGCGATATACTGTGTCTTAAACATGAAAAAAAATTCCCAGAGCCGCAATTACGTCGTTCGGAAAAATGTTTCGACGGTTTCTTGTAGGTAACGCTTCTAAATGCCTAGAAAAAAATTATGAATGGAATAGCTTTTCCGAAAAAGCCCCCCAAGGGCGATATACTCTTAAACATGAACAAAAAATTCCCACAGCCGCAATTACGTCGGTCGGAAAAATGTTTCGACGGTTTCTTGTAGATAACGTTTCCAAATACTTAGAAAAAAATTATGAACGAAATAGCTTTTCCGGAAAAGCCCCCCCAGGGCGATATACTGTGTCTCAAACATGAAAAAAAATTCCCAGAGCCGCAATTACGTCGTTCGGAAAAATGTTTCGACGGTTTCTTATAGACCAAGTCCCCACATGCTTAGAAAAAAATTATGAACGAAATACCTTTTCAGGAAAAGCCCCCCCCCCCCCCCGGGGCGATATACAATGTCGGAAACGGGAAAAAAAAGTTCCCAGAGCCGCAATTACGTCGTTCGGAAAAATGTTTCGACGGTTTCTTGTAGATAACGTTTCCAAATACTTAGAAAAAAATTATGAACGAAATAGCTTTTCCGGAAAAGCCCCCCCAGGGCGATATACTGTGTCTCAAACATGAAAAAAAATTCCCAGAGCCGCAATTAAGTCGTTCGGAAAAATGTTGACGGTTTCTTGTAGATCAAGTCCACAAATGCTTAGAAGAAAATTATGAACGAAATAGCTTTTCCGCAGAAGCCCCTCCCAGGCGATATACTGTGTCTTAAACACGAAAAAAAATTCCCAGAGCCGCAATTACGACGTTCGGAAAAATGTTTCGATGGTTTCTTGTAGATCAAGCCCCTAAATGCTTAAAAAAAAATTATGAACGAAATAGCTTTTCCGGAAAAGCCCCCCCCCCGGGGCGATATCCAGTGTCGAAAACGGGAAAAAAAATTCCCAGAGCCGCAATTACGTCGTTCGGAAAAATGTTTCGACGGTTTCTTGTAGGTAACGCTTCTAAATGCCTAGAAAAAAATTATGAATGGAATAGCTTTTCCGAAAAAGCCCCCCAAGGGCGATATACTCTTAAACATGAACAAAAAATTCCCACAGCCGCAATTACGTCGGTCGGAAAAATGTTTCGACGGTTTCTTGTAGATAACGTTTCCAAATACTTAGAAAAAAATTATGAACGAAATAGCTTTTCCGGAAAAGCCCCCCCAGGGCGATATACTGTGTCTCAAACATGAAAAAAAATTCCCAGAGCCGCAATTAAGTCGTTCGGAAAAATGTTAAGACGGTTTCTTGTAGATCAAGTCCACATATGCTTAGAAAAAAATTATGAACGAAATAGCTTTTCCGGAGAAGCCCCTCCAAGGCGATATGCTGTGTCTTAAACACGAAAAGAAATTCCCAGAGCCGCAATTACGTCGTTCGGAAAAATGTTTCGATGGTTTCTTGTAGATCAAGCCCCTAAATGCTTAGAAAAAAATTATGAACGAAATAGCTTTTCCGGAAAACCCCCCCCCCCCCCCCCCCGGGGCGATATACAGTATCGAAAACGGGAAAAAAAATCCCAGAGCCGCAATTACGTCGTTCGGAAAAATGTTTCGACGGTTTCTTGTAGATAATGTTTCCAAATGCTTAGAACAAAATTATGAACGAAATAGCTTTTCCGGACAAGCCCCCCAGGGCGATATACTGTGTCTTAAACATGAAAAAAAATTCCCAGAGCCGCAATTACGTCGTTCGGAAAAATGTTTTGACGGTTTCTTGTAGACCATGTCCCCACATGCTTAGAAATAAACATGAACGAAATAGCTTTCCCGGAAAAGCCCCCCCAGGGCGATATACAGTGTCGAAAACGGTAAAAAAAATTCCCAGAGCCGCAATTACGTCGTTCGGAAAAATGTTTCGACGGTTTCTTATAGACCAAGTCCCCACATGCTTAGAAAAAAATTATGAACGAAATACCTTTTCAGGAAAAGCCCCCCCCCCCCCCGGGGCGATATACAATGTCGGAAACGGGAAAAAAAAGTTCCCAGAGCCGCAATTACGTCGTTCGGAAAAATGTTTCGACGGTTTCTTGTAGATAACGTTTCCAAATACTTAGAAAAAAATTATGAACGAAATAGCTTTTCCGGAAAAGCCCCCCCAGGGCGATATACTGTGTCTCAAACATGAAAAAAAATTCCCAGAGCCGCAATTAAGTCGTTCGGAAAAATGTTGACGGTTTCTTGTAGATCAAGTCCACAAATGCTTAGAAGAAAATTATGAACGAAATAGCTTTTCCGCAGAAGCCCCTCCCAGGCGATATACTGTGTCTTAAACACGAAAAAAAATTCCCAGAGCCGCAATTACGACGTTCGGAAAAATGTTTCGATGGTTTCTTGTAGATCAAGCCCCTAAATGCTTAAAAAAAAATTATGAACGAAATAGCTTTCCCGGAAAAGCCCCCCCCCCCGGGGCGATATACAGTGTCGAAAACGGGAAAAAAAATTCCCAGAGCCGCAATTACGTCGTTCGGAAAAATGTTTCGACGGTTTCTTGTAGGTAACGCTTCTAAATGCCTAGAAAAAAATTATGAATGGAATAGCTTTTCCGAAAAAGCCCCCCAAGGGCGATATACTCTTAAACATGAACAAAAAATTCCCACAGCCGCAATTACGTCGGTCGGAAAAATGTTTTGACGGTTTCTTGTAGATAACGTTTCCAAATACTTAGAAAAAAATTATGAACGAAATAGCTTTTCCGGAAAAGCCCCCCCAGGGCGATATACTGTGTCTCAAACATGAAAAAAAATTCCCAGAGCCGCAATTAAGTCGTTCGGAAAAATGTTAAGACGGTTTCTTGTAGATCAAGTCCACATATGCTTAGAAAAAAATTATGAACGAAATAGCTTTTCCGGAGAAGCCCCTCCAAGGCGATATGCTGTGTCTTAAACACGAAAAGAAATTCCCAGAGCCGCAATTACGTCGTTCGGAAAAATGTTTCGATGGTTTCTTGTAGATCAAGCCCCTAAATGCTTAGAAAAAATTATGAACGAAATAGCTTTTCCGGAAAAGCCCCCCCCGGGGCGATATACAGTATCGAAAACGGGAAAAAAAATCCCAGAGCCGCAATTACGTCGTTCGGAAAAATGTTTCGACGGTTTCTTGTAGATAATGTTTCCAAATGCTTAGAACAAAATTATGAACGAAATAGCTTTTCCGGACAAGCCCCCCAGGGCGATATACTGTGTCTTAAACATGAAAAAAAATTCCCAGAGCCGCAATTACGTCGTTCGGAAAAATGTTTTGACGGTTTCTTGTAGACCATGTCCCCACATGCTTAGAAATAAACATGAACGAAATAGCTTTCCCGGAAAAGCCCCCCCAGGGCGATATACAGTGTCGAAAACGGTAAAAAAACTTGGCAGAGCCGCAATTACGTCGTTCGGAAAAATGTTTCGACGGTTTCTTATAGACCAAGTCCCCACATGCTTAGAAAAAATTATGAACGAAATACCTTTTCAGGAAAAGCCCCCCCCCGGGGCGATATACAATGTCGGAAACGGGAAAAAAAGTTCCCAGAGCCGCAATTACGTCGTTCGGAAAAATGTTTCGACGGTTTCTTGTAGATAACGTTTCCAAATACTTAGAAAAAATTATGAACGAAATAGCTTTTCCGGAAAAGCCCCCCCAGGGCGATATACTGTGTCTCAAACATGAAAAAAAATTCCCAGAGCCGCAATTAAGTCGTTCGGAAAAATGTTGACGGTTTCTTGTAGATCAAGTCCACAAATGCTTAGAAGAAAATTATGAACGAAATAGCTTTTCCGCAAAAGCCCCTCCCAGGCGATATACTGTGTCTTAAACACGAAAAAAAATTCCCAGAGCCGCAATTACGACGTTCGGAAAAATGTTTCGATGGTTTCTTGTAGATCAAGCCCCTAAATGCTTAAAAAAAAATTATGAACGAAATAGCTTTTCCGGAAAAGCCCCCCCCCCCCCGGGGCGATATACAGTGTCAAAAACGGGAAAAAAAATTCCCAGAGCCGCAATTACGTCGTTCGGAAAAATGTTTCGACGGTTTCTTGTAGATCAAGTCCCCAAATGGTTAGAAAAAAATTATGAACGAAATAGCTTTTCCGGAAAAGCCGCCCCAGGGCGATATACTGTGTCTTAAACATGAAAAAAAATTCCCAGAGCCGCAATTACGTCGTTCGGAAAAATGTTTCGACGGTTTCTTGTAGGTAACGCTTCTAAATGCCTAGAAAAAAATTATGAATGGAATAGCTTTTCCGAAAAAGCCCCCCAAGGGCGATATACTCTTAAACATGAACAAAAAATTCCCACAGCCGCAATTACGTCGGTCGGAAAAATGTTTCGACGGTTTCTTGTAGATAACGTTTCCAAATACTTAGAAAAAAATTATGAACGAAATAGCTTTTCCGGAAAAGCCCCCCCAGGGCGATATACTGTGTCTCAAACATGAAAAAAAATTCCCAGAGCCGCAATTAAGTCGTTCGGAAAAATGTTAAGACGGTTTCTTGTAGATCAAGTCCACATATGCTTAGAAAAAAATTATGAACGAAATAGCTTTTCCGGAGAAGCCCCTCCAAGGCGATATGCTGTGTCTTAAACACGAAAAGAAATTCCCAGAGCCGCAATTACGTCGTTCGGAAAAATGTTTCGATGGTTTCTTGTAGATCAAGCCCCTAAATGCTTAGAAAAAAATTATGAACGAAATAGCTTTTCCGGAAAAGCCCCCCCCCCCCCCGGGGCGATATACAGTATCGAAAACGGGAAAAAAAATTCCCAGAGCCGCAATTACGTCGTTCGGAAAAATGTTTCGACGGTTTCTTGTAGATAATGTTTCCGACTGCTTAGAGAAAAATTATGAACGATATAGCTTTTCCGGACAAGCCCCCCAGGGCGATATACTGTGTCTTAAACATGAAAAAAAATTCCCAGAGCCGCAATTAAGTCGTTCGGAAAAATGTTACGATGGTTTCTCGTAGATCAAGTCCCTAAATGCTTAAAAAAAAATTATGAACGAAATAGCTTTTCCGGAAAAGCCCCCCCCCCCCCCGGGGCGATATACAGTGTCGAAAACGGGAAAAAAAATTCCCAGAGCTGCAATTACGTCGTTCGGAAAAATGTTTCGACGGTTTCTTGTGGATAACGTTTCCAAATGCTTAGATCAAAATTATGAACGAAATAGCTTTTCCGGACAAGCCCCCCAGGGCGATATACTGTGTCTTAAACATGAAAAAAAATTCCCAGAGCCGCAATTACGTCGTTCGGAAAAATGTTTTGACGGTTTCTTGTAGACCATGTCCCCACATGCTTAGAAATAAACATGAACGAAATAGCTTTCCCGGAAAAGCCCCCCCAGGGCGATATACAGTGTCGAAAACGGTAAAAAAAATTCCCAGAGCCGCAATTACGTCGTTCGGAAAAATGTTTCGACGGTTTCTTATAGACCAAGTCCCCACATGCTTAGAAAAGAATTATGAACGAAATAGCTTTTCAGGAAAAGCCCCCCCCTCCCCCCGGGGCGATATACAATGTCGGAAACGGGAAAAAAAGGTCCCAGAGCCGCAATTACGTCGTTCGGAAAAATGTTTCGACGGTTTCTTGTAGATAACGTTTCCAAATACTTAGAAAAAAATTATGAACGAAATAGCTTTTCCGGAAAAGCCCCGCCAGGGCGATATACTGTGTCTCAAACATGAAAAAAAATTCCCAGAGCCGCAATTAAGTCGTTCGGAAAAATGTTGACGGTTTCTTGTAGATCAAGTCCACAAATGCTTAGAAGAAAATTATGAACGAAATAGCTTTTCCGCAGAAGCCTCTCCCAGGCGATATACTGTGTCTTAAACACGAAAAAAAATTCCCAGAGCCGCAATTACGACGTTCGGAAAAATGTTTCGATGGTTTCTTGTAGATCAAGCCCCTAAATGCTTACAAAAAAATTATGAACGAAATAGCTTTTCCGGAAAAGCCCCCCCCCCCCCCGGGTCGATATACTGTGTCTTAAACATGAAAAAAAATTCCTAGAGCCGCAATTAAGGGGGTGTCAAACTCAATTTTTACCGACCGAGCACAAAATATATTGTTTTTAATAGAAAAAAAAAATATCACGATATATGAAAAATAATGAGTGCATTGCCCTCCGTAATTACATTATTAATCTTTCTGCAAAATGCCAAATCCATATTCAAAAGCGTCTAAGAATGGCATTTGAACGAAAATTTCGTTCAAATGCCATTCTCAGATGCCTTAAAATATCGACGTGAAACTTTGCAGAATGATTCATAATGTCATTACGGAGGGCAATGCACTCATGTTTATGCATAATATTATAAAAAAAAAATAGATTATTGTACCATATGGGTAATATGTAGCATCGCGAGATTCGCGAGTCGGCGACGGCAGCGACGGCAGCGGCCAGCGGCGCGGCCTTGCCCGTGTGTGTGTACGCGCATGCGCTGCTGGCTACAGCACAGCTGAGCTGTCCATCGCCGATGCCTGGGCCTAGGCCCTCCGGGAGGCGGTCCCGTGTTGCCGCCACCACCTCCGCCGCCACCTTCGCCACCTGTGCCCTCCTCTATCCATTGATGCTTATCGACGTGTCATCGGTGTGCCTGCCGCCTGGACCGCTCGCAGACGACGCAGCCTGGAGTGCCGCATCAGCCGCCCACCTCGCAGACCGTAGTGTCCGTACCGCACCGTGTGCGTGCACACCCAACGGACCGTGCCGCTTGGACTTGGCCCCGCCGTAAGACAGAAAAGTAAGTCATTCAAGAAGTTATTTATTTTACGGCGTTGTTATTTGTACGACAGATCTGTCGTACAAATAACCTATAACCCACTTAGAAACGTGTAAAAATCACTGTTTTGAAAGTCTGACATGGAAGGGACTATTATTTCTTTAGTCAAGCGTCAATCCTTGCCTATTTTTTTCTTTAATCAAGCGTCAATTCTTCGGCTAAAGAAAATTGAAGGTTAGGTTTTACGTATATATAGGTATACCTATCTAGCAATCGGGCGTATAAATAACAACGGCCAACTGTAGATTTGATGCGCTTTTTCGACTTATCATTCCAAAGATTACAGATCTAAATAATCAGCAAGTGTGGAGATACTGCATTTTCTGTGTATTTTTCAAAATATTTTCAAGAAAAGTCATTTCCTCCAAACTGGCTGATTGAGTAGATCTGAAATCTAATATACAATGCCTCAGCATGTACTGGATTGTGTGTAAACATTCTCATAAACTTTAAGCGAGGATGAGGAGGTCTACCTTGGAAATGCACACGCGCTTTTTCGACTTTTCATTTCAAAGATCCCTTTCTATTCTCTACAAATATTTCAAACTTTACACACACTATGTAATACATGCTGAGGGACTGTTTATCAAGTTTAAGATCTAAATAATTAGCAAGTGAGGAGATATTGCAATTTGTATGCTCTTTTTAAGAAATGTTCAAGTAAAAAAGTTATTTCCCCTACACTGGCTGATTGAAAAGATCTAAATTTAATATACAGTGCCTCAGCATGCATTGCATTGTGTGAGAACATTCTGGTAAACTATGAGAAAGAGTGAGGAGGTTTTTGTCGCAAATGCACATGCGGCTTTTTGACATTTCGTTCCAAAGATCCCTTTCCATTCCCTACAAGTATCTTAAACTTTCCATACATAATGGAATACATGCTGAGGGACAGTTTATCAAGTTTCAGATCTACATAATTAGTAAGTCTGGAGATATTGCAATTTTTGTGCTTTTTCAGGAAATTTTTAAGAAAGAAAAGTAATTTCCTCCAAACTGGCTGATTGAATAGATCTGAAACCTAATATACAATGCCTCAGTATGTACTGGATTGTGTGTAAACATTCTCACACACTTTAAGCGAGGGTGAGGAGGTCTACATTGGAAATGCACACGCGCTTTTTCGACTTTTCATTTCAAAGATCCCTTTCCATTCTCTACAAATATTTCAAACTTTACACACACTATGTAACACATGCTGAGGTATTGTTTATCAAGTTTCAGATCTAAATAATTAGCAAGTGTGGAGATATTGCAATTTGTATGCTCTTTTTAAGAAATGTTCAAGAAAAAAAGTTATTTCCCGTACACTGGCTGATTGAAAAGATCTAAAATTTAATATACAATGCCTTAACATGTATTGGATTGCGTGTTAACATTCTGGTAAGTTTTGAGCAATGGTCAGGACGTCTTAGTTGGAAATGCACTTGCGCTTTTACGACTTTTCAGTCCAAAGATCCCTTTCCATTCTCTCAACATATCTTAAACTTTACACACACCGTGCAATATATGCTGAGGGACAGTTCATCAAGTTTCAGATCTACATAAATAGCAAATCTGGAGATATTGCAATTTTTGTGCTTTTTCAGGAAATTTTTAAGAAAGAAAAGTCATTTCCTCCAAACTGGCTGATGGAGTATATCTGAAACTCAATATGCAATGCCTCAGCATGCATTGCGTTGTGTGAGAACATTCTGGTAAACTATGAGAAAGTGTGAGGAGGTTTTTGTCGCAAATGCACATGCGGCTTTTCGACAATTCGTTCCAAAGATCCCGTTCCATTCCCTACAAGTATCTTAAACTTTCCATACATAATGGCATACATGCTGAGGGACGGTTTATCAAGTTTCAGATCTACATAATTAGCAAGTCTGGAGATATTGCAATTTTTGTGCTTTTTCAGGAAATTTTTAAGAAAGAAAAGTAATTTCCTCCAAACTGGCTGATTGAGTAGATCTGAAACCTAATATACAATGCCTCAGCATGTACTGGATTGTGTGTAAACATTCTCATAAACTTTAAGCGAGAGTGAGGAGGTCTACATTGGAAATGCACACGCGCTTTTTCGACTTTTCATTTCAAAGATCCCTTTCCATTCTCTACAAATATTTCAAACTTTACACACACTATGTAATACATGCTGAGGGATATTGTTTATCAAGTTTCAAATCTAAATAATTAGCAAGTGTGGAGATATTGCAATTTGTATGCTCTTTTTAAGAAATGTTCAAGAAAAAAGTTATTTCGCCTACACTGGCTGATTGAAAAGATCTAAAATTTAATATACAATGCCTCAACATGTATTGGATTGTGTGTTAACATTCTGGTAAACTTTAAGCGAGGGTGATGAGGTCTTAGTTGGAAATGCACATGCACTTTTTCGACTTTTCATTCCAAAGACCCTTTCCATTTTCTACAGATATCTTAACTTTCCATCTATCTACTCCCTCTGTTTCTGGCAGGTCGATACTGCTATCCTCATTCCTATACTGCTTAACACTTTATTAATATATTCTGTTTTGCCCTAGGCGAAGAGCTCCTGCAGAAGACAACACGTCTTCATATAATTCTACTCTCCTCCAGGGCAGCCAACACAACTACCACGTCCTGAAGATATCAGCTAGACAAACATATCGTAGAAGTGAGAGTGAAGGTGTATATAAATATAGTTTGATCTCCTGTGCCAGACTCGAGTAAGTATTTCACTTCGGATTTGGACTTTATCTTGTAGTACAGCCGAACCTAGTCTCCAACTTTCCATCGGTCTACTCCTCTGTTTCTGGCAGTTCGATACTGCTATCCTCATCCCTACTCCTTAATACATTATTAATATATTTTGTATTGTCCTAGGTGAAGAGCTCCTGTAGAAGACAACAAGTCTTCATATAATTCTACTCTTCTCGAGGACAGCCACCGCAACTACCACTTCCCGAGGACATCACCTAGGCGAACACAACGGACAAAGGAGGGCGAAGGTGTAGTTGAATGTAGTTCGCGCTTCCGTGACAGACTCGAGTAAGTACTTCACTTCGGATTTGGACTTTATCCTGTAGTATAGCCGAACCTAGCCTCAAACTTTCCATCTGTCTACTCCTCTGTTCCTGGCAGTTTGATACTGCTCTCCTCATCCCCACTGCCTAAAACATTATTAATATATTTTGTTTTGCTCTAGGCGAAGAGCTTCTGCAGAAGACAACAGGTCTTCATATCATTCTACTCTCCTCGAGGGCAGCCAACGCAACTACCACTTCCCGAGGACATCACCTAGGCGGACACGACGGAGAAGGGACGACTAAGGTATACTTGAATGTCTGCGCTCCCGCGACAGACTCGAGATGTAGTCTAGGCGCCAGGGGGGTTTCCGTGGCCGATGGATGTCCACACTTCCACCAAAGCTTTTCTTACGTATTTTTGACTGCTGATTCTGAATTTCGAAGGTAGAACGTCGCCAGACTGTTAGTTTTTTGTTATTAACAATTTAATTGTTTAAATGGCTGCCAAATCAATATGATTAATTATAACTGAATCCTAACTGCCTAAAACTGTAGTAAATTGATCTAGAATATGCTCGTTTTTTCAGAATTGAAAAATTTTGATTAGAACCCGAATTATTGCAAATTTAGTGCAATAAGTCGCGAATTCGAGCGCAAACGTGCATAATTCTAGATCAATTTACTACAGTTTTAGACAGTTAGGATTCAGTTATAATTAATCATATTGATTTGGCCGCAGTTTAAACAATTAAATTGTTAATAACAAAAAACTAACATTCTGGCGACTGTCCACCTTCGAAATTCAGAATCAGCAGACAAAAATACGTAAGAAAAGCTTTGGTGGAGGCGCGGACATCCATCGGCCACGGAAACCCCCCTGGTGGCTAGACTAATGTCAGTATTTAGGGCACACCTGATTTTTAGGTACGAATTATATCTCCCCAAAAAGTAACAGTTTTCTGCGGGTGCACACGGAAAGAAAACTCTTACTGCTACAGTTAAAACGGCTTACTCGTGGAGTATAGGAGTTCCTTTACTATATAAGTAAGGTGGTTTTAGCAATCTTAGTAAGGGACCCATACTTTTACGGTATGTTGCTTTTCATACTACAACAGTTACACAATTATACGATCGTTGGATCAGCGGCATATACCGACGTAACAACGTCACACGATTTTAGTATACATTGCTTCCACCTTCAATTGTAAGGGAGAAATACTATAGCGGTAACGGTTGCTACCTGCTAATACGGAAATGACAACTATTATAAGGAAGTGTTACTTATCGATAATTGAAAGCATCGAATGCGTCGTCTAGGTCTTTGAGGTGGTCAATGATGGAGTCGAGGTGATGCGCTCCGCAGTTTTTTGCGTTTAGTTCCCAGGACGCATCTAATACGTAGTCAAAGTGTTCGGGGTAGCCGATGATGATGTCTAGGTCGTGCGCTCCGTAGTTTTTTGTCTCTAGATGTTGGAACGTATCAAATGCGTGGTTTAGGTCTTTGTGGTAGCCGATGATGGAGTCTAGGTTTTTTGCATTAAAATATCAGGGCGCATCTAATACGCAGTGCAGGTGTTCAGGGTAGCCGATGACGAGGTCTAGGTGGTGCGCTTTGTAGTCTTTTGCGTTTGGATATCAGGGCGCATCTAATACGTGGTCCAGGTCTTCGGGAAAGCCGGTGACGATATTTAGGTGGTGCGCTCCGTAGTTTTTGGCTAATAGGTGTTGGACATGTCAAAACTTAAAGTATTACTAATCACGTAATTTTATACTATAAGTAAAAATCGTGATTATAAATAAATACTTATTCGAACGTAATTACGTTCAAATTGACATGTGTTTGTAATAAAAAAAATAGTAAATATTAAAATGCGTATAGGCGAAATACGCACAATTATTTATAATAAATAATGCGTATATGCGAAATGCGCACAATTATTTATCATACAAAAATGCGTATAGGCGAAATACGCACAATTATTTATAATAAAAAATTCGTACAAGCGAAATACGCACAATTATTTACAATATCAAAAATATGTATAAGCGAAATACGCACAGTTGTTTATAATGCAAAAATGCGTATAGACGAAATACGCACAATTATTAGTTATAAGGAAAGGTGTATTGGCGAACATATTTAATTATAACAGAAAAGAATTACAATTACATGAGTTTATTTAGTTATCTATTTATAAGAAACTAGATGTCTTGACATAAAATTAATTCTTTTCCGTTTTTTTTCAACAAAACTCATAAAATTTGAAAAGAAGCTAAAGAAACTTATCAGCCTAGCTCAATGAAATTATAGTAGCTCTACTTTTGCCAATCATTCTGTAGCATGACAAGTATAATGCAAAGTAATTATTAATGACAATACTTCTAATAATACAAATTTTGTTAAAATGTTCAATTTGCAGTTATGCGTTTATATGATGGAAGGTGTATATTTTAAAATGCGGATCAACTATATACCATACTCAGGTTCATTTGAAGTTCAACCCTTGGTCTCAAATTTTGTTACACCCTCCTGTTGTTTCAGGTATATGGGATATTTCACGTGAAGTCAGCAGCTCAAAATTTTAAAATCCCTCAAAACTCGTTTTCTTTTAGTTTTTATGAACAAAAAATGTTCCTCAAATTTTAGGTCGATATTTGCAAAAATAAAAAAGCTATGTAATATTGAAAATTCAATTTTTTTGCAATTTTTGGTTAAAATCCAAGTTTATTCATTTTTTAACTGAAAATCTTGAAACTTTTTGTATAGTACATTGATTGGCAAAAGGTTTGAATTTTTTCTGTAGAATGTGCCAGTATTTATTTTATGACCCTTTTTGAAAGTCTCTGATTGGCTGCTTCTTAGTATACCTTCATCAAAGGATATTGAGGCTGCGGCCAAATATTCTTTATTCGACAAATTTTTTTTGTATTCTTCTTCGAAAACCCTTCAAAATGCTTTTTTATCAATACTGGCCGAGCATAGGGAAAAAAGTTACAATTTTTGAAATATCAAGAAAAATCCATAATTTCAATTTTTGATAACATGATTAATGAAACTGAATATTATTCATACATCTTATGGCATGGACCGTACCACTGAATTTTGTTAGAGCATCAAATAGAACATTAGAAATATCTATTTTCAATAATATTAGGCTTACACAATAAGCGATACCTAATTATGAATGAAATTATCTGTCTGTTGCCTGATTTCATTTTGACAGCTTTATAGTAATTAACCTCTATAGCTTAATTTATTATTAATTCATAATTAGGTATTGCTTATTGTGTAAGCCTAATATTATTGAAAATAGATATTTCTAATGTTCTATTTGATGCTCTAACAAAATTCAGTGGTACGGTCCATGCCATAAGATGTATGAATAATATTCAGTTTCATTAATCATGTTATCAAAAATTGAAATTATGGATTTTTCTTGATATTTCAAAAAATTGTAACTTTTTTCCCTATGCTCGGCCAGTATTGATAAAAAAGCATTTTGAAGGGTTTTCGAAGAAGAATACAAAAAAAATTTGTCGAATAAAGAATATTTGGCCGCAGCCTCAATATCCTTTGATGAAGGTATACTAAGAAGCAGCCAATCAGAGACTTTCAAAAAGGATCATAAAATAAATACTGGCACATTCTACAGAAAAAATTCAAACCTTTTGCCAATCAATGTACTATACAAAAAGTTTCAAGATTTTCAGTTAAAAAATGAAAAAACTTGGATTTTAACCAAAAATTGCAAAAAAATTGAATTTTCAATATTGCATAGCTTTTTTATTTTTGCAAATATCGACCTAAAATTTGAGGAACATTTTTTGTTCATAAAAAACTAAATAGATTGAAATTTGTTTAAATTTCAATAAACAATTAAACCCTCAACCAAAAAAATAAAAACCAAATCTAAACTATCTCTTGGTAGAAATTTTGTAAACCATATCCAGAATATGTACAAAAAAGTGCAGTACTGTGCCACAAAATTTCAGATGCAGGTAATATTTTGAAAATCATAATATTAAATTGGACTCCATCATCGGCCATCTAAACACCTAGACCTCGCATCCGACCTGTCCCTTCAACTGGACACAAAAACCTACGGAGCACACTACCCGGACTCATCGACCATCTGGAACACCTAGACCTCGTATTCGATTTGTCCTGGCCTCTGGACACAAAAACCTACGGAGCGCTTCACGTAAACTCCAACATCGGCTACCTGGAACCCCTAAACCTCGCATCCGATCTGTCCCGACACCTGGACACAAAAACCTTCAGAGCGCATCACCCGGATTACATCACCGGCCATCTGCAACACCTAGACCTCGCATCCGACCTGTCCCTTCACCTGGACACAAAAACCTACGGAGCGCACTACCCGAACTCCATCATCGGCCGTCTGGAACACCTAGACCTCGCATCCGATCTGTCAAAACACCTGAACACAAAAGTCTACGAAGCGTATCATCAGCCGCCTGGAACAGCTAGACCTCGCATTCGAGCTGTCCCGACACCTGGACTCAGAAACCTACGAAGCGCACTACCCGGACTCCATCATCGGCGATCTGAAACACCTAGACCTCGCATTCGATTTGTCTTGGTCTCTAGACACAAAAACCTACGGAGCGCATCACGTAAACTCCATCATCGTCCACCTGGAGCGCTCAGACCTCGCATACGATCTGTTCCGACATCTGGACACAAAAATCTTCGGAACGAATCACTTACACTCTATCACCGGCCACCTGGAACAGCTAGACCTCGTAATCGAGCTGTCTCAACACCTGGGTACAAAAACCTATGGAGCGCATAACCCGGACTCCATCATCGGCCATCTAAACACCTAGACCTCGCATCCGATCTGTCCCTTCACCGGGACACAAAAACGTACGAAGCGCACTACAATTTTTAAGAAAGCATTTGCAATCATGCGAGGCGACGTCCTGAATTTTGAAATGTCAATAATAACTGAGACTATATAATAAAGTGATGAATCTGCATCTCATTATTATAAGAAATGTGTATAGGCAAAATGCGCACATTTGTTTATAATAGAACATGTGTATAGTCGAAATACACAAAATGATTTATTATAAAATGCGTGTAGGCAAAATGCACACGATTACTAACACTGAAAAGTGCGTATAACCGAAATACGCATAATTATTTATAATAAAACATGTGTATAGGCGAAATACACCAAATTATTTATTATAAAATGCGTATAGGCGAAATGCGCACAATTAATAACACTGAAAAGTGCATATAAGCGAAATACGCATAATTATTTATAATAAAACATGTGTATAGGCGAAATACACCAAATTATTTATTATAAAATGCGTATAGGCGAAATGCGCACAATTGATAACATTGAAAAGTGCGTATAAGCGAAATACGCATAATTATTTAGAATAAAATATGTGTATCGGCGAAATACACCAAATTATTTATTATAAAATGCGTATAGGCGAAATGCGCAAAATTATTTGTAATAAATATTCGTATATATGTGAAATACGCACTATTATTAACAATAAAAATGCGTATACGCAAAATACGGATAATTAATTATAAAAAGAAATACGTATACGCGAAATACGTACTATTGTTTGTAATAAAAAAACGCGTATCTTTAATATTTTTGAAATATGTAGCGCCATCTATGTTAAAATCTATTACGATTTTCCAGAGATGGCGCTTGTGTCATATTTCATCAATAGTATGTACTTCCTACCTTACCGACGTATGGGTCGGTCAAATCGCAGAATGGAGTTTGACACCCCCTTAAGTCGTTCGGAAAAATGTTAAGACGGTTTCATGTAGACCAAGTCCCCACATGTTTAAAAAAAAATTATGAACGAAATAACTTTTCCGGAAAAGCCCCCCGAGGGCGATATACAGTGTCGAAAACGGGAAAAAAAAATTCCCAGAGCCGCAATTACGTCGTTCGGAAAAATGTTTTGACGGTTTCTTATAGATACCGTTGCTAAATGCTTAGAAAAACATTATGAATGAAATAGCTTTTCCGGAAGAGCCCCCCCAGCGCGATATACTGTGTCTTAAACATGAAAAAAAATTGCCAGAGCCGCAATTAAGTCGTTCGGAAAAATGTTAAGACTGTTTCTTGTAGATCAAGTCCCCAAATGCTTAGAAAAAAATTATGAACGAAATAGCTTTTCCGGAAAAGCCGCCCCAGGGCGATATACTGTGTCTTAAACATGAAAAAAAATTCCCAGAGCCGCAATTACGTCGTTCGGAAAAATGTTTCGACGGTTTCTTGTAGATAACGCTTCTAAATGCTTAGAAAAAACTTATGATCGAAATAGCTTTTCCGGAAAAGCCCCCCCCAGAGCGATATACTGTGTCTTAAACATGAAAAAAAAATTCCAGAGCCGCAATTACGTCGTTCGGAAAAATGTTTTGACGGTTTCTTGTAGACTAAGTCCCCACATGCTTAGAAATAAACATGAACGAAATAGCTTTCCCGGAAAAGCCCCCCCAGGGCGATATACAGTGTTGAAAACGGGAAAAATAATTCCCAGAGCCGCAATTACATCATTCGGAAAAATGTTTCAACGGTTTCTTGTAGATCATGTCCCCAAATGCTTAGAAAAAAAATATGAACGAAATAGCTTTTCCGGAAAAGCCCCCCCCGGGCGATATATAATGTCGAAAACGGTAAAAAAAATTCACAGAGCCGCAATTACGTCGTTCGGAAAAATGTTTCGACGGTTTCTTATTGACCAAGTCCCCACATGCTTAGAAAAAATTCATGAACGAAATCGCTTTTCCGGAAATTCCCCCCCAGGGTGATGTACTGTGTCTTAAACCCACTTTTGAATCTCTGAATAACATGTATTTTATAGAGAACGTTGAGATGAACTGTCCCAATGAGATATCGCAAGAAAGAAAATGACTGCATATCGTTTTTTAACCTCAAAGTCTCTACCAGCTGGAATAGGTACAAAGCGGCTCGGCCAGCACAGCTTGCGAGATTCGGTTGGGCCCCAATATACGAGTTCCGCTAGAAACCAGCCAGCGAGCCCCGATTTGTGTACCTGTCCCTATTTGTGTGCTCTGTTATTTAAACGCGTCCGAGAACGCGTCATACAAATAAGCTGATACGAAGACAGCATTGAAATAATTTTCTTTCAAAAATTAATCTATTTAGCTTTTATAAGATTTAAGTGTCAAATTTTTTTAGTCAGTACTAAGATTGCAATAATGCTTTAAAGAGTACAACATGTGATTTGGAAAGATTCATTACTTTTTCTTATTCGAAGGTGCTAAGAAACAACAATATTTTTATAACAAAAAAAATAATGTATAATAGTAATTTGAAGTATAAAATGTAAAAAGTGGTTACATGTTATAAAACTACTTTCACACTTACACAATAACAATTTATAACAAATTTCAAGATATTTCTCGTATTTTAAATGACTTTGTCCAGTAATACCGCACGCAATCAGCATTTGTGGGTGCCGATAGAGCGTAAACATAACGTTTGTTAGGTTATACGTCGCTCAAAAGTGATTGTACAAACTACGTTTTTATAGAAAAGAGTTTTATAACCTCCTTTTTATTATATTATACTTTTACTGGCAATAGATTTTGGAAGTGAATTCAAAATTAACGTCAAAAAGAAGAAAATTGCATAAGAAGCCGATGCAAAAATATATCAATGAACTTCCAAATCGTAGCACCGGTAAATTAATATATTTTGGTAATAAATATGTGAAACGCTAATATATTATCATAATTTGTATATTTATAGGTTTGATTATATTGAAAATGATATTTCTTATGATGATAAAGTACACTAATCGGGAGCACACAAACGTGTACAAGCACATTAATTGGGGGAATACAATTGCGTTTATCGCCGTCTCTTGGGGCACACAAATGTAGGCAAAAATGTTTTTTTTTACTTTTAATATAACTTTCGATACAGTTGATATTTTGTAGAAAAAATATTTCCGTATTTAAATTAAAATTAAAGTATCATATGTATTAATTTCACATTCGTGCATTGTTGAATGAGTTCAACAAATCGCGACAAACCGGGAAGCTTCCTTAAACGCTAATCGGAACAACTACCCTTTGCGCTTTTTTCAACTCTCTCATAATCATATGCTGAGTCTCTTGGAAAAAAAACCAAGAACATATATCGATAGATTTTCCCCCTCTTTCCAGTGGTGCTATTGTTTATTCTCTGAAATGCTTTTATGCGGTCAAAAACTTGAGTTGAAAGTTCTGGCCGATTTTTCTAAAAGAATACTATTTTTTTTTTAAATAAATTTTTTCATTCGAAAGTACAAGTTTTCATCTTCGAAACCCAAAAATTTCAAGTTGGAGAAATGAAGGTTTCATAAGTAATAACATTTAAAAGACGGCGGCTAGTCGCCCCGCGTGCTTTGTGCGCTACGCCGGAGCGCACTGTTGCCGACGTATTTTACTATTTCGTTGTTTCGTACTTAATAAATATCATGTAATAAATTTTTTAATCTTTTTTTATTATAAGTCAATACTTTGTGTTCCATCTTTTGCAATTTTTTGTTAATTTACTAATATCTTGTATATTTTACTATTTCGTTGTTTCGTACTTAATAAATATCATGTAATAAATTTTTTAATCTTTTTTTATTATAAGTCAATACTTTGTGTTCCATCTTTTGCAATTTTTTGTTAATTTACTAATATCTTGTATCCGAATTTAATTAAATAGGTCTTGTCTCAAATTTAGATTTCTTTACTTTTTGGATAGGTGAGTATTCTTCTAAAGTTTTCGACCTTGAGAATTGTTATAGTTCAAGCCTCTTAACGTGTGCTAACAGTTTAATAGAATTAAATAATAGAGTTATAGGAACTCTTTTTGCTGATTTTAACCTTTGTTTTAATTTTAATTCATCGTTTCTAATTCATCATTTGAAGACATCTTTTTTCTTTTATATAAACTTAAAACTCATACTTTTATTTTCAAACAGTGAAGTTCATATTTATAAACCTTGAGGGAGTACTCATCCAGAGAAGAATTTTTAAATTCTCTTTTAGGTTTCTTGAAAAAGTACGTCTTTTTTACCAAGAAGCGGCAAAATCATTTCACTGCAACACTAATCAGTGTAGTTTGGCAGCATTGGTCCTTTATTATAAAGAATTAAATTTTAAAACTTAAAAAAGCGTGACACTTTTTTGAGACAATTTATCTCGTGCTGCCGTAGCAGTTTATCTAAAAAATTATAATCAATTACCCTAATAAACAACTTTCGATTTCGCCAAAAAAGGTATTTGTTTCACTGATGGAACTGGGCAATACTATAAAAACAAATACGACTTCCATAATCTTTTTCATCATTTTGAAGATTTTTCTGTTGAAGCAGAGCAGCGCTTTCACGCAACCGCGTACGAAAAAATGCATGAGAATTGAGTGTGCCGCTTCTTGATCAATAGGAACGAACTTTTCCAAGAAACCCAAAGAAGTTAAAAATTTTCTTTTGGATAAAAACTCCCTGAAGATTTGTGAATATGGAGATTACTGTTTGAAAATAAAAGAATTAGTTTTAAGTTTATATAAAAGAGAAAAATGATGTATATGATCAAAACTGAAACAAAGGTTAAAATCAGCAAAAAAAGTTCCTGTAACTCTATTATTTCATTTTATTAACCTTTAGACTGCCGACCTGACTCATATATGAGCCAGCTGTGACCTTGAAAACTCATTTCGATATATTAGATATTTATATAAATAAATTTTACCTTTTAAAAATATTCATTTTTAACGTAAAAATGCCGGCAGTCTAAACGTGAAACTGTTGCAACGCGCCGCCCTCTTTTTAGTTTAATTACTTATGAACCCTTCATTTCTCCAACTTGAAATTTTGGGGTTTTGAAACTGAAGACTTGTACTTTCGAATGAAAAAAGTTCAAAAAAAAAAAAACATGTTATTCTTTTAGAAAAATCGGTCCGACCTTTCAACTCAAGTTTTTGACCTAAAAAAAGCATTACGGAGAATAAACAATAGCATAACTGGAAAGAGGAGGCAAAATGTATCACGTTATAGAAAAGAGTCTTATAACCTTCTTTTTATTATATTATACTTTTACTGGCAATAGATTTTGGAAGTGAATTCAAAATTAACTTCTTAATTAAAGCTATTTCGTTCATAATTTCTTTCTAAGCATTTGGGGACTTGATTTACAAGAAACCGTCTTAACATTTTTCCGAACGACTTAATTGCGGCTCTGGGAATTTTTTTTCATGTTTAAGACACAGTATATCGCCCTGGGGGGCTTTTCCGGAAAAGCTATTTCGTTCATAATTTTTTTCTAAGCATTTGGAAACGTTATCTACAAGAAACCGTTGAAACATTTTTCCGAACGACGTAATTGCGGCTCTGGGAATATTTTTCCCATTTTCGACACTGTATGTCGCCCTGGGGGGAAAAGCTATTTCGTCCATGATTTTTTTCTAAGCATGTGGGGACTTGGTCTACAAGAAACCGTCGAAACATTTTGCCGAACAACGTAATTGTGGCTCTGGGAATTTTTTTTCCCGTTTTCGACACTGTATATCACCGTGAAGGGGTTTTTCGGAAAAGTGATTTCCTTCATAATTTTTTTTTAGGTCGTGTGGGACCTTTCCTTCAAGTACCAGTCGCAAAATTTTTCCTGGCGAAGTTATTGCGACTCTGGGAATTGTAGTTTTCGTGTGTGTCGCTATGGGAAAATTGACTTGTCTGTAAGGGTGGTTTTGGGGGTGGTTTATGGGGGTGGCGAAGTGCTAAATTAGTTTTTACACTGTTGTTGGTCCATTCCTACCCTGTTTTATGGTTTTAAACCGGTTATAATGTAAATCGCAAATTTTAGTTTTTTCGTTCACTGTGAACGTTCGGAATTTCAAACACATGGATATCCTTGGTTCAGTTATGAATATATTTTGTATCCTGAATAAATTAATTCATCGAGGGTAAATTAATTAAAAATATCGTTATATTTACTTTGTGAGAAATAATTCCCATTCAATTTATATGAAGACAGTTTTTTTTTTCGAAGAATAATAATTAGTATATCGCTTAACTGTATAACTGAAAGTGCGCAAAAGCGATGTGAAAATAATGCGCGTGTGCTTTAATTGTTTTATTCCTCTCAGAAAGTAAAACGAAAATTCCAAGACATAATCCAAACAGGCTAGAATGATGAGCCTAAATGATTTTACAGTTTGCATTTATATTTGTGGTGTAATCAAACCACCATATCCTCTGAAATATAATCAATTATAGTCATAACATAAAAAAATGTTGTATGTATTTTTATATTTTATTTTATTTTAGATACATTCACGGGTAAAAAACCCTTAAATACATAATTAAAAATAAGAGATTTTTACAGTCGTCTTAATAGAATTGTAGTAATAGCGGCTTAACAACATTTTTAAAACTCCATATAGATGTAATATCAGACAGAGTAACTCTCAACATGTTCCAATTTCTACCCAATCTAAAAGTGGGACAATTAAAACTAGAACTAAGAGTAGAATTCTCCTCTTTTGGTCCCCTAAAGTGCTTTACTAAATAGGGTTGCACTCTTAACGTAAATAAATCTGCAAGGGCTGGGTGCTTATTAGTAGAAGTTAGAAATTTATATGTATATATTTTATATGTATATATTTTTAAAAAACATAAATGAAAAACTGAATTGAAAAACATGTATATAATTATATATTTTATAGAAGAGTTGTAATATTTACTAAAATATGATTTTTCGAATAATAAAATTCCAACTCCACTATACAACTTGTTCGGAAAATGTATGCGTTTGTAAACATAATCCTGTAGAGCGCAAAATTCTAAGAAAAAAGTTCCTTTACTATTTTTTCATATGACTAGTATTTTTTTAGTAACTGATGTGTTTAAATTCTTTGTTTTTAATAGAAAATGTATACCTATGTTTATAAGATGATATCTATAGATATACAATTCCGATTAAAAACAAACAATTTAAACACATCAGTTACTAGAAAAGTACTAGTCATATGAAAAAATGGTAAAGGAACTTTTTTCTTAGAATTTTGCGCTCTACAGGATTATGTTTACAGACGCATACATTTTCCGAACAAGTTGTAGAGTAATAAATATTTCAGAGGATATGGTGGTTTGATTACACCACAAATATAAATGCAAACTGTAAAATCATTTGGGCTCACCATCCTAGGCTGTTTGGATTATGTCTTGGAATTTTCGTTTTAGTTTCTGTGAGGAATAAAACAATGGAAGCTCAAGCAGATTGTTTCCGCATCGCTTTGGCGTACTTTCGGTATTCTAATTATTATTCTTCGAAAGAAAACTGTGTCTGTGCTTTATTACATTTTTACATATAAATTGAATGGGGATTATTTTTCACAAAGTAAATATAACGATATTTTTAATTAATTTACTCTCGGTGAATTAATTTATTTAGGATACAAAATATATTCATAACTAAACAAAGGGTATAAAAAATATCATAGTATTTCAATAAAATAATTTTGTAAAACGCAAATTTTACTGGCATTGTTTTCTAAAAATATATCTATATATATCAATTACAATTAAAATTTTAATTTATTTGAGAATAAAAATTGAAGTAAAAAAAGTGTGTGTGGCTTAATAATTTAATAAAAGAAATTTTACGTACTTATATTAAAAAAAAAAAAGGAAAAAAAATTGCGAGCGAGGATCGAACTGGGATCCAAAAAACTAGGGCAAGAGTAGCTGCGTGCCTTAGCCGCCACGGCTACCGGTACGACATTGATGACTAACACCAAAATCGTTAATGTTTATCTTCCCCCCTTTGGGCTTAGGTTATGATTTAAAATTTGGGTTTGGTAGTTTTTAGTTAAAAATTTCGTTAATTCGTTGATGTTCGACCGAGCGGCGATTGCCAGGCCATTGTCGGGTTGTTGGGAGAAGTAAACAGAGCCGGCAAGCACGCGGCTCGAGTGAACACACGTTAAGTGCACGAGCACCAAGCCGCCGAGCCGTCTTCTCCGGAATAACCGGAACATTCGTATGCACTCGAGTTTACTAGTCGAGCGGCGTAGCCGAGACTCGACCACAAAGTGCATATCCTGTATTTGTAGCGTGGATTTTTGCTTCTTTTTCTCATGCGTAGGAATGTTCCGGCTGAGCAGGAACACCCGTTCACCATGTCTGCTTCGAGTACACTGTCATCGGCATACTCCAGGTGCTTTAGGACAGCCCCGGTCATATCTGAAGACGAGATTTTTCACGTAGAGGACCCATTTCGAAAGTTCACGAATCTCGTCGGACAGATCGGACTGCAGCGACTTGTAGCTCATTCAAGCCTGATGTACGAATGTTCCGGAATCACTGGAACATTCCTATGCACTGAAGTTAACTAGTCGAGCGGCGTAGCCGAGACTCACCCACAAATTGCATATCCTGTATTTGTTGCGTGGATTTTTGCTTCTTTTTATCTTAATATTTTCTGATGCAAAAAAACTATTGTGAGAAATAATTGTGAATCGCACATGTAGATATTATGCAATAAATTAAAATGTTACAAACTTTACAAATTTTTATTTTTCATTAGATTTTAATGTTTAATGTCTCATTTTGGTTCTTAAACATTTTTCTACAACTCATCCAGGCTTATATTATGAAATAATTAATATATACGAAGAAACATGTAATTGTTGACAGTCTGATAGTGTCTAACTTGAAGTTTATTAGATTTAAACTGTAAACAATTATATGTTGTTCTGTAAATATTAATTATTTCATAATAGAAGCCTCGATAGGTCTTAGACAAATGTTAACTTATGTTAAATGTTAACTTTTCTTCTTATTGAATAATATCTACATGTTCGATTAACAATTTTTTCTCACAATAGTTTTTTGTGGTTCAGAAAATATTTTCCTTTCATATACGTGTGTATTTACATTATTATATTTTAATATTTTATCGCATAGAAATTAAATAGTGAACCCATTATAAAATCACGACAACCCTCTTAATGTTTTTACAATCTTGCTATTGTAATTAAACGCCACATAAATCATTAAGGTAGTTATATCCCAAGATACAAACCTTGTAGAAAATATTTATTATTTTACTTATATAAAATCTGATAGTGTGATGGATTATAGATGTTAAAGAAGAAGAGTTAATAAATTGTAAACGATTTTTAAACCCAAAATTATATTATTGCAAATGCAGATATCGTTCATTAAAGAAATACTCATACAATGTTTCGAATTTTTTTTTATTTTAATTTAATTTTAATGTTCAAAAGCTTAATCTGTTCCTTGAATGATTACCTAAAGATCCACCGTTAACAAATTTTGAAATAATTAATTGTAAGGAGAAAAAATTCATTGTTATTTAATAAAATTGGCTGGGACCTATAAACAATTACATTTTACTTGTTGTTAATTAATTATTTCAAAATTTATTAACGGTGGATCTTTAGGTAATCATTCAAGGAACAGATTAAGCTTGAAATAATATTGAAATAAAATTAAAATTAAAAAAAATTCGAAACATTGTATGACTACTTCTTTAATGAACGATATCTACATTTGCAGTAATATAATTTTGGGTTTAAAAATCTTTTACAGTTTATTAACTATTCTTCTTTAACATCTATAATCCATCACACTATCAGATTTTATATAAGTAAAAGAATAATTATTTTCTACAAGGTTTGTATCTTGGGATATAACTACCTTAACAAATAAAATTAAGACGCAGTATTGCATTAAAAACTGCACTGTTACTGTTTCAACACAGTCACGGTTCTCTCGTTCTATGGCGTTTCACTCGGCTTTTAATTCAATTATCGACGGAGCAAGAAAATAGCAGCTGACAACATCAGCAGCACATTCTTGGTATTTTCATTTTTCTAAAAATTGATAATATTGTTATGAGTTTTTTCTCTGAACGTTCATCAATACCAGCTCTAATGTCCTCAGTCAGTTTCAGTAAAGCAGTCTGAGCACTGTGATTTTGTCTGAATCCAGTCTGGTGAGGGTTAAGGATTTTGTTGTCTGTTAAGTATTCCGTAATCTGTGTGTGTACTATTTTCTCCAGTACCTAGGAAATAAATGACAGTAAAGGGATCGGGTGAAAATCTGTGGCTGCTGAAGGGACAGCTGTTTTCTTTAGAGGCACGAGTAGTTATTGCGACACTATGGAGCACCCAAACAATGACTCATTGACGCCAGCCGAGGTCAATGTTTGTCGGGCCACCACCATAGTGCCGCGTTAGCAAAGTTTGTGTATATAAGTGGCGCAGACGTGTGTGCGTGTGTGTGGACGTTTGTGTGGTGCGCACATACACACGCGAGCACAAATATATTCTAAGGAGAGAGAGAGAAAAAAAGAGAGAGAAGAGAGAGAAAGAAGTAAGCGAGAGAGAGAGAAGAGAGAGCGAAAAAGGAGCGAGCGAGAGAGAAAGAGAGAGAGAAAGAGAGAGAGAGAAACGCGCACGTGCATCAAGCAAATGTGCAAGCTCACACATACACATTCGAACATACACACTCATTCTTTGCCCACGAAAACACACACACACACACTCGCTCACATGCTCGCCCATGCCCCATACACACTTCCGAACACGCACTCACTCACTAGAACGCTCACACACATACATCCAAAAAACACACACACACTAGCACGCAACATACACACTTCCCCACACATACATTTTTGAGAAAGCGAGAGAAAGATCGAGAACGAGAGAGAAAAAGAGAGAGAGAGAGTAACTTTTATGCGTAGTCTCTCTGTATCATCATGGCAAATCTACCTACATAGAAAATTTTCAGATTCATGCTGTTTTACGGGGTTTTCGATATTTTATCGGATTTTGAAAGCTAATGGTATATAATTCGTGAACATGTGGTCTTATGGTGTGTCTACGGGGTTTTTATGGTGTATTTTACAACATTTGTCTATAGCTCCTCTGCACCATGGCAAATGTACCTACATAGAAAATTTTCTGATTCATGGGTTTTTATGGGGTTTTTATGGGGTTTTCAATATTTTATCGGATTTTGGAAGCTAATAGTATATGATTCGTGAACATGTGGTCTTATCGTGTGTCTATGGGATTTTATATGGTGTATTTTACAACTTTTGTGTATAGCCTCTCTGCATCATGGCAAGTCTACCTACATAAAAAATTTTTCAGATTCATGGGTTTTTATATGGTTTTTACAACTTTTATGTACAGTCTCTGCACCGTACAGCGAGCGGCCAACATCCCACGCGCAGTATGCAATCACGCACGCACGGTTTGAGAAAAATGGAAAAAACTCATGCACTTTCCATAAGACCACTTCATCATATATTATACTTCTGTCATACTCTTGTGGAACTGTAAGTTCCAACGTACAGTTCCAAAACTGTATTTCAGTTATCCGTGCGACTACAGCCGCGGTCCGTCTGCTACTGACGCGTCAGAGGACCACACCCTGGAAAACTAGTGGCGCTGGTGTAGCAACGCAAAGAATGTACTCGTGATCGGTATTGACACAGTGTAAAATCATCTCATTGGCTACCGCTGTATCTCCATCATTGTGATTTGCGGTGGCCGGCGCACCAGAAAATACCTCATTGGCTGTTGGTGTACCCCACCAAGCTGATTTAGCGGCCGCGAGAAACGCAGCGTGAGAAGAGCTTTTGGTTACCGCTGCGCCGGCAAAAGAGCTGCTTTGCCACGGCACTAGCCCCACCACACGACTCGTAAATTAGCGAGCGCCTGCGCGCGGGTGCTGGCGCGACCATCGCTCCGCTATGTCGGCAAAAGAGCTGACTTCCTGCGAAACTAGTGTCAATCCGATCGCACGGCTCATGGGCTCGTGGTAAGAGGTACGAGTAATAAAGTCCATCTGATGAACCGATGTATTTTAAATAAAAGTTTTTCCCGTCATGGCACCAGTAAACCAATACTGACGAAAGGTGTTGTGGCCACACGGAGAGCTAAACGGTAACTGACGAGTGTACGCCGCGATGATGTATCCGGTAGCCAGCAGATCGTGCACGTGCCGTTTAAGGGGGCTAGACACCTTTTTTCTCTGAAATAACGACAGCTGCCTTTCATCGCCCAACAGCCAACTTCCAGCAGTGGACATCCGACTTCCAACAGCCGACTTGCAGCAGTGAACATCCGACTTCCAACAGCCGACTTCCCGCTGGTAATCCGCTCCTCGAAAAAGATTTGAAAAGACCTTGCAATGCTTACTCTATCAGCGTGTCGAAAAACAAACAAGTATAAAGATTGTGACTGCCAAATACGAACGGAAAGTTGTGGCTGAATTCGAGAGTGATTATGATGTATTTATGGCAAAAAAAAAGTTTGGAAGCTAGCAATCACGTGATAGTATTTAGAGTCCTTTTTTTTTTAGAAAGCGCAGCTTGTAGAAATTTAAAGACGAATGTATGACGTATCCTGCTTGCTATTACCTGTTTTGTTGCGGTGGCATCCGTGCAGCGGCGCTTGAGAAAGTAAAAGATGAGTGTATGATTCATACACTGTCCGGCGCTCAGTTATCTGTTTTGCGGTGTCAGCAGTCGCGCAGCTGCGAAAGTGTCGCCTCGATGATTTCATTCTCATACGCTTCATGATGCTCTCATGTTTGCTGTTTTCTTCCATTCAAAAATGCTGACTCGCAATTTAAGGGGGCTAGACACCTTTTTTCTCTGAAATAAGAAGTCACATTTTAATACATAAATGTAAACTAATTATTTCATACTTTTTACATATAAAAGTGGGTATTTACCTTACCTTAAAACTTTCTCCGATGGGCCTTTTATATAGTCCAGAACCATAGTCATCGATGAAACAAGTTTTTTCACTAACCGTAAGCTTTGAAATTTTCCTGTGGATGGATTGATTCCAGATTTGAACTAAATTACTCCTGAATAGTATAATTCTCATATGAGTGTAGGGATTTTTGATCTAATGAGAAAAAAAAATTGTGCTGTTTTTCAAGAGCTTTTTTTTAATTTTTAAAAATTTTTTATATTTTTTCATAATTTTTCTGATGTAAAAATTTTTTCCGACATTTAATCCTAAATCCCTACACTCATATGAGAATTATACTATTCAGGAGTAATTTAGTTCAAATCTGGAGTCAATCCATCCACAGGAAAATTTCAAAGCTTACGGTTAGTGAAAAAACTTGTTTCATCGATGACTATGGTTCTGGACCATATAAAAGGCCCATCGGAGAAAGTTTTAAGGTAAGGTAAATATACCCACTTTTATATGTAAAAAGTATGAAATAATTAGTTTACATTTATGTATTAAAATGTGACTTCTTATTTCAGAGAAAAAAGGTGTCTAGCCCCCTTAAATTGCGCGTCAGCATTTTTGAATGGAAGAAAACAGCAAACATGAGAGCATCATGAAGCGTATGACAATGAGATCATCGAGGCGACACTTTCGCAGCTGCGCGACTGCTGACACCGCAAATCAGATAACTGAGCGCCGGACAATATATGAATCATACACTCATCTTTTACTTTCTCAAGCGCCGCTGCACGGATGCTACCGCAACAAAACAGGTAATAGCAAGCAGGATACGTCATACATTCGTCTTTAAATTTCTACAAGCTGCGCTTTCTAAAAAAAAAGACTCTAAATACTATCACGTAATTGCTAGCTTCCAAACTTTTTTTTTGCCATAAATACATCATAATCACTCTCGAATTCAGCCACAACTTTCCATTCGTATTTGGTAGTCACAATCTTTATACTTGTTTGTTTTTCGATTCGCTGATACAGTAAGCATTGCAAGGTCTTTTCAAATCTTTTTCGAGGAGCGGATTACCAGCGGGAAGTCGGCTGTTGGAAGTCGGATGTTCACTGCTGCAAGTCGGCTGTTGGAAGTCGGATGTCCACTGCTGGAAGTTGGCTGTTGGGCGATGAAAGGCAGCTGTCGTCTGTTGGAAGTAGCTGTTACAAATACTTTTTCAGTTAGCCATACGTCTACATCCGCGGTCCATCTACTACTGACGCATCAGAGGACCCCTGGGAAGCTAGTGGCGCTGGGGTAGCAGCGCAAAGAACGCACTCGTCATCGGTGACGACACAGTGTAAAATCAGCTCATTGGCTACCGCTGTATCTCTATCGTTGTGATTGGCGGTAGTTGGCGTATCAGAAAAAAGCTCATTGGCAGCGCCCCCAACAAGCTGATTTTAACGTCCGCGGGTTCATTGGTCAATCAGCTCATTGGTCACCACTGCGCCGGCCAAAAGAGATGATTTGCCGCGGGGAATGCCCCACCACACGGCTCGCAATTTCACAAGCTGCCGCGCGCGTATGTTGGTGTGACCACCGCCCCGCTGTGTCGAGCTGATTCACTATGATGCTACCGTCAAACCGATCGTATGGTTCACGGAATCGCGGTAATAGATACAAATAGTAGAGACTATCTGATAAACCGTTGTATTTTTATAATTCTTGAATATTTAAATAAGTGAATAAACTCAAGACTTGAAGCTCCATTGTAATCATATATAGTTCATACTCGTTCGCGGTGTCCTGGAGGTTGGTGAAGAAATTCTCATTCCAAATCAATTTTAGGAGTAAAGGAAGGAAAGATTGAAATAAAAGAAAAGTTAGTATAATTAAAATATTATTTATTTGAAGCTATAAAGAACGGTATTAGCTATAAAATCTCAATCCTTTTAATATTTATTAAAAAATAATGTCTGACATAGATAAAATTTTCATTACTAGTTTCTATTAAAATCTGAAATACGACTTTATAGAACTAAGAACGAAATACGACTCTTTAGAACACAATTTTGAAATACGATTGTTTAGAATAGCATGCTGAAATACGATACTTTAGAATAGAATGATGAGATACGACTTTTTAGACTGAAATGCTCAGATATGATCTTTTTAGAATAAAACGCTGAGATACGACACTTTCGATAGGAGAAGTCGAAATACATTAGACAGGTAAAGTTGATACAAATTCATTAATAAAATAGAACTTATAATAATATGTTTCGATATAATAGCCCCATTAATATCTTTTGGGTGCGTTTGTACAATATTATAGTGATTCTAAAATGATGAATGAGTTCTGTGTCGACGTCACCAATTAGGTTTTTGGTGTCACGTCAGCGCTTTCTCAGGTAGCGTCAGTCGTGGTCGGCCCTTCGATGAAGCCGTACGGATAACTTTTTTTGAAACCAACAAATCTCCTCTTGCCGTAAACGGGTTTGCAGGTTTTTATTTCGTTTTGAGTTATAACGTCGTGAAACGCCATGCGTCGAATAGTTGTGTTATGCACAACTATTTCGTCGTTCTATGCTGTGATCATTTCGGGGATTGTGTTGAAACTGATTTTTTGGGCATTAGCATAATTTAGTCTTATACCCTTTACTTTGCATACACAGCCCTCGTCCCCATCAGGTTTTTTGTATTTGTACGTGTAAAATTTTGGTCCTCCGGATAAAAAAGAGGTTATGTACGTGCCTACACCACTGGCTGCTAACTCATCCGTTAATTCGCCTAGAGCCGTACCCGTCGGTAGATCTTGTTCACCATCTCTGCTAACGTAAAAAACAGAGTCTGTATCGTAGTAGAGTGCACGTGCGCCCAAAGCGTTAAGGTACCTGAACAGTTCCAAACGAGCCTGCGCCGTTGTAAAAGCCGCAAGCACAACACTCGTCGTTGGTGATGGTAATAGAGCTTCGGTTTTGTAACACCAATTTACATAACGTGTTTCGTCCTTGACCGGTAAAACCCCATTGACGTCTATCTCTGGACTGGTAAGCAATTCCGTTAATCTTTCCGGTTTTGTTATCATTTCCATCTTTGTTAGATTTTCGCGTTGTTCAAACTTGCCTCATAATGAGTTCAAGCATAGTTTTGCAACTGAACGCAAGCCTGCATTGTACTGTATTGCATTCCTATCTAAATTTATACCCTCCACAAGTTCTAGTTTTCTTATATATTCGTCTTTATCTCGATCCGTTACGCAGCCTGGCGGAAACCCTGAAGCCATAGTTTTTTGCTCGAAAAACGTATTAATATATTCTGCAAATATGCCGCCTTTACGTTCTTCTTGGATATACTAAGTCATTTCATACTACCAAATTTCGTAAACGCGTTTAATAACATAGCCCCATTTTACGGCTTCCTTCACCTCTTCAGAAACCCATGTTCCACGTAAAATACGGTCGTTTGGATCTTGATGTGGGCATGGTTCTTGGATCGTTTCTTCACAACATTTGCGGCACAGAGGAAATATCAACTTACCGTGCATTCTTACAGGTAATAAAGGGTGATATAGGTTTTGTGGTGGCAGTACTTCACACTTAATTATTCCATTTACTCGTGAAATATCGTTGTTCTGACCCATAATGTGAGCACATTCCTCTCGGCCGATGTATACTTTGGGGTTTCCAATTGGGTATTTACCATGTTTGCAAATATATGGATACAACGAACACACATCTACGTATCTGATCTTTTCTCTTTCTTCACATTCAAACATTTTGACTGTGTTGCCTGTGCGACCACCGAAAGACGCATCTCTAGGGTCCATTGGTTTTTGATTCTCGTCATTGACACTTTCTTGAATAAAGCAATGGAGCTCTTCGTTTTGTGTGATTTCATTTTGAAAATCACACTCCCATTTTTCGATTAATTCGTAACTGTGATCTTTTATTTTTTTACTTATAGCTAAAGTTTCTCAAATCTGCTATCCATTGTGTGACCAGTTATCAACGTCGCGTCTCTATTTATTCTGTAACATCGTGGACATCCGTGCCAAAAACAACCGTGAAACTGTAGTACTAAGCCTCTGTGATTTTCTTCATTTTGCGGTGAGCTGTAACCATCGACGATGATACCTTCCCGTAACCGCCTTTCGCGACATCGTCCGGCGTGTTCGACCGGTCGTTTTAGAATCTTTTTCTCCATCCAAGATAGCCAGTATATGGCCTTCGTGGATTGATTATCGGCCCATCTGTAACCACCAGGCGGTATGATACCTATCTGATTCTTTTTTAAAAAATTTTTTCTGAAAACACGCATGCATGAAGAAGCTATAGTTGTACACTCGACAAAAGGATCGACATTGTATTTTATGAAATTTTTCCGAAAAGCTAAACATGACAATCTTAGAATCGTAACATCTTGCCTACAATATTTTTCAATTTCTTGTTGAAAATCGAATAAGTATCTACGTAATGTCTGCTCATTGTACCAATCTAAAAAACGTTGCCTTTCCTTGCTATTCATAGAGTCTGGTGAATAAAAGTCCAAAGATGGTAACGGCCCCACGTATGTCTGATTTTAAGTTGTATTGAATAAATGTGGAAAAATACCTTTCTCTATCTCATGCAAAGCATACGCTTTTGGTAAGCTACTCAAAAGCATGTGAAAATAATTTAGACTGTCTATAAATTTGGCCTGCAAAATCTCTAATAAAATTATTTTTGAACCGTTCATCACCACTGCCGGGGTGACACGTTGTTTTTCATATTTTTCAACGATATACTTGAATATAAATTGTGCATCAAAGCTTTGCGAGTTATGTGCAGTGCATATAACTTTTTTGAAGTGTTGTCTAGGCTCCAGTGCAAGTTCGACCAGTTGTTTCACCGGCTCTTTTTTGAGCACATATTCACGTATTCCACAATGAGCGCATGGGACGGATATATTGTCATTATCGAGACAGAATATACAAACTTGCTGCACGATACACATATTGGGTACGTGCATTTTTTTCTCCTCATCACCCAACACCTCCAACGTTTGTTGAGTCTCAAAATCATAAAACAGGAAAATTAAATTTGGCGTGGGTTCCTTCGCTTTCGTTTCTATTGTCTGTATGTGACATAAATATCTTGTGGGCAGGTGTAATTTGCATATTTTACAATAAGATACACCGCATTTGTGGCTTCGACTGTTCTTTACAAGTACTGTCCTGAAACAAATTTGACATATCTTCATTCTGTCACATACAGTACTATTCTTGTTGAACGATCCTTTATTCAAGTGGTTTTTATAGCACAATTCACCGAAAAAAGATCTAACGCACGACGTGCACTTCTTTAACTTAATAGTCATGTCACACGGTGGCATTGCCGTACATTTGTAGTATTTATTAGAACACCTGTGACCTACCGTTCACCAGTAGCATTGATTACAAGATATGCAAAATCCAGCACTACCGCTCGTAGCTATCATATTAAGTATTGGCTGGTAGTGTTTTAACCTCTCATAATACATAAGCCGTAATGTGTGCTCAATGTACCCATGCGTGTCGATGACGAAACGTGTACCATCATATAGTGGTGGTGAACCTTAGCCGAAGGAACAAAAATTATACACCACTATAGCCGTAGCATGACCGGCGAAAAAAATTTGAAATTTATGGATCTCTTCAATACCGCAACCATCCATTGGTACTTCTGTGGCTGACAAATTCACGATGTTTTCTGCTGCTTCTTTCTGAACACTGTTATTGCTGTGGCGAATGAGATTCCAGTAACTATGCAAATTTTCCAGAACGGTTTTGCCCTCTAATTGCATAGGCGTGTGCTACGACTAAAGAACGTGGCAGGCAAAGGTTATCACTCTTCTTGATAGTTACTATAGATCTTTTGCTTACCGTCCCTTCGGTTAATCGCACTCTGCCTCGCCCAGATGTGCCTTTTACAATGGCACAGCTGATCGATAATTTGTCATCGATGTTAAAATCACCTGCACTCTGCACTGTGTTGAATAACAATTCCCAAATATCATCTGGTTTTAAGTTTTTAACAGGTCTGAAAGAGAGCCATAAAGGACCGCGGTTGAATTTTTCCGAGCTGATAGTTAACCCTATGAAATCGTTTGGGTCGCCTCTGCTACATAACTGCCGATGAAGACTGCGCATAGATTCTTCTAACCAATCGTAAATATTTGCATTCTCTGGCGGTTGGGATATTATACCTCGAATTTCTCTTCCCTCGTATCCGAAACGGTGATAATGACGTGTTGTATCATTTTCAACAATGAAACGAGCTCTATTACCCTCTCCGGTCTGTAAACAGTCTCCTGTAAATTGAAAGGCTTTTTAGTTTCACGGATAAAAGAAAAACATTTATATAATCGTACCATCATAGTCTATTGTGTCTTCTAGGGCTGTGTCGGTGCTATCGCTACAACTGGTGTCACTGTCGCTACTACTATCACTGTCACTAGTACTTGTATCGGAATCATACTCGATACGTTGAGATTCCGATGTGTCACCAGCCATTAAAGGAACCGGTTGGTGTTCGTGCCGTAAATCTGAAACTGAAGTATTGACGAGGGCATTAGTATTATTAATTATTTTATCATAATCCTCTCTCTTAATGCTTACCATTATGTGTATCGTCTGTAGAGGTAACCACTTGAGCAATATCCTGATAATTACATTGAGATGTTGAAGGTTGACTTTTTGTTTCTGGACCTTAAGTATTGAAGTGTGCCATAATATTATTAAATTATTATTTTCTAGTTATAACACACCCAATACTTACAAATGTTGCTTATAGAAGTTCCTGACTGTCCAAGATCCTGATAAACACAACGCATTAAAAAGGTGTCGCCTTCCGTGTCATCCATCATTTGGTTAAACACTAACAAGATAATAAATTTTTGCTTGAAAAAGTAAAGTTTATATATAATATCGATATAATAAATTGCTACTTACGAAAACGTCGAAAAATACGAATAGCCATAGGACTTCTGTGTTCATTACGTTGTTTTAAAACCCGTACAACAATCGAGAGAACATCACGGTTTTGAAAAAGCCCCATACTATACATGAAATCAACTGTCGCTATTCCACATTGTAAGAGGAGAAAGTGAAGTTTTTTACATAGAATGTTGATCGATAATTTATCAAGATTACTACGAAATTTTGCGATCCTCAGGCCTAGTCTTAGAATTTTCAGTAGATGCGATACACTAGCTCGAAACATCTTGACGTGGTATACTCTCGCTCAGTCAAACGACACTGGATAAGGATTACTGCTATCCCTACTTAAATACCTCTCTCGGTTACCGGATTGTACGAGGGTCATTTGATAAGTACCTAGCCTACAAATGAAAACACCAAAATTTTACAAAAAATAAAATTTATTTTTCAATGTAGTCTCCTTTTAGTTGAATACACTTGGTCCAGCGGTGTTCCAATTTTTTGACCCCGTTGAAAAAAATGTTTTCTCTTGGTTTGCAAAATAGGCCTCCGTGGCGGCGATTATTTCGTTATTGGAGTGGAATCTCTTCCCGGCGAGCGAATTTTTTAGGTTCGGAAACAAAAAAAAGTCGCACGGAGCCAAATCTGGAGAATACGGTGGATGGGGCAGTAGTTCGTAGCGTAATTCGACCAATTTAGCCGTGGCGAGTGCAGAAGTGTGAGCCGGTGCATTATCGTGGTGGAAAAGCACTTTCTTTTTAGACAAATGGGGCCGTTTTTCTTCTAACACGGCGTCAAATCGGCTCAATAGTTCGGCGTAGTACTGTCCTGTGACCGTTTTGCCCTTCTCCAGATAGTCAATAAAAATCACACCTTGAGAATCCCAGAAAACAGTGGCCATCACCTTTCCGGCCGACGGGACCGTCTTCGCCTTCTTCGGAGCAGGTTCACCGGGTAAGGTCCACTGTTTTGACTGCTCCTTGGTCTCTGGAGTGTAGTAGTGAATCCATGTTTCGTCGACGGTCACATAACGACGCAAAAACTCTTTTGGATTGCGATTAAACAGCTCCAAACACTGCTCTGAACTGGTCACACGGATGCGCTTGTTGTCTGCAGTCAGCAAACGCGGCACCCACCTTGCTGACAGCTTCCTCATGCCTAAAATCTCATGTAGGATATGCCACACGCGTTCTTCTGAGATGCCTACTATCGCAGCTATCTCGTGCACCTTTAATCGGCGGTCTGATAAAACGATATCGTGTATTTTTGTCACGTTCTCCTCCGTAGTGGCTGTTTTCGGAGCACCTGGGCGTGGATCATCAAAAACCGACGTACGACCACGTTGAAACTCGTTATACCAAAATTTAACGGTCGCCATCGAAGGAGAAGCATCCCCATACACTGCATCCAAGCGTTCTTTAATTTCACTGCGCGATTTCCCTTCCAAAAACAAGAATCGAATCACCGACCGATATTATTCTATCTCCATTTTTTCAAAAATCAACGGACACATTTGCTTTCACACGCACTCAAAAATAAACTACAACTCCGATCCGGCTGAAATTTCGTCTGTAACCGTTTACAGGAAGATACTGCACTGTAGTGTATTTCTGGTGCGATAGTGGCACCATCTGGCGGTGAGGCTAGGTACTTGTCAAATGACCCTCCTACGTCTTCGAACTATACCCAAAGTACTATACCTCCTCTATTTCATTGGTACGTGACATTCCTTTCTAGCTGACAAAGAAATTTGCAGAAATATAATCGTATGGATCATGTGTTGTAAAGAGAGTTAAACAGAAGAAAATACACGAGCGTCGTTGACTATATATTGGCTGATGATTTCGTTCGCTGTTGCGGTTAAGTCACACATTGCTTTCTCGTTTGAAATGTAACTTCAATCACACACGTGTGCGACACGATGAGCTCATCGTGCAATGCGCACGACTGCATTGACAACACTTTTGAACTGGTCATCTGAAATGTAACATTATCCGCGCAGTATGCAATGTGTCACTATGAGATCATGGCTTGGTACTGCACGTATACAATCCGCTGACAAGTGAGAATCTTACTTTAACGTTGTTACAAAATCCGCGCGCGGCCCCACTGATAAATGTGGTAGAGCTAGCACCGCGGCAAATCATCTCTTTTGGCCGGCGTAGTGGTGACCAATGAGCTCCTCCCACGCTGCGCCTCCCGTGGACGTTAAAATCAGCTTGTTGGGGGCGCTGCCAATGAGCTTTTTTCTCGTACGCCAACTACCGCCAATCACAACGATAGAGATACAGCGGTAGCCAATGAGCTGATTTAACACTGTGTCGTTACCGATGACGAGTGCGTTCTTTGCGCTGCTACCGCAGCGCCACTAGCTTTCCAGAGGTCCTCTGATGCGTCAGTAGTAGACGGACCGCGCATGTAGCCGTATGGCTAACAGAAAAAGTATTTGAAACAGCTACTTCCAACAGACGACAGCCGCCTTTCATCGCCCAACAGCCAACTTCCAGCAGTGGACATCCGACTTCCAACAGCCGACTTCCCGCTGGTAATCCGCTCCTCGAAAAAGATTTGAAAAGACCTTGCAATGCTTACTCTATCAGTGAGTCGAAAAACAAACAAGTATAAAGATTGTGACTACCAAATACGAACGGAAAGTTGTGGCTGAATTCGAGAGTGATTATGATGTATTTATGGCAAAAAAAAAGTTTTGGAAGCTAGCAATCACGTGATAGTATTTAGAGCCTTTTTTTTAGAAAGCGCAGCTTGTAGAAATTTAAAGACGAATGTATGACGTATCCTGCTTGCTATTACCTGTTTTGTTGCGGTGGCATCCGTGCAGCGGCGCTTGAGAAAGTAAAAGATAAGTGTATGATTCATACACTGTCCGGCGCTTAGTTATCTGATTTGCGATGTCAGCAGACGCGTAGCTGCGAAAGTGTCGCCTCGATGATCTCATTGTCATACGCTTCATGATGCTCTCATGATTGCTGTTTTCTTCCATTCAAAAATGCTGACTCGCAATTTAAACGGCACGTGCACGATCTGCTGGCTACCGGATACATCATCGCGGTGTACACTCGTCAGTTGCCGTTTAGCTCTCCGTGTGGCCACAACACCTTTCGTCAGTATTCGTTTACTGGTGCCATGATGGGAAAAACTTTTATTTAAAATAAATCAGTTCATCAGATGGACTTTATTACTCGTACCTCTTACCACGAGCCCGTGAGCCGTGCGATCAGATTGACACTAGTATCGCGGGGAGTCAGCTCTTTTACCGACATAGCAGAGCAGTGGTCGCGCCAGTACCCGCGCGCAGCACGAGTCGTGTGGTAGGGCTAGTGCCGTGGCAAGCAGCTCTTTTGCCGGTGCATCGGTAACCAATAAGCTCTTCTCACGCTTCGTTTCTTGCGGCCGCTAAATCAGCTTGGTGGGGCACACCAACAGCCAATGAGGTGTTTTCTGGTGCGCCGGTCACCGCCAATCACAACGATGGAGATACAGCGGTAGCCAATGAGCTGATTTTACACTGTGTCATCACCGATCACGAGTACATTCTTTGCGTTGCTACACCAGCGCCACTAGTTTTCCAGGGTGTGGTCCTCTGACGCGTCAGTAGCAGACGGACCGCGGCTGTAGTCGCACGGATAACTGAAATAATATTTTAAACAGCTACTTCCAGCAGGCGGCAGCCGACTTCCAGCAGCCAAAAGCCGACTTCCAGCAGTTGTCATCCGACTTCGAACAGCCTACTTCCCGCTGCTCAGCCGCTCCCCGAAAAGTGTTCATCAGTAGCCATTTAGCTATCCGTGTGGTCACATTTTTTTTAACGTCGGATTCCGTTTGCAGACATTTGTTCCTTACAATGTCTTTATTCCTTTCTGTGTCTGGTATGGAGTTCCGTTATACTACAACTCGTTGTGCTTTCGGTACGTGACATTAAAAAAAAAAAAAAAAAACTAACATATCTGCAGTTCGGTGTCTGATGTTACACTCTATCTGGTTTATGCTGAAAATGAAACGGGCGCAGAGTGTCGGCCGTGAATGCGACCGTCGATGAAAAGGTGTTTCAGTCAGGAGTTTTTTGCACGTGAGTGTAATTCAAGAAATTGAAAGCGTGGCACACATGGCAAGATACAATTTCGACGACTGCAAGTTCTGACTAATTCGAGGTAAGATGATATAGTTCAACAGCAGAGATCTCGCGTGTGATGAGAGCCCACGTGCGATGTGATCAACCGTGGCAAAGACGAATGTTCGATCAGCTGTCAGTCATGAAATATTGTCTTGTCGCATGAACATCTCCGTCGCACAGTACCACGAGTGTGCTGTGTGCGGATTATGGCCAATGCAAATGTTGTGCGCGAGTATTTTATGTAGATAGTGATTCAATGTAGAAATTTGGGCTTACAGTTCCACAAGAGTATGACAGAATTATAATATATGATGAAGTGGTCATATGGGATGTGCATGAGTTTTTTCCATTTTTGTCAAACAGTGCATCCGTGATTGCATACTGCGCGTGAGGTGTTGGGCGCTCGCTGCACGGTGCAGAGACTGTACATAAAAGTTGTAAAAACCATATAAAAACCCATGAATCTGAAAAATTTTTTATGTAGGTACACTTGCCACGATGCAGAGAGGCTATATACAAAAGTTGTAAAATACACCATAAAAACCCCATAGACACACCATAAGATCACATGTTCACGAATTATATACCATTAGCTTCCAAAATCCGATAAAATATTGAAAACCCCATAAAAACCCCATAAAAAACCCATGAATCAGAAAATTTTCTATGTAGGTACATTTGCCATGGTGCAGAGGAGCTATAGACAAATGTTGTAAAATACACCATAAAAATCCCGCAGACAGACCATAAGACCACATGTTCACGAATCATATACCATTAGCTTCCAAAATCCGATAAAATATGGAAAACCCCGTAAAACACCATGAATCTGAAAATTTTCTATGTAGGTACATTTGCCATGATGATACAGAGAGACTACGCACAAAAGTTACTCTCTCTCTCTCTTTTTCTCTCTCTTTCTCGATCTTCCTCTCGCTTTCTCAAAAATGTATGTGTGGGGAAGTGTGTATGTTTGCGTGCTAGTGTATGTGTGTTTTTCGGATGTATGTGTGTGAGCGTTCCAGTGAGTGAGTGCGTGTTCGGAAGTGTGTATGGGGCATGGGCGAGCATGTGAGCGAGTGTGTGTGTGTGTGTTTTCGTGGGCAAAGAATGAGTGTGTATGTTCGAATGTGTATGTGTGAGCTTGCACAATTGCTTGATGCACGTGCGCGTTTCTCTCTCTCTCTCTCTCACTCGCTCCTTTTTCGCTCTCTCTTCTCTCTCTCTCGCTCACTTCTTTCTCTCTCTTCTCTCTCTTTTTTTCTCTCTCTCTCCTTAGAATATACTTGTGCGCGCGTGTGTATGTGTGTACCACACAAACGTCCACACACACGCATATGCACAAACTTTGCTAACGCGGCACTATGGTGGTGGCCCGACAAACATTGACCTCGGCTGGCGTCGATGAGTCATTGTTTGGGTGCTCCATAGTGTCGCAATAACTACTGAAACGAGATGTGCCTTCCTACAGACACCAGGAAATTTACCTTGCAGGAGAGAGGATTTGCATAGTTTTGCAATATGGTGTCCGATGAATGGGAGAGCTTTTGCTGCTACACTACGGGGTATACCGTGTTCCCATTGCCTGCGACGAGAAATGAGAAACCGCGGGTTCCACGTCTTCGAAGGTGACTTCTTTCGAAGGTGCTCGATGAGCACTCAGCTAGAGGTATAGTACTGCGAATACCGGTGAGTAGAGAGAGAGAGAGAAGGAGGTAGAGATAGAGCGCGAGAGAGAGAATGAATATACTCAGCCGAGCGATGAGTATGACGCGCGCTAGTGACCGCGGGTAAGGAAAGGGAGTCATTCGAGACGATTGACCTCCAAACGAGCTCATGCGAGGTTATGGATAGTTCAGTTAACTCTCTCATTGTTCGCCGAGTAAAAGTAACGAGTCATGGGTAGGATGTGTGAGATGTTGCCGGAGAAATTGTGAACCTAGTAAGTAGCTGCGAAGTAGTAAGGATTGAAGGTGTAGCGGTAGGTAGGTACAAGTTGAGGCTTGTAAGTTGTGCGAAGCAAGTTATGGGGTCGTGAGGGTTGCACTTCGGGTCGTGAGAGAGGTTGGGGTTGATGTTCCAAATATTCGAGAGCCGCAGTACAGCTGAGGAGGAATTACACCAGTGTAACCTGGTGGCATGAAAGGGTAGCTGGAGTTCTGGTGTCTCCTAAGTTGTCATGTCGTGAGTCGACTTGTGAGCTGCGGGGTCGAGTTTCGTGACCGGGTGGTTCTTTTGTGTGTTTAGCAGGTCCGGTGGCAGGAGTGCGGGAGAAGCCTAGTGAGAGCCCCGCAGCCAAGAGGAAAGACGATCCGACGACGCAAAATGGCGGAAGCCGCCATCTTGATTTGAAATTAATAAACTACATTTTACTTCCTACGTGCTTGTTGTTATTCGCGAGTGTGCAATCTCTTTGCGGTCCGAATAAGAAAGATATTGTGTCCATTAGCGTTGGTATTGTGTGTTGGAGTATATAAAATTCAACCTTGGTTGTTGCTGAGTCGTGGCTACTTTCTCATCGAGATACTAGTCGCAAGCCGAAATATTTGCTCAAATCATACTTATTGACTATGTTGACTCTACTAGTGGGTTTAAGCAAATAAAACGTTACAAATGGCGCCCAACGTGGGGCCACGCTAATGACAGCAACAACGAGGAGGTTGGGTCGAATTCAAGGCAAATCAAGGTTGTGATTGAGATACAAGATTGCCAGTGAGAGGGTCGAGTGAAGGGTGTCGAGTTTCCCTTTTTTTCAAGAAGATCGGAGAAGACTGATACTGTTTTCCTGTCGAGTTTGGAGACGTGATAGTTTATTGAGGAATAATGGTTGTTGTGGGTCGAGAGTGTAAGAAGAAAGAATTATATCGACGATGACTCGAATTACAAGTGCTTCGAATGCAGGAGTTGATCTTTCGTACTACCTGTCACTCACTTCAGGAGAGGAATTCATGTCAATTTCGCGATCAGAGCCGATTGTAACCATGGCCTCATCTCACCAGACAACGGCCCTCCACATTCAGGAGGAAGTTGTCATACTTTCACCTTTCGTACCTGCGAATACCAGAGACTCCTGGGATCGACGAATGTCGGCGCAATCCCTCGAATATCTCTTCACGAAAATGTTGAGTCGGTGATGGGGAGATGTGACAGACTATATTACGATAATCTAGGGACACGTTACGCATTGAGGCCGTTGCGGTTGCAAGATACACCTCGAGGCTGGAAACGGAAATCCCACATCCAGAGACAAGAGGATTGGCGAAGTGAAGTCAATGCTAGAATTGAGCCTCCTCGTACAGCAGCCCGCCCGCAGAAGCAAAGACGAATTTCTCTGCCGAATGAATCTGAGTCTGAGTCTGAGCTAACCTTCGAGTCGCCATCCGTATTCTCGAGCCGATTTAGAGCAGACTTTCGAGACATCAGTCCCACTAGTTTGCATTGTCCAAGTCGAAACAGTTCGGTTGTACGGCGCCGGAGAAATCGAGGGAAGCCAAATATTCGTGATTGGAGGAGTTCGCGCAGAGAAAGTCATCAAGAGGAACGCCACGGATTCGATGATAGCAGTCTCCACGTTAAAAAACGCTCAAAGCATGTAGGTGAGCCACGGTGATTGGTATGAAGTATACCAACCGAGTGACTGGTATGAAGTATACCAAGCGAGTGACTGGTATGAAGTATACCAAGCGAGTGATTGGTATGAAGTATACCACGCGAGTAACTGGTATGAAGTATACCAAGATGAAATCTTCACTTGGGATTTCAAAACATTCGAGAGAGCTTACAGGATCACGCCCTTTCTTACCAAGTTCCGTCGAATTGTCGGCTACTTGAAGAAACTTCCTTCGATGAGAGAGCAGCTTAACCTCGCTTTCTCCCACTTACGTCCAGAATATCAGGACTATCTGTGGGATAAAACCTTAGATAGCTTCGAGGTGATTGAGCGATATGGACGAGAGTTTGAGAGGAAAGAGACGATTAAAAAGTGATACAGGCCACCACTACATCGTGAGAAGTCGAGAATCCGAGGTCCTATGTACGACGGATCCCACCAAGCGTCGTATCAAGTCACTGCTGTTGTCGAGTTAACGAAAGAGTACGAAAAGAACGGAGTTGAAGGACAGCGGGTGACGAAAGAGTCGGAGAAAGAACGGTCAGAGATGTGCGAAGGGGAAATCGTGACAATAATGATCTCTGACACTCCCCTGCGCCGTCAGTTGTCGGCTGCAGCCACGAATACAACGGGCGAAGCGACCTTTGACAATCAGTATTTTGTCTGCCAACTGGTAGGACATAGAGCAGCACAGTGCCCTACACGGTTGCCGGGACGCAGTAGAGCCCCCTGCGTTCTGTATAGCTCTTATACAGACTCAGGAATCTGACAGAGGAATTTATATGGTAGTGAATGGAGTCGAGCCGGGTTGAGTGAGGACAGGGATCGAGTTAGCGTGCTATCATGTAAAGAGTGTAGAGGAGAGCCTAGCCTAGAGACCCAGAGAAAGAGAGAGTTAGAGTCTAGTGCAACGGCTTTGAGAGACATGAAATCTGGCGTAACGGGGTCGAAAGTGAAGGAGTTCAGTACGATAGGTTCGAGAGCGAGTACGTTGGAGTCTTGTGTGATGGCTTCGGAGAAAAGAGTGTCGAAGTCTTGTGTGATAGCTCCGGAGAAAAAAGTGTCGAAGTCTTGTGTGACGGCTTCGAGAGAGGGAGTGTTGAAGTCTTGTGTGATGGTTTCGAGAGAAAGAGTGTTGAAGTCTAGTGTAACGGCTTCGAGAGGAATTTATAATTGTGTGTTAACTTCAAAAACATACTATTTAGTGCATGCGGTCACTTTTTGGTACTGGAGTTTTGATGGCCAAGTATTGGTACTTTTACCTTAGATTTTAAGAATTGTACAATGAACTATTAATCATTATCCAAAGTAAACTAATTAGTATAGTTTATTCTTTTACTTGAAGAAGAAAGAAATAAGAATAAACAAGTTTTATCAATAAGATTTTATTCAAATAAACAAATTAATTTTTTTAATTTTAATTAAATATAATTAACATTTTAATGTTTTTTTGGATTGCGCAACGTATTACACATAAGTGTTAAAGTCCGCCGGTACTCATCTTTGGACATTTTTTGATCAACTTCGACATTTTCATTGACGAAATCTGTAAGAAAGAAAGTATTAGTAATTTATTGATGAAATAACAACGGTGTGTTATTGTATGAATTTTATCCCTCGGCTGGTATGATTATATTGGTATGTAGGAGTTAGATCTTCCCGAGGCAAGGATGTGAGAAATAAATTTTCACATGTGTATGATGATGTTTCGGTGAACAATGTCACCCTCATCAGAACAAAAAGTTAATTTTGTCACGAAAAACAATTCTTGTAGGCTTTTTTTTCTCCTCCGCCGCATAAATGCGGGGGGGGGGGGGGGGGAAGAAAATTTCACAACAATCCTTCCTACATTGGCTTTGGAAATCGTTCTTAGCAATTAACTTTTTATCTTTAAAGTTTTAAAAAGATGGTTAATAAGTAGTTCTTAGTAGAAAATGAACTATATTTTCTAGCTAATGAATGACTTAAATAGAATCATTTTTACATAATGCGTACGACATAATGCATTAGTATTCCATGAAATAACTATGTTATAAAATCTAGAAGCGACATATTCATTTAGCTTAAATTAAAATTGACATTATTAAATAAAATACAAATCTTGCTTTTAGCACTAAATTAGCTAAAACAAAATAAATTACTTAGGTTTTATATTTTTGTAATAGGGTAAGTGAAGGTATACTGCGATTTTGGAGGTTGGGTGTGTCTCATAGTTTATCGCAGTAATTCCAACATTCGCAAAAAATAATACAGGTAATGCTGCATCATTAAAATTTTACTTAAACATTATAATAAAGTAATTTAATGCTCTTTTTTGAAAAATGACTGTAATTTTACGTATAAAAGTTATTTATAGTATTTTTGTTTTGTTTTAATGGTGTGCAGAAATAGACATTTTTGTTTCGAGTATATTCGAAGCTTCCTATATTTTTTCACAACAAATCGAGCTCTCGAAATTAAAATTCACATAAATAAGAAAATAAGCAAATATTCTTAATTATATTTTAGTAATAATAAAGATAACATTTCAAATGTACATTACGAATTTTTTGGATCAGATTCGAAATGAAGTTTATTAGGTTTCTACAGAAATAGAAATATCGCAATAATACCTGCGCCGCTGTAATACCTGCACTTACCCTAGAGTCAAAAGTCCTTTACGAAAATAATTATCTTTTAATGTCATGAAGTATATCATGAAATTATACATAAAATAAAACAGTTGAATGGGTTATACTGTGGTTGAAGATTGCCACATTGTGACTCTAAAGAAAATTCCAAATTACAAAAAATTACCGATTCCACAGTAACAAAAATGATTGCAGGTTTTAAAATTTCTCCAATTTTGATATCGATCCTTCCCTCTGAGAGAGAGAGAGAGACAGAGAGAGAGAGAGAGAGAGAGAGAGAGAGAGAGAGAGAGAGAGAGAGATGGGGGGTGAGAGGGAGGGAGGGAGAGAAAGAGAATCTTAGGAAACCAAGGTGCTCGAGATCTAGACACAGATAATACTATATTCCAAGAATGTGACTAGATTTCATGCATGCGTCTGGAGGACAACGACAATCGGTAAGTGATCACCGCATGAATGTGAGTATGCGAGAAAGCAATGACAAGCGAGAATGGGCATAGGGAAATAAAGAAATCGCAAGCAGAGTACGCGCCGCGGAGCGTTTATTACGATTTATGCGTTACGTGGTATCGGTCGCTGGAGCGGTGACGACCGATTCCTGAAACTATTAACTCTTCGATTGTTTATTTAGTAATAGTCTCGCGTGGAGGAAGATTGGGATAGCGACGCGGCGGCGCATACGACAGCAGGAATGGAACATCTCAAGCGAGTTCCGCGAAAATGAAAGAGCGACAGCGAGCGTCGAACTGTTGTAGAGTGTGCCCCACGCACACTCTATAATAGAGTTTTGCGGAATATTTGAAAACGTGTTTGCGGGTGAACGAGAAGCTAGAGTGGCATCGAGATAGTTGCGATTTATTTCGTTAGTCTGGTGCGTTTTAGATTGAATTTAAGTAAATGCGAGTTATTTAGCATTTAATTTGCAGATAATAAATGAATAATTTGAATAATATTTCTTTGCTCGAGAAAGACTTTCACGACAGACTCCCTTTTGGATAATGAGAGGAGAGTGATATTGTATCGTGTATTTGCCGGATAGTGGGCACATATAAATTATTTGATATAGTAATATCGTAATTATTCTAAAAGCAACATATCATACAATAAAATCAATAAAATCTGTTTTACGAAATATTGCGGACTTGACGAGGCTTGGTATCTCTTTATGGCCGCCACGACCCGTAGGAGACATTTCGATCAAATTTTCAATTCCCAATACTTCTTTCATTACTCTTCTTACCATTTTTTTTTGTTTTTTTTTTAATTTTTTCTTAATTTCACTCATTTCTGCTCCAGAAATATAAACTTTAAAATTTTTATGCAGTTGTACCTATAGTATAGAAAGAAAAGAAAGTTTAGAAAAAAAGTTTACAAAGAAAAGAACACAGTGTGTGATATAGATTAAATATAGTTATATATAACTATTCTATCTACAAAAGGGAGAACGCGATAGTATCGAATTGAAGCTTAGAGGGACACTTCAGAGCGTTAGATAACCGGTTGAAAAGATCCGATAGAGCCAGATAAAAAGGGTGCAGAAACCTAATATCCTATGTGGTTTCTGCACTCGAATCTGAATATTTTTATTAGTTTTTATCGGACCTTTTCAACGGGGTGGATAAAGTGTACTGCCATTGACTGAAGAAATCAAGATGGTGTCCTTGGCACGCGTAGCGCGCTTGATCTTAGAGGGCTAGTAGATATAAATAGTGCATTGTGCGACGAGTGCGGCATTGTTGTCAACGCGCCCGCGTGTGCTACTGGCAACAATACCGCAATAATTACACATATTATTTTATATCATAAGTGCGTAGAAAAAATAATGTGAAAATTATATTGGAAAATGTTTTTCATACCCTCTCAATAACCTGTCTGAGTTATCGTTCCTAACGCAACGTATTATTACTGTATGATAGAAAATAACGAACGCAGTGCGTAATTTGTCATTTAGTGCACTCAAAACTCACACACAACGAAGCACCTTTTTAGTACATATGCTAAAATAGTATATTACACACCTAGGGAGTAAAAGAAAAGAATGTCCCAGATTGCATGTAAATTGACAAACATGCGGTGACAAACATGCGATCTGAGGCATTCTCTATTTGCTCCCATGGAGCGTATACGATTTTTTCGCATACCACGTGTAAAGTATTGTGTTTACTCCCTGTTGTCAGGAAGTAAAACGCCACATGTACTGCCTCATATAAAAAGCCACGCGCATGCACGTTTCCCTACTTTTTTCCTGCTATCACCGTCTGTGTGTTGCAAAAAGGAGACACTCGAGCATAAGCGGCACAGTTTCTAGGAGTGAGGTTATGTGACCTTATCGACCCTGAAATCAGGGATTAAGCACAAATAACTTTCCCATGGGCATCCGAAAATATTGTATATTGCCCTCGGGAGTAATGAGGGCTACGAACGCCCGCGAGTTGCTATCCTCGCTTCGCTCGTGCAGCAAATCACTCGCGGGCGTACATAGCCTACTTTACTCCACAGGTGTATAATCTACTATTTTTGCCTAGCGAGGTCGAAAATACAACATTCGTGATCGGGCGCCGGGAGCGAAAGTGGTAGTTGCCTTTTTTCCAGCCTGTGAGTTGGCACTTTTCTTAGCGCTCCACTGAGTTGGCACTTTTCTTAGCGCTCCGCCGAGTTGGAACTTTATTTAGCGAAATAACGAGTTGGCACCTTTTTCCTCTCAGCCGAGGAGTTGCTCAAGTAGGACAAATTACTTTTCTAATTGGTTTTCAGTGTAATTATATAGATATATAACAAATAATACATTGTTTACTTATCCTTCCTCAATATGATTCCAGATTGAAATGGTTTCCTCTTCTAAATTACTTTCAGCCGCAGTGATGTTTCCGACAGCTTCATCAGTCTCTACAAGAATTCGTTAGTTTTATAACAAATATGTAGTCCTAAATTACTTTTTTACTTCAGGTACCTTAGTAGAATTGTGTCTGAAGGGCGTAAAGTGGGCCTTTTTAGACCTAGGGTTGTTTGCAGTACGAGTTGGAGGCGAACAAGCACGAACCAAAGGCGAAGGCATTTTGCGAGCTGTATATGAGTACTGCATCCACACGAGGTCAAAAAAATCATTTAGCCCTTACTGCACACGATATTTTATGTGATACAGGTTTGGATTTTCGTGTTTTTGTACCTGTGACGCGAGAAAACATTAAGGTACTTGTGTCTTCAGGGTACGGTCTACAATCACGCAATATAGTTAATGCATCATAGTAGAAAAAAATCAGAGTCGCACATGTGTGTAGGAGAATGTGAATGTACAGTATATGCGTATAAATGACACGCAAACATACAATTACTTGAAAAACGCATTTTTCTGTATTTTTTCCTATATCGAATCTCTCTGAACCCAAATATTCCATACTTATACGAGATTTACAACAGCTTTCCTCGGAAACTATACGTGTCATTACTCTGAATTTTAGTGACAAGCTTTTAACTATAATGATAATTAATAGATTAGTTTTTTGTTATGATCTTAAGAAACGTTTTCCAACAATGAATTTAAATGCTGTTTTCCGCTTGTTGTTACTATGCTTCCCATGTTAAAAGGCCCAACATTGATATTGAATATCTCAAAATCGGCACGAGTCATCTCTTGGAAATTTAGCACACGTATGGGCATCGGTAAGACAAACGTATGCCCGAAGTTTCAGAAGGTTCTTAAGAAACCCTTTTTTTGACACAACTACCTTAACGGATTTCCGATACAGCCACCAAAGATCTATTGAGGTTATTTTTATCTTTCCTCACTTTAACATATTTAAAATTTTGTATAAATTTTTGTATTTTTGAAATAAAAATTAGACAATAAAGAAGATTTAAAAACATCAAACTAAAATTTGTTGTTATGAAAATCTAAGATACACGAAATGATATTGATTGAGAAAGAAAAGACACTTGCATTGGAAAAAAATTAAAACAGTTTCTAGAAGAATCGCAAAGAAAATTTTACGACCGCTAAGAAACTTTAGTACTCACACCAGAAATTTTACGCCCGCTAAAAAAATTTTACGCCTGCTACGGAAATATTACGCCCGCTATGGAAATTTTACGCCCGCTGCGGAACTTTTATGCCTGCTACAAAAGTTTTACGCCGGCTATGCAAATTTTTGATCCACTTGGCGGCTTTTGTGCCCGCTGATCTAAAATCAGTTATTTAAGGACCTTTTCTAGGTTTAAAAAATGCGAAAATCGTGCCTGTGTTACAAAAGCCAAGTTATAATATTACCTGCAGGTACTATACCACTACGGCATCCCTCTACCGCAACGGAAGACGTACAAACGCTATCGTCTTCATCCTGCAGGGAAACGTTGTCACGCAACGATTGTTCTGAAATATATGAAATATCAAAATGATAATTCTTCAAATTAGGATACCCTAACCAGATTTTTAGTGATACTAGTCATCTCTGATCGCGCTTAGCGCACCGCAATTAAAACAAAGGTGCCTGCTGGTCTAAAAACGGTTAAGTTAGGACCTTTTTAAGTTTTAAAAAACGCGAAAATTGTCTGTGTTACAAAAAACAAGTTATAATGTTACCTGCAGGTACTCTACCATTACGGCATCCCTCTACCGCAACGGAAGACGTAGAAATGTTATCATCTCCATCATGAGGGGAAACGGTGTGACGCAACGATTGGTCTGAAATATATGAAATATCAAAATGATAATTCTTCAAATTAGGATACCCTAACCAGACTTTTAGCGATACTAGTCATCTCTTAGCGAGCTTAGCACACCGTAATTTTAGAAAAATTTTGCGCCACCTTTCTTCTTGTAACCTAAAAACCCATTACTCCCACCAAACAAATTACGAATAAATTGATATCCTAACAAATCCATCATTATTTAAAAGATAGGTACCTAGAAGTGAAACCTTTAGCCATACTTTCAACCATAGTTTTAGCGATACTTAGTGACATGACATATCGCGCTATATTTATATTCTATATAATATGAGTATTTTATACTTTTTACTGTAAAAAGGAAATTTGGTTTATCGCCTTAGTTACATTTTATGTACTTTTGTTCGTTCAATAATTCGCGGGCGCAGTATTTTCTTTCGCTTGTGCGCATGCACACGCACCTGCCACAATGAGTTGCGCCGCTGTGCTCAACATTCGTTCGACGTGAAGCTATACTTAGAGCCAGAAACGGGGATATACATCTAACCAGGCCCCAGCTAAACTGCTGCAGCCAACTTTTTATTTAAACTTCAACCAGGCTAATAGTCTGACTTAAAGCCATACTTTCAGCTAAACTGAAGCTACACTTAACACAATACTTTCGACCATACTTTGAGCAAAACTGTACTTTCAGTCATACATAAAGCTGGACTTAACAAGACACTTTTAGCCATACATTGAACCATATATTCAGCTATACTTTTGTCAATACGTTTAGTCATACTTTTAAGGAGGTGCCACCTATAAACTGTTAGCGATACTTTAAAGCCAAAATGAAGCAAGTTATCATGCCATAACTTCAGCTATACTTTTAGCTATACTTTGATCTATACTTCGGCAGATGTTGAGTTATCCTTTAACCCTTAGAAGCATAGTGGTCCCTCTAGGGACCACCAAAGTAGCTTTCTATTTTTATTTATAAAAAACGTATTTATGTGTATTTATTCAAGGTGACGGGCTTTTCTGATAGGTAAGACGTTTCTCTACAATTCTCCCGAACGTAATTTATTATTTTATTTGTTATTAAATTGATATAAATAAACAAATTGCAAAAAATGCATGTTTTTTTAGAAAAAAATCATTTTTGAGCTTTAAAAATATACACATTTCCTAAAAAATTACGTCTGCATCTTGAATCCGCCATCTTGGATTTGAAAATAAAAATTTTGACGGCATATTCGTTATCAGCAACCCCGAAAACCCCCGGGTAAACATTTTGAAGTGAAAATAAACTCATTTTCAAAAAATTTCATCCGCCATCTTGAAGCCGCCATCTTGGATTAGGAAAATTAAAATTCTGATCGCATATTCGTTATTAGCGACCCCAAAAACACCCAAGTGAGAAATTTCAGGCCAAAACATCGAATAGAAAAATCTATGCTTCTGAGGGTTAAATAAATTTCAAACAGGTTTTAGCTAATAGTTTGACTATTAGCTATGCCAAACATGAAGAAAGACTTTTTGCTTTACGTTCTGATAGATTTTTAGCCATACATTAAGCCAGCCTGAACATAATTTTTTCAGCCATACTTTTAGTTATACTTAACGAGATGTCAGGTATATGATGTTAGTCACACTTAAAAGCAAAAATTAAGCAAGACTTCACACCATATATTTAGCTATATTTCAGAAATACTTTCAGCCATACGTTTAGCAATACTTTCAGCCATATTTTTAGCAATACTTTCAGCCATACTTTTAACAAAGTGCCAGCTTTATACTGTTAGCAGCCTTATTCAGCTAATAGTCAGACTTTGAGCCATACTTTATGCCAGACTTGAAGAAAGAGTTTTTAACATACTTTCACCTAGACTTTTAGCTATACCATAAGCCAAACTTAAGACAATACTTAAAGCCATACGTTGAGCCATACTTGCACCCATACTTTCAACCATACGTTTAGCCATACGTTTAGCAAAATTTTAACCATACTTTTAACGAGGTGCCGGGTATATGCTGTTATCCACACGTAAAAATAAAAATTAAACAAGACTTCATGCCATACTTCAGCCATACTTTGAGCCATACTTTTAATAATACTTTCAGTCATATTTATAACGAGGTGCCAGGTATGCTGTCAACCGCTCTTTAAAGCCAAAATTAAGCAAGACTTCATACTATACCTTCAGCCATACTTTTAACTATACTGTGATCTATACATTTCGGTAAATGTTTAGCTCACCTTAAGATTAATTTAGAACATGATTTAGCTAATAGTCAGACTTTTTTGCGAACCTTGACGAAAAGCTTATCAACATACTTTTAGCCAGACGTCTAGTCATACCTTATGCTAGACTCAACCGAAGACATTCAGCCATACGTTGAACTCTACTTTCAGCCATACATTCAGCCATACCTTCCTCCATACTTTTAGCAATACTTTCAGCCATACTTTTAGCTATACTTTCAGCCATACTTTCAGCAATACTTTCAGCTACACTTTTAGCAATACTTTCAGCCATACTTTTAACAAGGTGCCAGCTATATACTGTTAGCAACATGATTCAGATAATAGTAAGACACTGAGCACTACTGTATGCCAAACTTAAATAAAGACTGCCACACGTTTAGCCAGACTTTAAGACATACCTTATGTTAAACTTCAATAAAGACTTTTTGCCACACGGTTAGCCAGACTTTTAGGCATACCTTAAGCCAGACTTTCAGCCATACTTTCAGCCATACTTTCAGCCATACTTTCAGCCATACTTTCAGCCAAACTTTCAGCCGTACTTTCAGCCGTACATTCAGCCCTACTTCCAGCCATACTTTCAGACGTACCTTCAGCCGTACTTTTAGCCGTACTTTCTGCCATCCTTATTGCCATACTTTCAGCCATACTTTCAACCATACTTTCAGCCATACTTACAGCCACACTTTCAGCCACACTTTCAGCCATACTTTCAGCCATACTTTCAGCCACACTTTCAGCCACACTTTCAGCCACACTTTCAGCCGTACTTTCAGCCGTACTTTCAGCCGTACTTTCAGCCGTACTTCCAGCCATACTTTCAGCCATAGTTTCAGCCATACTTTTAACAAGGTGCCAGCTATAAACTGTTAGCAACAGGATTCAGCTAATAGTAAAACTCTGAGCCCTACTTTATGCCAAACTTAAATAAAGACTTTACCACACGTTTAGCCAGACTTTAAGCCATGCCTTATGCCAAACTTAAATAAAGACTTTTTGCCACACGATTAGCCTGGGTTTTAGGCATACCTTAAGTCAGACTTCCAGCCATGCTTTCAGTCATACTGTCAGCCATGCTTTCAGCCATACTTTCAGCCATACTTTCAGCCATACTTTTAACAAGGTGCCAGCTATATACTGTTAGCAACAGGATTCAGCTAATAGTAAGACTCTGAGCCCTACTGTATGCCAAACTGAAATAAAGACTGCCCCACGTTTAGCCAGACTTTAAGACATACCTTATGTTAAACTTCAATAAAGACTTTTTGCCACACGGTTAGCCAGACTTTTAGGCATACCTTAAGCCAGACTTTCAGCCATACTTTCAGCCATACTTTCAGCCATACTTTTAGTCATACTTTCAGCCATACTTTCAGCCAAACTTTCAGTCGTACTTTCAGCCGTACATTCAGCCCTACTTCCAGCCATACTTTCAGACGTACCTTCAGCCGTACTTTTAGCCGTACTTTCTGCCATACTTTCAGCCATACTTTAGAAAAAGCTTGTCACCACCATCGACGGAAAATTTAATATGGACTTCAATTTAGTTTCCGCCCATGTTCGTATAAAAATACGAATCTTACACTCACCTTATAAAATACTTCATATGTTTATATTCATTTTGCCTCAGTTTATCTCTTTTAAAGTTTGTAAAACCGAATTGAAATCTTAAGATTAATTTACGTAAAATATCATACAAGGTTAATGCTAAGTTTCGGTAAAGTTTGGGAAAAGAACTTTCAAATACCTTCTACTTACGGGAAACTTAATAAAAAATTTAGGTGAATTTCAGTCAAAGTTGTGGAGATAATTCGAATCCTACGATCTCCTTACGGAATCTAAACGTTAACTTTCAGCCATATTTTGGGCCATACTTTAAGCCATACTTTCAGCCATACTTTCAGCCATACTTTAAGCCGTACTTTCAGCCATACTTTAAGCCGTACTTTAAGCCATACTTTGAACCATACTTTCATCCATATTTCAAGACATACTTTCACCCATATGTTAAGCCATACTTTCAGCCATACTTTAGAAAAAGCTTGTCACCACCATCGACGGAAAATTTAATATGGACTTCAATTTAGTTTCCGACCATGTTCGTGTAAAAATACGAATCTTACACTCACCTTATAAAATACTTCATATGTTTATATTCATTTTGCCTCAGTTTATCTCTTTTAAAGTTTGTAAAACCGAATTGAAATCTTAAGATTAATTTACGTAAAATATCATACAAGGTTAATGCTAAGTTTCGGTAAAGTTTGGGAAAAGAACTTTCAAATACCTTCTACTTACGGGAAATTTAATAAAAAATTTAGGTGAATTTCAGTCAAAGTTGTGGAGATAATTCGAATCCTACGATCTCCTTACGGAATCTAAACGTTAACTTTCAGCCATACTTTGGGCCATACTTTAAGCCATACTTTCAGCCATACTTTCAGCCATACTTTAAGCCATACTTTCAGCCATACTTGAAGCCATACTTTCAGCCATACTTTAAGCCATACTTTCATCCATACTTCAAGCCATACTTTCAGCCATACTTTAAGCCAAACCTTCAGCCATACTTTAGAAGAAGCTTGTCACAAACATCGACAGGAAACTTAATATGAACTTCAGATTAGTTTCCGTCAATGTTCGTGTAAAAATAGGAATCTTTCACTCGCCTTAGAAAATACTTCATATGTTTATATTAACTTTGGCTCAGTTCATCTCTTATAATGTTTGGAAACCCATATTGTAATCTTATGATTAACTTTCGTAAAACATCATACAAATTTAATGTTAAGTTTCGGTAAAGTTTGGGAGAAGAAAGATCAAATACGTTCTACTCACGGGAAACTTAATACAAAATTTAGGTGAATTTCCGTCAAGGTTGTGGAAATAATTAGTATCCTACGATCTCCTTACGGAATCTAAACGTTAACTTTCAGCCATACTTTCATCCATGCTTTAAGCCATACTTTTAGCCATACTTTAAGCCATACTTTCAGCCATACTTTCAGCCATACTTTCAGCCATACTTTTGAGTCATACTTTCAGCCATACTTTAAGCCATACTTTCATCCATACTTCAACCCATACTTTCAGCCTTACTTTAAGCCATACTTTCAGCCATACTTTAGAAAAAGCTTGTTACGACCATCGACAGAAAACTTAATATGAACTTCAGATTAGTGTCCGTCAATGTTCGTGTAAAAATACGAATCTTACAATTATCTTAGGAAATACTTCATATGTTTATATTAACTTTGGCTGAGTTCATCTCGTTTAAAGGTTGAAAACCCGAATTGAAATCTTCCGATTAAATTACGTAAAACATCATTCAAGGTTAATGTTATATTTTGGTAAAGTTTGTGAAAATAATGATAAATACGTTTTATTCACGAGAAACTTAATACAAAATTTAGGTGAATTACAGTCAAGGTTGTGAAAATAATTGGAATACTACGATCTCCTTACGGAATCTAAACGATAACTTTCAGCCATACTTTAAGGCGTACTTTCAGCCATACTTTCAGCCATACTTTCAAGGTTAATGTTAAGTTTCGGTAAAGTTTGGGAAAAGAACTTTCAAATACGTTCTACTTACGGGGAACTTAATAAAAAGTTTAGGTGAATTTCAGTCAAAGTTGTGGAGATAATTCGAATCCTACGATCTCCTTACGGAATCTAAACGTTAACTTTCAGCCAGACTTTGAGCCATACTTTAAGCCATACTTTCAGCCATACTTTAAGCCGTACTTTCATCCATACTAAAAGCCATACTTTAAGCCATACTTTCGTCCATACTTCAAGCCATACTTTCAGCCATACTTTCAGCCATACTTTAAGCCATACTTTCATCCATACTTCAAGCCATACTTTCAGCCATACTTTGAGCCAAACCTTCAGCCATACTTTAGAAGAAGCTTGTCACAACCATCGACAGGAAGCTTAATATGAACTTCAGATTAGTTTCCGTCAATGTTTGTGTAAAAATACGAATCTTACACTCGCCTTAGGACATACTTCGTATGTTTATATTAACTTTGGCTCAGTTCGTCTCTTATAATGTTTGGAAAACCATATTGAAATCTTATAATTAACTTTCGTAAAACATCATACAAATTTAATGTTAAGTTTCGGTAAAGTTTGGGAAAAGAAAGATCAAATACGTTCTACTCACGGGAAACTTAATACAAAATTTAGGTGAATTTCCGTCAAGGTTGTGGAAATAATTAGAATCCTACGATCTCTTTACGGAATCTAAACGTTAACTTTCAGCCATACCTTCATCCATGCTTTAAGCCATACTTTCAGCCATACTTTAAGCCATACATTCAGCCATACTTTCAGTCATAGTTTAAGCCATACTTTCAGCCATACTTTAAGCCATACTTTCATCCATACCTCAAGCCATACTTTCAGCCATACTTTAAGCCATACTTTCAGTCATACTGTAGAAAAAGCTTATAACGACCATCGACAGAAAACTTAATATGAACTTCAGATTAGTGTCCGTCAATGTTCGTGTAAAAATACGAATCTTACAATCATCTTAGGAAATACTTCATATGTTTATATTAACTTTGGCTGAGTTCATCTCTTTTAAAGTTTGGAAAACCGAATTGAAATTTTCCGATTAAATTACGTAAAACATCATACAAGGTTAATCTTATATTTTGGTAAAGTTTGGGAAAATAATGATAAATACGTTCTATTCACGAGAAACTTAATACAAAATTTAGGTGAATTACAGTCAAGGTTGTGGAAATAATTGGAATACTACGATCTCCTTACGGAATCTAAACGATAACTTTTAGCCATACTTTATGCTATACTTCTTCCATACTGTAAGCCATACTTTAACCCATACTTTCAGCCATACTTTCAGCTATACTTTAAGCCATACTTTCATCCATACTTCAAGCCATACTTTCAGCCATACTTTAAGCCATACTTTCAGCCATACTTTAGAAAAAGCTTGTCACAACCATCGACGGGAAACATAATATGAAGTTCATATTATTTTCCACCAATGTTCGTGTAAAAATACGAATCTTACATTCGCTTTAGGAAATACTTCATATGTTTATATTAACTTTGGCTGAATTCATCTCTTTTAATGTTTGGAAACCCGAATTGAAATCTTATGATTAACTTACGTAAAACATCATACATAGTTAATGTTAAGTTTCGGTAAAGTTTGGGAAAAGAAAAATCAAATACGTTCTACTCACGGGAAACTTAATACAAAATTTAGGTGAATTTCCGTCAAGATTGTGGAAATAATTAGAATCCTACGATCTCCTTACGGAATCTAAACGTTAACTTTCAGCCATACTTTAAGCCATACTGTAAGCCATACTTTCAGCCATACTTTAAGCCATACTTTAAGCCATACTTTCATCCATACTTCAAGCCATACGTTAAGCCATACTTTAAGCCATACTTTCAACCATACTTTAAGCCATACTTTTATCCATACTTCAAGCCATACTTTCAGTCATACTTTAAGCCATACTTTCAGCCATACTTTAGAAAAAGCTTGTCACAACCATCGACGGAAAACTTAATATGAACTTCAGATTAGTTTCCGCCCATGTTCGTGTCAAAAAAATTTTAAATATTTTTCGAAAAAATAATTTTGCTATCTTTTTTATTTTTGTGCTACGTCAATTTTGACTGCACCATTGTGTTCCTCATTCGCCAAAACCCTTAGACTCACCGCTTTTCCAACCTTTTCACAATTTTCCAGGGAGAAAATCCAATGTCAGTATAATTTGGTTACGCTGTATACATATGTAGAATGAAAATTTAAAATATATTAAAAAAAGAAAAATGAACAAAAAAAATAGTACAAATCAATATTATCTATACAAAGGAAAAATAGTACATTACGATACAAGTGCGATAAGTGGCCCATTATGTCACGGCGTGAAGTTAGGGCCCGAGCGTAGCGAGGGTCCTATCACGACGTGTAATGGGTTACTTTTAACAAGTTGCCAGCTATATATTGTTAGCAACAGGATTCAGCTAATAGTAAGACTCTGAGCCTTACTGTATGCCAAACTTAAATAAAGACGTTGCCACACGTTTAACCATACTTTTAGCCATATTTTTAGCCATACTTTCAGCCATACTTTTAGCCATATTTTCAGCCATACTTTCAGCCAGACTTTCAGCCGTACTTTCAGCCGTACTTTCAGCCATACTTTTAGCAAAACTTTCAGCCATACTTTTAGCAATACTTTCAACCATACGTTCAGCTATTGGATTTTAAACAATTTTTATTCATTATCGTACAAAAAGGCTTTCATACTCAGATTCAATGGATAAAAATACATGATCAAATAACGTTTTCCGGAGGGGAAGCTTATGTGTACAATGGAAATATAGCCAGTTTTAGACCTACAATTGGGCGCGCTGGACGATCGGTGGCTAGCATTGAAAACTCAGTACTCAAAATCTAGAAATCATGTGAGTCGCTGTGTGATGGAAGAGGCATCGCCCGACGCACTAGGGCACAGCCTGCTTTCCGCTGCCACTGTAGCACGCGCTACTTTGGTGCAAATCATGCTTTAGCCGTAGTGCGACGGCAGCGCTGTTAGTTTGTGGCAGCAGCTATTCCAAATAGGCGTAACTGCTGTTCCCAGCGGCTGCGTCGTCTACTCCTTGGTCACTATAATTCATTCATTCACTTTAATCGACTCTATCATCCCCTCATTGGTAACAGTATTAAATATCATTGCGATGCTGCAAAACACTCTGCAATCCCTGCGTATTCCATAGTAAGCGAGAGATGTGAGACACAATCAGCATAGCGCAAGAAGCAGGTTGAATGTTTAAGCTCGCGCGCCAGTTCTAACGAATGCGCCGCCGCGCCCGCGAGAGAGTGGACCGGGCGAGGCCAGTGCAAGAGCAGAATGACCAGTTGGCGACCGTCTATCCTTTCTAGTCACATGTATATGAGAAAGAAAGAAAGAGAGAGAGAGAGAGAGAGAGAGAGAGAGAGAGAGAGAGAGAGAGAGAGAGAGAGAGAGAGAGAGAGAGAGAGAGAGAGAGAGAGAGAGAGAGAGAGAGAGAGAGAGAGAGAGAGAGAGAGAGAGAGAGAGAGAGAGAGAGAGAGAGAGAGAGAGAGAGAGAGAGATTTATTGTGTTAGGATCACAAAATGTACAAAATATAATAATACAATAAAATCGCCAAAATTAAGATAAAAAAACCAGAATATCACAATTTAAATATTTATAGAATGTATCACAGTCAAAATAATACTAAGGGTATCGGTAGTGATATCACAGAACAAATACTCATAAAAGATGATATCACAGTCAATATGATACTAAAGGTGTGTAAACGTGATATCTTAAATACTTATAAGAGATATCACAGTCAAAATAATACTGAAGGTAACGCTAGTGATAACACAGAACAAATAGTTATAAAAGGTGATGTAACAGTCAAAATAATACTAAGGTGTATGCAGTGATATCATAGTCGCAGAGTGTGATTACAGTCAGAGTTATATAGTAATACTGAACATAGTAAGTCACAGTGGCGAATACAGTAATAAATATACAATATTAGCAATAAAAACATTTGGAATACCTATCAGTCGAGGATACTAAAACTATAATTACACTAAAACTCATGCATTCATCTAGTACATTCGTTCGTCCAGTCATACTTATAAATTACAGTCATATAACTAACCTAAGAATACGGACAGAACGAATAAATAGTGTATATGGGACAACACAAGAGTACATGTCCCTTTCGAGGTGACCTATTCCAGGTCAGATAAGTGCCTCTTTACTGCGAGCTTGAACTGAGGGAGGGTAAATTTCGAATCTCAGTGGGTAGGGAGTTCCATAAATGCGCTCCTCGCACCTGAAAAGATTTAAATCCGTACGATTTGCGCATCAGAGGGGGCTCAAGTTCTTTTATCACTCCTCTTACATTGCCTCTGGGCACATATCTAGTAAAGAGACCTACTAGACAGTTCGGGACATTCATACGCTCGGGTTTGTACATCAGTACAGCCATGAAGTAGTGTCTCCTCGAATCAGTACGTAGCTAACCCAATGAAGTTCTGTGAGGAGTGATGTGAGCATCCCTCCTAAGACCCACTATGTACCTCACACCCGAATTCTGCAGGACCTGTAGTCGGATTCGCAGCTCCTAAGAAGCATTGAACAATACGACAGAACAATAGTCCAGGTGTGGGAAGAGTAGTGCTTCAACGAGTCATTTACGAAGAGTCTCGGTAGTATACTATACTTTTTAAAGAATCTCAGATGGTACATGATACTATTGCATTTTTTAGTTATTTTATCAACCTGATTTTTCAGGTTAGACCAGAGTCCAGTACACTACACCGAGGATTTCAACAGAGTCGGAAAAGGGAACATTTGTACCATGGCCCATATCAATGCAGGGCAAGGAGACCACTTTTAACGCGAGAGAGAGTGAGTGCAAGAAGGAAGTTAAAAATAGTGATGCCTGTCTCTCCCAGCGGGAAAAAATGTAAAAGAATCAACAGGAGAGCCTACTCTCTAAATAAAAATCAGTGAAAAATCACTATTTTTGTCAGTGAATGTTCATTCCACTAAAAAATCAGTAAAAAAATTACTGTATTGGTCAGTGAATGTTCGTTCCACTAATGTTCGTTTCTGACAGTGATTTCTCATTCCACGAAAACATCAGTGAAATAATCACTGCTTTTATCAGCGACTTGACGATCCACTGTAAAAGCAGTGACTTTTCGTTGATTTTATGATGCAACTGAAAAAGCAGCGAAAAGTCGCTGTTAACTGATAATGGTCACTGACTCAGTGAAGAAGAAGGAAACGGCACCTGCTCGCTTCCGTCTTCTTTCTCGGTGGCGTCTCTCTCTTTCTTTCTCGCTATCATAGATTTAGATAGGTCGGTGGGCAGGTTGGCAGCAGATATCGACGCGCGTCATAATTTTCTTTTTGTATCTTTGGCGAAACTTATTAGTCAAAGCCAATTAGAATTCGAATTACTTAAGCGGTGACTGTGATTGGCCGTGCGCGATGGCATCGACTACTGAGCCGAGTCCTGCTGCCACCTGTTGTGCGCGAATTTCGAACCGGGTATAACCTGGCTACTTCCCTGCGCTTAGTGGCGGCGCGCCTTTAGGTGGCAGCGCGCCTCCACACTTTGATTCGACGGTCGCTCTCATGTCGGCATCTCTATCTCTCTCTCTCTCTCTCTCATGCCGGCCGTATGCAGCACGCAGGCTGCCGCTGGCCTTCACTCCCCCTCTCTCATACTCATGCGCCGCTGCGCGCTCTCTCTCTCACTCTCGTGCTCGCTAAGCACTCTCTCTCTCACTCACTTCTTTCCCGTACATGTCGCGCTCTCCCTCTCTCTTTCGTACGTTCGCACTAGGCAGCGCGCAGGCTGCCGTGTGTGCCTGCTCCATCTCTCGTCTCTCTCTCTCTCTCTCTCGCTCTCTCTCTCTCTAGCACGTTGTCGCGCTCCCTCTCTCTCTTACTCGCACACGCCGGCCAAGTGCAGCTCACCTGCTGCTGCTGACCGCCGTGCTCTCTCTCTCTCGCTCTCATGTGCGCCGCTGCGCACTCTCTCTCCCACTCACTCTCTCTCTCTCTCTCTCGCAGGGCGCAGGCTGCCGCGCAGTCTCTCCCTCTCGCTAATCATGTATGGCAGCAACGCGCCGTCACGCATGCTGTCTCGCTCGGTTTCGCGTCTCCGCATGGCTGCCGGCCTCGTGGCCGTCGAACAGCCGCTCTCGTGTCGGTGCATCGGTGTGTATGTGTGGTGCGCGGGTGGTGGGTAATTGCGAGTCGGTGGCCGGCATCTCCCTTCGGCAACTCGACTGTGATTCATCATGGTGGCCGAGCTCACTTGGGCACGCTCGCATTCGGCGCACAGTTTTCATTTACAGGTGCGTCGTCTGCGAGCACGCGAACAGGTGGCTCGGCTTTCACCACCTCGTCGACGCATGCTTCTCGTCTTCAGCATCTCTGCTCGTCATCGTCGCCGACTACGAACTCCAGTGCCATTTCAGCGCAGCGCGTCGTCTGCTCCCCGCCTCGGACATGTGTTAATCTCGACAAAAACAAGACAAGGGACGTGGTTAGCTATACGTACTCTCGTGTACGCATAGCTCGATGTCGAGGTGTCAGTGTCGCCGGTCGCTAGTCGCTTCGCCCGGAGCTTAATGTTCCCTTCGCGTTTCCCCTTTTAATTTGCACGAAGGTGCGGAAAGCGCACATCGTTATAAATTTCACTGATTTTTTTTAGAGAATACGCGTCATGAGCGACAGAAAGAAGGCCTGCGACGCGGTTTGAGGTAATCGCGCTAGCAACTTTGTAACCGCGGTCCCGTGGCGGCTCGTGCGCCAAAATCTCACCCTACAAACACAATTTCTCAGCCGGAGGAACGTTGATTGAGCATTTCAGAACATGAATATAAATTACCGCTTTCTTTAACAATCGAGGCTTTGTACCATTTCACTCCCCATTTCACCAAAACGCCATCATACCCATCTTTAACGTCGTCTTGGGAAACGACACTATACTGGACGGTTTTCTGTTTCCAAATTACAAGTTTAAACATTTTCGGAGCTTATGAAAGGCAAAACACTTTATGGTCGCTGCAATCTTGTAGCCAATCTATTAAGCAATCGATTCTCATTCATTCTCCTATTGTTCCCATCGGTTGCTAAGGATTGTTTGTTTATGTTTATACCGTGTGCCAATACATTTTGTTTTGCGCGTTAGGTTAGTGATGGAGGAATTAGGTTGGTTCGACGCATGTAGCCGTTTCGAGAATAAGTTCCATTTTTTTTTTTTCTTTTTTTTTTTGTAGAAGAATAATTATTAATCTGAGAAAAATCGTTCCTAGCTACTTTTTACATACGAATGCATATAAAATGCGTCCATTAATGTCATAATTGCAATGTCCAAATTTTATTATATTTCTTTTTCTTTCCAATTCTTGCTACGACAAATGATTAAATATCAAGTAAAATAGCTTTATAGTTTTAGTCGAGGTTTAAATCTGGCAATATTGTTTGTACGTTAAATTATTATTCAAAGTATTGCGACATTTATTAAATAAAAAGTTTCACAACAATGACAGAATACTTATAAAACTGCGTAATAATTAGAAAATAAGACTCGGTAGCACAGATTTGAGCTTGTATAGCATTATGTATCTTCAGATAAAAAAAAATCTTGTAAATTGAATTGAGCTGTTATTAAATGAATTTCAAAAATTGAGTCACTGTTTTCATAAAAAATCTTTTTTAAGATTGTTTTTAAAAACGTTGATTATAATTATATTTTTATCAGAGAAAATTGTTTTTTAGAATACCAAATTTTTTTCCTTATATGGGGGTATGAGTTTATCAGTAAAATTTCAGTAAGATAAATTTACCGAGTGCAAGGAACATTTTAAGTTACTGCTAATTTACATCAGTTATTCGAGAAAATCATTAATTGGAAAGGGATTTGACACGTGTATTACATGGGTTGAATGACCTAATATAAGAATAATATAAATGTTTAAGATTTATATTTATTTTTTAAATTTTATAATAAGGTGATTTGGATAATTCGGTCACCTTAAGTGGAATATTTTGTATCTGCTTCTGTAAATGCTTTAGCAAAAATTATGGGAAAGGCTTTAAAGTATACTAATTATACAACCATTAGGTAAAATTAGGAATGCCCTAAATGTGATATTAGTTTTATAGGGTAATTCGATCAATACTCAAAAAATGGTACAAGAAAACTTATAAACTCCACAAATGAATAATATTAATATTTTTAAGTATATAAAACTACTTTATTTAATTATTAACTCATATAAATAACATTAACCAAACGAAAATTAAGGAATTTCTATACATAATTTTGGAATCCTATATAGGATTTTGCCATAAACGAAACAAAACATTCATTTTGTTTCATGAAATTGACTATTGCTGCCCATATTTTTAAAGTTTCTTTTCACAAACGAGACACTTTTACTTCGTGAAAGTAATACGAATTTCACACCTTCTCATCTTTATTGGATCACATCTTATTTTATAAAACCAAAAAACATGTTTTTGTACCTTTTTAATGGTACATTACATAACTTTTGTTGTCTTTTCTTTTTAGATCACTTTATTTTTAATATTTGATTGTCTACAATTTCGCTATTTTTTTATGGATTTTGTGTAATTAGCCTTTGCTCTTTGTAATTTTTGTAATTTTTGCTGTGCTCATCGTTGCGTGCCGTTACGCCAGTTATACGCTAAATTATAGACGCGATAGTAGTTTTCGTACCACGGTCGTAAAAGTTTTACGTTACGCCTGCGGTCCAAACATTATTTTTCATAGTAGGCAAGGTGCGCACTTTACTCCTACTATGACGAAATAGTATATTATGTACCTAGGGCGTAAAGCCTTTTCAGACCGAGTGTGGAGTTTCGGTTTGCTCGTCTTCGAGTCGCAGAACGGACTCGCTTTCGGCTCGTGCTAGCTCACCTTAAGCTTGTACTGCAAACACACGAGGTCAAAAAGCCCGCGACCCTAGCTGCACACCATTTTTGTGTGACACACGTATTAATTTTAGGGATTTTTATATAAAGTTACATTGAAAAATTTAATAAATGATATTATTAAATTATATGCACGACATTGTTTTATAATTCGTATATTTTATAAATTTATTATTCATTTAAAATTGTTACACGTAATTCTTAAATTAAAAAAAAATGATTTGAATTTTCTTTTCTTTCTTAAAATTATTTATCAAATATCTCGTCGTCACGAAGTGCAATGCGCTTTGTCTTTCGAATACTATTGGCAAGGTTGAAAAAATAATTTTAATTGAAAAATTTTTCATGTGATGCTCGAAGAAAATGCAATAAGTTTCTTGATTTATTAACGAGAGATGATAGGATAATCAGATAATTATTTTAAAACGAACAATTATTTACATATTTTATGTTAATTTATTTATTTAGTTTTAAATACTTAAGTATACAAATTCAACCTAAAACTTAAATGAGTAGATATAGCGAATCCTTACGCCTATTCTTCATAGATAAACCTATTTCAATTTTTAAATGTTACACAATATCCGACCCTCGTGTTTTTAGGAGAGCAAGATATGTAAATCTTTGTTGATCTATATTAACGAGAGCATCAATAAGATAATATTATGAAGCCTTGTTTATTTTACCATCTGTACGCGAGTCAGGAGAATTTCGCCGATTGACCGAAAGTTTTCTTCACCAGCCGATCATCAGCCGTCTTGGCAATTATTACAGTAATGAAATCGACTTGCCACATAAATGGCTGCATTTTGGTTATAAGGTAAATCGAGGTCGCAAAAACCGATTTACAAATATGCAGCTTCCTCAGCTTCCCAGGGATTCTACGTGAAAACAGCGTTAGAAAGTTTTATTTGCTTATATCTCGAGAACGGCTTAGTCTACGACAAAATGGCTTGCACCAAACGAAAAAGCGTAAAATTTTGCATCGGAAACGATTTTTTACTCGATATGGATGAGTGCAAAGTTCCGAGATAATTAATCGCAAAGAAATAAACGCTGTGGGCGCGAGAGAGACGGGAAGCATAACGCGGGAGAGATGGCGGAGCGTTTATTTCTTTGCGATTAATTATCTCGGAACTTTGCACTCATCAAAATCGAGTAAAAAATCGTTCCCGATGCAAAATTTTACGCTCTTCCGTTTGGTGCAAGTCATTTTCTCGTAGACTCAGCCGTTCTCGAGATATAAGTAAATAAAACTTGAAAACGCTGTTTTCGCATAGAACCTCTGGACCTAGGAATCTGCAAATTTCAAAATCGATTTCTGCGACCGCGATTTACCTTATAACCAATATGCAGTCATTTCTGTGACAAGTCGATTTCACAGCGATTTTTACTGCGGACTAAATCGTTGCGCTCCTCGATTGCTCCGCTTCCCCCTTACCTCCCGCTTCCGTCGACGTACTCCGTAGCAACGGTTGCCCCCCACTCTTTGCTGCGGCGGCCGCCGCTCGGCTCGCGCCGCCGCTCTGCCAGGTCCGGCGCTATACGGGAAATTTTTCTGGGCCTAATAGAGGTGCGAAGAACTTGCCGAAAAATTTTCGGTACCAAGTGATCTTGACTCAGTTTTTCACGCTGATCACGTTGGTATATATTGTTGCATTGTTTCAGAATCACCCTGTATATATCATTTAAATATAACCATAATAAATTCAATAAATATAAGAGTATTTCCTCGAATTTCAAGACTTAACAGTGGCTCCGGTACCGATCGAACGAAAGTTCGCTAGATCAACTAAATCAAACTATAAACGTTTTCAAATAAGCTCTTGAAAGACGAGGAAAATATTCTTATATAAATACAACTAACATAGAATAAGTCCGAGCTTCTTGCTTTGCAGTAAGAAGTTGGGAGGATCATTGTAGCATGAATCGCTCAAATTTCGGAAGATAAGCAAGTACGGCTCGTCGAGTTATTAACAAAGTATCTAACAAATGATAAATACAAGAATAGGAATAATTTTCTACAAAACAAATGAGTTTTTAACAAATACATTATACAAGAAATAAGAAATACAAATACAGACTAATACGAATGAAACAATTGAAATAATAATACATATAACAATACTGATAAGAAAATTATAAATGGAAAAAATACAAATAAAACAATTGAAATCTTTACAACAATTGAATATTAACAATAAATTATATAACAAATATATAGCTGAAATAGCAAGGGAAAAGATAAATTATATCATGAAATCAAAATACATTCTAAAAAAGAAAATTGAAAAAATCAATAGCACTGATACATAAATAAAAAAATAAAGAACGAAACATAAGAAACGAATGAAGAGAAATAAATAAAAGGAAATAAATAATAGAGAATTTACACGATACAAAATAGAAAACATATGAGATATAATCAGTGTATAAAATAATCGAGTCATTTTTAATCAAAATAAGGAAATCAAAATAATAATAAAAAATAACTAAACAAACGAAAAGTATTACAATAAAAGTAAGAATATTATAACGAAGAATCATACAAAAAAAAAAGATTACAATAAAATATTACATTGCAAAAAGTGAATATAATAAAATAAGAAAATGAAAAAATATTTAAATATTATAATATAAAAGATAAACAACACTCAAACGAGAAAATGAAAGAAAGACAATAATAAACAAAATAAAAGATAAATTCAAAAATTAAACTACAATAATAATTACGAACATTTAATAAAATGAAAAAACGATGATGAATAATCAAGCTAATATATTTTATAACTTTGAACAACAAAACCATCATTATACTAAAGTATTTCATTGTCAAATTTGCCGAGATCAATATCACGAAGCATTGTTATGCTCTAATGCAGTTTGTGTTTTTTGTAAAAGTAAAGATCATATATCATATTTTTGCAAGAATGCTAAAAATAAAATAGAACTTTTCTGTAAACTCTGTAATCATAGAGGACATTCTGTAGATAAGTGTACATTTAACCAAACAAATGAAGATTATTTCCAATACTGTCAAATCATAGGACATACAGCTACTCAATGCCCTGTTATAAAGAAATATGAACTTAATTGTGATAATTGCGGAAGCACGGGTCACTCAACTAAAGACTGCTTGTCAGCACGAAATGTAATAAACTCGGGCACTGGGTGAGATACTGCCCTATAAACGAAAAAATAATGTAGTGCGCGATATGTGCGGATGAAGGTCACGAAACCGCGGATTGCAAGAGCGTAAAAGTTTTAATTATGCAAAAAAGACAGCAAAACTTTCAGAATAGAGAAATTTGTCAATTATGCGATACGTCAGGACATTCAGCAAAAACTTGTAGGAAAAGGAGTAATAATCAACAAAATACATTCCAGAGTAACAACTGCAACCCTTCAAATAAAGCTTATGAACATCGAGATAAAAATAGAAACGGATTTCTCCGAACAAATCATCAAAATGGTCATCATTTCTCAAATAATTCAAATAGTAACTATCGGGGAAACTTTAATACACAAGGTATAAAATGCGAATATTGTAAATTCACCGGGCATACGTTGAAAGATTGTAGGAAATTAAAAAGTCTGACGGCACAAATTAAATGCTCTTATTGCAATAAAAATGGACATTAAATAGTCAATTGCCATGAAATCAAGATGCTCCAAAATAAATCAGATAAATTTTGTAAAATGTGTAGAAGCACGAATCATACAAATGAAGAATGTGAGATACTCAAACAATATCCAAGTATTAATACTGTTGAATTATACCATCATTCTACAAAAGAAATAATTAAGGAATCAGAAATTCAGAAAAACAAAGTTAATGCAACGAATATTGAAGGGTATAATGGTAATGAACTAATTACAGGAAATAAAGTAAATAAAAATAAACAGGAAACTAATATCATAGAGGAATCTACAATAATTAATGATGATAAAGAAATCAATTTAATTATCGTACCTTTTATAAAAATACATGAAATCACTGATGAACCAAAGGATAATAATATAATTATAAAAAATCATGAAAATACTAATGAAGTTAATTTTATAGACTTTAACGAAATTTGCAAAAATAATCATGAATTTGAAAAAATTATGGAAACAAATTTAAATGATTTTATTGAATCTACTGTAAAAAATTATGAGACTAATGATGAAACGAATTTCAATGAATCTAATATAAAAACTCACGAGGATTGTGATGAAATTAATTTAATTGATTTTAATGAATTTGATATAAATAACCAAAAGAATGAAATTTCGAATGAAAATAATAAAGAAGGCAATAATTCGTTAGAAACAGTAACATTTTATGATGATCTTAAAGTCATTTTAGACATAACTTTTGCTTTAGCTGAACCATTTTCCGAAGATGATCAAATGGAAACTAAATTCCAACAAAACTCGCTTGAAAATTCGTTAAAAGACATAAAAAAAATCTAAAGAACTTACTAAATAATAGTAAAGTAATTTTCAAAAATAAAAATCAATCAAAAGATAGGTTTGATAATCAAGAACATCATAAACATTTAGAGAATAAAGGTCATCTAAAAATATTTGTAATCAAAAACATCAAGAACAGCTTGAGAATAAAAGTCAACTAAAAGAGACCTTTGATAATCAAGATCATAATGTAATAATAAATCTAAATACAAATCCTAATAAAGTACACAAATTGCAATTAGTTTTAACCAAAATAACATTTAATAAAAACGTCAAAAAACTAAAATGGATATCTAATAATAAAAAACATTTTAAAGAATTTGTAAAAAATACAAGATTAAAATTAAAATCTAAAAGTTACTACAATAAATTTATTATCAGAAGAAAGTTTAAAAAGGGAGACAAAATATGGCCTATTAAAGAACCAAATATGAATAAATTTCAAAAGGATCAGCATAATAAGAATTTTCAACGCTATTAAAATGAACAAAATAATATTTTATCCAATTATGGGAAACAAGCAAAGACAATATTATAACAAATAATAACATAACATTTTTGTTTTAGGATATGGACAACATACTCAATATTAACATCTATCATAATTTCTTCTTATTTTTCCAAGTTTAATACAGCAATAGAGAATTATAATTGCAGCCGAACTTTTCTATTTGAAGCAAAACCATCCTACTCCTTGGTCAACTAGAATATAACTCTAAGGTGATTCAGATTTTACCAAATATACAATTTAAAATTATAACCACTTATCCGTTTGTCTACAATTGTTCGTATCAACGTGTCAGAATTTTGTGAAAAGCAACTATATTTCCTAAGAAAGTTAATAATTTTATAAAAATGCGATCGGAATAATATAAGTTTGAATAATGAAATTCAAAGAAATTTTTTATGAAGACAGCAAAAAGATTCATACATGAAAGATTTTAGAAGTAATGCTACGACTAACAGTAACATCGTTGACAATAAAAAAAAAATATATATATTGTTCTTTTCTTTTTTAACAACAACAAACAAAAATATTGCGATTACAAATTAAAATACCTCAGTTTTTGGTTACTAATGAAACAAGCAAACAAATTTTATTTGTAAAAATTATGTGTTATTAAATAATAGAAATATTTAATTAATTATTTAGTCATAAGGTAGAAAACATTTCAGGGATCAATTTAATAACTTATTATTCTATCTATCTTTGAATAAGAAAATATAGAACTAATCCAAAAGAAAACGAAATAAAACCATTCCTAAACCTTGCAACCCTAACAAACATAGATAAAAATAATTTGACTGTAATGTTATGCAAAATCAGATTGTATTTGCCTAAAAATTGTTCGCATTCATAAAAGAAATTTTATGAATAGTTCAAGAACAAAAGAAAGAAAGAATTTAGGTAGCTGTACTCACATTGCTAAGGTTAAATCGAATATAATGTATTGAAAGTGATCAGTTTCATCATATACTGACATGATCATCCTACAAGATACACTATTCGGCACTGTATTGAGTAAAGCAATTTTCTACTCTATCGCACTGCATACTCTCTAATGCAAATATGTGAATGCTACTCATGCCAGAAAAAATTTTGAGTTTTAAAATGAACTTTTAAAACGGCTGAGATTTTCAAAGAAAGGTAATACAATGATGCATAAGAGCAATAATAAGTCAAAATCTACCAAAATCACTCCAACCTATTAACCTTCCTTTTTCACGAAAATACCTACATAATGGAATTAAATTTTTCTTTTGGAAATAATTCAATTTTTTCTTAGTATATATGATGATACTATCAAAATTCCTTCAGTATTATTCTACTCAAATAAAGAGAAAAAAGTAATATACCTTTTGCCAAATATCTCAGCAGGGAGGGAAGTGAATGATCACTTGAATTATTCCCTATATATTTCTCCTCACATTTTATTTACTACAAAATTATTTAATACGTACATTATTTCTAAACTTAATCAATGACTCTATTTTTTATTGTAAATACAGCTAAACAACAAAATTATTACACATTAGCGATAATAAAATAATTTAATTGTTGAAATGTTTTTATACATAATTTAATTGTTGAAATGTTTTTATACAATCAAGATATGAGGCGTTTTACGTCAGCTCTCCAGGCGCGGCGGGCAAGCGCGAAATCATGCTGTTTTCAGCTTGTGTTTCAAGGGCTAAGATGTATAAAAAAAAAATAATCCTCAAGTGATTTCGATGTATTTTTTCCTCAGCTTTCCGATGGTGCTATTAGTTTCTCAAAATTTTTCAATTCTAACCTCAAAAAAACATAAAACGTGTTATATCACAAAAACTATATTTTTAATATTTTTTTGACCTGCTAGATCGAAAGAGGAGGAAATTTTACATGGATATAGTCTTTTTCTACATAGGGGTTTTTTGATTTTTTCTAGATATTATTCAAGAAATACAAGGCGCTCGGCCAACCACCGCGCGCGGCGTGCGTCACTGCAGAGTCGCTGTGCGATCGGAGCTGCTCCACTTAACATCATAACAACTTTTGTTCATAAGCTTTTAAATATTCAAATCTTTTTAACATTTTTAGTCTTTTTTAATTTAGGAAATAAATCATAGTTAGATGCTAAAGAAGTTTTTTTAAGTTGCAGAGTCTTTTCATCTATTGGAATAAAAGCGTGGTATTTCAAAGTACCTGGAATGGCTTTTGCTTTATCGAATCTAACTTTTAATTCCAAAGAATTTTTTTCATAAACTTCTTTGCTACTGTAGAAACTCTTTGTTTCTTTACTATAATTTTGTACCCAATTATAAAGATCGTAGGCTGTAAGGATTTTGTGAGCTCCTGTAAGCTGTAAGCTAGCTCTACGGGCTCCTCTTTTTAAATTAGCACCTATGCCATCGCAACCACTTTTGCCATGTGCAGTGGCAAAAAAATGCCATTCAGCTTTTATTTTAAAATCCTCTTCATGATGAAGAAGATTCTGAAAATTATTTTTATTTTTAAAATGCTGTGCTGCACCATCGGTTATATAATAAATTTTTTTTAGTTGATGATGACCTTTCAAATAGTTTAGAATAATTTTTTGATATTCATATACAGAAACGGTATCATGATTTAAATTGTCAGAAATAATAGCTACACTTTCGTGTTTGAGATCATCGTTTTCTCTATAATACACTATAATTGTAAATATAGTGGCTTGATTATTATTCCAATGAAACGATTGAGCTGAATTTTGAACAACAAAAGCGTAATTTTCAGCAAAATCAAAACTAATTACTATCTCTCCATCTTAAAGATTTTCTTTTAAATTTCTGATAAACAGTGCTTGTTGTTTAGCAAAAAAATCGTGCGTTTTTAATTTAATCAATTTGTCTTTCAATTTTCAAGAAAGCTAGAAACTTTTATCGTTTCAAATATTATTGAGCAGCTATCCGTTTGCTTCCATGATTCATATTTAATTTCTTGAATGGCATGATTTTTAAAACTTTTCATCATAATTTCTTGAAGATTTGAAAAATTAGCTACGCAATCCAAACAGTCACCCAAGAAACATTTATCTGATGGTTGACTACAAACAATTTTATTTATACAATCTTTATAATTTTCTAAAGGTGAATCACTATCCTTTGTCAAATGTTTCAAATTAATTGCATCTAGCATAAGTTTGACATTTTCATGATGTACGCACACGCATACATTATGTGTGCCATTTGTTCCAGCCAACACACAATGTTTTGGTTTTAATTGTGTGAACTTTATATAGCCTATCTTAACATCCGGATATTCATTTTTAAATAAAATATAAATTTCATTCAAATTACCTAGAAGTAATCTTTTTTGAACGTGTAAGCGTTCACCAGTAATTTGTTTTATTGAAATAAAATCTTTCATTCTAGGCAATAATTTACTGATAACGTCACGATCATAAAAGTTTTTTACCGTATTTTTGGTTTCATTAGAAAGCTCTTTTCCTTTATTTTTCAACGGTACCGTCAAAATATTTCCATCAGTAGCTTCAGTTAGTATTGTTCTTGCTTCCCATTCCGTACAACCTAATTTTTCTATTAAATTTTTACGCGACCAAAATCTAGGGGCAAGGGAAAGTAATAAAATTCTTTTATCTTTTGACTTTGTCTCAGAAAGTTTACTTCTTAAATTTTCAAATATTGCCATGGCAGCTTTGTGGTCATCATCATCACAATCCGATTTAATTCTTTTTGGTATCGGAGAATATTCACTCGATTTGCGTTTATTATAAATCAAAAATTTGCACGTAAGACAAACTTTCGCTCCATCTGGTATTGATGGAAATGATTGTGCTAATAATGATTTTGGGAAATTTGTTAACTCATTAGAGTGTTCATTCCTTCCTAAAGGATTCACACATTTTAATGAAAAACTCATGTTTGTTTAAAAAAAAAGATAAATCAATTGAAGGGGGATAGCAGTAAGTTTGTCATGAAAGACAGATAAATCGCAGTATAGCACAATATAGTATAGATATTGAACGGTTTTCCAAAAAACCAATACTTCAACGCTACACATCACTGGTATATAAGCCCTACCTGCTGCATAATTACTTACGGGTATCTAAATGCAATTACTAGCCCTCTAGCGGTGGTTAAATAATTAATGAATGAGTGAATAAATGCCGCGCGCCGATGCTGCAGTGATGCACGCCGCGTGCGGTGGCTGGCCGAGCGCCTTGTATTTCTTGAATAATATCTCGAAAAAATCAAAAGACCCCTATGTAGAAAAAGGCTATATCCATGTAAAATTTCCTCCTCTTTCGATCTAGCAGGTCAAAAAAAATATTAAAAATATAGTTTTTGAGATATAACACGTTTTATGTTTTTTGAGGTTAGAATTGAAAAATTTTGAGAAACTAATAGCACCATCGGAAAGCTGAGGAAAAAATACATCGAAATCACTTGGGGATTATTTTTTTTAGATACATCTTAGCCCTTCAAACACAAGCTGAAAACAGCATGATTTCGCGCTCGCGCGCCGCGCCTGGAGAGCTGACGTGAAATGCCTCATATATGTTCCTATAGAAATTCTAATGCATAACGTATGCTATATTTATTACATAACGTTTTATTAATTCATGAAAATTCAAGTTATTTTTTACACCGAAGGTTTTTGTAATTTATTCATAATTTAATTAAGAATTTATTGTAAAAGTGTTTCCTTAAAAGTGAATGATATTAAATCACAGATTTAGTGTAAGTTTGATAATAATACATTATATGCTGGATTATATCAGCAAAACTCCCAACTTAAGATATCCTTTTGAGTACAAAGAATCACATAACGAAGTAAGAGTACTCGTTTATTCCATAGTGATCCGCACGTACTGCCATTTGAACGCTAGGAAAAATCGGCATTCAACATGCGATACAAAGTAAAACCGTAGGTTAAGTGTAGTCTAGTGTTAGGAACAAAAATAAATGATTTACTTTATAGAAATTTATAGACGATACGAAATTTTGTTTAAATTTATTGAATTTTTATTATTGTTTTTGTTATATGAATTTTTATTATTGTTTATATATATATAAATTTTTATTATGGATTTAATGATATGGATTTTTATTATTGCTTTTATTATTTGAATTGTTAGTATTATTGAACCTTTTGTAACAAGAAATTACTGATGGTTCAACTATTCCTATAATTGTTGAATCTCTACGATATTCAACAGTCTAAGGGGGGAGGTGTTACGTCCGTAACGTATCCTTAAATTCCATTTGATATTCATATTCTCATCAGTAATTTCTTGATCCACAAAATTATGTGATTGCAAATTTATTGACACCTACGTATCAACTGGCATAAGGAAAATTTGCAACGCAGAGAAGTTATAAACATTCTTGTACGAAACAAACCATAAAATTTTACAAAGAAATGCATTGAAATTGTCAAGAATTTCTTAACCGCATTTTATGAAAAACATTATTGTATTTATAGTTTATTCTTCATCCTATAATTGTAATTTTAAATTATTGTAACAGAAAATTACTGATGGCTAACTATTATTATATTTGTTGAATCACTACGATATTCAACAATCTAAGGGGGGAGGTGTTACGTCGTGACGTATTTCTAAAATCAAATTAACAATGACTACCGAATTTAATACGATTGGAGACAATTACATTGCCAAATAAGATGATCTCAATCATCTTCAACCTAATTTAACCGTATAATAAATACGGCGACGTATGCCATACAAGTCAGTAATCGTGCAAAAGTCACGACCACTCCACTCCAATTTCTCGTAACAAGTTCGTACCACTCCAGCCGACAATAGGAGAAACGATTATTATACAGGCCAATACGAGCCAATAATAGTGAAGCAATTATATCAATTTGATACGTTATCGGTATTATACATTGTTAAACCAAGTGAATAAATTGTAAATCTTATTGTCTTATTTATAAAATTTATATTTGCCAATAAATAGTGCATCTAACAAATCAGCTGGTTATTATTTACGAGAGCCGACGCCCAGAGTAAAGGTAATATAAATCAAATATTATTAACTAATATATAGTTAGTTATTCAAATATAACCATAATAAATATATATTTATATATTTAGTTATTCAAATATAACCATAATAAATTCAATAAATATAAGAGTATTTCCTCGAATTTCAAGACTTAACACTGTAAGCGTTAATAAATAAATTTAAAAAAAAAATGAAGGTGTTATTTTCAACTTTTTAAAATTCAAATTAACAATTTCTACTTCTTCTGTTATTATTTATTGTTACGGGTGGTAGCTTCGCATACATAGCTGAAGCACAAAAACGAAGCAGCGATAGCTGCAACTCAGCATTTTAGGCGAGGCGCGAAATAGTCACAGCGACTCGCTCGAACATGAAATTGCTTACGCCGAGACTTGGTCGCTAAGCCAGAGTTCGGAGACTCATCGGCAATAGCCCACTCATAGGCGATCAAAAAAAGGAGGGGACATATCAATCAGGACTATAAAAGCGGCAGCACTCCGCGAGGCGGTGGCTAACCAAAGAGAGAGACCGAGGCTAGGACGACGCCCAAGAGAGGATCGAGGCTACGACCAACGCTGCACGAGAGGAAGTCACCACGATCATCAACCCAACCACCACGTCAACTCGCCGAGACGATTGACAACGTCCTAATCCACCGAGCCACCAAGGCCGCTTCTGCCACCAACAATCTACCACGTCGTGTATAACTAACTTAGGAACGTCTCTCTCTCTCTCTCTCTCTCTCTCTCTCTCTCTCTCTCTCTCTCTCTCTCTCTCTCTCTCTCTCTCTCTCTCTCTCTCTCTCTCTCTCTCTCTCGTGATAATACTTTAACGACAATCAAGTAAGTATTCATTCTATACATATATTCTCATATTATACTTCATTGTGCACCTTTCTGGGCTTATCACCCGGACTGGCCACGAGAAACAGAACCCTCTGACACGTAACATTTTCTGGTGCTAAGTGTGGGGCGGCAGCACCTCGCGGCGTCTCTACGAAACAGTTGAGACGCCACGCTGACTACCTCCGTAGCAGCAGTATATATATGTCTCTCTCTCTCTTTCTCTCTCTCTCTCTCTCTCTCTCTCTCTCTCTCTCTCTCTCTCTCTCTCTCTCTCTCTCCCTCATGTAAATGAGAGAGAGAGAGACTGATTTGACTCTCGCCCCAGTGACGCTTATCTCAAGAAGACGGAAGTGAATTTGCATATCGCTCTCTACCTGTTGAACGTCCACGAGGCACACATCTGCGCACCTCGTGTTCGACACAAAACCGGCTTATTCTCATCAACCATCACTGGCTCTACACAGCAATCTAAACTCATTATCATTGGCAGTCTCTACACTGGAAAAACTCAGCAGACAGAAAATCAATTCAAGGACTTTAAATCGCTGACTCTTCTTTTTCTGCAGTGCACGTGCACGAGGTAACCTCATTTATACACATACATACATACGAACTCAGCACATGGCACCGGGGGATATTCTCACACACAAGTAGATCAATAATATCTACTTGTGAAACTCAACTATTGCAGAATTAAATCAATAATATTTTATTCTGTCTTCTCAAGCAGCAACATCAACAATAGCAGCAACGATAAGAAGATATCAGTCGTACTCATCTGTATAAACAGATGTATAAACATCTGTATAAATACACTCTGTATAAACACACTCATCTGTACCATTTCACTCATTATACGGCAAAATTCAATTCATTGGCAAAACTCATCTTATTACACAGGTTAGTCTCCCTTTATAAGGGACTATATTAAACATCAGAATTTCACACACACACACACATTTAGTATTGGAATACACTAATGTAAAGTAAATTATGCGACATTAAACAATATCTGTAACATTCAAATTTACACTTACTGAAACTGTATCATACACTTATTTAGCATTACTTAATGAAAAATCATTGATGGTAATATAGTGAACTTAACTATGTAAATAATGTGCGACGATTTGGTTTATATATATTCTGAATTTAAATTTACTGATGTTTTGTGACTCAATTTATTTCCACACCCACAGCATGTTACTCATTAATAATTATGATCTGCTCAAACAGTGGAATTCTCACGTGAAGTATTGTAGATTATTACATATTTCATACATTCGCGAGTGACGCACTACGTGGAAGGACGAAACGAAGAATGAGTGAGAAGTGGATGATCATTGTCATCGGCATCTGTTGGTAAGTAAAAATCTAATTATCTCGCGCGGAATCCCCAGTATATGAAAGTCCTCGATGAGCACCGCTATGTAGAAATAAAATCGACCGTACGAGCACAATTAGATATGCAATGCGCGCTGACGACCGCAAAAGTCGCTTTAAATCACCCGCACCTGGATGTAATCGAGCGAGGACTAAATAAGCTCGATAAGGTGGTAGAAATGGGCACCGGGACCTATAGCGAAGACGAATTGCAGCGGGAAGTAGAGGAAAGGCTCGAAGTTATCTCAGTTATATCATCAGAAGGATTCGATAAAGGAGCAAGTAAAACTAGAACCAAGGGGTCCAAGGAGCCGGAGGGTCACTCAGTCAATCCCCATCCTTCGGGAATATACTGGACACTAAGCCACCACTCAAGATCGAGCATCCGCAGCACCGAGATCGAGACGCCTTCGTTCCAACCGGCGGATAATAGGCTACCAGGTAGGCCCTACGGAACCAGGGTAGAGCCTCAAGCACGCCAGGATTTTGACTTCTGGAGAAAGGAAGAGAAATACGACCCTCAAATAGCACCGCTGTATGCGCACGCCCCCAGGGTTCTCATGGGGGGTATGAATAGAACCTTGGAAGAATTCGCGCGTATGTTTAAAATAAATAAGTTCTGTACGACTGCCTATCACCCACAATCAAACGGAGGAATAGAGAGGATGCATCACACCCTCAATGAGTACCTAAAACTATATCTGCCGGGTTGCAAAAATTGGGATGAACTTTTACCCTTAGCACAGCATTCCTATAACGCGACAGTACACGAAGGCTTAGGTTATTCCCCACACGAAATAGTATTCGGTCAAAGAGCACGAACACCTTCGAGCTTCCCACCACGAGAACACCTATTGACGTACAATGAATATTTAGCTGATACAGCATACTCTCTAGCAGAATTGAGGACGCTCGCCGCGATGAACCTTGCCCAATCCAAATATAAATCCAAGTTGTACTACGATCAACGACAAAATGTTACACATTTCCGCGAGGGAGAAATGGTGTACGTGTTAAAGAAACCTAAGCATGGTAAAACTGACCGCGAGTACACAGAACCTTGCGAAATCATAAAGATTAATCACGAAACTCATAAGGTAAAAATACAAAAGGGGGAACAGACGCGGGTAGTACATATGAACTTGATAAAACGTCGTTATGAATTACCGCGATTAACAGTCAATAACGAGGATGAGAATCTCGATATTGCCGAGTAAGAATAAGTTCGGGTTAACGAAATAACAATCGGCATTTTTATTTTTATGTCTTTTTTTTACGGCCCCTCAGACGCCGTACCAGGTTAACTTTGGGCAACGGGTTTGTCCCGTTACGCACATATGAATAGGAAGAAAGTACATATGAAAAAGAATAGTTCATTTAAAACTATGCATATCTATAGGAAAAGATGTGCTTGGTTACTATATATCTACCTATATTATATAGATGTTAGTGTTGTTTTTGAACATCAGCCCCCCTCACCCCCCCCCCCCCCCCCCCGCCCTCCCTCGGCCCCCCTCAAAATAACGTAAAAATCAGCGTATTTCTATGAGTTTTTTATATTAAAATAGCCTCTGAGCCCCCCCCCGCAGCCCCCCCGCCCCTCCCCTCATATTCATTTTTTTCTTTAATCGTATTTATCATCTCGGTATACATGCGACAAAGATCTTTTTTTCTCACACCACGCGTAAAGTATTCTGTTTTCACATTGACGTCAGGGAGTCTCGCTTCGCTCGGGCCGTAAATAATTATAAACGGCACTGATCATCGGAAAAAAATAGACATACGAGCATAGGCTTCGCAGTTTTTAGGAATGAGGTTATGTGACGTTTTCGACCTTGAAATTAAAGATTAAGCACAAATAACTTTCTGTAAGGTATATGGGAAAATTGTACATTGTCTCCAAACAATGAGGACCATTGATATTTTTTTAACACAAATAAGTCTATTTTTCCACGCTACCCAAGAGGTAGATAGATAGGCGCGCTTTTTTTATAGAGGTTTCCCTTTTTTACTATCTTTGAATTCATTTTCCATTAAATATTTCATTGTTTTTTTATAATAAAAAGTTAGTAAAAAATGGCCTATTCCTCTGTTAAAAAAAGAAAATGTAAAATTTTCAAGTATTACTTTTGTTCTATTGAATAAACATATGTTATATTTTTACATTTCTATAGTTATTTAATTAACATAAATTTTAAGCTTGAAAGTCATTCAAAGCTTTCGAACTTCATATTCATTTCAAAGGTCGCTCAAAATATGACGCTAAAAATATTAATTATGAAGGTCGCTGAAAGCAGACCAAAACTTAAATCGAAACCGTTGTTGAACTCTGAAAGTAGATCGATTTTGAAGGTTAAGCAAAAGATCAGTTTGTTAATTTTATAAAGGTTGTTGAAAGTTAATCAATTTTGGAGGTCTGATAGCAGACCGATTTTGAAAGTCGTTGATAGCAGACCGATTTTGAAGGTCGCTGATAGCAGACCAATTTTTGAAAGATAATCAATTTTGGAGGTCTGATAGCAGTCCGATTTTGAAGGTCGCTGATAGCACACCAATTTTTGAAAGTTAATCAATTTTGGAGGTCTGATAGCAGACCGATTTTGAAGGTCGCTGATAGCAGACAAATTTTTGAAAGTTAATCAATTTTGGAGGTCTTATAGCAGGCCGATTTTGGAGGTCGCTGGTAGCAGACCAATTTTTGAAAGTTAATCAATGTTAGAGGTCTAATAGCAGACCGATTCTGAAGGTCGTTGATAGTAGAATAAAATGTTCCGCAGTATTTTGGAAAGAAGAAAATGGTACAATAATACTTTCACCTTTAAGTGATTATGATAAAACATTGAAAGAAATGTTATTACATGATCAAACATTCAGATATTTAATACGATATTATAATAATTTATTTTGTTTTGCAACCTTTAATGCTAACGTCGAACATGAAAAGAAAAAAGGAATTTATAATTTAAAAATTCAAGGACAAATTTGTCACATTACGCCAATCACTTTATTACCTATCGGTAATGTAACAGCACTTGAACGAAGGTTAAAGAAAAATCAAGACTTAAGTGATGAAGATATACGAATATTAATTGAAACATTAAACCGCAATCCATACGCAAAAAATTATAAACATTTATATCAAATATCAAATCTAAAAAATTACCCAAATTATAAATTATATTTCGTCCGTAAAAATAATAATCAAAAGCATAGATATAATGCTCCTGTAACATCTGAATGTCGAGCAATAATAGTATCGAAAAATGAAATTCCAGAAAATTACGATGTATGTGTATATCCTAAAAACATTCCTGATAATGAACAAAAAAATACATATATTAATAAATTATCGCATCATATTGATCCTATGGTGTTTCCGATATTATTTCCTTTAGGAGATTTAGGTTGGAATGTTGGTTACACTAAAAGAACAAGCGCTCCAGAAAAGGAATATCTTACTATCCTACAATATTATTCATATAGATTAGCTTATCGACCAAATGGTAAATTTAGTCCATTATTATATTGTGGAAGATTAACACAACAATTTTTTTTACATGCATACGTTATGATGTTAAGTAATAGAATGAATTTTTTTCGAAATAATAAAAAAAAATTAAGAGTCGAATGTTATCAAGGTTTATTAGGTCATGTAATGAATAATGCTTCTAATATTTCTAATAACTTTGTAAATAAAGAAAGATTAGGAAATATTTTTATACTACTAGCCACTTACATTGGTAGTTCGAGATATATGCAACAGCATTATCAAGATGCAATGGCTATTATGAGAAATACTGGGAGACTTGACTTATTTATAACAGTAACATGTAATCCTAAGTGGCAAGAACTAAAAGAAGTTTTGCAAAAATTTCCTGTAAGGACTATACCAAATGATATTCCAAATATAGCAGTTAGATTATTTCATACAAAATTAATGTCATTATTAGATGACATAAAAGAAAATAAAATATTTGGAGATATTATATCATATATTTATACAATAAATATAATAATATTTATACGATAAATATAATAATATTTATACGATAAATATAATAATATTTATACGATAAATATATATCTGCAGAAATACCAGACAAAAATGAAGATGAAAACTTACAAAAATTAGTAATTAAACACGTGCTCCATGGACCGCATACACATAGTTCTCCTTGTTATATAAAAGATAAAAGTATATGTAAAAAAAAATTTCCTAAATCATTTACAAATTATACAAAATTTAAAAAGAATGGTTATCCAGAATATGAACGAAGAAATAATACCTCAGAAAATTTTACGTATAAAGCAAAAAATAACAGTCAATTAATCTCAGTAGATAAGTCTATGGTAGTACCTTAAATAGTTTTTTATTAAAAAAATATGTGTCACATTAATGTAGAATATTGCGCCAATATTCAAAGTATAAAATATATATTTGATTACATAGATAAAGGTGGAGATAGAGCATTATGTAAATTAAAAAAAGTTAATGATACCAATGATGGTAATACATATGACGAAATTACTCAATTTGTTGATGGAAGTTTTTTAAGTCCAATGGAAGCAGCTTGGCGATTGGAAAAATTTCCTTTCTATGGTAGAAAACATACAGAAATAAGTCTATCAGCTCATATAGAAAATCAACAAAGAATTATTTTTGAAGAAAATAACGAGACTGAAGCTTTAGAAAATTATAAAACAACATTAACAGCATGGTTTGATATAAATAAAAAAGATAATTATGCAAGGAATATAAAATATGTTAATATACCTAAATATTACAACTTTAAAAATATATGTTGGATAAAACGAAAACGAAAGCAATAAAATTATATAATAGGTCGTTTAAATATTGTTTCTCCAAAGGATTTTGAACGATTTCATTTAAAATTTATTTTAAATCGTGTTAAAGGTGCAATTATACAATTGAACGAACTTACCTGTAAGTGAAGTTCGATTAAAATTGTATGAAGCACCTCTTCCGAAATGATCAAATGGTAGTACCCTCTCTTCCCGCCCGATTTACCACACGTCCAAAGGAAAAAAGAGCGCTAGCAGCCGTATCGCGCCGCACCGTAGCTGTCTCCCGGCTCCGCCGCCGCTCGGGCCTCATTATTGAAAGTGTTGCCGTTTCCAGTTTGGTATCTATATAGGCTTATAGATAAGGGACCAGGGTGGGATTGATCATTTCGGAAGAGGTGCTTCATACAATTTTAATCGAACTTCACTTACAGGTAAGTTCGTTCAATTGTATAATTGTATTTCGCACCTCTTCCTCATGATCAAATGGTAGATGTTTAAAGCTACAAAACGGCAACTGGATATACAGAAAAATGTATAACATTTTGGGAAAATGTCTCACCCTTCTGGGATTTAAACATTATTCTTTATATTTATAACCGAAGAAAATTACGAAATTGTAATGAAAAATTATTAAAAAATTTTGAAATTTTCAGTTCGAGTTTAACAATTATAAAATAATTGTAAGAGTTAATTATTTGTATAGTAGATCTATCAATCTTTCGTGCATGAAAGGTGAATCAAGATCTACAGATGAGATCTGTCATATAAAAAAGCGTTTAATACTTCATAAGTAAAATTTCAATAGAAACACGAGTAACATTGAGTGGAAAAACGTGTAATTATTACGAAATCAATTTTCAGAAAGGTCCATAATTAAGAAACGAATAATATTGTCAATGCGATTGATACCCCATTTCAAAAATTTCTGCTGGCACTTTTATATAGTATACATATACTACATTGTTAAAGCCAATAATAGATGCTTAGAAAATAATAGATTTATTTCTCATGCTGATCAGCCAGCATTGTTAAAAAAGAACCAAAACCCTGTGTTGATTTATTTTCAATACTAAATAAAACTGTAAATCAAAACTGAAGCAAGGAAGTAACACACAAGCCATAAATTTGCGAATATGGCAATATAGTTTGTATTTCAAAAATCATAATTCTTGACTATACTCCATTAGGTTGGGTTAATTAAGCTGTAGGTTGGGTTAATTAAACCATAGGTTGGGTTAAATAAACTTTAAGTTTTACGCAACAAAAAAAAAATTATGTAAAGAATAAACAAAAAATAGTTATCATCTTAAGAGATTATCTTATTATTGCTGAGAATACATATATTCCGTGTATGAAATAAGACAAAACCTTTTGAACTATCCGAAAATTAAAATAAGATTAGTAATTAGATAGTCTCGAAGATAAGGCTCTTACACGGAGTGTAACAGTGCGTCCAACCATATCCAAAAGTTATGGTCAGGCAAAAATGTAGGTTTTCTGGAATCGTAAAATATCTCATTTCAAGAAATCTCTACGTCAAGTCTGTGCTTACCTAACAGTTCTCAATATTTAAGGAACGTTACCAAGGCAGTCGCACACGACTGAGTGAATAAAAATGAAGCAGACAAAATTTCTGCGACAAATCAACTAGTAATAGGTATATTTTATACGTCGATAGGACAGTGTATCCACAGGTGTCCTCATAAGCAAAACATGCGTCTATTGACCATGATTGAACGTATAAGATTTTTCTCACACCAATGAATGACAATTCCCGCTAAGAGAATGGCCATATAGTAACAAGCGCTTCTTTCCGAGTGTTCGGAATTGTAGTACCCGAAGTGACCGCTAGATTGCAAGCGCCAAGCGCGCAACCTTCAATGAAAAACATCACCCCGCGTGCTTAAGTAGGAGCCTGCGCCACGCACTCTCTGTCTCGCCAAACATTATTTGCCTTACTTATATTTACCCCTTGCTTTACTTATTGCCCAATTGCTATTTTTTTGCTTTGCTGATATTACGCGAGGCTCTCATATTATCAGTTTGCCTATTGCATATACCTTGCGTATTGCTTGCCTATTTTACTCGAACGCGCTTAGCGTTCTTATTCCTTTTGCTTCCAATTTTACTTTCGAGTGGGAGCAAAGACTTTCAGAGTCAATACAATTTATTATTTTCTCTCGGCGATAAACCCTAACAATATAAACTCCGTATACGTTCATTCGTATACACCGAGGTATTAAAGAGTACACAGTATAAACCCCCCATTAGTCAGGATCACTGTTGAAATTCGACTATTTGTAAATACCCTTAAAGGTAGTCGCATGTCAGTCGTCAACTCACGTGCATCTGTGTATGTTCCTCACGTGGTTGTTAACAGCACACCCACGAGCGCTATCGTTAACAGCAGTGTTTACAAACGTATGAGAGATAAGTTCATTGTGCACATGATATGCGAATGGTCAAAGCATGCTGTAGCGGTGACTGCAACTATTGAATTCATGAATCAATTAATATCGATTCGCAATTTGCAGTGAAGATGCTGTACGCGCTGATACAGCGTTAAGACGCATGTAAATGCAGGCGTGTACAAGGACCAGCCAATGAAAGTAAAAAGAAAAAACATTGGTCACTAGCATCGAGTTCACAACTGATGTTATTCTAGTTAGTGGCTATTGTACGTTAGGGAGAGAGTGATATGGCTTCCCTCCCCCCCCTTTCCTTCTCATATGGAAGAATTCGTGCGAGACACAAACCAATCTTGATGTGTCCGAAACAATTTTCAGCTGCGGTAACAAAGTGCGGTCCACGTGAGTGCAACGCCGGGGAATGGCGAAAATCGCCAACACCCAATATCTCTGAAGCGCGAAGTATCCAATGGTCAAAGGGTTGGATGCCAGAGAAATCTGGTCCTCTGGAAAAATCTACGTGTAAGACAAACTTGCTCCCATGATAGCCAGTGTGTGTGACGCTCGGTTGAGCACGATACCTATTGTCGAGCCACACGTAGCGGGGCGCGTGCGCCTACATGGCTGTCTCTCAATCTTGGAAATTGAGTGCTATACGAGTGCATGAAGTTGGATGCAACAAACAGCATAGCCGCAAGATGGCGAAAATAAAAAGGTAGTTGCCGTGGGCAACCATTCACCTAGGCAGCGTCAGTAACTTCTGCAGAAAAACATGCATCCAGCATGTTTGAGGCGAAAACTATATTCATAACTATCAAAACCCAAACTTCTAGGGTGTTAATGACAAATAATATGAGTTATTGTAGTTTCCTTAAATTAATTCAGATCTACATCACAGTAGAACTTTAGAAAATGAGCAGCACAGAGTCGACTAAATATTTATACTTAATGTTTTTCAATTAGCGTGCGAAGACACGATATCCAATTTATCCACAGCTCAGGCAAATCATAGTAATTACTACGAATGCTTAACAGATTAGACCTGAGTGACAATTTTGTAACGTTCTATAACAGAATTGAGTCCTATAAAGATAAGGACATTATACTCTGTGCATCGAGATGCACCAGATTCCAAATCAGATAATTGAATATATAGAATCTAAATGAAGAGTGATCACTAAAGATCGCAGATAGGATAGGGCCTGAATGCGAAATTCCCATTAATATAATGATTACACAAATTGGAACGTTAAAAACTCATGTTATAAGGGCACGTTAGCAAAAGCAGTATAGAAAATCAGCTTCAACCAGAGTAAACTTGAACATCAAGTTTTAATAAATATTGACGTAACTTATATAAACTATACGTTTATATAAATTAAAATTTTTTGTATTAAAGACAAAGTAATAACTACAGATTTCGATAGGTTAGAACCTGAGCGATCAAATGTAATTTACTAAGTATTTGTTTAATTTACAAGTATTATTAAACGATATTTAGAAATATCTGAGAAAAAACATAGAAAGATGCATATCAAACAGGTTAGCACCTGAAAAGTTGTCTTTTAATGTATATATACATTATTTATATAATGTATATATACATTATTATATATATAAATTATACATAACACATATATATTATCATATTCATAGATAGCAATGTGCCATAGAACTATGAGTATAGGACAGGCTAGGGCCCGACCGCCTACATTTGATATTCTATTCAACTCAAGTAACTAATAAATATTAGAAAACTAGATAGTGATAGATCACAATAATACCTGTGAGTATCGAACAGGATAGGTTATATTTTAATTACTATATTCCACTCAAATCACTTAAACGTATTATGAGTTTACATAAATAGCAATATGTCATAGTAAGAACTATGAGTATCGAACAGGATAGCGCCTGAACGATTACATTATAATTTTTATTTAACTCAAATAACTTAAAAGTATCATGAGTTTATATAAATAGCAATATGAGTATCGAACAGGATAGTACCTGAACGATTACATTTTAATTCTTATTTACTCAAAAAAACTTAAAAGTATTATGAGTTTACATAAAAGGTGATATGCAAATCATAGTAACAACTATGAACATCAAACAGGTTAGGGCCTGAATGACTGTTGCAGATAACGGCAGTCCGCTGGAGTATCGTCTCGCCTTCCGCGATGTACAGCACAGCGAGCGACGCATGTATATCAGCATCATGATGGGGCGACGCACGAAGCAATGCGGGCCCGCTTCATGTTGTGCGTAACCAAGCGCCACGTGGGCGACGCCGCGTGCGCCGAGGCCGCCGAGGCGCGAGCGCGCGCACGGCAACAATGGCTGCTCGCCGACTGCGAGCAGAGAAAAACATTGCCACTTACTCGCCGTGTGCAAGTGTACGCTGCGCGCTCCCCGATGATTGAACTGCTCGGAGCCGTTGAGTCGTGGTCCTCTGCAGAGTGTTAGTCCTCCGCAGGAAAAGCTTGTCTCGTAGCTTCGGCAACATAATCTTGTTATGTCTCTTGAACAGGCTAGAGCCCGAACAAGAATGATCGATCTTAGTAGATCAGCTGCTGCCGTAATTACATAGTTTAAAAACTATGTACCTCTATCAGGTTAGAACCTGAACAAGGTTAATATTGCAGGCTTACATTACACAGTAATGTATCTTATTCAGATTAGAATCTAAATAAGATGCCCTTGAAAATATTCGCCGCGTACTCGACGGCATCTGCACGAGGCTTAAACAGAAGAAAAAACAAACGATATTTATGTTATCTTACTCTTCTGATGTCTAGATGATTGGCTTTCTTGATCTGCATCTGCTCCTCTGATGTATTAATAAAGCACTATTTTGATAAATAACTGCGAAAAATGTCAAAAAAGGAACTCAAATCCCTTTCACTCTGACATTTTTCTGTGGGACGTGCGAATCCTCCGGCACAAAGAAAAAGAATGAGGATCGAGCGCCGGCGGAGCCGGGAGACAGCTACGGTGGCGGCGCGATACGGCTGCTAGCGCTCTTTCTTGCTTTGGACGTGTTGTAAATCGGGCGGGAAGAGAGGGTACTACCATTTGATCATGAGGAAGAGGTGCGAAATACAATTTCGTTTCAAGATTTACGAACGTATGAAAAAATTACATATAACACATACAGAGAAACTGCAATAAAAATGGGTTTAGTTGATGATGACTTACAAATAAAAAAATATTTTTAAAGAAGCTTGTGACGTTATGTTAGGATATCAACTACATCAATTTTTTGCTTGGTATTTACTATCTGAAAATATTAATGGTAATAATATTTGGAAGGAATTTAATAACTTTTCCATAGAAGATTTTAAAGATGATAAATTAAACAATGCCCTCATAAAAATAAATGAAATATTATCATTAAACGAAAAATCATGTATAGATTTTGGATTGCCTGAACTAAATAAAATCTTAAAAGTTGAATGTAATGAAGTTAATAAGACTGAAATTTTATTCTGTGAAGAAATGTTTAGTAACATGTATACTCAACTAAATTTAGAACAAAAGTATATTTTTGAACATAAGATTCATTTTGTAAACGGTCCTGGTGGTTCAGGTAAAACATTTTTATACAAAACATTAATCTTTTACTTTTTGTCTAAAGAAAAAAAAATGTTATCAATGGCTTGGACTGGTATTGCGTTAATACTATTACCAAAAGGAATGACAAGTCATAAAACATTTAAATTACCTTTAGCTTTAGACAGTATAGAAAGTGCATTTTTAAAATTAGACTCTGATAAGAAAAAATTACGGGAAGTAGATGCAATAATTTGGGACGAAGCATCAATGATACCAAAAAAAGCTTTAGATATTGTAGATAAAACATTAAGAGATGTTTCTAATAATAATTTACCGTTTGGGGGGAAATTAATTGTATTAGGAGGAGATTTTCGGCAAATTCTTCCAGTTATTAAAAACGGTTGTAGAAACACAATTATACAAGAAACAATAAAATATTCAGATATTTGGCCACTTTTCAATATAATGAAGTTAAAAAAAATATTCGTTCTAATAATGAAGAATTCGCTTCATTTTTATTAGATATTGGAGAGGGAACAATTAATCCATTCAAAGTACAACAGTTGGAAAACTGACGATGTTATTTTGAAAATATATAAAGATATAATTTATAATTTATCTATGAATAGTGTCATTTTATCGTCTCATAATGAAGATTCAACTATTCTGAATAATAAAATATTAAAATTGATCGATAGTGATGAAATGACTTATTACAGTATGTGACGTGTCAAATTGCACGTCCCATAGAAAAGTGCAGACAGGGAGGTACGCGGCAGTCGCGGCGAGCAACGTTCAGGCACGCGACGTCGTACATACACCCACATGTGCGCGCCCGCCCTACCGCTACCCTTTCCCCGCGCGCAACTCCTACCAGGTTCTCTCCTCACGTGCATCTCTGGTCAGGAGACGAAGACACCAGCAGCGGCTACAGCAAGAGTAAGCTATAGCTGGAGCATGAGCGAGCTTGCTCTCCCATGCGGCTGACAGGAGCAGCCGACAGCCGAGAGAAGGAGAGAGAGCGAGAGAGAGAGAGAGACGCTGTGGCAGCGCTGTATCGGCCATCCGCCGGACGGCGCGTGCGAGCATCGGCCGTATACGGACTGCTCGCGCGCGCCGCAGTGAGGAAGGCGGCCGATGGACGAACGAGGGCACAGCGGAGCAGAGCAGCGTGAGCGCACCGGCCGGCATTTTTCCATTCTGTCGCCTACCGCCGTGCCGCGTGCCGCCAACGTGCTGAGCATTACGAAAACCTCACGTGTGTGCCACCGGTCAGCGTCGTCGTCGCCGAGCGAGAGAGAGAGAGCTACCACGACGGTCGACGTCGTGGGCCTGCCAGGCGAACGAGAGTGAGAAAGAGCAGCCTGCAGCAGCAGAACCTGGCCGAGGTTGGTGTCCCAGTATTCCCTCCCCGCGTTCCTCGCGTTGTGTGTGTGCGCGTCCGCGTCGAGAGTCGCGAGAGACTCCGAATTCGCGCCAGCTGCAGCTCGTGCTGTAGCTGTAGCTTAGAATAGGGTTTATTAGATGCTCCTGGCTGAAGCTAGCCGGCGAATAAGTTTAACAGTGCAAGTGACGCGTGCACCTAGCGCCCATATTAGTATGTAATGAAGTAAATCAGTACTCAATAAAGTACTTAGTCCTTTTTTACCAGTGTAGTTGTTTAGTAGTTAAGTACCCGCGAACCTCTGCCTTGATCCCCGGCAGAGCGTTACAAGTGGCGCAGCCAACGTGGGGCCACGGTAAAGGCCGTGACAAAGTTAAGGAATCTGCGTCGTGATTTCGCCATCGCAGCGCGCACACACAACGGGGAACCGCGCGGGAGAAGCGTTCTGGCAGCCATTTTTGCGCTCAAAGTACCTACCGCGTGCAGGTGTTAATAGACGCCGTGAGCAAATCGAATTTAGCCAGACGCTTCAGATTAAGTCGTTGGAATAATTGTTTCAAATAAATAATTGAATTAAATTGCGAATATTTATTGCGATTTGTGTGTGTTTTTGCGAGAGAGTTTATGAGGAACTCGCAAATTCACTTCTTGCTACAGCTTTAGCCATGCGGCATAAAAGAGTTTTTGCAACGCATTCAGGGAGTGTTTAAGATTAAGAGTAACTTCCTGAACACGCGTGCACGACAGAATCATTTTCCTGTTTTACGTTTTTTTGTTTGACATTTTTGTGATTTCGTTTTTATATTTCGTTCCCGGTTGGAGAGATTTCTCGGTTACGTCCTTTTCCGAAACCCTTGGAATTCCCACGCCTCCGTTAATAGATTTTTAGAAACGGGAAGGGGGGATTTTTTCGGTTTTACCTAATCGGAGAGACTGCGAGGAATAAGTGCGTAATTGTCGCGCTTACTTTCTCACGTGGACTCGGTTGAGTGGGCTTGATTTTCTTTTCTTTGTTTTTGCTTTTGCTTGCTTGCTTGAAAACAGTTTTTTGGTCTCATTAGCTGTAAAGTAAAATTTAAATCGGTAACGTTAAGAGTGAAGAGAAGATCAACGGAGCTATTCGACCGAGGCTAACTGAGAAAGTAATTCAGATGGAGAATCATGACTGGAGCTGGGCTTCGCTCGGTGTCGACGAGAATGATCTAATGTACGTCGACCCGATAGCTGCAGCTGAAGCGCTGAAGCGATCGATTAATAAGTTAACCAACAGGGAAGTTGCGATGACTTCTCAGCGGTTCGGGCTGAATATTCGCTCGGACGCGATCATATTGTGTAATAGGTTGGAGAGGCACGAGATGCGATGCCATTTTGGGGCAGACGCCGCGCCATGGGACCCGGCCAGAGACGAGCCGGCGGACGAGTCCACTTCTGCGCATAGTCCTTCGTCGTCGAGTAGGTATTCTGTTGCACGTTTTTCGCCATCTATGGTTCCAGTGCAGCTGGTGGTAGCTGTAGATAATTCAGAAGCAGCGCCGCTCTCCACAGGCCAATGGAAGGGTAGATTTCGCGACCCGATGGAGGAGCCGTCGCAGACTTTTACGTCACGGCTGCATATCGAAGTGAGTGAGCCGCGGCGTGCGGCCGAGCAGCCTATAGCTGGCAGCCATATTGCTCCAGCGATACAGAGTTCTGTCGTACACGCAGAGTTCTGTCGTACACGCAGAGGCGTGTTAGCATCGCCGCGCCGGAAGTGTTTCATGGCACGAGGGAGTCAGCTCCTAATCCGCGTGCACAATCCACACGTTATCCTCTCGGTCCACTTCGTGCACACGATCATAGCACGTTCATGGAAAATAGTATGGATTTAACGAGTGTGGCGAGTGCGCGGAACGAGATTCCATTATCTGCGAGTGAAGGAGGGGCGGTGAGGCAGCCGAACGGATTGTTCGATGGTACGTCGTTTTTGCAGCTTCCAGTGCTGCCGTTGCAGCAGATGAGATACCCGGCTGCTCCGTCCACGAGGTATCCGGGAAGAGAGTTCAGCAGCGGTGTTTCTAGGAAATTTCGACAGCGTAGCAGGGCCTGCTATCTACTCACAATGTCCAATGCCGCGAGTAACACCAGGTTATCATGAGCCACCTCTCATGTCCTCAGCGTCACTCGCTCAAAATTTTGTTTCAGTTGGAGCTTCACAAGCGAGCGGATTTGGGGCACGAGTCGAGCCGGTACGCCCGTATTACAATCAGCCAGCGCCGCCACCGTCGTTTCAGTATCCGCCTGGGTATTTTCTGCAACCTTTTGTGTCCTCGCAGTCGATGGTGTCCAATGCTCCAGGGTATCCATGGTATCATGGTAACATTCCTCATTCTGGGTTGTATTTGCCGCCTGCAGTTCGACCGCCAGCTGCCACAGGATTTTCATCAGCTCCGATGCATCCTGCTGCAAGCTTTCAGCCTTACCCGGGGAGATTTGATGGTTCTGCTCCTCGGATGAGTACGGATGCATCGTTTTTCGATCGATCAGCGCTCTATAAAGAGAAACGCATGACGGAGCTACTCTCTCAGTGGCACATTACGTTTAAAGGGGATAGGAAAAGAGACCCCGAAAGTTTCATTGCAGACTTAACAAAATGCAAAGAAACTTACAAACTGACTCTCGAGGAAATAGTGAAAGCCTTGCCCTCAGCTCTCGATAATGAGTCATGGCAATGGTTTCGTCGAGAGTATCAGTTTTGGAAATCATACGAAGACTTCGTCGACGCGTTTCGCCTGTAGTACAGTTTTGAAGATGTGCAGGAGAGACTACGGAAGGAGCTGGAGGTACGCACGCAAGGACCAAGTGAGGAGATCTCCACCTATTTACTGAAGGTGTGTGACCTACTGGATCAGCTAAAGCCGCCGCTTACGTTAGGAGAGCAGCTAGACCGAGTGTACCAGAAGCTCCATCCTTCGTATCGGCTGCGCATTGAGAGGAAAGATTTCGAAAATTTTCCAGAGTTACAAAAACTAGGCAAGCGAGAGGAGCTGCGGAGAGCTCAGGAGAAGGCGTACAAGCCGCCACCTCCAATTGCGGATTCAGCTTTCTCTGCTTCAGCGTACACTCCTCCGAAGCAGCCGCAGCAGGTGAAACTAGCCTCAGTGGTTCCGAGCACACCGGAAGAAAACGAGCTGAAGCTGTCCAACTCAAGCAATCTAGCTCCTGTAGCAGCCACACAGACGGAAGGAGGAGAGAAGCAGCGATCGTCGAGGGAATAGAAATCCAAGTCGACGGAGGGACAGCAAGGGAAGAAGAAAGGTCGGAGGCCCGACCCGCGCAGCAAGAGTAAGGGTCGCCGCAGCGACAAGAGAGGAAATACTCAAGCTAAGTCAACGGAGCAGGATTCTACGCAGGAACAACCAAAGATTGAAGTTGTTCCTCCTAAAGCGAAATTTGAGGACATGCAGCGAAGGAAACTGAGAGAGCCATGTTTCCGCTGCGGCCAAACCGGACATTGGAGACGTGAGTGTATGAACGCTGCAGTCTGCCTAATGTGCGGACAGCCTAATACCATGGCGCGTCGATGCACCAAGTGCAATTCGACTACGGCGGCGGAAAACGAGTAAGAGTGGAAGTTAATGGAGTCAACTCACCCCCTCCTACTTCAGACTCGACTCCTCCCACTTCTGATTCGATCGCTGTTACTCCAGAAAAGAGTTCGGCTGCAGCTATGAGCGAGGGAGACAACCCTCAAGTTCTAGCTCCCGAATCACTGAAAATGAGAAGCGCTATCAGCAACGTCGAGCCAAGGTTATTCTTCAACATAGAATTGGATGGAAGACAACTCTTACGCATGCTCGACGATGGCTCCGTTCACTCGTATTTCGGCAAACGCATCAGCAAGGAATTTGCCGAGAAATTGGAGCAGGAAGCAGCTTTAGTGCGCGTAGCTGACGGAGGTGCAGTGAAGCTACAAGGAGTACTGAATATGACGGTGAGCATCGATAATACGAAGTTATCTATGCCCTTCCGGGTAGCAGATGAGCTTCAGTACGACTGCATTCTCGGAATCGACTTCAAGCGATTGTTTAAGATAAAGATCGACTACGAGAACGATACATGGTGGACACCGAAGGGAGTAGTGCATCAGTTTTACCCTTATGGCCAAGATCCAACCTGTTTCCCAGCTTTAGCCAGCATAGGAGGACTGAGTCGTGCTACAGCTGATCAGCAGTTGCTTATTGAAGAAATCAAACAGAGATTGATTCCACCTACACCGGAAAAGCTAGGGTTAGCTAATGTGGCCCCGCATTTCATTGACATTCAAAGAAATGAACCCATTTGCCAAGCTCCTCGGAAGTATACTCCGAAGATGTTGCAGACGGCTTGGGCTGAAGTCGATAGGATGCTGGAGGAAGGAATTATCGAGCCATCTGATAGCCCCTGGCGAAGCTGCCCTGTGTTAGTTCCAAAATTGTATGACTTGTTTCGATTTTGCATAGACTATAGGCAAGTTAATAAGCATACTAAGTCTATCGCGTATCCATTGCGAAACATGGATGATATACTAGATAAGTTAAGTTCCGCTAAGTATATTTCTAAGCTAGATTTAAGCCAGGCACAGCACCAGATTCCGTTGGATCCGAAGTGTAGAGAGGTCGCCGCATTTTCAGTACCAGGGCGAGGACTATTCTACTTCATCCGGTTACCATATGGGCTGACAAATGCTCCAGCTGTGTTCCAGCGCATCATGGATAACCTAATCAAGGCTGCCTGGGAACCATATGTGTTCGCCTATTTAGACGATGTCATTATCGTATCGCCGACATTTGAAGAGCACACAAAGTGGTTAGAGATCATGCTCACGGCGTTAAAAGACGCAAACCTACAGATTAACCTCAAAAAGTCTGAGTTCTGTTGCGCGGAGGTTAAGTACTTAGGTTATATCGTTAACGAGGACGGACTGAAGACTGATGAAGATAAAGTAAAGCCCATCCTCGAGTACCCAGCGCCCATCAACATCCGGCAGTTAAGGAGATTTCTCGGCATGATTGGCTGGTACTCCAGATTCATAGCTCACCTAGCAGGGTATAAAGCACCGCTAATCAAGCTGCTGAGGAAGGATGTTCGGTGGCAGTGGCATGAAGAGCAACAGCAAGCGTTTGAGAAGCTGAAGCTCGCACTGACGCAAGATCCTGTGCTTGCAAGGCCAGATCTGTCGCTACCCTTCACTCTGCAAACAGATGCAAGTGATTATGCTATAGCTGGAGTATTGACACAGGTATTTGATGGCGAGGAGCACCCTATCTATTTTGTGAGTAGGACTCTGTCGAAGGTAGAGAGAAATTATACTGTCACTGAGAAGGAGTGCCTCGCCGTCTTATGGTCCGTCGAGAGGTTGCGAGGTTATTTGCTAGGTGAGAAGTTTACACTAATCACAGATCACCACAGCCTGTTGTGGTTAAATAACCTCAAAGACCCAGCTGGTCGATTAGCCAGATGGAATACGGCTCTGCAAATGTACAACATTGAATTTGTACACCGCAAAGGTGCGCTGCACAAAGTTCCGGACGCGCTTTCGCGTGCTTCGGAAGGAACTTATGAGCTCGCAGCTATCGCCACTGCTACAGCTGAAGATCCATGGTATCAAGGGAGAATCAGCAATATCGAGAAAAACCCTAGGAAATACCCGGATTGGAAGATAGTAAATGGCTTACTGTACGAGCACCGACCGAATAAGGCTGTGGATCCGTTGCCGTCGGACATGGATGCGTGGAAGCTCGTCCTCCCTGAAGCAGATCGAGAAAAAGCTCTAGCTGAAGCTTATAACACTCCACAAGCAGGTCACTTAGGTGTGGAGAAGACTTTTGCGAGAGTGGCGACATATTATTATTGGCCAGGCTATTATCGAGACGTGTGTTGGTACGTAGCTGCCTGCCAAGTATGTCAAGCTCACAAAAGCTCTCAGCAAGCTCCAGCTGGGCTGATGACGGAGAGAAACCTGGACGATCCATGGGTTGTCGTAGCAGCTGATATAATGGGCCCAAAACCTCCATCGTGTACTGGTAACAGGTATGTAATTGTCTTTGAAGACCTGTTTACTAGATACGTTGAGCTGAAGGCGTTGAGGAAAGCAGATGCTAAATCAGTGCTAAAAGCCTTCGAGGAATTGATCGTAAATCGTTGAGGTTGCCCTCGGATTTTGCTTACGGAGAATGGCACAGAATTCTCTAACCGAATGGTTACTGAGAGATTAGATGAGTATGGAATTCTACAATCCACGCTTCCGCCCTACCATGCACAAGCAAACCCGGTGGAAAGAGTCAACCGTAATTTACGACCAATGATCAACAGCTTTTTAGCCAAGGATCACCGAGATTGGGACTTGCACTTAAACGAATTGTGTTTCGCGTTAAATAGTGCTGTGCACTCGTCGTTAGGGGTTTCTCCGGCATTTCTTAATTTGGGGCGTAATCCTGTTCCTTCCTCCTTACTTCGGAATCACCTGGAAAACCTTCTTCCTACCTCCCCTCCTGACTTGGATAAATGGAAGAGTCGAGCCAGCCGATTGCCTGCCTTGCATGATTTACTACGCAGACACATGAATTAAGCTGTAGCAAGGCAAGCGTGGAACTACAACAAAAATCGACGAGAAGTCCTCTACCAAGTCGGAGACCTCGTGAGGCGCCGAAACCATGTGCTATCGTCCGCAGAGGACCGATTTGCAGCTAAGCAAGCGCCTAGATTTATTGGACCGGCTAAGGTGGTAGAAGTCTGCTCTCCAGTAGTGTACTTGGTGGAGGATCTTGACTCGCAGAGGCGGACGAAAGTATTCGTCAATGATCTAAAAAAGTATACGCCGCCGAGAGGTACGCAACAGCTGGAAGCTCAAGCTACAGCCCAAAACCCTGTTGTTGGAAATAATGGACTCGTCGGACGAAAGGCGGATACCATTCCTGGCCGTCGGCCGCGCCGCACAGCTCATGCGATAACCAGTCCAAATGCCGCGCCAGATCGGCCAAGGGCGAGGGCGAGGTCGCCCGCTAAGGCTTCCGCTCCTGCCAGGGCTGGATCCGCTCCTACCGGGGCCGGCTCCGTTCCAGTCATGCGCCAAGGTCGAGGACGACCACGGAAGGCCCCTTCTGCGTAGCCTCGGTAGAGATTTTCTGCCGCACGCGCCAGGGTTTCTGGCCCTCGCTGAGCCCGGCCGTGGCTCCTTTAGTTTTCATTTATCTTACCTCTCCCCTTCCATGTGATTTCCTAAAAGTAAGAGAGAGCATTCTCTCACCAGCAAGCGTCAAGCAAGTCGCAATAAAATAAAATAACTCAGAGAGGAAAATTCATGAATCGTTGGCTAAACTTGATTATTCGCGATCAAGTCAGCATGTTATTTTAGGTTGCCAGAACATGGCTCAAAAAGAGCATTAGTCCAAGGGATCGGCCAGGTAAGATGCTGCTACAGCAGTTTTCCATTTTTTTTATTATTGTTTAAAGTCATGAGTGAGTGGAAATGTTAGAGTGCTGTGTGAAAGTCGCGATGTCGTTCGGTATTCGAGTAAGCGGAGGAATGTTCCGAATTACCGGCGCCAGGTTGCTATAGTTAAGTCACACACTCATCGGTTACACTCACACAGATTTACACGTAAGCCTAGCTGCAGAAGAAGAAGCTAAGGGGACACGGACAGTTACACTCACACCGCTGTAGCTAAGACCGATTAGCTCAAAGTAATTTAGCTAGGGCGAATGAGCTGTAATAAGATCTAATAGTTAGAGTAGTAGTAAATGTGTGAAGGTAGTCTACGTACTACTTCGACTTTAGGAGGGGCGAGTTGTGACGTGGCAAATTGCACGTCCCATAGAAAAGTGCAGACATGGAGGAACGCGGCAGTCGCGGCGAGCAACGTTCAGGCACGCGACGTCGTACACACACCCACATGTGCGCGCCCGCCATATCGCTACCCTTTCCCCGCGCGCAACTCCTTCCAGGTTCTCTCCTCACGTGCATCTCTGGCCAGGAGACGAAGACACCAGCAGCGGCTACAGCAAGAACAAGCTATAGCTGGAGCATGAGCGAGCTCGCTCTCCCATGCGGCTGACAGGAGCAGCCGACAGCCGAGAGAAGGAGAGAGAGCGAGAGAGAGAGACGCCGTGGCAGCGCTGTATCGGCCATCCGCCGGACGGCGCGTGCGAGCATCGGCAGTATACGGACTGCTCGCGCGCGCCGCAGTGAAGAAGGCGGCCGATGAACGAACGAGGGCACAGCGGAGCAGAGCAGCGTGAGCGCACCGGCCGGCATTTTTCCATTCTGTCGCCTACCGCCGTGCCGCGTGCCGCCAACGTGCTGAGCATTACGAAAACCTCGTGTGTGTGTGCCACCGGTCAGCGTCGTCGTCGCCGAGCGAGAGAGAAAGCTGCCACGATGGTCGACGTCGTGGGTCTGCCAGGCGAACGAGAGTGAGAGAGAGCAGCCTGCAGCAGCAGAACTGGCCGAGGTTGGTATCCCAGTATTCCCTCCCCGCGTTCCTCGCGTTGTGTGTGTGCGCGTCCGCGTCGGGGGTCGCGAGAGACTCCGAATTCGCGCCAGCTGCAGCTCGTGCTGTAGCTGTAGCTTAGAATAGTGTTTTTTAGATGCCCCTGGCTGAAGCTAGCCGGCCAATGAGTTTAACGGTGCAAGTGACGCGTGCACCTGGCGCCCATATTAGTGTGAATTGAAGTAAATCAGTACTCAATAAAGTACTTAGTCCTTTTTTACCAGTGTAGTTGTTTAGTAGTTAAGTACCCGCGAACCTCTGCCTTGATCCCCGGCAGAGCGTTACAAGTATAGATACTGCTACATATAAAGGTGTTGATCTATCAGATGATAATATTTACATAAATTTTCCTATTGAATATTTGCATAATATTCGTGAAGGTTTACCTCCACATAAATTAAATCTGAAAATTAATGCAATAGTAATGTTAATAAGAAACTTAAGTATAAACGATGGTTTATGCAATGGAACGCGATTAAAAATAATTAGACTATTTATATACAATGTAGAAGCTGAAATAATAACAGGTGAAAAATCAGGAAATAAAGTTTTTATACCGAGAATAACATTAACTACTGCAGAATCGTCTTCATTACCATTTATAGTTAATAGAAAACAATTTCCTATCCTCTTAGCTTTTTGTATGACAATAAATAAATTACAAGAACAAAGTTTTGATGCTATAGGTATTTATATTAGAAAACCATTGTTTTGACATGGACAATTATATGTTGCACTATCTAGATGTAGGAATCCTAATAATATATTTATTCAAAATGATTCGGAAAATACAGAAGAAATTATCAATATTGTGTGGAAAGAAATTTTTGATAAACAATTATAATTATTCTTATATTTATTATGTAATAAAATTACAAATTATTTTTTATAATATTTATATTAAATCAAAGTATATTAAATTAAAAAACATGGCAGACCAAGGTGATGTAAAACCAATACCATTACGTTGGGATCCAAAAGAAAAAAAATTTATAGAAGTTCACACCATTGAACAAGCTCAAATTTTAGACGATTTAAATAAACAGTTGTTAGAACATGACCACGAGGACAATAATTATATGAACAATTTAATAGATGAATACAATAATCATTTAAACCAAAATAAAACAGAATTTCCAGTATTATGGGATCCAGAAAAAAAATATGTAGACGTGTATACATTGGAAGAAGAAAATCGACTGTCCGAATTAAATACAAAAATAGAACAAAATATAAAAGAAACAAATAAGTTGTAACGGGGTGCAGTTAGGGAGAGTGTATTAATCCCTCTTAGGGGTTCGCGGGGTAATATACGGGGGTATTCTACGCCCGGGCAACTCACCGTTGTAGAATTACCAGTAGTCCGGCAGAAGCGCCTCGGCACAGGTTCCGAACATGCGAGCCCGGCTTCTATTGTAGAAAGCCTAGGCCGCTTTCTCCTAGAACCGGCGCTCCGCTCTGCCGCTGCCAACTGCTGCCCGTGAACTACCGGCTGCTCGCTATGACCTAGCGTTACCAGCGCAGCCGGTCTTTCCCGCGTACAACGCCGCTCGGTCTGACCTCTCGAGCGGCTATTGAGATACTTACACCCTGCTACCTTGTCTCCTCCAGGAGACGATGACCTCTAGGAGGCAATGCCTGGGACTAGCTACGGCAACTGAAAAGGGTAGAGGGCGGTATTCGGGAAATCATGCATAGGTTAAGGCGCGCTCAATAAGTACTCGTGACTCGACTATTTAAGATAAAAACGAACGATGTATTTGAATATAATAATCGCGCTAAGGGGCGCGAAACCCGGACAAGATGATAACATAAAACGCGACAGGCCGAGACTTGGCGGGACGCCACCCGCTCGCTACGCGCGCACGCGGACACGACTCCACGGAACATTAATACGCGACAATACCCGCGACGGGGGGGATCGCCCACACGCCCGTCGCGGACGCACGCAGGTCCCACGATCAACCTACTCAGCTTACCCGTGGCTGGCCAGCCATCGCAGCACTTGCTCTCTCTCTTTCTCGGACTCGCTGCAGTTCGGGACGGGGATGGAGCAACTGTCACTGTCCCCGGCCTCGTGACGTTAGGGACCCTCGGTCTCTCTTTCTCTCTGCCTCTATCGCCCACTCCTCATCAGTGGCGGTACTGTGGCGGTCACGGTTGCAGCGGTGGAGGCGCGTCGCACTCACACTATCCTCCACATGATGTGCGGCGGTGACGGGCGACTACTTTCGCGTGTCACGGCGGTCGACAACATGGCCGCGGCGTCCATCTCATCACGGCGCGGCTGCTTCGCCTTCTTCTTCGTCTGCCTTGTTCGAGCGCCGCGGCGCGCGCTACCGATCACGATACGAGCAATCGCGCGCTATTCGAATCTCGCGACGCAGTATACACGATTCTCGCGACTTATATCGGCGCCCGTTACAAAGTATAATGAATATTTAGAGGAGTCACTGAAAGAATATTATTTAAATTATATAAAAAATCTAATTGAAAGTCTTAGTAGATAATTGGTCTGCTTTCAGCTACATTCAAAATTGGTCTACTTTTATTGACATATATATGTCAGTATTCAGACCTCCAAAACAGATTAGCTTTCAACAACCTTTAAAATTAATATATTTTCAATGATTTACAAACTGATCTTTTGCTTAACCTTCAAAATCGATCTACTTTTAGAATTAAACAACGGTTTCGATTTAAGTTTCGGTCTGCTTTCAGCGACCTTCATAATTAATATTTTTAGCGTCATACTTTGAGCGACCTTTGAAATCAATATGAAGTTCAAAAGCTTTGAATGACTTTCAAGTTTAAAATTTATGTTATTTAAATAACTATAAAAATGTTTAAAAATATAACATATGTTTATTTAATAGAATAAAAGTAATACTTGAAAATTATGCAGTTTTTTAACAGAGGAATAGGCCTTTTTTTACTAACTTTGTTGGAATATGTGAATGTTTCAACATGCAGCGTGCTGTACGCGAGGATAGGTACAATGGTATGCGCGTCTGCCAAGCGACGGCGGACGAAACACAAACATGAGTGTCTCCCCACTCCAGTAAGTCTGTATGAGAGTTGCGTGAGACGCGAGAGCAGTGTAGCGCACTTAGAATGTTTTTTACTCTCTCGCTGTTCAACTGCGATGCAAGTCGGACGTGCCGACTGGCATTTTTGCCACCTCAATAAACTCTATATTTATCTCTCTCTATTAAATAATGGTTTCTTAATTTACCACAAACCTCAACACTATTAATTATCTAACCTCAACATGGTAGTAGAGCGTGGTTGGTAAGTAAAAAAGAAAAAAGATTCTAACTCAATACAAGCCTCGGCGAGTATTGGGGTAGCCTTGCCGTAGCAAGAAAAAAGCACATGGCTCGTGAAAAATTAACTGTGAAAAATATTGAAGGAAAAGTGCAAAAGTAAGAAAAATACAAGTGTGAATAAATACTAGAATATGTCTATAAGTGATAGAAGAAAGAATTTTGAAAAATTTATGAATAATTCAAGCCGATGCGAGCAGATTAGATTTCTTGTGTGAAGCACGCTACACGGTGCAAGGATAGAGCACGTGGCAGAATTTGAGGTTATACATGTGGTAAATAGACACTAAAGGAAAAGTAAAAACCAAAGAAGAAGGAATACGAGATAACTTTGAAGATGAAAGCGAAGAAATAATTGAGGAAAAGATTGCTGAAAAACGTTTTGTGAAAATAGTGCAGAAAGTAATTACGCTAAATAAAGTAATAAAAGTGTACGAAGATATTAAATTAAAAGAAGTCGAGATGGCTAAGCAAGCAAAAATCGAAGATATAGTAATTCTTATTTTTGATGGTGCAAATTATACAAGTTGGAAATTTCGCTTAATGACTCTATTAGAATATAAAGAGTGCAAAGAGCAAGCCGAAAGAGAACGGGCTGAGACAGATAAAACAGATGAATGGAAGAAAAAGGATTTAAAAGCAAGAAATATATTAATTAGCACTATTTCAGATAAGCAATTAGAATATGTTTGTGAGTGCAAATCTGCTTATGAAATGATTGCGAATTTGGATAAATTATATGTGACGAAATCCACGTCATTAAAAATAATATGCCGAGGAAAAATTGAAGATATTAAATTAAAGAATTATGAAAATGTTGAAGAATTCTTCGTAGAATTTGAGAAAGCGGTGAACGAATTTAAAGCAGCCGGAGGAAAGATAGATGAAACTGAGAAAATGCGATACTTAAAGCATTACCAGCAAATTACAGTTATATTGGTGACTTTATCGACGTCATTCCAGAAAGAGAAAGGACAGTAGATTACGTAAAATCAAAAATCAAAGAAAAGAATTTAGTTAAAAATAATTCAGAAAAGAAAAGTAATGCAAGCACGTTGTCAACAAAGACAAACGAACAGTGCTTTACTTGCGGCAAAGTCGGACATTATCAAAAGGATTATTGGAAAGGCCAACAAGGCGGCAGAGGCAGAGGTGCCCAATCATCGAGAGGACAACGTGGAAACCAACGAGGCTACAATCGAGGCAGAGGATGCGGACGCAGTTCAAATCAAAACAAGTCAACGGACGAGCAGCAGGGTTCATCATCCGAGACGTGGTCAACACAAGTTTGCGGCCCAGAAGTAAAGGACATAACAGGTTATAGCGTAAATAGAGAATGCGAAGGTAACGAAATAAATTGGTTATTGGACAGTTGTTCCACAGACCATATTATTAAAAGCGATAAATATTTTGAGAAGTATATAGTTTTAAAAGATCCGGTAAATGTAAAATTACCAGACGGTAAAATGTTAAAAGCGACGAAAATCGGTAATATAAAAGTTAAAGTTAGAAATTATTATAATGAAAAACAAATTGATTTGAGTAATGTATATTATGTAGAAGGAATTAAGCAAAATTTGTTAAGCTTTTCCAGAATAACTAAAAATGCTACAATAACTGCACGGACAGTAATGCTAAAATTTACAATAAATCGGGAGAATTAGTAGCTATTGCAAATAAAATTGATGATTTGTATTCTTTGAAAAGTTATGCATTAACGAATAAAAATGAAGATAAATATGTAAATTCAGTAAGATTATCAGATAAAGAAAAATGGCATAGAGCACTTGGCCATGTAAATTTTAATTATTTGAATAAAATAGTAAATAATAAATTAGTTGAAAGTTTACCAGATAAATTGGAAAAAATAGATATGAAATGTGCAAACTGCATACAAAGTAAAATGGCAAATATACCGTTTGACAATAATCGAACAAAAACGAAAGAAATCCTAGAGTTAATACACACTGATTTAAATGGTCCACATAGTACTACTGGCTATGGTGGAGAAAAATATTTTCTTACATTTATTGATGATTATAGTAAATATACTAGAATTTTTTGCATTAAGAATAAGTAAGAGACTGCAAGTTGTTTTATTGAATTCGTAAATTTAGTAGAAAATAAATTCAATAAGAGAATTAAAAAGGTGCAATGTGATAACGGTAGAGAATATCTAAATCGCGAAATTTTCGATTTTGTAAAATCAAAAAGAATAGAATTATTGACATGTCCACCCTACGTTCACGAATTAAATGGAGTAGCGGAGAGATATAATAGATCAGCAATGGATATAGGTAGATGCTTAATGAGGGAAGCAAAAATTCATAGAAGATATTGGCCGGAAATAATGAAAACGGTAGCTTATTTAAAAAATCGAACAATTGCAAACACGTCAGAGAATAAAACTCCTTATGAAATATTTTTCGAGATAAAGCCAAATGTTAAGAATTTAAAAATTTACGGAAGTAGAGTCTTCGTAAGAGTTCCGGAAGCTCTAAGGAAAAGTAAGTGGGATAATAAGGTACAACTAGGTGTATTAGTAGGATACGTTGAAAACGGTTATAAAGTCTTAGTTAATAATAAAGTAATTACTGCAAGGCATGTTGATGTAATAGAAGATAGTATAAAGTTAATCTGTTTAGAAAACGAAAATAGTGATTCTGAAATTAACGTAGAATTAAATGAAACGAACAACAGCGGTTCTGAATATCCTTCTCACTCTACTGCGACCTTCGGGGAAAGTAGAGGAGAGCAAACTGAATTAATCGATGCGAATAATGTAAACGATAACGAATCTGATAACGAATACAACGAAAATAGAGATAGACTAACAACACCGTAAAAATCTCAAAGAAAGAAAAGTCCAGTAAATAGATACGGAAATCCAGTTACTCATTTTATTTATGTAAATTATATTGATGCAAATGTACCAAATACATTCGAGGAGGCGATAAACTCCAGCGAATATAAACAATGGCAAATAGTAATGGATTCCGAAATAAACAGTTTAAAGAAAAATCACACATGGCAAAAAGGCCAAAAGATAGAAAGGTCATTGATGTTAAATGGGTTTATAAAAAGAAAAACAACGATACTTATAAAGCGAGATTAGTTGTAAGAGGATTCCAACAAAAAGAATATGTTGAAAATGTTTATTCACCTGTAGGTAAAATGCAAACGTTGAAAATTTTATTGTCTTACAGTTGTAAAAATAATTTGTCTATAGAACAAATGGATGTTGAAACGGCATTGTTAAATGGCAATGTAAAATCAGAAGTGTACATTAATGAACCAAAAGGTTATGAAACTGGAGACAATAAAGTTTGCAAATTACAAAAGGCTCTGTATGGTCTCAGAGAAAGTCCTAGAGTATGGTATGATTGTTTCAACAAATTTTGTAAGAAGTAACTACGAATACTGTCTATATGTAAATAATACAAGCAAAGATTCAATATATATACTAGTTTTTGTAGATGATCTCTTGATTTGTTGCAAAGACAAACATAAAATAAAGAAAGTAAAAGCAAGTTTAATGGAAAGATTTATAATGAAAGATTTGGACAAAATTAACCAATATATTGGCATCGATATTGAATATAGTGAAGACAGAGGTAAAATGACTTTAAGTCAAACGAAATATATCGAATCTTTGGCTATAAAATACAACCTTGAAAATGCAAAATTATACGATACTCCAATGGAGAGTAATCTAAAATTAGAACAAGCAAATGAAATAGATGAAAGAATAAAATACAGAAATTTAATCGGCGAATTATTATATATCAGTACAGGCACAAGGCCAGATATAACATATAGCGTTAATTATTTAAGTCGTTACCAAAGTTGTTATGACCAAAGTCACTTTAAATATGCATTGAGAATTTTGAAATACTTATTTAAGACTAAAGATTTAAAGCTAACGTACTATGATAATGTTAACAGCGAAGTATTAGATTGTATGGTAGATTCTGACTATGCAGGAGATAATGTAGATAGAAAATCTACAACAGGTTTTGTAATTAGATTATATGGAAATTTAATTTTTTGGAAAACGCATAAACAAAGTACAGTAACAAAATGTTCTACTTTTGCAGAATATACTGCTATGTCCGAAGCAGCGACAGAAATCTTGTTCATTAAAAATTTATTATGCGAATCATTTAACGTAAAATTTGATAAACCAATTAAAATGTATAAAGATAACTCAGGCGCAATTGCAATCGCAAAATTTGGCAATTTTACAAAAAAACTCAAAGCACATTGAAGTGCAGTATCACTACGTTAATGAAAACTACGAAAATGGAATAATTGATGTTGTAAAAATAGACTCAGAATTTAATCTAGCTGATATGTTAACAAAGAGTTTAGATAAGACGAAGTTTTTGAAAAATAGAAAAGCATTGAGAGTGATTTGAAATAAAAGAGATCTATTAACGATGTGATACTTAAAATTACTGTATGAATGAATGAAAAAATGAACATTTAATTATAATGTTGAAAATTCAAGGAGGCGTGTTGGAATATGTGAATGTTACAACATGCAGCGCGCTGTACGCGAGGATAGGTACAATGGTATGCGCGTCTGCCAAGCGACGGCGGACGAAACGCACACATGAGTGTCTTCCCACTCCAGTATGTCTGTATGAGAGTTGCGTGAGACGCGAGAGCAGTGTAGCGCACTTAGAATGTTTCTTACTCTCTCGCTGTTCAACTGCGATGTAAGTCAGACGTGCCGACTGGCATTTTTGCCACCTCAATAAACTCTATATTTATCTCTCTCTATTAAATAATGGTTTCTTAATTTACCACAAACCTCAACACTATTAATTATCCAACCTCAACAAACTTTTTATTACGAAAACAAAAAATGATATATTTAATGGAAAATGAATTCGAAGATAGTAAAAAAGGGGAAACCTCTATAGAAAAAGGCGCCTACCTATCTACCTCTTGGGTGGCGTGAAAAATATAGACTTTTTATATCTTTTATATATTATATAGAGTCTCTGTCACTGTTCATCCCATATATTATCTTTACCTAGAGATATACAATTTCCTCATATGTCGTACAGAAAATTATTTGTGCTTATCCATAATTTCAGGATCAAGCGAAGCGAAGGCACAACTCGCGTGCGTTCGTGGTCCTCATTGCTACCGAAGGCAATATACAATTTTTCCACATACCATACCGAAAGTTATTTGTACTTAATCTTTGATTTCAGGGTTGAAAACGTCACATAACCTCACTCCTAGAAACTGTGATGCCTATGCTTGTACGTTAAATATTTTTTAGATAAAGACTTATGATCCTTACTTTTTTTTAATAATATCGATATAATAATCTCTACTATTTTTTTTTAATTTTAGAATAAAAACTGATAAATAAAAAGTCCACTTACTAATGGGGGGTTGGCGAGCGGAGCGAGCAGGGGGGTACCCCCTAGTATATATATATATATATATATATATATATATATATATATATATATATATATATATATATATATATATATATATATATATATATATATATATTTATATATATATATATATATATATACACACCCTGCGTTTAATTGTAAGAATATTTTTACGCGGAAGAAAAAATAAAACAGTAGAATCAACCAAATAGTCAATCAACGATATATCTCATTTAATAATGAAAATGAAAATACATAGATAAATGAAGAAGATTGTTTTAACTATATACGATTTCATAAATAGACTGGCCTTAGGAAATAATGAAACTACCAAATAAATTTTTTCTGCAATTGATATAATCAAAAGGTATACTCTAGTCGAAATATAACCACAAACTAGCTATTCTTCAGAGGTACTAGAGCAAACATATATTTAACGCGACTCACTCACACACGTACAGTCGCATACGCCGTGCTCTAGCTAGCATTGAGGCGGACGCACACATGCATGTTTCGCTCACACCGATTTGGCCTATCGGAGTTCACTCACACACGTACAGTCGAATACGCCGTGCTCTAGCTAGCATTGGCACGGTCGCACACACGCGTGCTCCGCTCACACCGATTTTGCCTATCGGGGTTCACGCACACACGCGCACACCATGCTCTAACAATGGCACGAGTACATACCCGACTGTCACACTGGAAGTATATTTCAAGCGACATTATTTATTACACTATGATAGATAATAAAATAATTAATAAATGTAAAGGAGGGATATGAAACATTGATACAATCACAACTCATATCCTCCCTAAAAAGAAAAACCATGTAATTAACATATTTTTAATAATTAATATTCTATCTCGTCTTGTGTAATGAAAAAGGAATAAATTTTTATCGCGGAAATTAATTCTTTAAGTTCTTACAAGTCAGAAAACATTCATATATAATTCGTATTAATAAAGGAAAGCATTAGCTATATTTTATTTTTTAATGCGTTTTACTCAAAACTTATATTTTCGAGGTTTTAAAACTTTCACAGCGTCTCAATATTTTTTTCTTAATGTTTTGTGCTGTAGTAAGGATGGATCGTGGAGTGGGCTAGTTCTTTTAATAAGAATACTTTTCGTGTGGAGAATAAATGCATTTATTGAAGTAGACTACGTCGTGCCTCCGATGGCGTACAAAGTTGCTGCTCTCTCTCTGGCCGTCGCGTGTGAACTGGATCGCCTGTCGGCGCGCCGTAGAGTCGGCGGCGTGCCTTGGTAGTTGGAAGGGAGCGGTAGAGGCGTGACTATAGCTCGCGTTCCCGAAAGGGAACCTAAGCGCTCAAGTTCCTTTCGCAGGGAACTTCACATTCCCGAAAGGGAACTTGAGCTCTCGCTTATGGCACTCGTACGTCGAATTACGAACATTCCACCCACCTTCGTCGAATGGAGCTCATACTAGAGGGTGGAGACGTACGACCTTGGCGATGGAGCGACGAAGAGTAGTTGTGGCCGTGCGTATATCGACCACGCAAGTGATGCCACCACTCCCTGGATGGACAATGGTAACTCGAGCGAGCGGCCACTTGGCGGGTGAAGTGAGCTCACTTCTTAAGAGTACGAGGTCGCCTACTGCTACTGAGTGTTGATGTTGCCTCCACTTCTGGCGTGATTGAAGAGCAGTCAAGTACTCGGATGACCAACTTGACCAGAAATGCTGAGTGAGCTGGCTGATCAGAAGCCAGCGCTTTCTGGCTGGGACGTTGACGTAGTTGACATTTTCCTCTGGTACTAAAAATAATGAGCGTTGTATCAGAAAGTGGGAAGGGGACAAAAATTCAAGGTCAGAAGGCTCACCGGTGAGGGCCGTTAATGGTCTGGAGTTAAGACAGGCTTCAATGCGGCAAATAAGTGGAGCAAGTTCTGAGAAAGTGAGAACTTGATCTCCAATGACTCGACGCATGTGATGTTTTGCGGATTTCACTGCGGCCTCCCAAATGCCACCAAAGTGTGGTGCACTGGGGGGATTGAAAATCCATGAAGTTCCTTCTTGAGCGAGTGACCTACCGATTTGTGAAGAAAATGAAGAGGATGCTACGAGCATCTGTTTTAATTGAGCATCTGCCCCTACGAATTGTGTACCTTGGTCAGAGTACAGTTTTTTGCAATGACCTCTACGAGCGGTAAATCGATGGAAAGCAGCGATGAACGCTTCACTGGAGTAGTCCTCGACTACCTCGATGTGTACGGCTCTGGTGGCCATACAAATGAAGATGGCTATGTAACCTTTCATGGTGCCTTTTCCTCTAGTTTTAGTAAGACGAAGCTGAATGGGGCCGGCATAATCGACGCCTGAGTGCTCGAATGGCGGAGAGGGACACACTCGAGCCTTTGGCAGCTCACCCATTAATTGAGTTGGCACTCGAGCGGCATGGCGTGAGCATGCGAGGCAAGTTCTCATGACTTTCTTGACTTCAGATCGTCCTTTAATTATCCAATACTGACGTCTGAGTGCGGCAAGTGTCAATTGAACACTACCATGAAGAGTACGCTGATGAACATCCTGAATTATCAACGTAGTGAAATGACACTTCATCATGGGGTTTAATGATGAAAGTGTACTTTTCGTTGAAAGTTGACCAGTTCTAGCTAATTGTTGGAGCTCAGACTTGAAATAAACTATCTGAATTAAGAAGATCAAACAAAGTTTGCTGTTTGCAATCTCACTAGCGCTGATCTCCTTTGAACTCGGGGAGTCGTGGCATAGTAGGGATTAACAAGCAGAGAAAAAACTAAAGCCTGAATTTGAAGACGTCGTACGCACTACTTTGGAGCAGATTCGATTAATGAATCTAAAGCAGTACGAAACCATACGTAACAACTTATCTAACGATGAGTACTGATTGATAAGACTCCAAATTTCTGGAGTATTCTCAACAGAATTTGAAGTACTTTTACTAGCGACTAGAGTGTGACTAGGTTGAAGATTCAGACTATTTACAGTAAAATTGAGCTCGTCATGAGACCTTGACCAGGGTTCATAGCTATCAGAGAGCCATGCGGGATCTTTCCAGCATAAGCTATGCGAAGCTAGTTTGGAGAGCTCAATACCTCGTGATATGACATCAGCAGGGTTGTCCGCTGATCGCACAGGATACCAATATGCGTCAGGTAATAGAGTGTGAATTTCCGAACACCTATTAGCTACGAACACTCCCCATCTAGATGGGTGATCCTTTAGCCAGAAGAGCATATCCGCTGAGTGACCATAGATGAATACTTTCAACCTTAGTTGGGAATGACTCGATGAAAGAGTGAGTCAGTCTAACGAGTAGCAACGCAGCACAAAGCTCTAAGCGAGGTATACTTAGCGTCTTCAGTGGAGCTACTCGCGTTTTGGCCACGA